>OX596291.1:7881099-8615766 GCA_951394225.1 Harpalus rufipes
GGTAATAGCTGTATTATTTTGATTTTTGCACAGAAGTTATTTCACCCAGTAAGTCACCCCTCTCGGATTTACCCTAAACTCTTTCGTGGGTTCGAGTCCCGGCGGGGTCAGTGGTAACAGTCGTTAACCTCATTAATCTATTTAAATATAGCGTATTATTATTCAGTAAATACAAAATTCGTAAAGTAGACATATTGTATGTAAAAAATAATTTTGATATTATAATATTATTTTTAACTACATTGTTATAATTAAAATATAATAAGAACTAAATTTAAAATTGTAATTTGTTTCATTTTAATACATATAAATTTATTTTGTTTGATTCTTAGGTAACGGAATATTGACATTTTCCGCAATTTTGAAGGTCAATAAATATTTTAAAATGTAGAAATAAAACTCTAATATTGTCGGTGATTGTGAAGCAATAAAAATGTTCCTCTCCGTAATAAAAGATAAAAGAACATGAACATTTTTTATTAATCCTTGACAATAAGAGATAAAAGCCATTCTTACCGTGAACAACTTTCCGATCGAAGTTGAATTCCTCCGTTCCTTATAATCTTCATTGACGTGAGTTATATTTACGCCCATAAATGTACGATATTTCATAAAATTAATGCTCTTTTTATGCCGGAATTTATGAGTAGAAAGAAAGTAATGAAATAAAGAACGACAGCTTCGTCTATACTTTCTTGTCAATGGCGCCTGATGAGCTTCTGCTATTCCAACTTGTTCCTGCTTATGAAATATGCAGCGCAGTCTGTAATGTACATATCGACAGCAGGAGAGCAGGAAACGTCCTTACAGAAAATTATATACACGGCAGGAAAAATTGGATTAATATTTCAAAACTTAATTAGGACGAAGATAACATCAAGTTTTATATGAGCACTGTATTAAGTTTTCTACGACTAGCTTTAATTTAGTTTTAGAACACCATTTTCTACTAGTTTTCAAGAAGTTTTCTGTTAGATGTAAAAGATTTGTAACACCACTGTTACCAGTATTGAAACGTGTAGTATTTGGGAAATGTTTCTTCAATACAAGCAACCCCATATTCATAATTCTTGGGTAAATCTTACTAAGATTGCACTTTTGTATGGTTTGTATGTACTATTCAGGTCATTAATTTTTTCTGCAATAATTAATTATCTAGCATCTGTGATTAAAAAGATTTAAACGTTTCTGAAATTGCAAAAAATGCTACATATTGCTCTTAGACAATAAAAAATCTGTTGTGGCCATCACAATACCACTAGAAGTGTGGAATTTACTTGTTGAAGAAAATAAACCTCATGGAATTGGAAAAATCACTAACTTTAGAATGAAAAATTAAGATATTTGACATCTATGTATATAATTACTAGCTATCATTCTGACACGGGCCCCCATATCTGCATGTCAAGGCCAACAAATTGATATGACTGTTTGCGCCCTATTGTATTTAACATTTCTTTTATACCTACACTCTACACCAAAAATTCTACTTACATCATATTTAGATTTTTCAATTTTAAATTCATTCTATGAAAAAATTTTGTCCTCTTATAATTTTTCGAAATGTTTCCAATTCATTGTCGGGATTGACAGTATTTTTGAAGGGTATATGTACTATACTTATAATTTTAAATATTTAACTATTAATACAATTAGAAATAATATAATGTTTGTACTTCGCAGAAAAAATCTTCAGTAATGTCTCTGTATTTTTGATACTGACATTTATCTGTCAGTTACAAACTTTTTCTTTTTTCTATTGGTTTCCATGACATTATTTGTGCTGTGAGATTTATTACAACAGATTATTATGTACCTTATATCTTTATCTCTTAATCTATAAAAGATATAATAAAATATTTATATGTGTCAGATAGAGAATTTACTCTTCTTGAATACTAGCAAGAACAAAAAAAATCAAAAAATAATATTTAGAAAAATGTTTTTAAGAATCTGCTACTTCCGGTTGTTCAATTATTACCAAAACCTTTTCAGCACTTCTCAGTAATGTCCGATTGAGAAATACGTAGTTAAACAGATATTAAGTATTATAGTTTTTGAGAAATCATCCTTCCAACCGACTCACGTACACACATACACTCTTTGCGAGAGGTAAAAAGAGGTATATTTCATCCATTATACTCCAATACTACCAATTTTGTTAAATTTTACTATCCAGGGCTTCACCTCACTCGGCCCACATCAGGCCTGTATACACTCCTTGTGGAATTAACGCATGCGAATTTGGCCTTTTCTTTATATCTGACATTATTAGGGACCTTTACAATATTGTCAGTATGAAAACGAAAATTTCCCTTAAGTTCGGAGTTGCTCAGTGTGAAATTGACATGAATGTCGTTCAAAACCCATTGCTCGTTGCCCGTAGAAAGTTGCGCCTTGTGGAAGTACATCCCCATTTTTAATTAATTTAAGTTTATAATTTTGTCGCTTATAAAACAGTGAATTATTAAGTTTTATAATCTCGTGGAGTCCTTCTGTTAATTTTCTGTTACTTTTGAATCGCCCGTACAATAGGTATTATTATTTCAAGAAGCCGATGTAGAGAGACATCCAGTCAGAATTAGAATGTAAATATCCGATGACAACATCTCTATAGAATATGACTTCCATGCAATTCCTTTGAAATTCTTTCATTTCAAAGTAGGTTAATCACTTTCAGTGTCTCAATAGCTTCACATTCTCGCATGGCGTCTTCTTTGAGGTATTAAAACCTGCGTTAAATTATGCGTAAACTTTTTCTTGTATTGCGAGGATGGCGATAATAATCTCTCGAACTTTCAGCAGGACAAAGACCCGGCCAACAAAGGAAGCAATGTCGATATCGTCAAATGTGCACGAACGGGTGAATTTACGCCGAAGCTTCGGCGATTAAAATATCGCTTACGGAGATAATACTGTCCTTACTGTATTTAAGTAAAAATCTAATATCATATTTATCGTTTCACACTGTTCCTCTGTAACACTTCTAAATATTGTTTAATGAAGACGTTGATGTTACTGTATAATGAAATAAATGTAGAAAAAGTACAGTAAATTTTTTTTGTTTTTACTTTCCGTCACCGTCACCTTTAGGTAAGGAAAGTATTGTCTTTGGTCAAAAAAATCAATGATGAGTTTTTTTGTAACGTTTTAGGGTCCATATAATACGATTTTATTATATTTACGATGATGTCTGAATGTATGTATGTGTGTCTCTCTCTGAATGTGTATGTGTATGTGTGTGTGTGTGTGTGTGTGTGTGTGTGTGTGTGTGTGTGTGTGTGTGTATGTGACGAAAGTGCCGGATCGCATAACTTCAAAAACCCAATTCCAAAATTTATAATTTTTTCGTATTCCTCAAGTTTACATCCAGTAAAAGAGGTGATTAGATTTTGGTTATAATTGGTTAACCGAAAATACCCTCATTTGAAAATTTTAACAGTTTTTCTTGAAAAACGCAGTTAAATATTTATTTTAACAAAGAATATATTATTCTCTATACGATTTGATTGCATTTTTTTATACTTCATATTCAATTGTCTATATATATATATATATATATATATATATATATATATATATATATATATATATATATATATATATATATATATATATATATATATATATATATAGGATAGATTTAAAGAATTATAAATATGCTTATTCAATAAAATCTGGATATGCGATTTTTAGCATGAATCCAATATCTCTCTTAGTGAAAGGTTAAAGCAATAAAATTTTACTACACTTTTTCTACACTTCTAAATATTACAAAAATTTCATTTAATATCTACGTTTTTAATTTCTGTCTATTCTGTAGGTAAAGAAGGTATCGTCTGTGGTCACAATATTCAATGGTGTTTTTTTAATGATCAAGTATGTTTCAGGATCCCTAGAATACGAATTTACTATTTTTATGGTAATGTCTATATGTACGAGCACAAAATCAAATAGTTCGACTGGCGCGACTGTAAATCGTTTTTAAGAAAAATGGTTAACAATATTATTAATAGAATATAACAGAATAGTTATTGTTGAATGGAGAACTTTATTTTTTAATAACTTTAAGACAATACAATGCCACTCCTTTCGAACACTAATGCTTTAATGTATAATATAACCGGAAATAGCGACGGCCATAAATGTAAAAGTGAATACTTAAATCCCGGAATTAGTAAAATAAATATTATCTTTCCAAGAACAAATTTCTCCTTTGATATTTATTTAGCAATAATAAACTTGACGCAAACGTAATTTGAATTTACATTGAAACAAGATATTTTATACGAAACAATATATTTGCATATTCAGTATTACTCGTGTCAAAATAACATATTCATCGAAAACAAAAAACAAATAGCGATACACGCGCGTCGGCTATTAATTATGAAGCGCATGTATAAATTTTACGAGACCTGCGAAGCTCGATAACATTACTTTTATATATCGCCTGCTCAGGATACGCAAATTTTGATATATTTCTTCAATACACCGTGGAAATAGATTGCCTGCTTAGAATAAGAATACATTTATTTCATTTAGGACCGGTTGTTCAAAGTTCAGATAAAGTAGCAGTTTACTATCTATTAAATAAATTTATTCTACCCTCTTAACTAAAGAATAAGATTTTTGGGTTGCTCCATGATTTTTTATTCTCCGGATAGCTAACTGGCAGATTGCTATCAGAAAGATTAAAGTTGTGTTACAGTAGAGTTATTTTTGAAAAGTTGGTAACATGGCTGTAACAATTTTAATGGAAATATTGTTACTTTTTCGGCTGTCTGTGTTTTGGTGCAGTTGTAGTTTAAGCCACAGTTTGAACGTGAAGATAAATACGACTTGCAAAAATGAGTGGTGAAAATTATAGAGAAATAACTAATTTAATTAAATTAGTCAACAAATATAAAAATATAATTGAGTCCAGGAAGACAGATTCCGTCTCTTGGAAAGAAAAAAGACATCATCTGAAATCAATTAGAAATTATTTTAGTTTCAGTTATGGCCAGTATCCACGATATACACCCTGTTGCATAAAATCGTAAAGCTATCAACAACTGGCATATCGAAGATACAGCGTGATTCGTAATTCAAAAAAACAAATGTAGACAAATAAGTGTTTATTTCTCAAATTATGTTTTCTTTAAACTTACCTAATAGATAAGGACACTATTTGGTCTTCAATTTTATCTAACAAATAAAGAACTGTATTCTTTGACATTCGAACCTCAAAAATTCTAAATCAACCCATTTTTCAAAATTATTACATCTTTCTCGTACTGTATACTGTTTTCGAAAATTCATTTTATCAAAAATGAAATTCAATACTTCATCATCGCTGTTGCACTGATTTATTATAATAATTGTTGGTACTGATTTATTATAATACACACACACACACACACACACACACACACATCATTGGAAAAATTTTAAAATCGGATTCTATGGACCTTCAAATCGTACTTATTCAATAAAATCTGGATATGCGATAGGTAAAAAGATTTTTTTCTCTTAGAGCTGTCAGTGAACATGTACAACACCTTTTATAGCTATTTAGCAAACATTAAATAGTTCTTCCATTAGTATTTGATTTCTTTGCCAAAATACAATGAAAATGACAGATATTTGAACAACTGTCATTTAAACGTCAAAATCAATGTACACTTCTGTCCTGTTATGCGACTATTTTATCGTAAATTTTAGTTGTATATTTCTTGTTTATTTTAATTGCTTGCCATCAGTTTCAATGAATGACAAACACCATACTTGATCGTTATACAATTGGTAAATAAATAGAAAAACATGCTTAGCACTTAGAGCGTTTCTTAATTCTGACGACGGTTTCTTTACCAATGTTCATCAGTCGAGCGATTTGTCTTATGGAGAAACCATCTCCTATTCTAGTTATAATTCTAATCTTAGACTTACTGTCTAAATGTCGCGGCATTTTGACATTAATAAGAAAAATGACAAATTTACATATTTTCGTTGCTAGGCATCTTATCATGTCCACTTTAAACTATAAAATATTTTGTGTGCTTAATTTTATTCCACAGAATTGTACGTGTTTCAAAAGTTCAAAAGTTTAGATTTTGCATAAAAACAGAAAATGCCATGTTATGGCTATTCCTACTAATTAACAGAACACCATCTGGTATGTTACGGATTCTAGTATTCACCCTGTAATAACTATAAGTTTATAAAAGTAATAAAAGTGTTCAGGAAGTCTAAAAGCGCGTCTTTGAAATTCCTAAAGTTGATTATGCTGGTAAAAAGTGAGCATTTCTAATATATTCTCCATTCACCGCAACAATCGATTCAGGTTTCTGAGAAATCTAGCCCATCTCAGCATTGAATGCGACGAACGTCGAACGAATCGGCTGTTATCTTTTTCTCTCGAAAACACCGAGATAGCTCCTTAAAATGCATGACCACTCGGAATTATAAAAAGCCACCAAGTCACGGCAAGGCAACTCGTGAGTTACGGATTAGCGTTCTTATCACACAAGCTAAATTAGTAGCTAGCTTTCCAAGTTTGCATTTACATGTAGCTAATGACGTACGCTGAATCTAGCACCTCATGGGTGAGTAGTTTCACTCTAATTACAGCTATTCTAACCAGATGGAAATAAAGCAGCAAGATATTGGATTTTAGAGCAACGAACAAATAGGAAAATTACTAGGAGCGATTAAATTCCTTTTCTAATAAGCACAAGTCCTTTTCATTTCCTAGTCATAAATAATGACTTTTTCACCTCTCCTAAGAGAGGTATTGGATTCATTCTAAAAATCGCTTATACAGATTTTAATGATTAAGCACGTTTTAAGGTCCCTATATTCCGATTTTAGTATTTTTACGATGATGTCTGTGTGTGTATGTGTGAATGCATATATTTGTGTGTGTGAGGGATGTTAGAAGGACGATTTCTCAAAAACTTAATATCTGTTTAACTACATATTTCTCAATCGGACATTACTGGCAAGAGCTGAAAAAGTTTTGGTATTAAATGGACAACCGGAAGTACCACATTCTTGACACAAATCTTCTAAATATTATTTTTTGAAAATTTTTATTCTTGATAGTATTAAAGAAGAGTAAAATCTCTATCTGATACATATAAATATTTTATAGATTTAGAGATAAAGAAATATAAGGTATATATATATATATATATATATATATATATATATATATATATATATATATATATATATATATATATGGGGTCTCGTGGCCGTGTGCCTGAGTGTCTCGTCGCGAATCTGGGGACCCTAGAATGAATTTAAAATTAAAAAATTTAAATATAAAGAATAGATGTAAGTAGAATTTCTGGTGTAGACTGTAGGTATACAAGAAATGTTAAATACAATAGGGCGCAAGCAGTCATGTGACTTATGTAACCAAAAACGGAAGTAGCGAGAGGTATAGTGCAAAATAATTTCAAAAATTTACATTTATATAAGTGATCTTCACAATTTGTAGCAATTAAAAAAGTGTGTCGTACTCGTATTTCTCTATAAAATTTTGTGCATTTTCATTACTCGAAGCACTAGTACCCATAAGGAAGTGAATTTCATAATATCGTGACCAAAAACATTAAAGCTCGTCTCGCCTTATTATTTTAAGACATACTACCAATTACATTACAATTTCAAGTCATAATAGAGACAGTAATTATACACCGAAGCGATCCTTGGAGTTCCTGCCGTAAAATGCTTAAAATTTTATTCATTATGGCTCCGCTCACAAATTCTGAAAGTTGATGAAATATTACTGCGAGGCGAAAAAGTTATATTAATATACGACTGGGAATACTGTATTTTTAATCATTCGAGACGAGCATGAATTAATGAGCGGCTATCGAAACGAAACAACTAACAGAGTTTCTTATTAATACCGAACTATCGTTTTATATAATTAAATGATTAATTTTCATATAATTTCCCGTGTGACGCAAAAACGTTTTCAATAATTCATTTGCAATTATTATTAATTACCGATAATGATTAATTATAAATTAAAGTTCATTATTATAATAACATTCCACAAATTTTATTACGTAAAATAATTATCTAATTACTGCTTTTAACCTATTTCGTTCATGATATTTTCAGACATTTTTCACGTCATGTGAAACAAGAAGTTTAATTATCTAATTTCTGATATTACTGGAATATTCTAAAAAATGTAATCGTGTACTATTATTTACCAATATCTTTAAAATTACTGAGTGCGTCAGAGCGTCAGTTAGAATACAGTTTAAAATAATTATATATAGTAAATATAATGAACCATATAACTATAAATAATTCGTCGTCAAATAAGTATGAACTGATATTCAACTTTTTCCCTTCTCAGCACCATTTTCAACATTGTTAGTAAAATGGCAACATTGTAGAAAATTCCAGTCCATACTTATTTGACGGCAACTATAATTATATGTACCAAGTTCAATTAGATTCTTCTGGATTCTAGTACAGTTCTAGAATGTTTGAGGACCCGTTTATATAATTATACAGCGCCTTACAAAATTATTCGTACACTTTGCATAATAAGAAATCCGCCACTGCTCCGAGGAGTGAAGAGTCTCTAACGTAGAGATATCAAACGGCTCGTGTGTCTTCTAGAGACGTTAATAGACTAATATAAAATACTACAATTAAATCTGTGATACCTATTACGTTATTGGGTGTTCGGGTCCTGAATTTTTATTGGATTCATGCTAAAAATCGCATATCCAGATTTTAATGATTAAGCATGTTTTAAGTTCCCTACAATCCGATTTTAATATTTTTACGATGATGTCTGTAGGTGTTTGTTTTTGGATGAGTGTGTCGATGTATGTATGTGTGTGTGAGGAAGGTGGAAGGACGATTTCTCAAAAACTATAATACTTAATATCTGTTTAACTACGTATTTCTCAATCGGACATTACTGGGAAGAGTAGAAAAGGTTTTGGTAATAATTGGAAAACCGGAAGTAGCAGATTCTTAAAAAAAAAATCTTATCTGATATCTGATATATATATAAATACTTTATTATATCTTTTATAGATTTATAGATAAGGTACATAATGTTGTAATAAATCTCACAGCCCAAATAATGTCAAAAATCCAAAGACATTATTGAATTTTTTTTTTCTGGGAAGTACATACATTATATTATTTCTTGTATTAATAGTTAAATATTTAAAATTATGGGTATATTACATATGCCCTTCATAAATACTGTCAATCCCGACAATGAATTAGAGACATTTCGAAAAACTAGAAAAGGGCAAAATTTCTTCATAGAATTAATTTAAAATTAAAAAATCTAAATATAAAGAATAGATGTACGTATAATTTTTGGTGTAGAGAAAGAAATGTTAAATACGGGGTCTGTGTCAGAATGATAGCTAGTAATTATGTACATAGATGTCAAATATCATAATTTTTCATTCTAAATTTAGTAATTTTCCAATTCCATGTGGTTTATTTTCCTCGACAAGTAAATTCCACACTCCTGGTGACAAATTAACTACGTGTATTTAAAAAATCTTGAAATTTTTAATGAAAAATTCTGACATTTGACATCTATGTACATAATTACTGTCATTCTGGCATCTGCTTGTCAAGGCCAACAATGTCACATAACTGCTCGCGCCCTACACTTATGAAAAACAAAAGTGGCGAGAGGTATTGTGCTGGCCACAACAGATTTTGATGTTTGGAGACTGTCGAATCATAATCTTTAGTTTTGTGATTTTCAAACCATATATTCCCATTCAAAAACCACGTTGGAAACCACATATGTCCTTACATGATTTACAGCACCACTCCCATAATTTTTTTACGGAATATGATATTCTTCAAGCTATTTATTACAGGCGAAGCAAAATATCAACTCGGAATTATTTATTCCCTTAACAGAACCGCAGAGAAGTAGAAATTCGAGTATTTCAACACTAATCCGAAACCGGATTCCTAAACAAATATCATTTACACAGACTGCTCCTATATCGTTTTACACAATCACCGAATGAAGAATGGATCATTCGACATGATTAGCTTGCTGTTGAAATTGTTGGAAAATGGAAACCAAGTGAAGATAGAAATTCTCAAAGAGTGAAGATATGTTGATTGGTTTCTTCATTATTTTCTACAAATATTAAATTTACTATTAATTCCGATAGCAATTGAAATTAATTTCTCTTTACACTATTTATGGTTTTCGAAATGCTACTATGATTGAAATTTTCGAAAACATGTAACTGGAGAATGAGAAAAAATATTTTTTCGAAAACTGTCTTCAACAACCATCAACACGCGAAAGTCTTTTATATCCTGTAATTTTCTAATAGAAGAAAGGGTCACAATTTAATAAAATCTGTTCTTTATTTATTTATATTTTGTTTATAAACAATAAATCTATTATTTAATATTAATATTTAATGTTCCATTTGTACAAATCTTCAAATTAATTACTAGGATAGTTTCTTGATAAACACAAGAAATATTAGTCACTGTAAAGAACCTTGAGATTTGGGAACGGCTAAGATATTATTAGAAATTTTTTTTCAATGGATTCCTGAATATATCCCTCCGCAACTGTTGAAGATAGCCAACCTCCATGTCTAAAATAAGACTATCTCGGTAGTCAGGAATTAGTACCTGATTTGATAGCGTATTTTGAAACAGGAAAAAATAATAATCCTATTTTACTGCTACATTGTATAAATGAGGTATTTTTAATAGCACACAATCGTTTATACCTATATAACTTTAAAGTGGCATAACAAGAACTATTGGGCCCATATACGAAATATTTTCTGGGCCCCTCATGTTTAACACTTTATGAAAAGAATTAAAAGCAAAAAAAAATCTTAATTTCTACAATTTACTGTGACAATATCTCTTTTTCATAATCATTTTCATTATTGTAATCAAATTTTATTTGTTGTAATCAAGCATATTATTTTACTTTGATTCGCCCTATAACCAACAATCAATCACAACATAAAACAATCCAATCTAATATGAATTATCTTAAAATTTAGTAAATTTCTACTGATGACGTAAATCGGTTGATATCGTGGAACAACCATAAAACTCTTTCCACGACATTCCAAATTTCCTCATAAAAATATTTTCAATTCAAAACAATATTCTCCTTTTCGGCAGGCTTTGTGTTGAAGCATTAATCCACTACACAAGAATACGAATTAAAAATTTGAATGTGTATTGTACGCAAGAATATTTCCTTTAAATTTTAATGGTGTGTAGCGCGATAACAATAAAGTCCGCTTTACAATTCAATTTCAGTCGCGGACATAAACATACAATGGGTAATACGCGCTGAGCAAAAATACTTTGCAATGCAGAGAATCAATTCGCTTCCGACTACGGAGAAGAATATTTGAATCACTTTACCTGGATGATGTAAGAAGATAAGAAATGCAGCTACCTGAAAGAAGAAAGAAGGTGTTAACAATGCATTATATATGAAATTTTATGTAACATATTATAAAAATTGCAATATTATCATTATCATAATTTTGGTTATATGTAGTTTTATCTTCCGTCACCTGGTAAGGAAGGTATTGTCTTTGGTCAAAAAATTCAATGATGAGTTTTCAGTGATAAGCATCTGTCAATTTGAATTATATGAATATATTTAGCTTCCATGTTTAGCATAGCTGGCTGATTTATAAAATTTAATTTCTTTAAAATTCTTTAACTCTATATCTATTGAATATGAAGTATAAAATGCAATCAAATCGTATAGAGAATAATATATTCTTTAAGTTATAATAACGTTAAATGTCAATAAATCAAATTTAACTGTTAAATCTTCAAATGAGGCTACTTCCGGTTCATCAATTATAACCAAAATCTAATCAGTTGTTCTTCTGGATATAAACTTGAGGAATACGAAAGGATTATAATTTTTGGAATCATGGTATTGAAGTTATGCGATCTGAAACTTTCGTCACACACACATACACACACACACACACATTCACACACACATACATACATACAGACATCATCGTAAAAATCGTATTATAGGGACCCTAAAACATGTTTATTCACTAAAAACTCATCATTGAATTTTTTGACCAAAGACAATATCTTCCTTACCTAAAGGTGACGGAAGGTAAAAATGACTCGGATTATTGAGAGCTTGGATTGCCGGAATACCGAGACTAGTTAGTCTAGAGTAAATTTCTAAAATTCATTCAATTAATTTATGTTATAAAAACAATATTATGATGGAAATTATGAAAAATCGAAAATATAACGGTATCTTTTTGAACGAATGAATAAATGATTTATTTGTTTTGAATAATATTTTATATATTTCCATATTACAAACACGCAAATTATTATTATATGTTAAAATCTCTGTTTTTCATGCTACTGTAAAACAGCAGTATCTGTTTTTGTTGTGTTAAAATTTATATTTAATATTTTATCTAACTTATGTACATGTACTTTTTTCATACATATGTACATATATAATATATTATAAAATGTTTGGAACGTATATATATTACCATTTCTAATAACCTATTGGAATAACACGAAAAGCTATGTCATACTGATTAGCAATTTATGTATTTTTTCTTTGTATTTATTGTAATATATGAAAAGCATTAAATATATAGTTTATTTTAGTCATTATTTTGAATACCAAAGAATGAATAATCGAAATATATCGCATTTCGAATAAATAAAACTACAATAGTAATATTTAATACAGGAATACAATGAACAATGAATTGTTTCTATTATAATGCAAATGTTAGTCTATGCGATTTTTTAAGCAGAATTGAATGAGATTTTCTGTTCTATTGTATTCCTAGAAACTTATAGAAGTAAGAATTTTATAAATAAAAATATCATTGTTGACGCGCGTTTTGCTTTACATAGATTTTGTATAAAGAAGATTTATTATTGCTATTATTATTATTTGACCTATAGCTTTGTAGAAAATACATTATAATAAGGTTCCTCAATCGGATTCTAATTCGAACAATCAAAAAACAAAACTCTGTATATACATTACAAAATTAATGTTTTGTTAGGCACTAGTTTCAATTAATAAAACCAAAATTGTAAAATTTGATTAATATGAAAATACTGTATTTTTGAATAACATAATTTACAAATACATACATAAAATGTAATAATAATAATAGTAATGCATTTATGACAAAGTAAAAAGTTATGAGTAACATAATAAAGAATTTTTTTATTGTTGGTCATATTATGAAAGCTTTCCTTCAGACATTTTTACTACAATTTTGTTAAAATATAAAATATGTAGTACTTGAATATTTTATCTAAAAGTATATTTTAGCATGACAGTTATTGTGACCTACATTTCTTTTCAAAATTATTGATATTACGTTAAATACATTAATGTATATTATACGAATATGATTTAACTGAAATGTATATATACGAGTAAATATGAATTATTCTACAACATAAATATAAGTATAGTTTTTATGGACCACCATTGCTATCTCCAGATTTATAAGAGCTACAAAGACGGTTAAATGGGCAATCAATTTCTTTTTCACAAGACAAATTTAAAGAAAAGAAAATTTATTTATTTCAAAATACGGAACCTAACTTTTTACCTTCCGTCAGCTTTAGGTAAGGAAGGTATTCAATGATGAGTTTTTACTGAATAAGCATGTTTCAGGGTCCCTATAATACGATTTTACCATTTTTATGATGTCTGTATGTATTTGTGTGTGTGTGTGTGTGACGAAAGTTTCAGATCGCATAACCACGATTCCAAAAATTATATTTTTTTCGTATTTTTCAAGTTTATATTCAGAAGAACAACTGATTAGATTTTGGTTATAATTGGTGAACCGGAAGTAGCCTCATTTGAAGATTTAACAGTTAAATACGATTTATTGACATTAAACGTTATTATAACTTAAAGAATATATTATTCTCTATACGATTTTATTGCATTTTATACTTCATATTCAATAGATATAGTTAAATAATTTTAAACAAATTAAATTTTATAAATCAGCTAGCTATGCTAAACATGGAAACTACTAATATATTCATATAATTCAAATTGACAGATGTCAGTATAAATAAAAAGTAAATTAATGTGGCAGAGATGAGGATATTGAAGTAGATGTTGGGGAAGACACGGAAAGATACGGTAAGAAAATAACTCGTGTTACAAGTTTCTAGAAAGATACAAGCGAGATGATTACATTGGTTTGAAAATGTCATGAGAAATGAAGACTATATTGGATGAAGAATGAATAGCTTAGTAATAGAAGGTTGAAGAAACAGAGGAAGACCAAAAATAAAATGGAACGACCGTATTGCGGAAGACTTGAGAGAAAAGGAACTGAATGAGAACGACACGTAAAACAGAAATGAGTTGAAGAAGAAAATAAAAAATAGCGACCCCTAATGAATGGGAAAAGCTAAAGAAGAAGAAGATGTCAGTGTCAAGTGCAATTTGCATAGTTTGTTTATGAAATAATTTTACTGGAAATTTAGAATCTTTTGCAAGAAAATTTATGTATGGAATTTATACATAATACACAGGATTGACGGAAGGTATTATTTTAAATTTGTCTTGCAAAATAGAAATTGTTTACCCATTTAACTGTCTTATAGTTGATGAAATATACCATGCTACACATATAAATGGCTTAAATAAAATGAAAAACATTTAAAAGAATATTATTTATTAAAAAAAAAAAATCTTAAAGATGTAGCATGTCCTGACATCGCACACTATTCGAAATAAACGGCACCGACTGGCTGAAATTGAAACTCTGTAAACTTATTACTACCGATCGGCGTGCTGTCGGATAGATATAACCAGTTATTAAATGAATTAATATTTAATAAGAAAAAAATGTAAAAATATCTTATATACTTTTGCTAGATAATTATAGTTATAAAATTTGTTTGATGTTACAAATTATTTCTGTATAATAAAAATTACAAATGGACAGAAATAACTATTATAATTTTATGATAAACACGTAATAATAAAGAACATAATTTATTGTAAAACACAAAAAGTTGTCTTTAATTTTGAATTATTTTCTGATATAAAGATATAAATTATTGACTATCCTATCTTTGATGTACAATAAATTGTAGGTTCTAATACAATGTATTATAATATAAAAAATTGTATTACTATATTTTCAACGTATAATTAGATTCTCTGAATTTTTCTTTTTAATTTTAAAATATACGTCGATGCAGGAAAATGATACTGTCTATATACATAGTTAAAATGTAGTATATTTGATGTAAGTACACAAATTACGTAAAATGATGCGGGACTTCGAAATAGGGGCTAGTTACACAAACATGCAATATAAATTACATAAGTATCTAGGTTAGTTTTCATAAAAGATGCATTACTTTATAAATGAAATGGCGCTTTTACGGGAATCATTTTTATAATGCTATTCATAACAGAATCAATAGACGTATATGCATTTTATATTCAATTTAAGATGGGAAATAAAATATGAAATTTAATACCGTTAAGTATATTTCCAAAGAAGAGAATAAAGATATGAAAAAATCTGTTGTGGCCATCACAATACCTCTCGCGCCCTTTCCATTGTGGTATATGTAAGTATTGTATTTAACATTTCTTGTACACACAAAAAAATCTAATTACACCTAATCTTTATATTTATGTATTTTCTATAATTTTAAATTCATTCTATGAGCAAGTTTTCTCCATTTCTTCTAAATGTTCGAGGTATTTCCAATTCATTAACAGGATTGGCGGTTTTTCTGAAGGGTTCATGTAATATATTTATAATTTTAAATATAGAATTAATAATACAATAAGAAATATTAAATATCGTTCCCAGAAAAAGCCTACAGTACTCTCTGAATTTTTGACACTGACATTAGTGACATTTATATGACAATTACAGACATTTTAATTTCTCAAGTAGTTACCATGGAGATGTACTACACCAAATTATTTTATAGATTATATATCTATATCTTTAAATCTATAGAAGATTTTTGTTTTTTAATAACATAAATAATCAAAAAATAATATTTAGAAGATTTTTGTTAAAATACTACTACTTCCGGTTGTCCAACAGAATCTATTCAACTCTTCCCATTACTGTTAGATTGAGGAATCCGTGATTACACAGGTCTTTATAGAATTTGAGTACCACCAACAACCTCACACACACACACACACACACACACACACACACACACAGAAATCATTGTAAAAATGTTACTTCACCAAGTTATATACGTTTAACAAGCCGTTCACTCGCCATTCTCTCCACGTGCCCAACCATCTCACAGATTCACACCAACTCTCTTAATAACATTGTTCCTAACCATACATTCTTCATACACTAAATTATTCCTCACATTTTTCAAAATCAATTTACCAAAGCGTTTCCCTGAAAATAAATGAATTATTTTTTAAATTTAATGTTTATGTCAGTGCATGCGTATATCATTGTAAATAAGTTCTGAAAATATTCTGAAACCGATATAAATCTTCCTTCTGATGTAGTTGAATTAAGTGTGAATCTATAATTCATAAATTTATATTAAAGAAATCATTATCAGAGTGTCAGTTGTGTAATATTCTATTAGGTTTTTAATACTTATTCTAATAGGTTTTACTGTTTATAACAGTTTACATTTGTTGTGGCATCGAAAGAAGTAAATTATCGATGATTTTTAAATAATTTTTGTCAACATTTTCCTACAAATTCATTCGCTACTCTGACTAGGCTAAAGATATGATAACGCGGTTTGAAAATTTAAATTCAGCATGATATTCTCCATCATGTATTACACCATTTTTTGCCGATGAGCGAATCTCGAGTTACTAACAAACTAACAACTTAAACTTATATAAAATCCGTCTAAATTATTAATCATCTACAAATCGGCTTACTTCTCATTTTTTATAAGGCAAAGGTCTTTTTTTGTCTCCATTGCCTGAACTGAGTTGAATGAAGTTGAATTCTGTACATGCGAAATTGGAAAAGTTTTTGATTAAAAGTATTTATACATTTTTTGTATTATTGAATATAAATATTCATTAATTTCTTGTTCATATTATAGAACGATATATTTATCTATAAAAATAAAAATTCTATTGTGAAGTAGAAGCAAAACAGAGTTTAAAAAATAAAAAGCATAAACAATAAAATAATGTATTATTGTTTGTAAAGTGTATTATTATTTTGTTACAATAACAAACTGCAAAAGATAAAATAAAAATGATAAATGCGCTGTGCTCCTTTAACAACTAGCTACTATTGTTTTGTTTTCTTTATAGATAGGTACAGATATTATTGTATGCATTATGAAATATATAATCTTCTTTTACAACTGAAATAAAATATTATGGAGCAAAAAGTTTCAAAAACGTTTGATATGAACTTCTACAATAATTAAATTTAAACATAATATTGGTTTATTACTCATTTTTATGCAGATTTCGGTAATGATTTCTGTTTTATTTAATTTCCTTATTATTCCAAAATTCAGTTATCATTTCATTGTCAAATTTTATAATAAGTAAATGACCTGACTGACATCAAAACGTTTTTATTTATATATAATTTCTACAAACTGTCTTTGCCTGAATATTTTACGCTTGAAATTGAATTGTTTTGTAGGAGTTTCCAGCAATCAAATACCGCACGTATCAAATAGCTTTGATGATTATTTGAAACAAAGCTACACTTTCGGTGTCCGAATATGTTCGGCAAAATTTATGTCAATAGCAATTAATTCCTCGTTTAATTTGGATTAAATACAAGGTTGCACGTTTGTTTCAATTGACATGTGTTGTTTTCGAAAGACAAAGGAACAATTTGAATGTAAAAAAAGAATATACAGTCAAATTTCTCTAAAAATGACATTCTAAAGAATGACGTCATTTAGTTAATTTATGTGATCTGGTAGTGAAGCCGATTGATCAAGACGATAGAACTGACATCTGTAGTGTACTTTAAAACATGAAATTAGAAATAAATAAATATATCATCACGGCATATTACCCATGGCTGGGTGTGCCAATCTGCTTTATACACAGATGTCGGTAATGATGAAATATTTGTACCGTGTGGGCGCTTACCAGGCGTCACCTCACGGGAACTCATTTCTGGCGTAGAGAGTGCACTACAGGGGTTAATTTTGTGCCATTTAAAATTCGAAATATTTGGCGTTTGTCGGGATCGAACCCCAGATTCGCGACCAGACACTCAGGCACACGGTATATAATGAAAATTATTTGCTTTAAATTTGCTAGTATTTAAATATCGGATCATTTTTCCTGAGATATAATCAAAATATTCTTTGTTGTAATCAACACCTTCACAGATATTATTCCAATATAATTGCTATAATATATTCGTTTGATAGAATGGTACAAATTTAAAACAAATATTGTTCACTTCTATCATCTTACTGTGTAAGTTTTATAGAATTTTTTCTTTACGAATGAGAGTATTTTATAAAAATCTACTGTCTTGAAATGGCGTCCCTCACGGAGCGGCCCTGGCCAAAACCATTTAAATTTATCTCGAAAGTATTATTTACAACAGGTACACCTAGTTCTCTTATATATGTATAATTTGCTCATACACTATTTGCTGTCGATTTAAATAATCATCTATTACTATTCTGTCTCTATATATCCTCGAACATAAAATTGCAACATTGATCGAAATCACCTAAGAATGTCATTGTTCAAGAAACAAGTCATTATTGTTTTCAAAACGCTCTTGCATGGAACATAAACTTAACTATCATACGTTGACCTCGATTCTTCTGTCCTTTAACTTAAAAGAAATACCTATAACATTTGTTTGAAAATATAGTCATGCATAGTCAAGGAAATATGGCTTTTACAATATTTTTATTTTCCTTATCGTGTAACTATCTAACATACAGAAGCGATATAATTCTTTGTATTTATAAATATATTCTTTTGTATTTATTGATAATTTTTATGGAAATTATAATCAAATAATGACATTTAATATATTGTGTACAATAGAATACAATGTAGGTATGTATTTGTCATTCAATGAAGGACATACATATAAATATAAGTTTTTTAAATTTAAATTAAATTTGTAATTTTGATTAATGATACATTTGTCATGTTTGTATTTATTCGAGTAATCTAAATGAAAATGTATTGTAACATATTTAATGTACGGTCGAAATATAATTCGTAAATGAATTTTGAAATATTTAGTTATAAAATAACTAAAATAATAGTTTTTATGTTTCAAATAATAATAGATTACACGAGTAGATATGAAATAAAAATCGTGAAAATTATAATTTTAACATTTAAAAATCTGATGTGGCCAGCACAATACCTTCCGTCAATCCTGTGTATTATGCACAAATTCTATACATAAATTTTCTTTCAAAAGGTTCTAAATTTTTGGTATTTTATGATTCCCTTTCTCGGCAACTGAATTCCATACTCCTGATAACAAACAAACCACATGAAATAAGAAAATCATGAAATTTTGAATTAAAAATTATGACACTTGTCAGTTATGGACATAATTAATTGCTGTCATTTTGACACGGGTCCCCATATCTGCTTGCCAAAGTCACGTCACTGCACGAGCCCTATACATAAATTTTCTTGCAAAAGATCTTATATTTCCTGTAAAATTATTTCATAAACAAACTATGCAAATTGCACTTGATACTGACATCTTCTTCTTTATTTTTTCCCATTTGTTAGGGGTCGCTATTTTTATTTTCTTCTTCCACTCATTTTTGTTTTACGTGTCGTCCTCATTCAGTTCCTTTACTCTCAAGTCTTCCGAAATACAGTCCTTCCATGTTTCCTCCTTCTATTACTAATATATTCATCCTCATGACATGTTCAAACCAATGTAATCGTCTCTCTTATATCTTTCTAGAAACATTAGAGTTATTTCCCTTATTTTTTCATTCATTTACTTTTTATTGATACTGACATCTGTCAATTTGAATTACCTGAATATATTAGCAGTTTCCATGATTAAGTTAGCATAGCTGGCTGATTTATGAAATTTATTATCTTTATAATTCTTTAACTATATATCTGTTGAATATAAAATATAAAATGCAATCAAATCGTATAGAGAATAATATATTCTTTAAGTTATAATAATATTTAACTGAGTTTTTCAAGAAAAACTGTTAAAAATCTTCAAATGAGGATACTTCCGGTTGACCAATTATAACCAAAATCTAATCAAGTCTGCATATGGTTATAAGGAAGAGGAATACGCAAGAATTGTAATTTTTGGAATTCTAGTATTGGAGATATCGCGGCCGAAACCGCGGTCAAAACACACACGTCCACACACACATATAGAAATCATCGTAAAAATAGTAAAATCGTATTGTAAAGACCCTAAAACGTGGTTATTCAATGACAACTCACCATCGAATTTTTTGAGCACCTAGAGGTGACGGAAGGTAAAAACGCGTAAAACTTTCTTTGTTACGATATGAATATTATATATTATTTTCCAAGGATGCTACTAGTATTATAAAATTTTAAAGTACTTTTATATTTGGAGTAACGATAAGTCATATGGAGCCATAATATTTCTGTATTTTGTAATTGGTTTGCAGACAACAAAATTTTTATTAGCAATATCATTTTGTCCCTCCATCATCGTTCTCGCTACTCGGACGATTATTAGAAGTAATCATTTTATCTTGTCGTAAAGAGCGCAGCCTTCCTTTGCGCAATTTTTATACTTGGCTGGGCCTTCGGAGTTTGAAACTTTGTCAAAAAATTTTACGATCCACCATAAGTGGCGCCATTTACTGTCAAAAGTTTTTTACGTCGCGAGATATGTAGCACGCTTGCTGATAAAACTTGACGAATTTATATTATCGATCTGGCGGCGTTATTTATGTCGGGCTTATCTAACTTTAATGCGAGTGTCTCGTGATGCGTCTTGGGTTAATCAATATGTCACTTTATTATATTGCTATTATAATGAAAGGGAGAGGATCACAAGAATCAAAAGTAAATTGAAATGAAGAACAAAAGCAACTTGAAAGTGGAGGTAAAGGTAATAGGAGAACAGAAGAATGATTTTTCCGTATCTAAAATCCGTCGTGGTATAGTCAAATTTTTCTTGAAATGGCATTTCAATGTGATCACGTGATTGCAGAATATGAATAGAAAAATCACATAAGTTTTTAGAAAACCTTTTTGTTTTGATTGTTTGTTTCCGTATGCCGTAACTTGAGCTATATGGATAATATAATTTGTGTGTGAAAATCAAAAATTAAGTTTTGCAAACTTTGATGAAGAGAAACGTATAATTGTTCCCTTAATTCCATTCTCGTCTGTAGAAGATGTAAGTATTATATTTTGAGGTTCAAATATGACATTTCTCAGTTCTGTATTTCCTATGTACTTATTTTTTACTTCCTTGTACGTAAGTAAAGGAAGTATTGTAATCGCGAAAAATTTCGGTTTTCAGATTTCAGCGGAAATATACGTACGTATGTCGCATAACTCAAAAACGGTAAGCCGTAGAAAGTTGAAATTTTGTATTTAGGACTCCTATAACATCTAGTTGTGCATCTCCCTTTCTGGTTATTATACAATTTCCAGAAGTGGCACTTTACATGAAGCCTATAATAGATTTTAATGAAAAACCGTTTTAAAATATAATCCAAAACTCTTCAAATTTGGTATACAAGACTTTTATGTCAATCGAAATAACATAATAGATTTTGGTTAAAATAGGCTAACCGAAAGTGGTACATTACTTGAAGTTGTTAACAGTTTTTCTTGAATAAAATGATTTTATTTTGATTTTAGAAATAAATGCTTCAAATAAAAGTTTTAGAGAATTAATTTCTGCGTCTAGCACATCAAGTATTATTGAATTAGTTCTTTGTATAAGCGAGATATGTAAATTTAAAAATTATATACTTTTTTGTTTTTGTAATAAAGCTTGCTATGGATTAGGACAAAAACATAAAAAAAATGTTCATGTCAAATTACGTTAAATACGTGCAATTTTATGATTCGTACAATAACAAATATTATATTTTTATTGTGAAATTAGTCTTAGGTTTCTTTGTTGTAATCAAAACTCTCTTTAAAAAGAACCGGGTTAGATTATGGTCGCTATATATCTTACTGTTTTGAAGTTAAAATTAATATTTTGTAATTTATTTATTAAAAAAATATGTATAGTTTAATAATCGTACAAGGAAGTCGTGTGGTGTCCACATCATATTTTTTTATTATTACATTTTAGAGAGTTTGTACTGCTTTAGATATATTACTTGTGATGGTAAATAATATCCAAAATGTATTTAAACTTTGATCTGTTTCGTCGCCAAAAAAAAAATTAGTGATCCGTCAAAAATCAGTGCGAAACTTGACAATATTACTTTGAATGGGAAAAGCTAAAGAAGAAAAAGATGTCAGTATCAAGTGCAATTAGCATAGTTTGTTTATGAAGTAATTTTACTGAAAATATAGGATCTTTAGCAAGAAATTCATGTATGGAATTTGTACATAATACACAGGTTTGACGGAAGGTAATGTGCTGGCCACATCAGTTTTTTTTTAAGTATTTATATTGTTATACCAATAAAATAATGCTAATAAAAATGCATAAAATTCGACCACGCCCCTTTTAAAAAAAAATCTTTGCCTCGCTTCACTCGACGTCTTTTTTTTCGACTATTGTGTAATATATTTCGGAATGTCCCTTTCATTTTAAATACTTAATTTGAAAACGAGAAATGAACATTTAGAAAAAAACTAAGAACCTTTAATAAGTACAATTTTTTCCGCATTCCACTCGAAAGTATATTCTTATGAAAATATTAACTACTTATTAAAAAAAAAAACTTGTCTACTTGTATCTTGACTTTTGATATCTAATTATTCAAAAACTACATTAACACTTGATGTTATCTAATTCGTATTAACAGATCAAGAAGATTTTTTTTAAATAACGAAGAAGTAAAGTGTGAAAAATTCATGGGCCTCGATGGGATTTGAACCCAGGGCGTAGATGGTCTATGATTTTTCACAATTTCTGTCTTATTTAAAAAATCTCCTTGACCTATTAAGCCCAATTCTACGAATTAAACATTTAGAAAAGCTCACAAATAATTATAATCTATTTATTCTGTTTAATAATATCAGATTAATTTGATCTAATGACAGATACATATTACAATGTTAATTAATGACAATTAATGTTACTTGTTCATATGTAGCTAAATTAATTATGTATTTTATGAAGTAAAATATTCTTACACCACATTATTTCTTGCATTTTCCCTACTTATCATACATTTAATGTTATAATGAAACATAAACATAATTGTAAATTACTAAGTTTACTTCATAACCTTTCATTACGAAAACTATAAAAACTTACTAAAAGCTCACATTAAATTTGTTGATCACAAACTATACTTACCGTATACACCTGGAAATATTTCTAGAATCATTATTTAATCCGCTTAAAATATTTTAATAACATATTAATCCCGTGATATTAAAAGCTGCTATTTTATTACTCCATAAAATTTAATTTGATACAGAATTTTTGAAATATCTCTCGTGGAATTTAATATGAAATTTTCAGGTGATCAGCCGTAAAATAAATTAAGTTGCGTATTTTCTTATTTATAGAATGGGGAATGAAACTTCCTTTTTGATAACAATCGAGATTTGATCAAAATTTAATAATATCCGAATTATAGCTGTCGAGTTTTTAATTGAATTTTTATTTTTAATTAAAATGTCGAAGAATGAAATGCTTCATTATAATTTTTATTTATTTTCCCAACTGAAGTGCGAATTGATTAAAAGACGTTATATTAATTAGTGATTTTTAAAATTCTCGTTACGCCTAGGCTCTTTTTAAATGACTAGGCGAATTGTAAAATGAATATTTATATATTTGCACTTGTAATTTTTCTAAACTTACTTTGATAACTAGAACTCGGAAAATATCCACTAAAAAATCTAAAAATATGCTTGCAAATATGCATTATACCGTTAATTAATTTGAAGATAAATTTTGAAAAATCAACTAATTAAATGATTAATAATTAGGTATTAGTACATATTAAGGTGTTTTTCTAAATTTTCTAAATAAATATTTTGCCATCAGTAAAAAGTCTGTTACCTTCCGTCAATCCTGTCTATAATGTATAAATTCCATACATAATTTTTCTTGCAAAAGATTCTAAATTTCCAGTAAAATTATTTCATAAACAAACTATGCAAATTGCACTTGACACTAACAAGTTCTTCTTTTTAAGTTTTTCCCATTTGTTAGGGGTCGCTATTTTTGCGTGTCTTTCTCATTCAGTTCGTATCTTACTAAAGTACCTTCCTAACTATTAGATCCGACTTTTCAATACTTGTTTTCGTTTGTTTGTGTTCAGTAGTTTTCTACATATATTACATTCCGGTTTGACAACGGCGTACCATTTTTACCTCCCGCTACCCTTGGTAAATGACCACGTTTTAAGGTCCCTATAATCCAATGTTAACATTTTTACAATGATGTCTGTGGGTGTGTATGTGTGTACCTTTTTGTATGTGTGTATGTGGAACTTGTTGGCACTCTAACTCAAATACTACCATTCAGAAACTTTTGGAACCATGTATTTCTACCTTATTCTAATATGGAAAGAAGCCATGATTTTAGTGTCAATCGGATAACCGAAAATGGCAGTTTACTTGAAGCTCAAAATAATTTTTCTTCTATAAAAAATACCTTTAAATGTTATTTTTTCGCAATTTGTTATTATAACACTTTAAGATTATATTCCATTTTCTACAGGTTTGTATTAATATTTTTTCTATATATTTTATGGATAAATTTATAAGTAATATAAAAACTATATCTCGGAACTTATGCTTATGGTTGCACAGTTCAGCTCAAATGTATGTAACTGACAAATAAATGTCACTGTCAAGAAAATAATGATTTCAAATTAATAACAGTAACATTTTCAAATATGCAGGCATGTATTTAAATAAATAAATATATTTAAATTATCAGGGCATATTACCCATTGCTGGGTGTGCTAATCTGCTTTGTACACAGATTTCGCTAATGATGATGACATATTTATATCGTGCGGGCGTTTACCAAGCGTCACCTCATTGCTGGCGTGCAGAATACAACACAAGGGACAATTTTGTTGCCATTTAAAATTCGAAATAATTGGCGTTGATCGGGATCATATCGGGTTCCCCAGATTCGCAACCAGACATCAGGCACGCGGCAACGAGACCCCATATGTATATATTTAAATTAATAAAAATTAAATGGCGGGAGGTATTGTGTTGGTCACATCAGATTTTTAACTCAGATCCTTCGACAATTTTACTTAAAAAATCAAAATATCGATTTAAGAAATATGTAAAATACGATGAAAGGAGAAAAACTAAATTTTCCTGTTATCGGTACAATACTTACATTGTGCTTGCAGTATGCGGGCATCTCTCGTAATTGTGTAGAAAATCGAGATGAAAATGTATAGTTCAACTTATTAATGTATTTTTTATATCAACGTGCATCTTAATATTTGAATTTAAGTTACTTCCCTATATTTTATTTTCTTTTTTTTGATAATTAAAACTTTAATTTTATTGAAATTTCGTTTAGTTTGTATTTTGAGTAATAAAGTAATGTAAACTACGTAAAGGATATTTAATTTTGATTGGATGGAATGTGGTATAAGTATTTAAGCGACTGCATTAGGGTTAATAATAGTATATTATTCAATGAGCATGTAATGTATGTATGATTCTCATGAGTAATAGCCATTACATGCGAATAGAATACTATACTTTATCCACAACTGTCAAATAATAATATATTGTACTATTATAAAATCAGAAATAACCTAACAAATTTTAAAAAATTGTTTGTTTACAAACATAAACATAGTTAGCCTTCATCGTTAGGTATTTGTTATAACAAAATTATGAAGTGATTTGACATTTAGCAAAAAAAAATTAAACTGACAACCAAGCTACATTTTAGGCTTAAGAAGAAAATAAAACTATAAAAATGAGAAAACTAGTATAATTCTGGATTTTTATGTGGAAGAAATTACTTACAAAAATAATTTGTTTGTACTTTTTGAAAGGTTAGATTTGAATTTGACATAACGATTGAATAATATTATTCCATCGAACTGTCAATATTATTTAATTACCAACAGTAACTAAGGTCATTAATTGATAAAAAACGGTTGAATTATGAGTATATTATTTGACAGTAGTGGATAAATAAACTTACTATAAGACGGAAGGGGATCCGAAATATTTTTTGGCCAAGGCCCGAAAATCTAATAAAAAGGCCCTAGAGAGTTACGACACTATAGTCAATTTTTTTGACTCTGTCGGGTACAGTAATAAAACTATAAACGAACTATAAATATCGCAATTATGATAAAGCGGCATATCCTTCACTTTCTGTAGTATAATACTGTTTGGCATCGGCCCATATTTTTGAGCCGCTCTATTCATTTATGTTAAAGGTCTGTAAGGCTATTTTCCTATACATACCTGGTAGACATTTGATTCAATGCATGAATAGAGCGGCTCAAAAATATGGGCCGATGCGAAACAGTATTATACTGCAGAAAGTAAAGGGTATGCCGCTTTATCATAATTGCGATATTTATAGTTCATTTATAGTTTTATTGCTGTACCCGACAGAGTCAAAAAAATTGACTATAATAAGCAGATTCGCACCAAAAGACTATCAGAAGTATTTTCAACTTATTCGTGGAAGTATAAAATAATCACAAATGCACTTTAGATGTAATGTAAAAGATTGTTGGCAATAAATTGCGTCCAAATCTTCACCAATTTAAAATATTATATATTGTGTAGTGTAAAACCATTTTAAGTTCTTCTGGGAACGAGTTAAAAGTCGGTGATTCAACCAATTACGACGCACAAAGTTCACTAACTCACTAACGTCACTTTTCCGCTCTTCACAAACTTGTTCTGTTCACTATCGATCCCTGTAGGAAGAATGCGTTTGGTTTACGTCGAAAATGTTATAAATCCGTGGCTTTTAGCGTATCTAATCCCGAAATTTATAAATAGCTAGTAGAAAAGCGCGAAGCAAATCTGATTTATAGACGCACCTTTGCAACTGTCAAGAAAAGTATTTTAAATTCGCTGTAAATCATGAAATATGTTTAGTAAAAAACGTTTACGGTTAATTTTTCATCCTTACGGACAGATTTACAAAGAACGACCAGCCGGTTCAACATTTTCGAAGCAAACTATGAGATGGGGATTTTTCGAAGATCGCTCGACATTAAAGCATAAAATTATTGTGAAACTTTTAATGGGTAATAATAAATATAGATTACAACAGACCTTTTCGTCTAAATTCAGTATTTATCAGAACACATCTAATAAATTCAAATTCTTAAACATAATAAAAACACTTGCAAAAAACTATTTTTCCTACGAATAGCAAAAAGTTAACATACTTTTTTTACACTTATTTTAGAGTTTTATTGCTTTCAATAAAAAGGACGCTGAATTAGATTGATCAACAGAAAATTCTGCAAACGGAAGTGAAAAATTCTGCAGCCCCAAACGTCAAATTGTAATCCGTATATTTTTATCCGGAAAACAATTGACTACAATGTTAACTATAGCCGTATTCTTTCGCTGGGTTGGATCAGAGCCAACTGATCGTAAGGATTAGATCAGATTAGGTCACGTGGCCGCAGATGAATTTATTCGAAAGTACACAAAATCAGGAAAAATTAATTTCAATTTTCTATATTTACCATTGCTTATTCTAGTTTAAATTTCTTTTAGAACCTTAAATGTAACCTCTTGTCCTGATTGACTTACAAAATATGACAGATTTTTCCGCCGCTTCCACCATTTTTGAATCTTAAGTGATATAATTTTTCTAATCCAAGTTTTTGTTGGAGTAGATGGCACTGATCTGTATTACTTGGTGTTGGGATGGGGCTACTGATCGGAATTCGAAAGAACATGTAATGTACTGATCCATGTAACATGGATCTGATCCAACGCAGCGAAAGAATACGGTTTATGTACAAAATAACGTAAATAGAAACCAATTTTGATAACTTATACACGATGAATACTATAAACCCGAACATAGCCCTATTAACATTATAAAAATTCAACATTAAAAATACATACTACAAATCTATTAATACTAATAACTTTCATTTTAATGGAAAACCAAAATTCACTAGCATTTCTCGTCTATCCATTAAAATAAAAGTCAAATACTAGTAGATTTCAACAATACTTTTTTTAAAATGCTGGTTCATATTAGAAGTATGCACATCTAGAGTTGAATTTTTTAAATGTTAATAATTCTAATACAAGGACAATTTATTTGAATTTTCGCTTCATATTTTCAACACAGAAAAATGTTTTTTCGCAGATATTTGCGCCCCGTTTCAATTGACAACAATGGTTGTGGTATCAATAGAAAGAAAAAAAAGCTGCATCAATAACACCAAATACATATATACCACATAATATCTTTAGTCCCATAAATTAATTATTAAATTTAATCAATGTCTTATTAATACCGGCAGCCACGGCATTTGAACAAAAAAAAAACCAAATATTTGATATTTTATCTGTCAGATTTTGTTACAACCAATCTCGGCATATTACCCATTGCTGGGTGTGCCAATCTGTTTTGTACACATATTTCGGTAATGACGATGACATATTTGTACCGTGAGGCCATTTACCAGGTGTCCCCTTACAGGCACTTATTGCTGGTGTAGAAACTGCATCAAAGGGGTCAATTTTGTGCCATTTATAATTCGAAATATTTGGCGTTGGTCGGGATAGAACTCGGTTTCCCAAATTGAATAAATTTTATATTTAAATTATGGAATAATATGACAATGTACATGTTGATGTCATTTGATGCAGAATCTTTTTATCTTTCTATTGATATTGTTGTCAATTGAAACGAAGAGCAACAGTATGCGAAAAACGGTTTTCTCTTGTTAACGGGGTATATTCAGGTTTAAAGTATACACCTGTATAACATATTAAAATGTGTTCAGAAAAAACCTAACTCGGAGTGGGCTATGAACAAAGAAACATATTTCGCAATTTAAAAATATTTAATTAAATGTCAGTTTGACACGAGATATTGTCAAAAATGTTATCTAAAAAACTCAAAGCTTTTTTCTTGAATCTATGTTTGGAAATGGAAATAAATTAGAAAACGGCGAATGGATATATTGTTTTTTTTCCATAAAATTGCATTTAAGATCAATTTTGTCAACTTAACTTAGACATATACGTTTGTCTCTTCATAGCATACTCCGAGTTAGGATTTTTTGAACACACTGTACAAGAGAAAATTTTGAAAATATTAATAATATGAATAATTATTGAACTAATAAGGGTAACAGCGACGGATAATGTTATACAGAATTACGTGTTAGAAAATGTAGGTATTAGGAGCACAGGATCCATAAGAGATTACCAAGAAACATTGGTATTGCGGATATAAAATTAAATGTTGGGAAACATGAGGCGTGGAACTAAATTAAATAAAATTTTGGTATAGGAATAACCCCTCAACAAAAAACGGTTTTTAGTGTGTCGCAGTATTAAAATATAACAACGAAACTCTGTTTTATAGTGATTTTACGGAAAAATAGTTTTATACGAGTTGTTTTTACGGTATATTATGATTTTTTTAATATCGAACGACCTCTTTCATGAAAAATAGTTGGTAGGAACCAGTGAAACTACGGAACGTAATTCTATAAAAACAATAACACGATTTATTTGTTCAGTAAGCGTATTTTTACTATGACTAGCTGTACATTATATATATAGCGTTGTTTATATTTTACATATTCACAATTTTTTTCGAATCGGTCTCGGCGTTGAGTAATATTTGCGGAGACCGACATTTTTTTAATCAGTTTTTATATATACACGTGATAGATATTTCTTTGGTCTAGCTATTTAGCCATCGAATGTATAAGATTTCAAGTCAGATCTTCTCCTATGATCGAGGGTGCGTTATGGATCATCTAACGGCTCAAAATTGTGCCACGCAGTCGCTTTTGATATTTTACACGAAGCTTTCGTTAGCTTTTCGTCTTCGAAGTCGAAGACCGTCGCCCGATAGTTATTCTTATACAAGCACGTCGATTACGAGTTCTACTCTACGGATACAGAATATACAAAAATAAAATTTAGAATGTTGATATAATAAAGTCACAATTCGAAAGATCAGTCAGGCGTGTATGGGCGACGATTTTGAGCCGTTATGGTTATAGTACGTTTCAAGAAATACGGACACTTTACTGGAAAACAATTCATTATAACCCGTGTCATCAAACTTTTAATTTATAAGTCATTTGAATCTAAAAAATAATATTAATTCACACTAATTTTGTAACTTCAATTCACGTAAGAAAATAGTAGATGACGCTTTAGAACCAAACTATGTCAATAATATTTTTATCTGTAAATCAAAACCTGAATATTATGCAACAAAACATGGTCTGTAGATTTTAAATGATAACTGATAATATTTTTTTCGTTTTTGAGAACTAGGTTTGCATTCTGACCAATCAAAAGACAGAATTTATATCTATATAAACGAACGCTATTTTCTTATGTGAAAAGAAGTACAGCAACAATATAGTTAACAAATTTGTTTCTATTGGTTACAATTTTTTTGGAATCTTGTTAAAACTTAGCAACTTAAAGAATTGGAATCTTTGAAATATTGGCCGTCGGAACTATTGTGGTATGAAGTTAATTTTAAACAAGTGCCAAGAAAGTAGTTAAAAATGACTCAAATACCGAATTTATTATTGTCAAATCAATTGTTATTGGTAACTTTTAATGCATCGATTAAAATTAACAAAAATACTATTTTGTTACTATAAAGTCAATTCTTTTTATCAAAATAGTTCCGCAGGTCATCCGACGTCAAAATGAATCATTAAAAACAAATATAATTTCGACTATGGCGAATCAATTTTTACATTAACGGACGTAATTTAGAAATTGTTTGTAGTAAAGTGCGTATATCCTTGGAAAATAACTATACAGTTTGTACATATTATTTGGTATACCTATTAAGTGTCACCAACATAAATAAAGTATATAATGCGCAAAAGAACTGCCAAATACTACCACTCCTAGATCAAATGCAGTCATTTCGCGACATTCGCATCACAGAACATGTCCGAATATGATCAGTCAACAAATCGATCAAGTCGATAGATAGTACAATACGTTTAGGTATGTATATTATTATGTATATGTGTAAGTATTTGTATATATGTACTTATATGACACAATGAGCTGTGCGTACACACACAACAACGGTTTAATAGCACAAATAAGACCAAGACATGAGAGCCAAATAACTGTGACCCAGGAGTAGTAACAGGGCGACCGGAGAAATCTTCCTCATGCTTCGATCTCGTTGCATATCCAGGAATTCTTATATGGCAATGTAGTTCGCGGTCACAAATAAACAAGCCGGGACCAGATCAGGCGAGAAAAAAATCCTGGGGCGATGACATGTCCGCCGCCGACGTCAGAAGTTAAATTAATCCAAAGTTGGAGTGGTAGAATATCCAAAGTGATTCACACACATCGCATACCTATTTCGCGGAGATGGTTTCTAATATTTTGCACTCGGGACACACAAATTGAAGTCATTACGAAGATTTAATTTGAATGAAGCGTCATTTTGGATATAAAATAGACGCAATGTTTTCTAGTTTGTCAATGGTAATTACCGAATATTTTGAAAATTTGGAAGATCAGGGGTTTTACCAATGGACACTGAATCCGTATTTATAATTGAAATGGAACGTACAATAGAATGTTTTAAGTCTCAAAGTGACCGAAAACCAACATATTCAGAATTAGATTCAGTTTTTTGCATAGTTTTAAAAGAGTAAACAGGAATTTTGATTATTTTCTTGTCTAATGACATTTTAACATTGCCAATTCAAGAAAATGGGAGGTCTTGTGCAATATTTTCTTCAAGGAAGTGAATATCTGTAGTTTTGGGCATTCCCAGTAATCCTAGAAATCATTGTAACCGTCTGGATTTCAAGGATTAACTTTATTTAAGAAACGGAGTCCCATCTGACTGTAGTTCAGTATGTCCGTTAGATTACTAATAGTAGAGACCATGTGTGGAATAGGTATGGGAGCGAATGTGTGTGAATATGATAGAGTCCTTGGGCTTGTCTTGCAGATTGCGACGTCGGCGGCGACAAAACAAAAAGGTCAGTCACAGCTGTTTGGTTCGCGTACGGCGTACAATCACTACATGCTACCACGCCCGCGGCGCGCGCACCCACCGCACTCGAGCGCACCCTCGGGTAGCTCCACACACATTACACACTATTATCACAAGGCGAATCCGTTATCACAAGGCGGCAGGTGTAATCACACGTTGTAACACACTTGCTGTATCTGCGGGAAGGTGGATGCCAATGGAATCGACGAGGTGACGTACGGATGCAGACGATGCGCCCGAAGGTATTGTCTGTACTTGCCGGACAGGATGTGTTTGTCTTCAGTCTTCTCAGGGCTCTTGTCGGAATCAGTCCAATGCCCGCTGTCCGCCGATCCCGTGGAGGACGCGTACGCAGCAGTCAGCATATGATCCCGCTTAGCTTGCGGAGCTACGTACGTCTGCCCAGCGATCGGGATCAGCGGGGGTAGAGGTTGTACTGCTTCCCACTGTTGAGGAGCTGGGACTTGGTGTTGCCGATGTTGTACAGCTTGTTGTTGCTGCTGCATACGTCGTTTAGCCATGAGTTGTTGTTGGCGAGTAGGAAGATTATTGACGAAAGGACTCCGCCTTTGCGATTCGATCTTCCTGAAGTAACAGGGATGTATCATCAGCAAGGGTTCGTTCCGGACACCTACGGGAGGCTTCGCCTGGTTTGGCAGTTCATATTCCACACTGCAGTCAACGTGAAGCGGCCTCGAGTAATCCTTCTGGAGCTGGGGTGTCCTGGCGGCTGGTTGCTGATGTGGTATTTGCACGTGCTGCTGATGGATCTCATACGAGGAGTAGCACGTCGCCATGTTCACGCGTTGAGAGTCGCACATGCACTACACTGTCTCAGTCTCTCCTCTCACACTCTTTCTATCTCTGTCTATCCCTCTCTCTCACTGCACTTCAGCACTGCACTGAGCTGATCGTTGCTCACGCTGTATTCCGAACAGCGTTCGGCGCTCGACTGACGATACGTCGGACGGTGGGCCCCGACGCGCGCACTAGCGCTGAGGACCGAAAAGTGGGGGTAGGAAATCGATGCGGAGGACATTTTGACTGTCTGTGAATACGTCTGTCTCTTGTGTCTACTGAGTGTGTGTGTGTGGGGGGACCTAAGCGCCAGCCTGCGTGTGTGTTTACACCGTGCAGATGTAGCCGTGTGAAGCAATCACTGTCTCGCTCTAATTGTTTACTTGTTTTTTTTTTCTTTTTCATTGTAAACACTTTAATCAGACGGGCTGACGGAGTCGCCCTCCATCATACAGAACTTTGAAATCTCATCAAAAATTTATTTATAAACTTATAGTACATTAGCAAACTTGTCGTCAGTAAAGAAGCACTTCCAGTTAGTTGATGATCACTAATTTTCCAGTAGCACTTCATATTAATGAATTCATCTTTATTGAAATCTATTTAAAGTAGACTGGTATACTGGCAAGTGAAGGCGTTTTGTGTCTTCTGTTTTTTACATTTACAAATAGCGACGGTTGATGGATCGGTTTAAAGACCAGACTCCTGAATTTCGGAATTCCGGCGTAAAATTTGTCGGATCATCAATTATTTTCGTAAAAAATCGATAAATTTCGGGTCGGGTTACATGTTATATAGGTCAAATGTAACTTAGTTTTAAAGAATAAATACGACAAATAACAATAGATAAAAGTGACGAAACAAAGCTTACTTAAGGAGTGATTCCTAAATTTGAGACTAGACATTTTTCAAGACCAAATCTATTAAGCGTTACAAACATTGGTTTTTATTTAAATTCCTTCTTCATGATTTGAGTTTTCTAAGTTTTTTATATCAGAATTGTACCATTATGACTCGCGAACTTAATTGGACGTAGTATGTACTGCTAGCAATTTTAATAATGTTTCACCGTGAAACGTGAGCCTACAACATCTAGTAGGTGGATATTATCATAAAATTAAACAAAATGTTTGACAGATAAACATTTTTAATTCAGGAAATTAAGCCGCAACCTAAATTTCCGGTTTTGTGGCATGACTGATTCAGTATCAAAACAGATACTTATTCCTTCTTTTTATTCGGACGACTTATTTCTTGCACTATAGCTTGTTTTTCTTCATTATTCATTATGTTCTCCTGATCGTTTTTACCTTCCGTCACCTTTAGGTAAAAGAGATATTGTCTTTGGTCAAAAAATGGTCAGTTTTACTGAATAAGCATGTTTTAGCGTCCCTATAATATGATTTTACCATTTTTACGATGTCTGTTTATGTGTGACCATGTGTGTGTGTGTGTGAGTGTGACGATTTTTTCATATTCCTATTCATTACATCCATATGAAGGGCTGATTAATTTTTTGTTATAATTGGTCAACTGGAAGTACCCTCATTTGAAGATTTTAACAATTTTTCTTGAAAAAACGCTGTTAAATATTATTTTTTGACATTTCATGTTATTATAAATATTAAATAATATTCTATTATCTATACGAATTGATTGCATTTCATACTTCATATTCAATGGATATAGAGACAAAAAATTATAAAGAAATTCAATTTCATAAATCAGCAAGCTATGCTATAACCATGGAAACAGCTACTATATTAAGAATATTCTAATTGACAGATGTCAGTGTCAATGAAACGAAAATGAATATGGCAGAGAGATGAAGATGTCGTGGAAGAGACGGAAAGATAGGTTAAGGTAAATGACTCGAGTAATAGTAGTTTCTAGAAAGATACAAAAGAAACAATTACATTTGTTTGAATATATCATGAGGAGAGATAAAGAATATATTGGAGAAAGAATGACCAGCTTAGTAATAGAAGATAGAAGAAACAGAGTAAGACCAAAGATAAGATGGAAGGATTGTATTGCGAAACACTTGACAGAAATGGAACTGAATGAGACCAACACGCAACATAGAAATGAGTGGAAAGAGAAAATCAAGAATAGCGACCCCTAACGAATGGGAAAAGCTAAAGAAGATGTTGTCAGTATCAAGTGCAATTTACATAGTTTATTGTTTATGAAATAATTTTACTGGAAATATAGAATCTTTTGCAAGAAAATGTGTGTATTTCTTCAATAATACATACGTTTACACTTATGCATATCACATGGAAACTAATTCGCTTGAGAAAGTAACTCAGTTTAAGGATCTTGGGATTATATTTGACACAAAAAAGATCATCCTACAAAAATCTTGGATTTGTAATTAGAAATTGTCGGTCTTTCTGTAAAACAACTACACTAAAAAGCATGTATTGTCATTTGTCCGCTCTAAGCTAGAATATTGTCTACAAGTCTGGAATCCAATATATCATAAATATATATCTGTTCAGCATAAATTCATCAAATATTGTTATTTTAAAATACATGGACAATATCCTAACTTTACCCATGATTATTCTGTTTTATTGCCTGAAGTGAACTTGGTGTCATTAAGTAGCAGAAGAAATTTACAATTATCATGTAGTCTTGAACTAATACCATTTCACGTTCCACGCGTCACTTCAAGAAATAAAGTATCATTTCATTGTAGCTAGGACTAATTATGAATTGAAATCTCCAATAAGACAACTCTGTGTAACATATAACAGTGTATCATGTACTATTGACATTGACATATTTGGCGACTCCTTATTTAAATTTAAGAATATATAAACAAAATATTTTTTGTATTAAATTACTTGTTAAATTTCTTATATGTACTTACTGTTCAACTCATTCGTTTCTGTATTTGTATGTCATATGATCGTCCTGTAATTGGGATCTTGAATCATGTTGGATCGATTTATTAATAAATAAATAATATGTAATGTCTTATCTTTATATCCATATTACAAATTGTTTAGAAAACGATATGGTAAGATGTTGGTTATATAATTTCTTTTATAAAAAGTATACGCATAATTTAAAACTATCTTGGGAATAGTCAGTCATTTTAGTAAAAATCTCGAAAAAATAACAATAGGAACATAAAATTCTGTAGAGAATTGTTAACAATGAACATTATTAATTGGCAACCACAGCCTTTTGTAGCCGCACGTTCGCTAGCCGCGGGCGTATCTGCGGAACGGATGCAAGCGGCGAAAAATTCACTGGCCGCCGTAACGAATTTATCGATAATTAAAATACGATAATTACAATCAGTACAACAACAACGCCTGCCATGCGGGGAATGGATAACTAACGAGCCAACGGTCACCCACCCGGCGATTTAAAAATAGATCCTAAAGCATGCGAAATTTCGGAAAGCCTCCAAATCGATGAAAAATATACAATGGTTGCTGCTGTTAATCTATCATATCCTAACCATTTATTTACACTTTATCTGTGTTGTATTTGGTTTCAACTCAATTCACATAAACTTATAATTTCATTGTTGTAATCAACAAAAAATTTACATTTTCATTATTGTAATGATTAAAGCCTAAATAATTTGTTGGAATCAATAAAATCTTTATTATTTCATTGTTGTAATCAATAAAATCATTATAAATTCATTGTTATAATCAACAAAAATATGCATAACCACGTATTAGCTGTATTCTTTCTGGTCAAAATTTTAGTCAGTCTCAGCTCACTTCAGCATATAATCAATAAATTTTTGTTCTTTTTGTTCTAATTGAAATGGCTAAGTATCCTGCGAAATAAACTCAAAATGATCTGAGCCATACAGTTTAGTGAAAAGGGTAATGTTTTGAAAAGACCAATTTGTAGGTTTTTAATGTATTATGAAAACAAAAATGTCATATACATTAATGAATTTTACTATTAGAGCAAGAATTATCTACTTTTTCTATATCTGAAATGTTTTTCTTTTCATTGTTTACTCTTTTTTCTACATGACTTTTTACCTCCCGCTACCTTTGGTAAGGAGGTATAGGGATCGTGCTAAAAATCGCGTATTAAGATTTTGGTAAATGACCACGTTTTAAGTATTGTATTTAACATTTCTTGTACACACAATAAATTCTGATTACATCTAATCTTTATGTTTAGCTATTTTCTATAATTTTATATTCATTCTATGAGCAAGTTTTCTCCTACTCTTCTAAATGTTCGATGTTCTTCCAATTCATTGGCGGGATTGGTGGGATTGGCGGTATTTCTACAGGGTTCATATAATATACCTATAATTTAAAATATATAATTAATAATACAATAAGAAATATTAAATATCGTTCCCAGAAAAAGTCTTCAGTACTATCTCTGAATCTTTGACACTGACATTAGCGACATTTATCTATCAATTACAGACATTTTAATTTCTCAACTGATTACATGGAGATGTTGGGCTGTGAGATTTACTACAACAGATTATTTTATAGATTATATTTCTATATCTTTAAATCTACAGAAGATATAATATATTTTTTAAATATGTCGGACAGAGAATTTTGTTTTTTAATAATTGTTACCAGAACCTATTCACCTCTTCCCATTACTGTTAGATTGAGGAATCCGTAGTTACACAGGTCTTTAGTCTTATAGAATGTGATAAATCGTACTTCCAACTTTCAATATACACACACACACACACATACATCATCGTAAAAATGTTATAATCTAATTCTAGCGACCTTAAAACGTTCTTAATCATTAAAATCTGGATTTGCGATTTTTAGCATGAATCCAATACCTTTCTTAGCGAGAGGTAAAAATATGCGATATTGTTGTCCAGTGTATAATTTAGATCCAGGAGCCTAGGTACGTTTTAAACACAACTCCTTCGTTACATAATTTAGATCTCAAATATATGTAATTGACAGATAAATGTCACTATGAAAGTACTAATCATTTCAATTTAATAATGTTTTAAAAAGAAAATAGTAAGTAGAACAATAGTTATATGTAAGGGAACTAAATATAGTTTGCAGCACTGGTTGGTACGTATTTAAATTAATAAAAATTAAATGGCGGGAGATATTTTTATATAATTTTTTTGGCTACTGTCCACTCGACTATATTTACCACAAAACTCGCCCATAATGTGGTATATGATATAGTACTTTCCAAAACAGTTTAAGTGCCTTCAATGAATAAATATATGCTTTGTCATTACGGAAATTTCCAGGATCAGGAGATTGGAAGTCACAGCAATGTGTAACGGATAAAATTCCGTGATGATAATATTTATTTATTCCATTTCGCGGTGAATCATAAACGAAAATGCAATTAAAGAAACCATTTCGTAAGTGCACGACCTGAATCATCAGTGACTAAACTCAGTTTCCAATCTTCTTCGATCGCTAGGCGTGACGGTTTTGCAGTTCGATATTAATTTCATAAAATGAAAAAAGACGCAGCGAATGTTGCGAAACGAGGTTGCGGCAATCAGATTCACCATTCGTAAATATTTATTGTTCTACAAATGAAATTTATTTTAGTAGTTGAATTGATTATGAAAGCTTCGTTTTTCTTAATAAAAATTTAATGAAATCGGGGTTCTTTGTTCCGTTTTAGGGTTTTATTGCGAATATGCGAAAGCGAGACTTTTTGCGTGAAAGAATGTACACGTTTTATTCTTTTATTGTTCCAATTAAAACAGTAACAGTATATGTACAGTATTGGCCATAAAGATAGTAACTTTAAAATTTCTCAAATATTTTCAAGAAGAGGAACTTTACAAATTATAGCTATTGCAGAAGGTTATATAGTATATTTACTTCGAATACAGCTTATTATACTCAATATTATTATTGTCGGCTCCGGTGGCTCAATAGTTAGCAACGCTCCTTAGTCATGAGTGCGCTCGGGGTTCTAGGTTCGAATCCCACTAAGGCATGGATGTTTGTGATGTGAACCCACTCTGTAATTGGGATTTAATCCTGTTGAGGGGTTTTTAAAAAAATAACAAAATAACAAATATTGGGGACTTAAGTAAATTAAATGTTTCCGAAATCAGCTCTTATACGAGCGAATTATTTATTTTCGAATCTGACGAAGGGGTATTGCTCAAAATTTGAAACTAGTTTTGAATGGCCATAAAAAGTAAACGCGTAATTAAATACAACCCATTTTAACTAATTTTTTAAACGTATAGTTATGGTTCATTATGAGAAATAAAGAAAATTACTAAATAATTCCAATTCGCCGAACAAGGTCCATTTTTACCTCCCGCTACCCTTGGTAAAGTAAGGTAAATGACCACGGTTTAAGGTCCCTAGAATCCAATTTTAACATTTTCACGATGATGTCTGTGTGTATGTATGTATATGTGTGTGTGTTTTGTGTGTGTGTGTGTGTGTGTGTGTGTGTGTGTGTGTGTGTGTGTGTGTGTGTTTACGTACTAACTCAAATATATTGTTCAGAAAAATTTGAAACCTTGTCTTATATGGAAAGATGCCATCAGATTTTAGTGTAAATCAGATAACCGGAAATGACACAACTCCATTGTTACACAGTTCAGATCTCAAATGCATGTAACTGAAAGATATAATGTCACTGTCAACAAACTAATCATTTCAAATAATAATAATAACGTTTTAAAAAGAAATTAGTAAATGGAATAATAATTATATGGAAAGGAACTTAATACAATTTCCAGCAAATATGTAGGAATATAGGTAAGATAATAAAAATATATATCATCACGGCATATTATCCGTTGCTGAGTCGGAAATAATGTTGACATTGTATTGTATATAAGAAAATGTTTAATATTTATAAAATCTATTTCTAAATATAAAGTGTAAATAAATGGTAAAATTTTATGACATATGGAAATACCTAATCTACATATTGTATGTACATATTTAAAATTTGGGAAAGTTTGAAGATCTTGAAATGGATATTTATAATGAAAAATACTTGACTTGTGTTTTTCCATATCTTAAAATTATTATAAATTCCTGAGTTAATTACTATATTACCTATTCAAATCCATTACAATATAATTGTTTACGTAAGTAGGTAGTTCAATAGATATATACTGATATAATCAATATTTGATTGTTATCATTCGAAATCAATATAATCGTTCATATATTTTTGTTTATTACGAGAATTGTTTAATGATACTTACAAAATTCTTTCATTTCCGTTGTTCAACTAATAATCAATTGAAAATATGATGATATAACCAATTTTATTTATAGAATATACATGTATCTAATCGGCCGTCCAATAGTTCATTTACAAATAGTATAGTTGCTTTGTTGTTATAATAGTAATTGTTGTAATCAATGAAAACTATTTGTGATAATGATAATAACAGAAATGACCTAGTCCATTATCATTAGTAATAACAGAAAATATGTATTTTTACTTTTTTTATTTTGATATAATATATATATTTTTTAGGTTATCTCATATGTCCGTACCAGTTTAATATTTTCCGTTCTTCCTTTTCTACTACTATTCTTCCTATTTACATTTTTTGTTTTATCTCTTCATTTGACCTTCTTTTTATTCTGGACGTTCTGCTTTTTACAGATAAATATATTGATATATAATCACTTTTTAAATTGCCGTCATTGTAATCAATGAGAACTTCAAAACAATTTATGTTATTACAAAGATTAAACAATATTTCATTCTTTACATGTTTTGATAACAGTTTAATCTTCAAAGCTTTTAATGATAATTATTTTATAAAATAGTGTTTTGTAATAGTAGAATATAGTAATATATAGTATTTGATATTACAAGCAAACAATAACTAAGATGTTGAAAATGAAATCCATACAACCATACAAGTAGGTAATAAAAAGATTTTTTAAAATTTCAGTGTTGTAATCAATATTTTTTTAAAGATTTTATTGTTTTAATCAACAAAATATTAACAATTTCATTGTTGTAATCAACAGAAATCTTTATAATTTCACTGTTAAAATCAACTAAAATCTGTGTGTAACAGTTACCAAAGTTCCTTTATCGATATTATAATGAATGATTTTTTTACCTTCCGTCACCTTTAGGTAAGGAAGGTATTGTCTTTGGTCAAAAAATTCGACGGCGAGTTTTTAATGAATAAGAATGATTTGGGATCCCTAGAATACGAATTTACTATTTATTACGTCAGTATATATATATATATATATATATATATATATATATATATATATATATATATATGTGTGTGTGTGTGTGTATATATGTATGTATGTGCGTGTATGTGTGGCGATCGTTTCGGCCGAGATAAGTGCAATACTACAATTCCATAATTACAATTTTTTCGTATTGCTCATTCGTTACATCTCAATGAAGACTTCATAAAATTCCGGTTATAATTGAACAACCGGAATTTCCTTAATTTGAAGCTTTTAAATGTTTTTCTTTAAAAAAACATACAGGTAAATGTCATTTTTTGACATAATGTTATAAATATTAAAGAAAATTTTATTGCCCAACCAAGTTGCTGCTTCGGTTTCACGAGCAATATCTTCGATTATTATATATATCACGAGCTTATATTTATTGAGAGAATATAATGAAATTTTGTAGGTATAACACATTGTGTGAGCTGCTAACCTAACTTTTAATATACATATTGCATTAAACCATGGGACGAATTTTATTTAATATATCGGAGTTGGTAAATAAAGAAAACAAATCCCTTAGTAACGACTATAAATAAGGTGATAATTTCTTTGTTTTTTATCATCGCTGTGATACACATGTAACTAGGGAGATTCTGAATGTTGAATGGCGGAAAACATATCACGTGTCTAATGAATTATATTCTCTATACGATTTGATTGAATTATTTTCTTCATATTCAATATGTATTTAGAAATAAAAAATTATAATTCATAAATCTTGTAATCTTTGCTGCATCACCATGAAACAGTTTCAATAATACAATATTACTAATTGATAGATGTCAGTATAAAGTGCAATTTAATAAAATAATTTTACAGAAAATACAAGAAACTTTCGGTGTGGAATTTATCTAAAATACATAGAAATGACGGAAGGTATTGTGCTGGCCGCAACACAATTTTTCAAATTGTTTTTACTTATTACAATAAAAACAAATGTCTCTCCTGTTTCATTGTAGAATTTCTTTGTTATAATAAAAAAAAATCTTTGTTTTAATAAAAGTAAAACCATAATTTTATCAAAAAGTACGAAACGAAATTACCAAAGTACAGTAAAATTTTTGAAAGATGTCCGATCCAGGGCACCTGTACCACGAACGAATTAACAAATATGCATACATTTATCTCTTTCTTTTGCAAAGGCTGTAAGAGTGTGTGATAAGGATGCATATAACACGCTTGTCTTTCAAAAATTCATATTGTTTCGACTAAGTTAGGACATTCCACTTTAAAACGATGCTCGTTGTTGATAATACTTTAGCTGTAACGTAAGTTTATTATTAATTCAGATACATTACCTGGATTCATAGCCGTACGTATAACGTTATATTCTGTCAGAGTAACTGACACTGACATTGTGTCAGTATCTTATTTTTAACATATTTGGTTTTACATTTGCTTATAAACTTACTAGTTGACTTATTTTTGAATTTTGAATGATTTTCCTGTAATATATATATATATATATATATATATATATATATATATATATATATATATATATATATATATATATACAGTGGAGTCCGGATATAATGAACCCGCTTTTAGTGAACTTCCGGCTAAAGTGAACGCTACTTTAGGTATCCTAATTTTTTCCCATTAGACTAATACAAATTTTATCCGCTTATAATGAACCCGCTTATAATGAACTTCCGGATAAAGTGAACCGAATTTTATTAACTTAAGGTATAAAATTTCCGTTTATAGTAAACTTTTATAATGACAACAAACACACAACAGATGGAAACACAAGAGATCGAAAGAATCGACGTACGAGAGGTAGTAAAACCAGAACGATAGACTAGAGAGTATGTCGAATCTCATAGGCGTCGCTTGCTCAGTACGCTTCCCTGAAATTTTTCCCATAATCCCCATGCGTCCATCCCCATAAAATTACCGATACTCACATTTTTTTACAATCACGCGAAGTTCCAGTTCAAGTTTGGGATGGTTTTGTGCCCTTGAAAACTATATAAATAACATTCGTTTTTCTAGCATTCATGTACAAACTAAAATTTCCGACTATCTTAAGTAGTTTATAATACATATAAATATGTTTTTTTTAATAATTTATAAATACTACATACACATGATGTAACCGTATAAAATAAATAAATACATACATATGTTAAACGTACAATTAACACGAGAAATTTTATTTTCCTTTTTAGTGAACCTCGGATATAGTGAACCAGTGCATTTTCAAGTTCACTATATCCGGACTCCACTGTATATATATATATATATATATATATATATATATATATATATATATATATATATATATATATATATATATAATAATAATAATAATAATAATAATAATAATAAAATAACAGTAGTATCTTACGTACCCTCATAAAAACTAAGCAAACGACACGAATTTGTCATAATGGTGGAGCAAAAATCTGAATTCATACAATTCGTAGACAAACTTGATCGGACATCTTTCAAAAATTTTACTGTACTTTTAGAAACTTTTATCAATACTACAATGATTGTAATCTATTTGTTCTTGTTGTAATCAATGAAAACCTTATATGCTTTTACTTATTACAATGTGAAATTTTTGTTCGTCCTGTTTTCATTCATTGTAGAAACCCAGCAATCAGCGAATTTCTCTGAGTCACGTAAACGGTCAAATTCGTAATCCATCCTCGTATGATTGACTCCATGAAGTAAATTTAAAAAGTCTGTCTGAATGTCTGAAATCAGGTCATGGAGCCCGTCGCCAATTGGCAAACTTCTCGTGCGGCTAACAACATTGTTACTGCTAACGGAAAGAATACCAAATTATGTGCAGATAATACCCGAATTTCTAAATTGCCTTGCTTGTTACTGTGCAATAAAACGAATTAGAATCACTAATTACTGCATTATTTACATAGAAAGTCCGGCACCATAACAGATAAGTCGTGTAAGTATGTTTTCGAGAATTCACTAAGCTGATTATAAATATATCTGTTTGTGACAATGTCATTTTGTAATTATGATGAGTAATAGCAACCTTGTTTTTGCCAAATGTTGTTATCATTTAAGGCTCCTATCAAATGTGTCAGATGGTATATTTGATAAAAAATTGCGCCAGATGAAAATCTAAAATCAATCAAGTTATTAATAATTACATTTTTTAAAAGTATTAATAATTTAATTTTTGTTAACTTAAATACATATTTACATAGTTACTAATGCTGGCAACTGCATTAAGTTCTTTTGCATGATATAACTATTGTTCCAATTTATTATATGTATAATCCGTATTTTCCTTTCCAGAATCTTACCATAATTTTATTTTGTTATTAATTTCTTTCCAATTACTAACATTCTGGTATATATAAATATTGTATTTAACATTTCTTGTGCAGACAAAAAAATCTAATTACACCTAATCTTTATATACGTATTTTCTATAATTTGAAATTCATTCTATAAGCAAGTTTCTCCATTTATTGTAAATGTTCCAGGTTTTTCCAATTCATTAACGGGATTGGCGGTATTTCTGGAGGGTTCATGTAATATACCTATAATTTTAAATACATAATTAATAACACAATAAGAAATATTAAATATCTTTTCCAGAATTTTTGACACTGACATTAGTGACATTTATCTGTCAATTACAGACATTTTAATTTCTGAAGTAGTTACCATGGAGATGTTTGAGTTGTGAGCAGGCTGTGAGACTTATTACAACAGATTATTTTATAGATTATATATCTATGTGTATATCTTTAAATCTATAGAAGGTATAATAAAAAAATTAATTGTGTCGAATAGAGAATTTAGGTTTTTAATATTTGTAATAACATAAATTTTCAAAAAATAATATTTAGAAGGTTTTTGTTAAAATACTACTACTTCCGGTTATCCAAATTGTTACCAGAATCTATTCAACTCTTTTTATTACTGTTAGATTGAGAAATTCGTAGTTACACAACAACCTCACACACACACACACACACACACACACACACACACACAGACATCATCGTATGTTATTATCGGATTCTAGGGACCTTAAAACGTACTTATTCACTAAAATCTGGATATGCGATTTTTAGCATGATTCCAATATCTCTCTTAGCGAGATGTAAAAATAAGAGAACTTGAATATAAACTTATATTACAATAATTACAATAGAATTCGTAGAAGAATACGAGCTAGCTTGATTGAACTATTTGATTACAACAATGAACCAGTAAAATATTTGGCATTCATACCAGAGGATAGCTGAGCCGAGCCCTGCTACCTCATGGAGCATTAAAAGGATCACCGAATTCAGATTGGAAAACCGAAAAATTATTAAAACCAGGATGATAATATTAGTAGTAAATTATGAAAATCATATGTGGAACGCTAATTAAATTATTAGTTATGAAATAACCTATGGCAATTTATGTAGAAATATATTATTAAATTTAACAAACAACAATATTTGCAAAAAGAAGTGATTACAACAATATCACTACAATATTTTATATTAATATTCCAATGTTGCGATACAGAAACTAATTGAATGAAGAAAATCTCCTTAGGAAGAGATGATTAGACCCTAACGAACTGCCACAATTAAGGATAGCGAACTAATTCGAGTTTAATAAATACATCCTGTCTTATTAGCGACAAACCGTAGAAATTGCAGTTCTTTGTCCTTATTTGGTTCTCGGAACGTTTGCAACTTTCTGTCATATAATTTTACGTTACGGACGTTAAGGTATAATTCTCAGATACCTTATCGTTGCGGAGTAAAATAAACTGCGGACTTCATTAGTAAATACTGTCGGTTCGTGGATTCCAAAGAATAAATAAAGTAATGAAATACATGTTGTAAGATTTTTAATTGGGATAAAATTAAAATTGAATGGCTTAGTTGATGGTAGTAATTAATTGGAAAAGGTGGTAATTGCAATATTAGAAATTAAGTGTATGAAATAGTTTTATGTTAGGAAATTCCCATTTTGAAGATAATAAACATCTCAATTTGTATGAAAAGAAACGAATATAAAATTTTATTTATCAATTCTTTCACTTTGTAATTTATTTTTCAATAAATACAGAAAAAGTAAAGTACATAATCCATTATAATAAACAAAGTTACATGGAAAGAATACGGAAGTTCCAAAAAAGGATATAATCTATATGTGAAATATGTTAGTGTATATTTAGATTTTCGACATTTTTATTCTTATTTTTTGTCGTTACAAGGCATACGAAATTAATTTCTTGATTCAGATGCAGAATTCTATGCTTTACAATAATTATTTGAAGCTTTTTTTACCTAAAATAATTAGGGAAGCAGTAAATTAGGAAAGTTTAATTTTACATATTAAAGTCCTATGTTCGGGTGTGCCGGTCACCATATATATATATATGTACATATGATTATTGTAATCAACGTTTATTCGTCACATACGGAAATTTGAATATTTAATTCCATCAATTCTATGCATTTTGTACAAATTCCACACATACAGTTTCTAGCGAAATATTCTATATTTTCAATACAATTTCACAATCTACGCAAATTGTACTTGACATTGACACCTGTCAATTAATAGTATCTCCAAACAAATTGAATATGAAAAAAATGCAAATAAATGATATAGATAATAAAATATTCTATAATACGTACAATAACGAAAAATGTCAAAAAATGATATTTAACTGGGTTTTTTAGAGAAAAGCAGTTAAGAACTTGAAGTAAGGGTAGTTTTGATTGACCGATTATAACCAAAATTTAAGCGGAAGGCGAACATGAAAGAATTATAATGTTTGGAATTGTAGTTATTGGAGTTATGCAAGGAGAAATTTTTGCACACACACACACACACACCGACACATACCTATACAGACATCATCGTAAAAATATTAAAACGTATTTTACGGACTTTAAAACGTGATTATTCACTAAAACTGACCATTGATATTTTTAACCACAGATAATACCTAAAGGTGACGGAAGGTAAAAAGGCACGAAAATTCTAAAGGAAGTACGGCTTAGTACGGACCCTAAAAACGAAATTCAATACCTCCGTCACATTTTATTAAGAGTTGACCGAGAGCATTGTTGTAATCAATTAATTTAATTTTTGATTGTTGTAATCAACGTTTCAATCTCTCTCTTACAATTAACCTATATAACAATTAACTTTATAAGGACTCTCTCATTATAAAATCCATCAAAAATGATAATAGGGAGATCAATCATCTTTAGAAATAAATAATCGCCTCTCTCCCTTCCATGCCAGCTCTACGTATTCTATACTTTCTCTAATTGTATGAAATAATCAATTACCTCCGCCCGTTGCATGTTCGTTAGCTGGGCTGCAAATTCAATCGACAATGGGTCGAGGGCTCGGGCTTTGCCCCACGCTGCGTGAGAGCGCTAATGGGGGCCTCGGCAATTAACAACAGGAATTGGAAACTGAAAAAGCTCTGTAATTAACGGAGCAGCGTCCGAGCAGACCGCAACGTGCACAGAATGATAAGTAGGAGGATAACTGTTGGAATTTCTTTTAGTTTGACTCTCTAGCGGTTAGAGTTATGGATACGGATTAGGAGCTACATATATAGTGTAGTGGCAAGAAAGTTGTTGTGTTGAACCAAAATAAAATTAGACCAATGTTAAATTTGAAATTTGTAAATAATTTTTTGCTATTTTTAAATAGCACGAAAGTGAACCATAGAGTGATCTCTCTACGACATATCTGAGAACCCCGAAATCTACGAATAGAAGTAGATAGACTGAGAGTAAAGTTGTTTGTTGTTTTTTCTAGGTTAAATAATAGTATAGTTTCTGCAGATTTTTTGTTTACACACCCTTCCTTATTCAATATACTGAGAAATAGTACTATGTATGCCAGTAAAAAAGTTTACCAGACAAAAAGATTTTTTTTTTTTGGCTTTTATTTCATGTCTAATTTTCCGGAAGCGTATGTAAAAAATCTGTTGTGGCCAGCACAATAGCTTCCGTCAATCCTGTGTAATATGTATAAATTCCATACACAAATTTTCTTGCAAAAGATTCTAAATTTCCAGGAAAATTATTTCATAAACAAACTATGCAAATTATACTTTTTTTATTTTCTTCTTCCACTCATTTCTGTTTTGCGTGTCGTCTTGTACGTTTTTGTTCATGGAGATATAAGAATTGAAATATAACGAAACATATAGACATTAAACCAATAGATTCCGTAATATTTAAGAAGCTAAAAGCTAGAATAAGATGTGTGGAGTGAAATAAACGAAGACAAATACGTCAAAGAAGAATATTGTAAATAGATCAATCACCTATTTGAAAAACAACAAGTCAAAAAAGCAACAATTTCAGGAGACACAAAAAACTCAAAAAATATACTGGACAAAAAAGTTAAATTTATTGCTCTTTACATTATTTCTGGTTTCCAGATGGTACTATAATAAAAATTTTGGAAAACATGTAACTAGATAATGGGAAAACATATTTTCTTTTATCGACTTAAGTACTTTTTACAAAAATTGTGTGTTGAACTGTTAAATAAAACAAATATATATATATATATATATATATATATATATATATATATATATATATATATATATATATATATATATATATATATATACATGACTAAATGACTAAATAACTGGCTTTATATTTTTTTTCAAATAAAATATACAAAACATAAACTAAAAGTTATATTAAGAAAAATCAGAAAGTATTTTCTAATGCATGCAAAAAAATCTCAATATTGAAAAAACATGACATGTGGTTCCTTAAATAGGTGATTCATATGCAGACTTTGTAAAGAAAATCGAGAAATATTATCACATTTGCTGTACAATTAAAATGAAAAACATTTCAGGCCTCCAAATAAATAAAATCAACACTGGCATAAAAATTAGGATCGATTTTCAAACCAGACCTGACCTAAATTCATAAAAAAAATAAGTCGAAAATATAATCCTGGCTTTTAGGAGAGAGCTGTTACGATCATGCAATTTATAGTTTTAAAATTTTAATTGGCTACGAATTGCTTCTTAATTATATTGCTTTTTGAAAATTTTAATTTTGTTCCCAACACAATTCTTCAATGGGCGTCCATTTTAAAATTCTCCAAAATTTAATGGTGGTTTAGTGGTTTAGCTCCGCAGGTAGAAATCCCGATTACTTCGGTCAAGCTTTTAGTCCGTATTTGGACTTTGGACAAATATAATTATGTAACAACTTTAGTAGACTACCTGTCTACTATACCTACATTGCACTATACCTACATATTATAACAGAACTCGGGTATTAAAGTATAATACAGATGGATTCGTAAATAAACCATAAAGAATAGAGTTCCCAGAACATGTTATTCCGTTAAATATTACTGGTAATACTGTATTACAGGGTTGGATAATTATAAAGAAAAATAGTCAATTCAAATAACAGAATAATATAATTGCTGATTGTATCATTTTAATTATATGTCTTAACTATATCAGACATAGAAAATATACAGGCATACAACTGTAAATTTATATCTTTTAATTAATATATAGAATACATTTATTTTCCCTATCAAACAATTTATGTATGTAATTTTAAAAAAACATATGAGTTTTTTAAACAAAAAAAGTTTCGATCAACTGTTGAAAAATATAAAAACAACATATTTTTGTTCAAAATATGAGAAACAATGGAACAAAATTATTTCATGAAAATCAAATAACTTCAGCAACAATTTTAAAAATATCTGTATTACATTTTATATGTAACCGACTCCAAAATAGTTTCTGAACTTATAAAATATTACTTTAATAAGGCATACCATTTTCAAGAACTTAACTAAAGAATAAAATGAAGCAACTGTTTACTTTCTATCACCTTTAGGTATAAGGGAGGTATTATCTTAGGTCCAAAAAATCGATGGTGAGTTCTCAATGAATAAGCACGTTTTGGGGTCCCTATAATACGAATTTACTATTTTTATGATATCAGTATGTGTGTGCGCACGCGTGTATGTGTGTGGGTGTGTGTGTGTGTATGTGTGGCGTGGGTGTGTGCGTGTGTGTGTGTATGTGACAATCATTTCGGATCGCATAACTCCAATACTACGATTCCAAAAACTATAATTTTTTTGTATTCCTCAAGTTTAGATCCATATACATAATAATATATAATTGGTTCTCCGGAAGTATCGTCAGTTACAATTTTTAACTGTTTTTCTTGATAAAAAGCAGTTAAATAACATTTTGACATTTAATGTTATTATAAATTTCAAACAATATATTATTCTCTTATATAGAGTGAAAGAATTATAAAGACATATTTCATATATCAGTCAGCTATGCTAACCATAGAAAATGCTAATAATTTCATTTCATTCAAATTGAAAGATGTCAGTACCAATTAAACGAAAATGCATATGGCAGAGACGAAGATGTTGAGATAGATGTTGGGAAGATAGGGTAAGGAATTAAAGGATAAGGGAAATGGCTCGCATGATAAAAGTTTCTAAAATGATACAAAAGACCAAAGATAAGAATGACTGTAATGCGGAAGATTTGAGAGTAAAGGAACTGAATGAGGACGACACCCAAAACAGAAATGAGTGGAAGAAGAAAATGAAAAATAGCAACCCCCTAACGAATGGGAAAAGCTAAACAAGAAGAACATGCCAGTGTCAAGTGTAATTTGCATATTTTGTTTATGAAATAATTTAACTGGAAATATAGGATCTTTTGCAAGAAAATTTATGTATGAAAATTGTACATACAGGATTGACGGAAGGTAATGTGCTGACCACATCATATATTTTTTCACTGCTATAAAATTAAATGTAGAACAAAGCAGAATAACAAACTGAAAAAGAGTAAAATATTGCATATTATGCAAAATTTCTCTTGCAACTTGTATCAAATGCATAATTAGAGAATTATAAATCATTACTCGATGTATCATCTGGCTAAAAAATCCTGTTAATATGATTAATGATTGGATAATTAATAGCGAAGAGAACCTTCGACGCATGTAGTGATAAATAAACTTCAAATGAAAAATAAAACAAAACCTGGCAAAAACTGCTCCGGGTACGTGGAGCAATTTCATATTTCCTGATCCAGCCATTAATTAATTTATCAACATCAATTATTAAAACAAAAACACGGGCTGCGATATAAAATTTAAATTTTCCTACGGAATAAAAGTCGTTAACATCTCGGGGCTTGGTAACGAGTGCTTCCTTCGCTTATAATGCGAGAAATAAAAGTAATAGCATTCTGAATCAGCCAGTTTTGAAATATAAATTAGCAGCGTTCGTATATGCTCGGTTTAATTAAAGAAATAATTATGTACTGCCTTTAGCATTCTTATGCTATTCTTAATTGTATTTGATACTACTTAATTAGATTCAGGTTGATCAAAGAAACTTAAAAGCAAATTATTTCCTGAAACGGCGATTGGAATTGTAATTTTATTACAAAGATGGAGAATATTATTTTTACTTTTATTTCACTTTATTTTTCTATAAAGTAGAAAATGGATTTTCTAAGTACTTTAAGTAGAAAGACGTTTTATATTTTAACTTCCTCGTTCTTCAGTTTGTATTATAAAATATCAACGGTCATTCAGGGATCTAAAATTTTGAGGGAATAATATTAAATTTTATCATATTATTTTGCGAATTTACAGAATTATGCACATATTCATAAACATTTGTAAAGTTACATAACAGTTCGTTATAATTATATTCAGGGTGATCATGCGAGAATGAACCAGCAATTATCTCTGTTATTAAGCGAGATAGCGATTATCTACAAATAAACAAATTTAGTATAGACAATATGGGTAATAAGATGTATCAAGAAGCGTTCTGTTACTTCCAGTTCCGAAGTATGTGATACCAACTTTGAAATTTCAAATAGAACATACTATATTTTTCTATATTATAATATTATTTATGAAATGAATTTATTGATGTCGAAGTAGAATTTCAATTTTATTTCAAATTTAACAAATCAGTGAATAATTGAAATTTCATATGCTCGTTAAAGTGAAAAATAATGCGAATAATTTTAAATAACCTTTCAGAAATCAATTTCATTCAAATTGAAAATATAAATAATTCAATTGGTATTTGATTTAAAATTCAAGTGTGTCATTATTATTGTATAATGTATAAACGTTTTATCATTTTCCGCAGCTGTTATTGCTTTGCAATTTTATTGGAAATTATCTAACGCGTTGACGTAAAATCTTTCTGCGAAAGAAATATACAATAACGGAGAAATATTTTCAGATATTAGCAACTGATTTATACGCAGAAATGTTATTATGTATAATATATTGCTAAAATACAGTTTTATCTTTTGAATAATACTTATTTGTTATTTATTACGTTTTGTAGTTTTGTTGGATACGATGTAGTACTAATGTTTATCTTTTATAGATTATAATTATTTGTCGACTCTACTAAAAGTTTTAAATCGTAGAAATGGGCTATGTTAGATCGAGGAGAAGTTAAATAAACGAAGAAAGAAATTGTGAAAAAAATATTTAATTTCTCCTCGATTTAAAACATTTAGGTCCGGTTGTTCCAAGTTCAGATAAAGTAGCAGTTTACTATCTATTAGATAAATTTATTCTACCGTTTTAACTAGAGAATAAGATTTTTGGGTTGCTCCATGATGTTTTATTCTCCAGATAGCTAACTGGCAGATGTTATCAGAAAGATTAAAATTATGTTAGGGTAGAGTTATTGTTGAAAAGTTGGCAACTTGGCTGTCACAATTTTAATAGAAATTTGGTAACATTTCGCTTGTCTGTGTTTTGCTGCAGTTGTAGTTTAAACCACAGTTTGAACGTATAGAAAAAATGATAAATACGACTTGCAAAAATGAGTGGTGAAAATTATAGATAAAGAGCAGTTTATTTTACCACCACGGAAATAACTAATTTAATTAAATTAATCGACAAATATAACAATATAATTGAGTCCAGGAAGACAGATTCCGTCCCTTGGAAAGAAAAAAGACATCATCTGGAATCAATTAGAAAATTATTTTAGTTTTAGTTGTGGCCAGTATCCACGATATACACCCTGTTGCATAAAATCGTAAAGCTATCAACAACTGGCATATCGAAGATACAGCGTGATTCGTGATTCAGACAAACAAATGTAGACAAATAAGTTTTTATTTCTCAAATTATGCTTTCTTTAAACTTAATAGATAAGAACAATATTTTATCTAACAAATAAAGAACTGTATTCTTTGACATTCGAAACCTCAAAAAAATTCTGAATCATCCCATTTTTCAAAACGATTACATCTTTCTCGTACTGTATACTGTTTTCGAAAATTAATATTATCAAAAATGAAATCCAATACTTCATCATCACTGTTGTACTGATTTATTATAATAAATATTAATATTAACAAAAGCTTATATTATATCTTACTGGTAACTTTTAACCATAAGTGGAACAACGCAAGCTGAAGTTATCAATAGAATAAATTTTAACCGAATGTTTAACTATACATGGAACAACCGGCCCTTAGTGGAGTCCACAAATAATGAATGAATATAAAAATAAAAAATCTAAATATATAAGGAATATATATAAGTAGAATTTTTGTTGTAAAGTGTAGGTATACAAGAAATGTTAAATACAATAGGGCGCGAGCAGTCATGTGACTTTCATGGCCTTGACAAGCAGATATGGGGGCCCGTGTTAGAATGATAGCTTGTAATTATGTACATAGATGTCAAATATCATAATTTTCATTCTAAATTTAGTGATTTTCCAATTCCGTGTAGTTTATTTTCCTCAACAAGTAAATTCCACACTCCTGGTGACAAATTAACTACGTGAATTTTGAAAACCATGAAATTTTTAATGAAAAATTCTAACAATTGACATCAATGTACATAATTACTAATTGTCGTTCTGACACGGGCCCCCATATCTGCTTGTCATGGCCAACAATGCCACATGACTGCTCGCGCCTTATACTTATGTAACTAAAAACGGAAGTGGCGAGAGGTATTGTACTGGTCCTTGATACACAATTAACAATAATTGGCACTTAAATTCCATGAATTTAAAAGCTTCATTTATAATAATCAAAAATTTATGAACTTTAAACTGATAACTTAGGTACATTTGTTTAATCAGATAAATTAAAAAATCTGTTGTGGCCAGCACAATACCTTCCGTCAATCCTGTGTATTATGTACAAATTCCATACATAAATTTTCTTCTAAAAGATTCTAATTTTTTGGTATTTTATGATTCCCTTTCTCGGCAACTGAATTCCATTCTCCTGATAACAAACAAACCACATGAAATAAGAAAATCATGAAATTTTGAATGAAAAATTATGACACTTGTCAGTTATGGACATAATTAATTGCTGTCATTTTGATACGGGTTCCCATATCTGCTTGCCAAAGGCACGCGCCCTATACATATTTTTTTTTGCAAAAGATGCTATATTTCCAGTAAAGTTATTTCATAAACAAACTATGCAAATTGCACTTGACACTGACATCTACTTCTTCTTCTTTAGTTTTTCCCATTCGTTAGGGGGTCGCTATTTTTTATTTTCTTCTTCCACTCATTTTTGTTTTGTGTGTCTTCCTCATTCAGTTCCTTTTCTCTCAAGTCTTCTGCAATACAATCTTTTCATCTTATATTTGGTCTTCCTATGTTTCTTCCACCTTCTATTAATATATTCATCGCTTCTCATGACATGTTCAAACCAATGTAATCGTCTTTCTTATATCCAGAAACTTCTAACACTAGAGTTACTTCCCTTATTCTGTCATTGATTTACATTTTATTGATACTGACATCTGTCAATTTGAATTACCTGAATATATTAGCAGTTTCCATGGTTAAGTTAGCAAAGCTGGCTGAATTATGAAATTTATATGAATTTTTTTATCTTTATTATTCTTTAATCCTATATCTGTTAAATATGAAATATAAAATGCAATCAAATCGTATCGACAATAATATATTCTTTAAGTTATAATAACATTTAACTGAGTTTTTCAAGAAAAACTGTTAAAATCTTCAAATGAGGGTACTTCCGGTTGACCAATTATAACCAAAATCTAATCAAGTCTGCATATGGTTGTAAGGAAGAGGAATACGCAAGAATTGTAATTTTTGGAATTCTAGTATTGGAGATATCGTGCAGGAAAAAACGGTCACATACACACACACACACACACATACACACACACACACACGCACATACGAACACACACACACACACATACAGACATCATCGTAAAAATAGTAAAATCGTATTGTAAAGACCCTAAAACGTGCTTATTCAATGGAAACTCACCACCGATTTTTTTGACCAAAGACAATACCTTCCTTACCTATAGGTGACGGAAGGTAAAAAGATTAACTCTGGACCGAAGCTCCCAGTGAAAATTTCTTTTTATAAAGCATTCTCCTCCTCTTTTCGTCCTTGCGAAAAGAGATAAAAATAAAGTACCGCCTCTTCCCGTATCATTAAAATTCAGCTACGCGTTAACATGGACGTAACATAAACGCAAAGTGAATTTAAAGTTCACGATTTTCATATTCATATCCAAGCGTACACGTTCTTTTATTCACCTTGTCTTTGTTTCTGCCCCATTTTGTTTTGTGCCCCTATATCTTATCTATTTAATAATACACCCCTCGTTCGTAAACGTAAACAGACAGGGGATGAGTCGAGGTCTTTCAAAGAATTTTTAATGAAGATGATTTTGTAACAAAGGTTTCTAAATTTATTGTAATTAACTAATGAAGGTAACATTAAGTTAATATGAGTAAAGATTTTTAAATTTTGTAGACAGTTATAATTCATTACGGACGGAGCCCTAGGGGATAGGTATTCGGCATAGGGGAGGACAAGCCATAATGAGGTGTTGTACGATTTTTTTTTCTTTGCTTTAATCGAGAGAATAAGGAAAAATGATGATCGTTAAAATGCCGATCGAACTATTATCACCAGTAATTTGGCCAACAGTTTTTTAAAGTTTTAAGTCTATATTTAAAAAAGCCGAAAGAATAATGTAGAAATTTCTAACATTTGTGTAGATTTTATAATTTCTTGAAAATGTAAACTCGCCGAATTATTATGAATTTGGACTCGTATATCAATTGCACTTGGCACTGACATCTGTCAATCAGAATTTTATTAATAGAGTACCTAGCTGTTTCCATGGTTATAGCATAGCTGGCTGCTTTATGGAATTTAATTTCTTTATAATGATTTAACTCTAAATCCATTGAATATGAAGCATAAAATGCAATCAAATCGTATTAGAGAATACAATATTCTTTAATATTGTGTTAATACACTAAATGTGAAAAATTAATGTTTAACTATATGTTTTTTAAAGAAAAACAGTTAAAAGCTTCAAATGAAGGTATTTCCGTTTGTTCAGTTGTAACCAGAATCTAATCAAGTCTTCATTTATATGTAAGAAGTAAGACTGAGCAATACGAAAAAATTGTAATTTTTGGAATTGTAGTATTTCAGTTATTGCGGCCGAAACGATCGCCACACGTACACGCACATACATACACACACACACACACAAACTTTGGAGATACTATTTAGTAAAAAATATATTTTTATTTTGTTGATTGTAACAGTGAACTTATAAAGATTTCTGTTGATTACAACAATGAAATTGTTAATATTTCGTGATTACAACAATACAATCTTAAAAATTGTGTTAACTACAACACTGAAATTTTAAAAAATCTTTATTTGTATGGATTTATTGACTATGCTAAATAAATTTGGCCAGTGCAGTATCATTCCATTTTTATTATTTACATAACAAAACACTATTTTATAAAATAATTATCTTTAAATCCTTTAAAGATTAAACTGTTATCAAGAAAAAAATCTTCAAATGAGGGTACTTCCGGTTGAGCAATTACATCCAGAATCGAATCACGTCTGCATATGGATGTAAGGAAGAGGAATACGAAAAAAAATGTAGTATTGGAGTTTAAAAGTATATTTGAAAATAATACAACCAATGTTGTTGTCCGATCAAGGTCATCTGTATTATGAACGAATTAACAATTGGCCATACATTTATCTCTCACATTTGCCATAACAAAGCGTGTGCGATAAGGATGGATATAACACGTTTGTATTTCAAAAATTCATATTGTTTCGACTAAGTTAGGACATTCCATTTTAAAACAATGCTCGTTGTTGACAATACTTTCACTGTAACGTAAGTTTATTTGTTAATTCACTATACACTGACATTATGTCAATATCTTATTTTTCTTATATTTGGTTTTACATTTGCTAATAAACTTACCAGTTGACTTATTTCTGAACTTTGAATGCTTTTATTGTGACATATATTTTTATAATAATAAAATAACAGTAGTATCTTATGTACCCTCATAAAAACTAAGCAAACGACACTACTGAATTTGTCATAATGGGCGGAGCAAAAATCTGAATTCATACAATTCGTAGATAACCTGAATCGGACTTCTTTTAAAAATTTTAACATTCTTCTCCGATTATGTGTTCTTTCCTTTCTTTTAAAAAATGTTTTATGTTACAATAATCAAATGTTCTATTTTTCTTAATTGATTACAATAATGAAAATGACTAATTGCGCTGTAGTATTATATGTATCTTCAGTTTCTTTTAAAAAAGGCTTTGGGTTACAACAATCAAATGTTCTGTTTCAATAAAAAAATTGATTACAATAATGAAAATGACTAATCGCGCTGTAGTATCACTAGCATACATTAATTTACATTTTTTGCCACCCTTTTGAACTTCCCGTCCCTAAGACATACCTGAGCTACCTAATGCATTAGGGCGGCCTTGTATCCAAATCGGTATTAATTGCACAAAAATATTTCAAATTTTTAACATCCAGAAAATAAACTTTTCCATTTTCAACGGTGATGTTTTTAATTGTGAAAAATTATTTCATTAGTAATCTGTTTAAATTTTTCACTGCGGTATTGTTAGTAGAATGAAAATTTATTCCAACCGAGTACAAGATTAGAGGATTTATGGTGTCAAACTATAGAACTAAGTATAATCTTCCTTGAACTATATATCGTTGTTATTATTAAATATGCTTATGCTGGATTTCGCGTTTAATTTATAATGGAGTACCAGTAAATTTAGATTAACTGCAGGCAATTTATGCTGAGTACAGCCGTAACTACGAACGCTGTGTTTTCGTTTTTAAATACCAAGCTGGACAAAGAGCGAAGCCGTTTCGGTTACAACACCTTTGACGTAGTTTCGGAGAAGTGGATAACGTCTTTATCTCTACAAAGAAACATGAAAATGTAAGGGCCTAATTTGTGGGCTATTATTATTTCGTTTCTAAGAATTTAAACGAAAATAAGTCGGTAACAACAGCAGAGATATATGAGCGAAATTACAAAAGCAATGTACTAATTGCAAAACAGATGGCATCATTATTAATGGACGTTGTACGTCACAGTAAGTATGTAAAAGTACAAAATGTTAGTCACACAATAATCAGTATTTGTAAATAATAACAAATTCATGCAAAACAAAAACTTTTTTATTGATGAGGGAAGATTGCATATTTTAATTAATATTTTTTTCAGATTCAATATCTAATACTATAAATTCAAAAGTTACTCTTTTTTCGTATTTCTCGTTTTGAAATTCTTTTGAAGAGCTGATTATATTTTGGTTATAATTGGTCAACCGGAAGTATCTCCACATGAATTTTTTTTAGTTTTTCCCTCTCGCTAAAAGAGGTATTAGATTCATGCTAAAAATCGCATATCCAGATTTTAATGATTAAGCACGTTTTAAAGTCTCTACAATCCGATTTTAATATTTTTACGATGATGTCTGTGTCTGTGTGTGTGTGTGTGTGTGCGCGCGCGCGCGTGTGTGTGTATGTGTGTAGGTGTGTATGTATGTGAGTCGATTGGAAGGACGATTTCTCAAAAAGTATAATACTTAATATTTATAAATAAAAAAGTGCATATTCTCTATCTGATACATATAAATATTTTATTATATCTTTTATAGATTTAGAGAAAATGAAATATATGGTATATAATAATATGTTGTAATAAATCTCACAGCACAAACAATGTCATGGAAACCAATTAAAAAATGAAAAAGTTTGTAACTGACACATAAATGTCAATGTCAAAAATCCAGGGACATTACTAAAGATTTTTTGTGGGAAAGTACATACATTATATTATTTCTTATTGTATTAATAGTTAATTATTTAAAATTATAGGTATAGTACATATACCCTGCAAAAATACTGTCAAACCCGACAATGAATTGAAAACATCTCGAAAAATTAGAAGAGTAGGACAAAATTTCTTCATAGAATGAATTTAAATATAAAGAATAGATATAAGTAGAATTTTTGGCGTAGAGTGAGTGTAGGTATACAAGAAATGTTAAATACAATAGAGCGCGAGCAGTCATGTGTCTTTGTTGGCCTTGACCAGCAGATATGGGGGACCGTGTCAAAATGATAACTAGTAATTATGTACATAGATGTCAAATATCATAAGTTTTCATTCTAAATTTAGTGATTTTCCAATTCTATGTGGTTTATTTTCCTCGACAAGTAAATTCCATACTCCTGATGACAAATTAACTATTTGAATTTAGAAAATCTTGAAATTTTTAATGAAAAATTCTGACATTTGACATCTATGTACATAATTACTAATAATGGATATGCGATTTTTAGCATGAATCCAATACCTCTGTTAGAGGTAAAAATTCTTAGCATATGTGGTTACCATCCTTTATCAATATACATACATACATAAAATCACGCGTGTCCCACTTAGTGGATTCGCACAAACCCGATAACAATAAGAACAACATCAACATCATACAACAATTCCTTATTCTTAAACATATTAAAGTGACCGATTTTCGGTAGCGAAATACCGCATCCGGATCACAATAATAGTTACGAAACAATCATCCTTCGCCACACATTCCTTACTAAGCAGACTTCTTTCGCCTCGGCCACACTCATAATCCTTATACTCTTAAACATATTAAAGTGACAGATTTTCGGTAGCCAAATACCGCATCCGGATCACAATAATAGTTAGGAAACAATCATCCTTCGCCACACATTGCTATCTAAGCAGACTTCTTTCGCCTCGGCCACACTCATAATCCTTACTCTTAAACATATTAAAGTGACCGATTTTCGGTAGCGAAATACCGCATCCGGATCACAATAATAGTTAGGAAACAATCATTCTTCGCCACACATTCTTATCTAAGCAGACTTCTTTCGCCACGGCCACACTCATAATCCTTATTTTTAAATATATTAAAGTGACCGATATAATAATTTTTATTTGTACATTTAAATAAGGAATAAATACCACTCAATCTTCCATGAATGTACGTTCGTGGTACAAAAACATTAATCATAGTTTTATGGGTAATCTATACAATGTTTCATCTTGAAAGAATGGAATGTGGAAGAAAAATAAATTCCTTCTAAATCTGTAATTTCGAACACAATTCAGAATTCTAGCAAACTGCCTCATACATCACTGAAATTGTGGAACTTAGACAAACTTGTGAAAAGTCCCATCACAATAAAGGCAGAACTACATTTCAACCTTATACATCTGCCGTAAAAATTACCGCTTTTGTGTAAGAATAGGTTCGGTCTAGTAGAAATCCCTGTGAATATTTATTGTATAGACCAAAGGGCGTCTATCTTAGGCCCGCCTAAAAGTTTTTTATGTGCTAGGGAAGGTTATCTCTTGCCATCTCTCTCTAATGTGTTGTTGATGAAGTGGCGCTCTCTCTCTAAGACCATATTTTCCGAATCGATACTTCGGTGTCATAAATCATAATTGGTTTTATGCGAGACTACCATTACCTGATAGATCGACGCACACGAACGATCATAAAACTGCAGATAAATGTGTAATTACGAATATAAATTGCCGCTGGGAATTACTTTTTTATCTGTCTTTTTACTGTTGTGATAACCGGGGAATGGTTTCAAAATGCAGAGAGATTTGATGCTCGATACGCTGACATTCGATTCGACCATTGGTTTTTTGGAATCATAAATGTTATTCACGATAATAAAACGAGGCCTCGTTATTTTCACCATAGATCACCGCGAGGCTTAACGCGTTCTATGACTTGTTTTGTTGACCAGTACGCGACAATTTGGTGATGTCTACTGAGTGATAAGGGAAGAGATCAATAGTCATTTGGGCAACAGAAACTTTCCCCAAACGCATGTTTCTTGAATGCTACATATAAAGCCGGATTTATAATGAAGTAACGTAAGAGGTAACGTGAATAGTATCAGTAACGTAAAAAGTTGAGCGTATACTAGAGCTAGTAATGATTTATATTCAAGTAAAGTAGGAAGTAAGGTAAAATATGTAAAGCAATAGTTGTCCAACATTCAACTTTCTACCTTGCTAAAATTTTATACCGCTGGCCAATCAGAAGGCAGCATTTTGAACGTTGCGCACGGTTGCGCAGAAGTCTTTATTATCGACCATTCTCCATCTGGCAGATTTCATTTTGTTTTGATTGTTGTTTGAGGTTGGTTTGAACTTACGTCGTGATTTTCTTTTTAAATCTAAATAAACACAAAACCCAACAAACATCAATTAACCTATCAAACGGTTTATAATTTGACAAAAGTACCAATATTCAAACTTGATGCCGAAGTTAAACGAAAGATATCGAATTACAAGTGAAATTTTTATACTATTACCTGATTGGCTAGCAGTAGTGGAACTACTTTTTAATATAAATCACCTAATTCGCTTACGTTACTTCGTTGCGGTTTGCGTTACTTCATTATAAATCCGGCTTTATGGATGATTGCAAATTCAGCAATGTAAGAGCTAATTGGGTAAAATAACGTGTACTTTTGTGTATTGGAAAAATTCAAAATATATAGGGAATAGTTGTCAGACTCGTCAAACTATCATATTTCAAAAAGGTTTTTTATGCAATTGAAGAAATAGTGAAGATTATAACATGGTATAATTAAAATAATCTATAGTGAAAATGATTAGGCAGAAGACGCACGTCATCAACCTGAAAAAAACCTTATAAAATGAAATTTAACTTGTAGAAATTATTGGTTATTATTTATTTAAAAAAAAGAAGAAAAATTATACAAGTATTAAAAAATGTATATATTAATGAATTTACAATTATTTCTAAGTCAGTCCTTATTCCTTTTACGGAATATAAAATTATTTGACACATGGCCATTATCAGTAGGCCAACGTATGGTACGAAAATAAACTACAATTACTTCAAATAATTTTGCATTCCATTAAAAAAAGAAGGATTGACTTAGAAATAATTGTAAATTCATTAATATATACGTCTCTTTACATAGGTACATACATACATAAAATCACGCGCGTCCCACTTAGTGGGTTCGCACAAACCCGATAACAATAAGAATAACACCAACATAATACAACAAATCCTTACTCTTAAACATATTAAAGTGACTGATTTTCGGTAGCGAAATATCGCATCCGGATCACAATAATAGTTTGGAAACAATCATCCTTCGCCACACATTCTATCTAAGCAGACTTCTTTCGCCTTGGCTACACTCATAATTGCATTCATACATGCTCTTCTTCTCTTCACACTTGGAAACGCTCTCTCTTTAAGCACCCTACCAATCACATCCATCCACTTACACACTGGTCGGCCACGCAATCGAAAACCCTCAACTTCACCAAGATATATACGCTTAACAAGCCGTTCACTCGCCATTCTCTCCATATGCCCAAACCATCTCAACTGACTCACACCAACTCTCTTAATCACATGTTCCTAACCATACGTCTCTTTAATACTAGTATATTTTTTTCTAGATTAGGTTCAGAATTAAATATCTTTAACACATTTAATAATTGCGGAAAAAGGAATTTAAAATAAACTAGTCCTACTTCCTTAATAATATCTGTATAGATGTGTATATTAATAGCATGGAATAATTTTGGGTTCAAATTTTAAAACTGCTATCTCATTTTCATTCCTACAAAAAGTTTTCGAAATGAATGTCGCTTCCTCTATCTAGCCATCTCGGCACGAATAACCTCCGGCTTAATGCTTATTCACTACACTACATCGTCCCCGTGCATGTAGCATAGCACAGCCTGATCGTAGTTGTAATGCAGGTCTGTCCGTTCGCTGACAGGGTGTCTGTCTGTAACACTAACAGCGAGTTAGATACGCGTCTGGCGTAAAATATGAAATTGCCATAGCAGGCCCCTAGCTGAGGAATAATTCAGAGAGCAATAGCCGTATAACTAAAACTGCTTTTATGTTCTGTCTATCATTAGCAACGGGGAGTAGGGTCTGTTTGTGTGCGCGGCTATAAATCCAATGTTCAATTCATATTATACCGGGGGCTTAATGCCACCTCCAACGGACATTTGAACCAGATAGAGAATTTGGGACACTTCACACTTCTCTGTGGACGTTATCACAATGAAGATTATTTATTATAATTCCAATAGCAGTTTCGTCATACATATAAAAATTTGATGCGGCCAGCATATTACCTTTCGTCAATCCTGTGTATTATTTACAATGACATTTTCTTCTTCTTTAGCTTATCCCAAATTACAAAGATTTCTGTTTATTACAACAAAGAAATTGTTAATATTTTGTTGATTACAACAATAAAAAATATCTAACTACGCAAATTGCACTTGACACTGACATCTTTTTCTTTAGCTTTTCCCATTCGTTAGGGGTCGCTAGTTTTTATTTTCTTCTTCCACTCATTTCTGTTTTGCGTGTCGTCCTCATTCAGTTCCTTTTCTCTCAAGTCTTCTGCAGTACAGTCCTTCCATTTTATCTTTGGTTTTCCTCTGTTTCTTCTACTTTCTACTACTAAGCTATACATTCTTCTTCCAATATATTTTCCATCTCTCCTTATGACATGTTCAAACTAATTCCGCAACATCTATCTCAACATTTTCATCTCTGCCACATTCTTTTCATTGCTATTGACATTTGGCAATTTGAATTATCTGAATATATTAGAAGTTTCCATGAATGAAATTTAACATCCTTATAATTCTTTACCTCTATATCTATTGAAGATAAAGTATAAACTGCAATCACATCGTATAGTACATATTCTTTAAAATATAACATTAAATGTCAATAAATGATATGTTTGTTTTTATAACCTCCCTGTAATTGGGATTTTAAATCCTGTAGAGTGGTTTAAATAAATAAATAAACAACTCTGCAAATTCTTTTCTTTATTGGAATATGTGATGAGTATTATTTCGATTCGAAGCTAGCACGAATAATCCTTGGACGAACAAAGCTCCCCGCATTACATGTACCCGATGTAACCGTTCTCTCGGTTACGACTACACGTTGTGGTTCAAGCGTTCAAGTCGTGCCCTCGTCAGTCTTTACGATACAAACTTGCGCGCTTATGGAAAATCTATACTTTTTACGTCAGGATATGAGATACGCTAGATGTTTCATGGAAATTGGATGTTTTGACCTTGTTTCCTAGATGCAACTTGGAACTGGCGTCATATTTCAGCGAATTACTTTAATTAGACATTTGATCTCATTGCAAGCACACCGTATTATGTTGCGCGTAAGTGCTGGACTTCTGACACTAAGACAACATTAGTAACATTCAAGTAGCTTTGAACAAAGGTTGCTTTACACGTATTTGAAGGAGAAACTTGGAAGGCTTTTTTACCTGTCACTAAGAGAGGTATTGGATTCATGCTAAAAATCGCATATCCAGAATTTATTGAATAAGCACGATTTAAGGTCCATAGAATCCGATTTTAACATTTTTACCTCCCGCTACTCTTGGTAAGGGAAGTATAGGGATCGTGCTAAAAATCGCATACCGAGATTTTGGTAAATGACCACGTTTTAAGGTCCCTAGAATCCATTTTTAACATTTTCACGATGATGTCTGTGTGTATGTATGTATGTATGTATGTATGTATGTATGTATGTATGTATGTATGTATGTATGTATGTATGTATGTATGTATGTATGTATGTATGTATGTATGTATGTATGTATGTATGTATGTATGTATGTATGTATGTATGTATGTATGTGTGTGTCTGGATCCTCTTTACGCTCTAACACAAATATTATCATTCAGAAAGGATTTCTACCTTATTCTAATATGGAAAGAACTGATTAGATTTTGGTGGCAATCGGATAACCGGAAATGGTAGTTTACTTGAAGCTCAAGATAGTTTTTCTTCAAAAAATACCTTTAAATGTAATTTTTTCTCAATTTGTTATTATAAAAATTAAAGATTTTAATGGCACAAAATTGACCTCTGTGGCGCACTCTCCACGCCAGCAATGAGTGCCCGTGAGGTGACGCCTGGTAAGCGCCCGCACGGTACAAATATTCCATCATTACCGATATCTGTATACGAAGCAGATTGGCACACCCAGCAATGGGTAATATGCCGTGATGAAATATTTATTTTATTTTATTTTTTATATATATTGTATGGATAAATTTATAAAGTAATATAAAAATTATATACATAGGTAAATGGCGGGAGATACTGTGTTAGTCACATCAGATTTTTACAATTATGTCTGTGTGTGTGTGTGTGTGTATGTGTGTGAGGTTGTTGGAGGCACGATTTCTGAAATTCTATAAGACTAAAGACCTGTTTGACTACGGATTCCTCAATCTAACATTAACGGGGAGAGTTGAATATCTTTTGGTGCCAATTGGAAAACTGAAAGTAGTAGTATCTTAAAAACAAATCCAAATATATTTTTTTTGAATTTTTTTATTATTACTATTAAAGAACGTAAAATTCTCTATTCGATACATTTAAAAAAATTATTCTATCTTCTATATATTGAGATAAAAAAGGAATATATAAAATAATCTGTTGTAATAAATTTCAGAGCCTAAACAACTCCATAGTAGCCATCAAATGTTTGTAAATGACAGAAAAATGTCAGTGTCAAAAACCAACAGTAGTTCATAAACCTATTTGGGCGGCATTGGCAGCTCAATTCTAAAACTTGACCTTAAGTCTATTTTAACTAAATACCTGACAGTGGTAAAGAATCCTTTCAAAATGGTTTTATGTAAATTTTGTAATGTTTACGTCCAAAGTTTTAAAAAATGGTGTAGAAGAAATGAACAGTTTTTAATAAAATTGTATGCTCTTAATTAATCTAATTCCATAATTGTAAGTAGTAAATAGTATATTATTTTTAATTCTTTAATTGTATCCCTTTACCATATAAGTATGAACATAAAAATGCTTTTAACACCACGTGAACTTTTACGTTTATTCCTCCGTTTTACCTAACAACGCACTTTCAATAACAGTTACTCTATTATTTTTATAGCGAACAATGAACGATGGTATTCTAATGCAAAATTCAATATTACATTATCGTTCACGATAGAGGTTGTTTTATCAAGATATATAAATATTGCTGGGGAAAATGAACGGTTCGATTTATTATTAGAGTATACGTACACGATATAAGAGATAAATGTTATGGTATTTAATATTACACGGTTGGTAATGCTAATGGAACATTGGTATAAAAGCATTTTTATAATGAGTTTCGTTAGGCGAATAAAGGTTAACTGCTCCAATGTGTGTTGCTGGGCTTGCCAGAGAATATAGTAAAAATGTCCAATTTTTGTTTAGATAAATTAGATTAAGTAACAGATTGTGAAAAGTAACTAAACTCAGCTATACACCTAACGGCTACTTTGTTGGTACCATTGGGTACCGAATCAATTTTGACAATTCGAAAAATTTACTTTATTTTGACATTTTGGAAATATGAATCATATGAATATTATACATCACAATACTTATATTGAAATGAATAAAGATATTATTTAAAATACTACAATATAATGTGACTAATTAAAATTAAAATTATTTAATAAATTTTGAATCGGTCAAGTTTTAGAATTGAGCTGCCAATACCGCCCAAATAGGTTTATGAACTACTGTTGGTTTTTGACACTGACATTTTTCTGTCATTTACAAACATTTGATGGTTACTATGGAGTTGTTTAGACTCTGAAATTTATTACAACAGATTATTTTATATATTACTATTTTATCTCAATATATAGGATATAATAAAATTTTAAAATATATCGAATAGAGAATTTTACGTTCTTTAATACTAATAATAAAAAAAATGATATTTAGATTTTTTTTAAGATACTACTACTTCTGGTTTTCCAATTGGAACCTAAACATATTCAACTCTTCCCATTAATGTTAGATTAGGAATCTGTAGTCAAAAAGGTCTTTAGTTTTATAGAATTTGAGAAATCCTGCCTCCAACAACCTCACACACATACAAACACACACACACACACACACACACACACACACACACACAGAGAGAGAGAGAGAGAGAGAGACATCATTGTAAAAATGTTAAAATCGGATTCTATGGACCTTAATTTTTAGCATGAATCCAATACCTCTCTTAACGAGAGGTAAAGAAGTTGAAATTTCTAATAATATCTTAGCCGTTCGCAAATCTAAAGCTTCTTCATCAGTGACTAATACTTCTTGTGTTTATCAAAAAACTTTTCAGTACATCAGACAGTCTCGTCAAGCGGAATTAATTTGAAGAATTGTAGAATTGGAACATTAAATATTAATATTAAATAATAGAATTATTGTTTATAATCAAAATATAAATAAATAAAGAACAGATTTTATTAAATTGTGACCCTTTCTTCTATCAGAAAATTACAGGATGTAAAAGACTTTTACATCCAGGATGTAAAAGTCTTTTGTTTTCTGTAGACAAAAAAACTATCATTTCGCGTGTTAATAGTTGTCATGTAAATATAAACTTTTGAAAACAGTTTTCGAAAAAAGTGTATTTTAATTCACATGTCGATAAAGAAGTTACGTCATATGGATACTTGTTTCCATTAATACTATCTCGTCCTTTTAAAAACATCAACTACTATTTTTAAAACCTCTCTTATCGAATCCCACTCTCCATCCGCGTCGTCCTGCTATGCGTGAATTTGAATATTATCCCGCATCTTAATGCCACGTAATGGGTAAATGGCCCTGTGCAGCGCAGCGCGCCTCGGACAGAATACAGAGGCTGTGCTGTGCCAGAGAGCCACTCTGCAGCACCGAACAACGCTGCACTCCAGCCAAACCCGGCTGCCAGCGAACAATGCACACGCCGAACCGACCAGATAAAAGATAATTGCCGCAAGAGACGCTTGCTATGTTAATAGTTGGTGGAGAACACGATATAAGCGAATGACGGAGGTTTAGAGTTTAGATCGATGGAAGAAGCAAAACAGTAAAACTCCGCAAGAGTTTATGCATGTAGAAATTGTGTACATTATATTATTGTTAAATGAAATAAGTTTGTTACTTTGTCGTAAAAGTTTTGGCAAAAATTTCAACAATTTTTACCTTCCGTCACCTTTAGGTAAGGAAGGTATTGTCTTTGGTCAAAAAATTTAATGATGAGTTCCCTATAATATGATTTTACCATTTTTACGATGATGTCTGTATGTAAGTATGTGTGTGTGTGTGTGTGTGTGTGTGTGTGTGTGTGCGTGTGCGTGTGTGTGTGTGTATGTGCGTGTAACAAAAGTTCCGGATTGCATAACTTCAATACCACGCTTCCAAAAATATAATTTTTTCGTATTCCTCAAGTTTACATCCAGAAGAACAACTGATTAGATTATGGTTATAACTGTTAAACCGGAAATAGCCTCATTTGAAGATTTAACAGTTAAAATTGATTTATTGACATTTAACGTTATTATAACTTAAAGAATAGGTATATTATTCTCCATACGATTCCATTTTAGTGTCAAGTGCAATTTGCACAGTTTGTTTATAAAATAATTTTACTGGAAATTTTAGAATCTTTTGCAAGAAAATTTATGTATGGAATTTATACATATAATACACAGGATTGACGGAAGGTATTGTACTAGCCACAACAGATTCAACGATCCATCTTATCTTGTCGTTCATAAACGATATAAAATAACGATATGCAACGATACTTAACTTTTGGCAAAAATTGTTATTATATCTAGATGTCGCCTGGTAACGACTCGTAACGATACATAATTTTTTAGTAGAATAGGCCTGTAGGACTCAAGAGGTTTGAACAGAATCTAGATCATACTGTGATCTAAATCTGCAAACTAGAACGCCTACTTCGATTTCCAGAATAAGTTTTTCGACTGATTTAAATGTTTTAGTCCAAATGTGTCTAGAAAACCAACAATTAAGATGAATTACATGTATTGATATTTTGTTTTAAATTAGATGATCTAATACTATACAGTAAGTTAAATACTGGACCAGAAATTTAAAGGAATTCATTAAGTTTATTTTCTATTTAAAATAAATTAAAATTTATCTAAATACGATAATTAAGCCAAGAACCAGATGAAAATTATTATTATTATTATTATCATTATTAAAGGTACACTGGCTTGCAAAAAAATCGCATACACCTTTTTTTTGCTGTATTGAGTCGGTCTCGATTGTTAACTTGTCAGTGTCACAAGTCAGTGTCATTAGTGTCAATTAAGATGCCAAAATTATCAGAAAACGAGAAAGTTGTAATACTTTCTAAGTTAGAAGAGGGGTGGTCAATCAGATCAATAGCAGAACATTAAGATTAAATAAAGTACTGGACGCTGATGGAGCGATGATAAATTACTATAATGTTACTTCATCCACAATTTGTTGTTTCAGTCATAAGTTTTACTTATTTATAATCCATTTAAAATAAACACATGGTAGTTCTTTAATTTTTCTAGAATATATTTGTAATTTAGTAGTAACTTAGCACAATGAAGAACTTGCTCCACGATACCTAAAATAATGACATGACAGTGACAACGGTGACAACTTCATTGACAGTTGATATTAACCTATTTTAAAAAAATCGTATTTACTTAGCTAAAAAAAAGTAAAAACTCGGTTACTTGATTTTAAAGGTGTACGCGATTTTTTTGCCAGCCAGTGTAATTTCAAAATATTAATGAAACTGTTTCATTTTGAATGAGATCAAAGCCGATTATTACATACTGCAAAAAATGACCTCGTGACAACTCCTATATATTGTTCAGTCAATTTATTTCAAAATGAAAAACTGCATATGAAATAAATTTCTCTATGAAATAAATTTTAAACTATTGCCCAACGCTGTAAATTTATTTGAAATTATGCAGTCAATACAAAACATATATTGCAATGTGATTGTAGTTGTTCCATGCGAATTGACAATTTCAATTGGATCATATTTTTAAATGTGATATCTGTTGATGCTATACATTCATCCCAATTTGAACAATATCAGATTACATTTTTTTTTCAATCAGATTAATGATTTCATGAGCGATTATAATTCATATATTCTTTTTTCATGATAATCTAAAAAGAGATTGCAGTGGATAACATATTTTATATTTTTCAATGATTTGCAATGATGATTAATGTATCTGAATATTTTTTGTGAATAATCGCATTTTGAATGTTAAAATATATTTGTTTTATTTGTAAAGCTCTCAATATACCTACTCTGCAGTCCATAGCCACTTGATTTAAATTCTAATGAGATTTTTTTGGATATTTTACAGCGAAAGTTGAAGTAACAAATTATAATTTCAAGCTGTACTATTAGTAATAGAAAAAATCTGTTGTGGCCAGTACAATATCTTCCATCAATCCTGCGTATTATGTATAAATTCCATACATAAATTTTCTTGCAAAAGATTTTAAATTTCTAGTAAAATTATTTCATAAACAAACTATGCAAATCTTCTTCTTTTTTAGCTTTCCCCATTCGCTAGGGGTCGCTATTTTTTATTTTCTTCTTCCAATCATTTCTGTTTTACGTGTCGTTCTCATTCAGTTCCTTTTCTCTCAAGTCTTCCGCAATACAGTCCTTCCATCTTATTGGTCTTCTTCTGTTTCTTCAACCTTCTATTATTCATATTCATTCTTCATCCAATATATTCTCCATTTCTCCTCATGACATTTTCAAACCAATGTAATCATCTCGCTTGTATCTTTCTAGAAACTTGTAACACTAGAGTTATTTTCTTACCTATCTTTCCGTGCCTTCCCAAAACATCCTCATCTCTGCCACATTAATTTACTTTTTATTTATACTAACATCTGTCAATTTGAATTATCTGAATACATTAGTAGTTTCCATGTTTAGCATAGCTGGCTGATTTATAAAATTTAATTTCTTTAAAATTCTTTAACTCTATATCTATTGAATATGAAGTATAAAATGCAATCAAATCGTATGGAGAATAATATATTCTTTAAGTTATAATAACGTTAAATGTCAATAAATTAAATTTAACTGTTAAATCTTCAAATGAGGCTATTTCGGTTCACCAATTATAACCAAAATCTAATCAGTTGTTCATCTGAATGTAAACTTGAGGAATACGAAAAAAATATAATTTTTGGAATCGTGGTATTGAAATTATGCGATCCGAAGCTTTCGTCACATACACACAGACACACATACACACATACATACATACATCATCGTAAAAATGGTAAAATCGTATTATATGAACCTTAAAGCATGCTTATTCACTAAAAATTCATCATTGAATTTTTTGACCAAAGACAATACCTTCCTTACCTAAAGGTGACGGAAGATGAAAATACTGTATACAACAACCACAATTCAGACATAACTATAAATGTTAAAATTTGGATCAAAAGATGTGATTAGTGTTTGATTCATTGAATATGACGAATCAATTGATCATTGATTTTAATTTGATCAACTAATTAAGAAATGGTGAATTCGGGCGTAAGTGTTATAGAAATATTAAATTGTCAAATATCCTCAAGTCAAAATAGCATTCCAAAATGAAATACGCCTTTGTCAAGTACATTGTGTATTCTATGGACGACAACACCATCTATCCCACGCGGTACGAAACTAGTCCCGTTTATCTGCAACTCACACAGTTCTCGGATCGCGGACTCTCTTCTGTGTCGATATGTGATTAGCGTTGCTCTGCTCTGGGAATAAATAAGAATGAACGGAAATCGTGTTTATTGCTGAGAACAGACCAGTATTGATTCTCATTTCGGTCTAGAAGTCTAGACGAAAAATTGTACATTTCGTGAATCTTCCTCAATGATAAATAAGTCATGTCATCTAGGAATCCAAACCCTCAAAGATAAATCAGTTAATACAAGCTCAAACACGCAATGTAAATGAATGCTGGCTATCTTATTGTTATGTAAGGCTATAAATATGTGCATTTTCACATAAATCACGTGGGTAGAGTGGATTTCTTTGCAAATCTATGCGCGCTATGCCAATCTTATTTATTAAAAACGAAAAAGAGAAAAAGGAACAGAAAATGACTTCACGATATGAAAACAAATATTGGTATCTACGAAGACGAAGACGTAGATTCATGTTGCATTTGAAGGCGTTATCTAATCTCTATTCACAAAAATCTGATGTGGCCAGCACATAACCTCTCGCCGTATATTTTACCTGGCTGTATGCATAAAACAAAGAATATTTTTATAAATACAAATAATATATTCATATAAATCTATGACGTATAAACTTCTTTATTATTCAATAATAGCATGTCTCAACATAAAGATATTTTACCATAAATTATGTTACAATAAATTACAAAGTAGAGTTTACCATATATAAATATTAGACTGGTAACAGCAATTTTCAATTCGAACAACCTTGTTTACTCTCTCTTCATATTCTTCTAGTAAAAACATTAATTTTGGGCGGTCTAAAATGTATATATCTGGATTGTGCATCTATTCTTACATATCTTCTTTTACATTTTATTTTTTCATACTTGTTATATCTAAATAACACTAATTCCCTTTAATAAAGTGACGGATATATTGCACTCCGATTATTCTTATATTGATGTGTAATTTTGTCAATATTTACAACTTACTTGAGAAGAATTTGATAGCTTTTTCGCAATTCAAAGTTACTCTAGTCTACAGTGCTGGTGTACATTGTCCCATAATGTTTGAAACAAATTTAAGTCCTTCAACCTAGACTTGTCATCTCCATAATAGAGACAGATCAAGAATTAAGGGATTCTCCAAGTAAATTTTTCTTTCGTTACTCATTATTTCTGACACTGACATTTATCTGTCACAAATAATTAAAATTTTCAACTATTTTTCATGGCATCCTTTCGGTTGTAAAATTAATTACAACAGTTTATTTTATATATTATATTCCTTTTATCTCTAAATCTATAGAATATATATAAAAATATTTAAATTTATCAGAAAGAGAATTTATTTTTCTTTAATATTATCAAGAAAAATTTTCAAAAAATAATATTTAGAAGATTTTTTTTCAAGAATCTTCTACTTCCGGTTGTCCAATTGTTACCAAAACCTTTTCAGATCTTCCCATGAATGTCCGATTGGGAAATACGTAGTTAAACAAATTTAAAGTCTTATAGTTTTTGAGTAACCGTCCTTCCAACATCCTACATACATACACACACACACACACACACACACACACACACACATACATCCACACACACACACACACACACAGACATCATCGTAAAAATGTTAAAATCGGATTGTAGGGACCTTAAAACGTGCTTATACAATAAAATCTGGATATGCGATTTTTAGCATGAATGCAATACCTCTCTTAGCGAGAGGTAAAAAACCAAAAAAAAATAGAGATACTCGTAATAATAAGAAAAAAGTTTACGTTTATTTTATTAAAATAGAATATTGTCACTATCCATTACGTGTAATGGGGTCCATATGTGACCATAACAGAAAATTGAGTGAATTGTTAGTTATATTGAAGTAGATAACAAAAAAATCATGATTGAGTTATAAAAAAAATGTTAGTTTTTGAAATATACTTCTACGTAACAACGTAACACAATAGTTACTGTGTATTATGTATAAATTCCATCCATAAATTTTCTTGCAAAAGATTCTAAATTTTCAGTAAAATTATTTCATAAACAAACTATGACACTGACATCTTCTTCTTTAGCTTCCCCCATTCGTTAGGGGTCGCTATTTTTTATTTTCTTCCACTCATTTCTGTTTTTAGTGTCTCATTCAGTTCCTTTTCTCTCAAGTCTTCCGCAATACAGTCCTTCCATCTTATCTTTGGTCTTCCGCTGTTTCTTCTACCTTCAATTAATAAGCTATTCATTCTTCTTCAGATATATTCTTCATATCTCCTCATGATCAAACCAATGTAAAACTGTCTCTCTTGTACCTTTCTACAAACTTCAAACACTAAAATTATTTCCCTTATTCTTTCATTCCTTACCGTATCTTTCCGTGTTTACCCCAACATCTATCTCAACATCCTCATCTCTGCCACATTATTCATTTACTTTTAATTGATACTACATCTGTCAATTTGAATTATATGAATATATTAGCAGTTTCCATTGTTAGCATAGCTGGCTGATTTATGAAATTTAATATCTGTATAATTCTTTAACTCTATATCTATTGAATATGAAGTATAAAATGTAATCAAATCGTATAGAGAATAATATATTCTTTAAGTTATAATAACGTTAAATGTCAATAAATGATAACTGTTAAAATCTTCAAATCAGTGTACTTCCGGTTGACCAATTATAACCAAATACGAAAAAATTATATTTTTTGGAATTGTGACATCATCGTAAAAATGGTAAAATCGTATTATATGGACCTTGAAACGTGCTTATATTCACTTAAATCTCATCATTGAATGTTTTGAACAAAGACAATACCTTATCTTAAAGTGACGGAAGGTAAAACATACAGATTTTTTTTTGCAAAGTATTCTATGGGCGTTTTCTTTTTAGGGGAGAAATGAACTGATCTTACCTCGTACTAAACTGAACTGAACTACTCCTAAAAAGAACAGTATGTTTCTTAAAATAAGAAGTAGAAAATAAAACATATATAGCATTATATTTATAACATAATAATCTGCTGAATTGGCTTATGGCTATAAACAGTTGTATTATATGAATCTAAAACGTGCTTATTCACTAAAAACTCATCATTGAATTTTTTGACCAAAGACAATACCTTCCTTACCTAAAGGTGACGGAAGGTAAAAATATACATTGAAACAAATTGCTTCAATTGTATTTAAAATCTTCAAAAGTGAACTACAAAAATTCCCATACTTTTTTCTTAAAAAGTAAAAACGGCCGTTAAAAATTCAAACACTAAACCATCGTCATTAAAATTAGCATAACGATTCTCCAACTACAAAATGACACAATTTTACCACAATTGGAAAAGGGTTCGAAATTATCCATACAAAATTAGCGTTTACTCCAATTTGCAAACCCCTTGCATGGTAATTTGGTAACCATGAATCTCAACGAATTTCATCGCATGAGAAAGTTGCAAGTTTAGCTGAATTTTTTACAGGGATGAATCACAGCCATGCCATAAATGAGTGAGTTTATTTTCAAAGATCCAAACAAAAGTTTGTTGATTCCCAGAACATTGACTCATGCCATAAAAGCTACTCATGCGTTCAGAATACGCGTGATAGACGAATAATCATGATTGTGATTATTTTGTTAGCCATTTGCATGACTATAACACCGAGATAGTAAGATAGCATTGCAGGATAAAATACAATATAAAATCTGATGTGACCTAGCTGGCCAATTCCATTTTTATTATCTAAATTGTTTTTTTTATTTTTAAGGTTTGTCGTTTTAGTATTCATGTACCAACAGACATGGATTGATTTATAAAATATGTTTATTGATAAAATATACAGGGTGTTATATTTTAGTGGACCCAGCAAATATCGCTGCTAATAGCAATATTTTTTTTTTCGAAGTATAGTTTAGCCAGCACACCTTAATTTCCAAATTTTAAAATTTTATGTTAACAGAAATTTTGGTATAATTAATAAATATTGACGTAGTATAATGGAACATTTAATTTTGAATAATTTTCTTCAAATAAACTTTTTTTAATAATTAATAATAAAGCCAAGAATTAATGTTTTATTTATCAATAAATCCAATACAATATCAGTATGGCCATCTATAGCATAAAATTATAAACAATCACTGACATTTGTTAATATTTATATATGTATTTTCAGAAACTAATATCACAAAACTAAGGCATTAAATCGAAAGAAGTTTCAAATAAAATTTACTAAAAATAATGTATTTTAGTTATTAATATATTAATTATATCTATTTAGTTTTTATCTGTAGAGATTTAAATGCATACATAAATAAATCATTTTCTCAAAAACAAAATATGAATAAAACACATTAGTACCTAAAATATATGTAAAATTAAAAAATAATTTATTTTAAAAAATCTTTATATAAAATTTTCCCTACATATAATAAACAAATTTTACTTCTACTTATTATCTCTGAAACAAAAGCGAAAATAAAAAGAGCTTCAAGAAAACTCCGCTTTATTTAATTAAAAAACAATTTCTATATAACAATTTTTGTCAAAAAGTCGCTAGTTTAGCAAGAAAATAAGTTTTCTCGAATTTGTTAATCCAAAACGAGACTACTACTGTAATCTATGATGATAATTATAAACTATTTTTTAATGTTTTGTTGTAAGAAAGTACGTTGTTGTATCGTGTAAATGGGAGAAAATCAATATTAACAACAATCGATTGACCAGTCAGATTCAAAGATATTTGCAAAAGGAAGCCGCGGGAACAAATATTGTTTAAACAAATGTCATTTGATTGTCAACCAGCTGTTAAGTGTAAAAAGTGTTAATTTTATTTATTTTGAGTTAATAAATTGTTGAAATATTAATAGTTATACGATTTCATGTATCAATTGAATTAAAACAGAAATATTTGTTGTAATTATTATTTATATACCAAATTATTTTGTTACAAAAATAATGAATACAAGAGTATATTAGATCCGAAGTGGAATTATATTTCATTACAGCTTACAGCCCAAAAGCGGAAGCGAAAACTTTGCCCAGAACTAGTTCTGAACACATGAAAATTTCCAAATCAGAATATTTTCACTTCTACAGATATTACTTAACCAGAATTAAACAATAAAACAATACTAGTAATGGTTAGGTTATGTTACAATTTGGTTTAAAAAATAACAAATAAATATCATTCTTTGTAAGGGTAGATAAAGCCAAAACGTGTTGTGTCTGATTTTCTGGTTTGATCAGGAGTTCTTGTTCTACTATTATCATCTGATCTTTAGAGAGGAAGATGTTGGAAAGACGATTTTTCAAAAACTATAATACCGCCGCCTCATTCCGGTCAGCTATCTGTATCATTTGTTTTTTAATTTGTAAATACGTATTAATTCTTCTTCAACAAGTAACAAATTTTCAATAAGCATCTGAAACCGTACATCAATTTCTCATCTGAATCTATAACAATTCCTTGTAACAAATTACGTAATTTCTCTGGGGTGCAAGATAAACAAAACTGTTTTTGACATTGACGGATAATAACGTCTGCTCGGTGTTCGGGCAAGATCTCGGATGCGATGCCGATCGATGTCCTTGTGTATAGAGTTGTGCTGTGCCAGTGCCGAGCGAGCACATTCTGTGGCGAACCCAAATTGGAGCTCAAAGCGAGAGGAATTCGCAAGGAATTCAGGGAATAGTTCATCGGATCAGGTACGACAGAACAGCACAAGAATTTTATAGAGCAGATAGGAGAATAGTAATGGAAATGAATGCGAATGGAGTCTACATTTTTAAATCTCTGTATAGCCAGAAGCCAGAAGGTTGTGGTATATTTATCTTTAGAATCGCATTACTCAATATGTTGACGGACTGACTAGTTGTGATTCGAATTTTACCGATATCAAACTTGAAATATTATTTTTTCTGCAAACGTCATAAAAGTAGCAGCTTTTGTGATTTGATTCACAAGGTAGAAGTTTAATTTCTACGCCGCCGGAGTAGAAGTAGCTAATTTCTACGCCGCCGGCGTAGAAATAAAATAAATAAATATCCATAGAAACTATACAGAATCAACGAATAAGAAGTAACTTGTTAAAAGAAACCTGTAATATCGCCCTAAATGTCACTAAAACACACTAGGTAACCTAAGAAAAAAGTTATTAAATACCATCAATAGCTGTCAAATTTAAATAAATAACCTATGAATTGAAATATAAACAGTGTGACTGAAAGATATGTCCAGAAATTATTGCAAAACAATATAAACTTTTCTTATTACTTTAATTCTAAGTATTCTTCTTATATTCATTACCGTTTCTGTAATTTTAATTATATTTCAATTCATAGGTTCTTTATTTAAATGACAGTTATTGACGGTATTTAATAACTTTATTCTTAGGTTACCTAGTGTGTTATAGTGACATTTAGGCCGGTATTACAGGTTTCTTTTATACAAGTTACTTCTTATTTGGTGATTCTGTATAGTTTGTATGGATATTTATTTTATTTCTACCTTGTGAATCAAGTCACAAAAGCTGCTACTTTTATGACGTTTGAAGAAAAAAATAATTTTGCTTATTGATTCAGATGCAGAATGTTATGCCCTACAACATTTATTGGAAACATTTTTGCATAAAATAATTAGGGAAGCAGGAAATTAAGAAAGTCTAATTTTACATGTTAAAGTCCTATGTTCGGGTGTGCCGGTCACCACCCTGTATATAATGGATTGCATTTTTACCTTCCGTCACCTCTAGGTAAGGAAGGTATTGTCTTTGGTCAAAAAATTCGGTGGTGAGTTTTCATTGAATAAGCACGTTTTAGGGTCTTTACAATACGATTTTACTATTTTTACGATGATGTCTGTATGGGTATGTGTGTGTTCGTATGTGCATGTGTGTGTGTGTATGTGTGTGTGTGTGTATGTGACCGCTTTTTCGTGGACGATATCTCCAATACTAGAATTCCAAAAATTACAGTTCTTGTGTATTCCTCTTCCTTACAACTATATGCAGACTTGATTAGATTTTGGTTATAATTGGTCAACCGGAAGTACCCTCATTTGAAGATTCTAACAGATTTCCTTGAAAAATTCAGTTAAATGTTATTATAATTTAAAGAATATATTATTCTCTATACGATTTGATTGCATTTTATATTTCATATTCAACAGATATAGAGTTAAAGAATAATAAAGATAAAAAATTCGTATAAATTTCATAATTCAGCCAGCTATGCTAACATAACCATGCTAATATATTCAGGTAATTCAAATTGACAGATGTCAGTATCAATAAAAAGCAAGTAATTGAATGAAAAAATAAGGGAAGTAATTCTAGTGTTAGAAGTTTTTAGATATAATAGAGACGATTACATTGGTTTGAACATGTCATGAGGAGAGATGAATAAATTAATAGAAGGTGGAAGAAACATAGGAAGACCAAATATAAGATGAAAAGACTGTATTGCAGAAGACTTGAGAGAAAAGGAACTGAATGAGGACGACACGCAAAACAAAAATGAGTGGAAGAAGAAAATAATAAATAGCGACCCCCTAACGAATGGGAAAACTAAAGAAGAAGAAGATGTCAGTGTCAAGTGCAATTTGCATAGTTTGTTTATGAAATAACTTTACTGGAAATATAGGATCTTTTGAAAAAAAATTATGTATAGGGCGCGTGCAGTGACATGACTTTGCTGCCTTTGGCAAGCAGATATGGGGACCCGTATCAAAATGACAGCAATTAATTATGTCCATAACTGACAAGTGTCATAATTTTTCATTCAAAATTTCATGATTTTCTTATTTCATGTGATTTGTTTGTTATCAGGAGTATGGAATTCCGTTGCCGAGAAAGGGAATCATATAAAATACCAAAAATTTAGAATCTTTTGCAAGAAAATTTATGTATGGAATTTGTACATAATACACAGGATTGACGGAAGGTATTGTGCTGGCCACATCAGATTTTTCTATTTTTTATTACTTTTGTTTACCACGTTAATAAAAAATATTTTTAACTTGAATATAAAACTTTGCCTTGTTAAAATATGATATAAATATTTTTGGTGCCTTGATGCTTCTACACAGGAGGATCTATACCTTTATTCATAATTTATTTTGCTTTCCATTTCACCGTTTTCATTAATTTTTAAGAAACCAAGCAACGCTGTAACTCAATTCTCGCAGCGCAGCGCAGGAACGTTTGAAAAAACAAAAAAGCGTGACAGAGGTCAAAAACCATGATACCACAACATCTATCCGCTTGTCATTCTCGTGTGACACTTCTGGGAAAATTGTATTAGTTATGATTAAGGCCATTCCAATTTTAGCAGCCGTAACCGTGTGACAGGGCATTTTTCTCATTTCGTTCTAACAGAATGTAACAGAGATTACGAAACCCGTCACCGTCACAGTAACACAATATGGCTTCATGAGCACCATTAGCTTGTTTGCATGGGGCAGTCGCTAGACTAGCTAGGATACGGATCGGGTTTCACAATGGCGCGACAACAGGATTCATAGCCAACTAAACAAAGACGAATATATTGATAGTTTTTTGTTAAATTTGTGATAAAGGCAAATTTTTCTTAGAATGGCATTGCAATGTGATCACTTGATTGCAGAGTATAAATTTTGGCAACATGTTTGTCGTGATTCTTTTATTTTTACAAAGCGTTTGTTTTTGTGACAATCATAAAGTGAGCATTAAAAAATCTGTTGTGACCATCACAATACCTCTCGCGCCTTTTCCATTGTGGTATATAAAAGTATTGTATTTAACATTTCTTGTACACACAAAAAATTCTAATTACACCTAATCTTTATATTTACGTATTTTCTAAAATTTTAAATTCATTCTATGAGTAAGTTTTCTCCATTTCTTCTAAATGTTCGAGGTTTTTCCAATTCATTAACGGGATTGGCGGTATTTCTGAAGGGTTCATGTAATATACCTATAATTTTAAATATATAATTAATAATACAATAACAAATATTAAATATCGTTCCCAGAAAAAGCCTTCAGTACTATCTCTGAATTTTTGACACCGACATTAGTAACATCTGTCAATTACAGATATTAATTTCTCAAGTAGTTACCATGGAGATGTTTGGGCTGTGAGCAGGCTGCGACATTTACTACAACAGATTATTTTATAGATTATATTTCTATATCTTTAAACCTATAGAAGATATAATAAAAAATAATAATGTGTCGGATAGAGAATTTTGTTTTTTAATATTTGTAATAACATAAATTTTCAAAAAATAATATTTAGAAGATTTTTGTGAAAATACTACTACTTCCGGTTGTTCAATTGTTATCAGAACCTATTCAACTCTTCCCATTACTGTTAGATTGAAGAATCCGTAGTTACATATTACATAGATCTTTAGTTTTATAGAATTTGAGAAATCGTATCTCCAACAACCTCACACACATCCCCACACACACGCACACACACACACACACACACACACACACACAGATATCATCGTAAAAATGTTATTATTCAAATATTCAAATCAATACCATTTGAATGAATATAGATGTAAGCTTCATTACATTTTTCCGTAATACAACAAAATTAATTATCCGACATTAATTATCCTATCTTAGATGTTCTTCTCAAACTTTTTAAACGAAAATAATAAAATTTTCAGTAGCATCAAAACCTGAGGCAAGATAATTAGTATCGTAGTCGCCTGAGAAAAAGCAAAAAGAAAACAGATTAAAACCAACCCGCACAATCACCGACGATATTAAAAGAATTTTAAACTTGAGTCCATTTTTACGATGTTAGATAGGGCCCGAAGTAATTAGTACAGACAGAGAAAACCAATTTCAAAATATAATTTCAACCTGAAGTATATTTCATTATCGTTTGTTTTGAAATGAACAAACGAATATTTTTTTCGATTCCTTTTGTGATTTTAATTAACAATATATTTTTCATTATATTCTGATCAAACAGATTGTCATAATAACAATAATGTAGAAGATATAATCTTTTGCTTTTATAAATAAAATTAATTGAACGTCGATTTCAGATTTGTAAATATAAAAAAAAATCCTAATAAAATAAATTTATTTATTTGAAATCAAAGGATTTCAGATAACAGAAGCTATATCATATTTTTATTTATATATTAACAACAGTTAACTAGGCAAAAATTATTTGTATATCAAGGCTGCGAAATCTCTTTTTACGTTCCGAGAGAAAATTGTCGCCGAGGTCACCTGCGACCGAAGCAGAACAACCTCGATGATGAGAATTTCGCGGACAAGGTGTATACAATATTATTTGCCAATAAACGTAATAGTTGACTTATTTTTGAATTTTGAATGCCTTTATTGTCACATATATTTTTGTAATAGCAAAATAACAGTAGAATTTTATAAAAACTATACGAACTACACTACTGTATTTGACAGAATGGGTGGAGCTAAAATCTTAACTCATACAATTCGAAAATGACCTTGATCAGACATTTTTAAAAAGTAAACTGTACTTCATTTTCTCATTTTAAATTACCTATATGAATTATTTATATTTGCTTTATCAGGAGTGCATAAAGAACATTAATCTATTCAGTCCAACTGTTTTAATTCTTTTTCGTTTATAATCAAACTTCAATATTTTTCTTCATCTTTTGATTACTTCCTCAATCAATACCTCTTTCTTTTCTGTCGTGTTCATCGCATTTGAAAATTTGATAAGGTGGAAAGAAACGAAACAAGCACTTGGTTGCACGGCCGAATGGCTTTGGTTTTCTTTTTGCCTCCGATGTGAACGAATGAACAAATGTCTTTTCGGTGCCCGCATCCATAGTGATTGATAGCAAGCTTGTAAGACGTTCTATTCGCTGCGAACTCCTTGAGGCCTTAAGTTATGAGGCTTCTTTTTCATTCTACAGCCCAGGAGTGACAATACACCACGATATTTATAACACAGAAGAGGGTAATGAACATTCGGTTTTGATACGATGGTTTTTGTAAGGGAAGAATAGCGTATAGAATGTTGGGATTACTGTTGAATTCATAGAAAATCAAATGATTTAGTACGCGTTGGTATTATGTCTTGTGCCTATTATAATTCTCTGTTTGACGGTACGGTACATCATAAGTTATCATTAGTATTTGTTAAAGAGAAGACCAGAAATACGTTTTTAGAAAATCAAAATATTTAAATTAATGTTAAGTTCACATTTAATTTACAAAGTTACGACTAGTTTTACCAGTTTACAACTTGTGAGTCAACTCCAATGTAGCCATCCTCAGAAATCGGCCAGCACAAGTAACCACAGATGCGTTTCGCACTTGGTGCTCTCCAACAATTGACCACGCAGTTCCTGAGATATTTGCAATTAAATTTGACCTTTTTAACACGTAAAGAATAGGAAATGGCAAAATAAACACCACATTTTAAATTATAACTTTTATATCCATACCGACATTTACTAGTATGTTATAAAAAAACTAATTAACGGATTTTATGTAAAAATTTGAAAATTATGTACCACCCAGATTTAATTTTATTGCCTCTAGAAAATTATAATCTGAAGATACGATAAATAGGTAGAATTATAACTTGACAACCATGTACAAGCGTTCCAGATGGAGTATCAGTTAACAACGCCCGCTTTGGTATTAGCGAATAAGAGGTGACCTTTGGTTAAAGGAATTTCAGACGTACATTCGAACGAAATATTTTTTAAATGAGTATTTTACGTGAAAAGCATGAAAAGTTTAAACAGTATAATACTACTTAGAAAGAAATATATTAATTTGTTTTACAGTTTCCATTTGTAGTTTAGAATTAGTATTATATCTCAGAATATATTATTACTTTTATACCCGAATGTACACCAAAAAATGTCTAGGTGCGACGTTGTCACAGTTATTCTTCAACATTCATACTTTAGTGTGAGTATATTGAAATACGACACTTATGTATGTGTTAGTACGAGTGGTACAGTTCAAAAAAAAACTTTTCTACTAAAAAATTAAGAAAATTTATCTGTGTATATATTATAATGTTAAAAAATATTAGTTAGTGCAAATATAAACTGCATTAGCTTTTTTTTTTAACATAGAACATGGCTTGGGACTATTAGCAGCATAAACATAATAGTCTTTTTACTTCCATTTTCCATTTTATTATACAGCTTTAATTGAAGTTGACACAATTACACTTACTAAAAATTTATGACAGCATTAAAATAATCAATAATCTACGCAGAGATTCAATTTTACGAGCAGGAGTAACAAAAAAACTTCAGTAGCCAATAGCTATGCATCTTACAAAATATACCCGGCGCAAAAAGTAATTTACATCTTTTATGAAGGACGCCATAGGTTGTAAATTGCAATGGTAAACACTGTAATTTCTAAGTCGTCTTGGGGGTCTCTTCTTGGCGACCGATAATTAATAACCATTTATTTGATTAACAATTCAAATCCTTTGATTGATGTCAGATTGTTAATTGAAGATGTTGGAAAGGTAATTGCCAGATGTTCCCGTAATAAATTAGTAGATATTGTGTAACGGTTGCATATTAAATCTTCTTGGAAAGTATCCTATGCCCTATCTCTTCATCTGAAATGTCGGACTATTGTTGGGTTCTCAATCTCAAAAAGATATTCCGTAGGATAGAAGCGTAAAATATTATGAATATTGCATAAAATCTGTTGTGGCCAGTATAATACATTCCGTCATTTCTATGTATTTTATATAAATTCCACACAGAAAGTATCTTTTATTTCACATACATGTTGTGTAAATTGTACTTGATACTGATATCTGTCATTTAGTAATATTGAATTATTGAAACTGTTTCCATGGTAACGCAGCAAAGATTACATACATACATACATTAAAATCACGCGTGTCCCACTTAGTGGGTTCGCACAAACCCGATAACAATAAGAACAACATCAACATCATACAACAAACTCTTAAACGTATTAAAGTGACCGATTTTCGGTAGCAAAATACCGCATCCGGATCACAATAAAAGTTAGGAAACAATCATCCTACGCCACACATTCCTATCTAAGCAGACTTCTTTCGCCTCGGCCACACTCATAAACTTTACTCTTAAACATATTAAAGTGACCGATTTTCGGTAGCGAAATACCGCATCCGGATCACAATAATAGTTAGGAAACAATCATCCTACGCCACACATTCTTATCTAAGCAGACTTCTTTCGCCTCGGCCACACTCATAATCCTTACTCTTAAACATATTAAAGTGACCGATTTTCGGTAGCGAAATACCGCATCCGGATCACAATAATAGTTAGGAAACAATCATCCTACGCCACACATTCTTATCTAAGCAGACTTCTTTCGCCTCGGCCACACTCATAATCCTTACTCTTAAACAAATTAAAGTGACCGATTTTCGGTAGCGAAATACCGCATCCGGATCACAATAATAGTTAGGAAACAATCATCCTTCGCCACACATTCTTATCTAAGCAGACTTCTTTCGCCTCGGCCACACTCATAATCCTTACTCTTAAACATATTAAAGTGACCGATTTTCGGTAGCGAAATACCGCATCCGGATCACAATAATAGTTAGGAAACAATCATCCTACGCCACACATTCTTATCTAAGCAGACTTCTTTCGCCTCGGCCACACTCATAATCCTTACTCTTAAACATATTAAAGTGACCGATTTTCGGTAGCGAAATACCGCATCCGGATCACAATAATAGTTAGGAAACAATCATCCTACGCCACACATTCCTATCTAAGCAGACTTCTTTCGCCTCGGCCACACTCATAATCCTTACTCTTAAACATATTAAAGTTTATAATAGTTAGGAAACAATCATCCTACGCCACACATTCTTATCTAAGCAGACTTCTTTCGCCTCGGCCACACTCATAAACTTTACTCTTAAACATATTAAAGTGACCGATTTTCGGTAGCGAAATACCGCATCCGGATCACAATAATAGTTAGGAAACAATCATCCTACGCCACACATTCTTATCTAAGCAGACTTCTTTCGCCTCGGCCACACTCATAATCCTTACTCTTAAACATATTAAAGTGACCGATTTTCGGTAGCGAAATACCGCATCCGGATCACAATAATAGTTAGGAAACAATCATCCTACGCCACACATTCCTATCTAAGCAGACTTCTTTCGCCTCGGCCACACTCATAATCCTTACTCTTAAACATATTAAAGTTTATAATAGTTAGGAAACAATCATCCTACGCCACACATTCTTATCTAAGCAGACTTCTTTCGCCTCGGCCACACTCATAAACTTTACTCTTAAACATATTAAAGTGACCGATTTTCGGTAGCGAAATACCGCATCCGGATCACAATAATAGTTAGGAAACAATCATCCTACGCCACACATTCCTATCTAAGCAAACTTCTTTCGCCTCGGCCACACTCATAATCCTTACTCTTAAACATATTAAAGTGACCAATTTTCGGTAGCGAAATACCGCATCCGGATCACAATAATAGTTAGGAAACAATCATCCTAGACCACACATTCCTATCTAAGCAGACTTCTTTCGCCTCGGCCACACTCATAATCCTTACTCTTAAACATATTAAATTGACCGATTTTCGGTAGCGAAATACCGCATCCGGATCACAATAATAGTTAGGAAACAATCATCCTACGCCACACATTCTTATCTAAGCAGACTTCTTTCAAAGATTACAAGATTTATAAAATAGTATATTGTGTTATTAGGAGTAAAGGGATACTTTTTGTGGCGAGGCACACAAAAACATTTTTACTCCGAATGACATATATTTTTTCTTCAAACGTAGATAGTTAAAGAAAAATATCTACTACTGATGTTACATTTTACGTAAATTACGTTTGCGATTTCAATTGCCCTGTAGCTATAGATATTTATTTGTTCACTTTTTGTCATAAACATTGAAGTGAAAATTTTCACGTTTTGAAGTGTATCATCTTTCAATAAAATTAAATATAGGTAAAAATTCATCACCATCTGATTTAATATCTGTATCATATAGTTCTTTCAAATTTCATATAAAAATATTTTTGTACGTCCATTGCAAACATAGTTTTGTTTGACTTTTATATTATCACTTATCACTAATATTTGTATTATTACTATTTTTTACTGGGCATTAAATATAAGTAAAAATAGGAAAATACAAATATTTTACTCTAGCATCAGCATCCTGAGTAAAGATAAAATACAAGAAAACATTGATGAAATTGAAAAGAACAAATTAATTAAAATAGTTGCCCTAAACACTGTTTTTTGAAATTAATTTTTATAATCACAATTGCATTGCACCTTATTTAAAAATAGTACCTATAAAACTTTTTAAAATATTTCCTACCTTATATAAGAACACTCGAAGTCCTATTTCACTCTTCGGAAATCCATTGACAACAAGATATACACTAAAATGTCCCTTTGTTCATAGGTTTTTTTCAAAACTTAACACTACAAATCACTTGATTTACTGACTAGAATCAAAAGTCAATATAAACACTTAAACAAATGAAAAATAACTGAACGTTGTCGACTGGTTGTCGATTTAACATGTTCAATTTTGTTTATAAGTTAAATTTCCTTTTGTTTCTCTCTATGAAGGAGCGCTAAATTTGAATCAAAATAAATAAAACTTTGATATAAAATGTTATATTTAAATCAAAATATCTCGAGAACTAGATAAGATATCAACCTGAGGTTTGAAAATTTCCGATACTAAAATCCGTTTCCTAGATTCGATATTCGAATCCGGATTCAAGATCCGATACTCAGAGTCGGATCCAAAATTCGATACCCAGATCCGGATCCAAAATCCGATACTGATATATGAATCTGAGATCCAGATACTTTAACATTCAAATATCCGGATATTTTTGGATCCGAAACTATTCTGATCCGGGTGCGGATGAACAATTATTCTCTTATTCGTAACGAAAAAAAATACTATACAACTTACACGGTAAGGTTATAGATATGAACAATATTTTTTTTTTAATTTCTTTGCATTAATTATCCTACCAAACGGATATTTTTCTAGCATTGTTATATTGACATAATTACTATGAAGATGATTATAACAAAGAATATTTTGATTTTGAAGAATATTGATTACAAGATTACAATCCAATATTTAAATAGTAGCATTTTGAGAAGAATCAAATTCTTATACTTATTTACTTTACTTAATACTTAATCCGGCAGCCTTTGGTACCTTTCGGTGTTAGGCTTCTTGAGTTGATGTGTTTTCTTTCGGGTTATCCCTTAAAAAATCTTTCCATTCGTTCCTATTCTTCGCGAGTATTTTAATACTCCGCCAATTTCCTCCCCGGTTCTCGACAGCGAGTTTAAAATCTTGATCCCATATTCTGATAGGTGATCCTCTTTTCTTTTTTTCCGTTGTCTTGCTTCATAGATGTGTTTTGTTATTCTGTTTTCTGTCGTTCTATTTATATGTCCAAACCATCGTAATTGTCATTCATCTGTGTTCTATCCTTTTTTGTTTTCAGGTGTGCTCTGATTGTTGTGCTTCTTACTTTATCCAATCGTGTTTTACCTGCTACTTTCTTTAAGAACCTCATTGCTTTATTTACAATAAGATTTTTTTTCTGCCGATATTGAATTTCCCTGATTTACTATTAAAACAACCTAATAATATTGATTACAAGAATGAATCTAAAGGAAATTTCATCAATATTTAAATCTAGCATTTTTCAAAGAATCAAAAGTATAGTTTAAATTTTAAAGGCGCCAAAATAATAATACTGTATCTGAGTGGCTCTGTAAGTACAGAAACTGTTGGAAATCAATCCATTAAAATTTCATGTAAAATTTTTATGTTCCGCAAAATCTTGTAGCCAATAAAAAAAATTAAGTGTTCTATGAACTTTATGACGTCAATCGTCAATCTTACGAGTTGTGTTGAAAATATGTCGACCTAAGGTCCTGAGAAAAACTATATGAATAATGTACGTCAATTTATATTTAATGTAAGTTCAATTCAACACCGTACGTGTTGATAAACACTTGACAAATAGGGGACGAACAAAAGAACTTTTGAATGGACCAATGAAGTACTTCAATTTTCGTGGGAAATACGAATTTGTTTTTTGTAATTTGGTGGTACATTTTACAGAAAATTGATCAGAGTTTTGATAAGTAATAAAGGATATAGATAATGTTATATAATAATGGTATTGCCATCTATTGAAAGACACTTGAAACTGTGTTGAATTTCTCTATAGGTATAAAAGTAATCAAACAATCAAACACAATTGATTGAAACAAAAGATTTATTATGTAGACAATTATTAAAAACAATACATTTATCAAAATTAAAAACAAAAACAATGAAATTTTCTTATATTTATTACAAATAATAATTATAATAATAAAATTTATTATATTTAAAAACAACAATTATTTTTTCTTTAATTTGGTGTTATGCAAAATAAATTTTCCTGTAAATATTTACATATTTCTTTTTTATATTTGGTAACTTTTATCATATAAATATTATTACTAGATTATTCTTATCTATCTAGTATTTTTTCTTCTTATCATTTAATTACAATTAAATGCTAAATTAAAATATTAAATGCTCAAATGCTCATGAATTGTAAATTAAAATAAGTAGCTAAGTACATTTCTTATTTGCAATATTCATAAAGCGAAAATTGTGTCTATTCAAGGAATGTAACCAGTTTTATTTTTACTACAACTAGTTTTTCCTAATAGGGAAAAAAACTTATCGCATATTGCAAAATTGGTATATCGACTAAAAAATTCCACAGATCTGGTGTATTGATATTAAAATACAACTTAATACTACAAACAAATGAAAAGATACTCTGTGATATTTATTAATTAACCTCAAATAGTGTGATTAAAGTATTTTGATGTCTTTACAACCAAATAATCTCAACAAATTTCCAAAACATTTACAACATGTTCGCATCCAAAAAGAAGTACGTACATTCTTCAGTTATTCTTTATACTTTATTCTTCGTTTCGTTTAGGAAGAAGAGGATTTGTGGATATCAGGTGAAGAATTATGCACGGAAGGAAGCAGTGATGAAGAAAATACAAATGATGTAAAAAAGAAGAATAAATCAAAGGCAACGCCTTTAAAAGAATCTTTAAAAGCAAAAAAGTCTTCGTCGAGTTTGACAAGTACGTCAACAAAGGAAAGTGATGATGAATTTTCAGAAAGTGCTGATATTCAAAAATCGCCTACAAATTGGCGCCCAAAAAGGGGAAGTATAAAATTACCAAATATTGAAGAAAGTAAGCGACAAGAAACTACTCAGTAAACAAAGTATTTTTGTAAATGTATTTTAAAAATGTACTTAACATACGTACTTTAAATAATTATATACACGTTGATTTTTTAAATGTTTTATACCTTTAACAGATGTGTATACCACAATATTTATAAATGGAATAAACATATTTACTTTTAGTTTGTTATAATTATTGTACCTACCCCAGTATTGAAGACGACAAATGGGAAACTGAAAATGCGTATGGTAAAGCTTTAAAACAACTAAAAGAGTATGAAAATCAATTAAAAGATTTTAATCCTGAAATTGAATATGATAATGATGTTGATTTTGATGAAAATGAAAATAATTTCGAACATTCGGAACAAATTTCAGCAATGGAGACAGAAATAGAATTAATGATTAAAGAATTACAGGTACTTTATTCCAAAATTATTTTCCTTAATAACAACAAATTATTTTAAAAGATTTGTACTGAACAACGAAAAGAATACGAAAAAGAAGTTTGCGATCAACTAGACCTAATTAGTAAATCAACAATGGAATTAAGAAGTACACAAAGTTTTTATGAAATATCAAAATACAATCAATCAAAATCCGGTATACATATAAATTTTTATTAACAATAATATATTTTCAAAATTATTTCAGAAAGTAACTTAATTCCCATCAAAAAGATCAGAAAAAAAGTGAAACAGACTTGGAAACGAAAACCAAAGGTACTTAAAAAAATTGTTTGATCAATATACAATGTCTATTTTTTTAGATCGCACCACGTGTACAACGAAAAATGTCCGAATTAAATATTTCTGAAGAAGAAAGGATAAGATTAGACCATCTTTTATCAGATATAGGTAAATTTACAACAAATGTAATATAAATAATTTTGGTGTAGATGTTGCAGAATATGATGGAACTCAAAAAGAAATTGATGACAACAATGAAATAAATTGTCATCATCAACAAAGACAACTTAGACTTGAAGATATAATCAACAATGATGGTGCGTTTAATCAAACAGATGATGAGAAAGAGAGATTGATGGAACTTAACCAAAAGTTACAGGTAGGTACAAAATATACATCTTTTCGACAGAATAGTGTTTGAATATTATATTTTACAAATATTTGGGTTTAGTTCTGTCAAATTTTTATTAGAATACATTATTATTGTCATTTACCTGAAGATTTAATAAAACTAAACCCGAATAATGTTTTATTTATGAGTTCTGAAAGCTTTATTCAATTTTTAGTATTTGACAGTTTTCTTTTCTTGTTATTTGGTTTACCAGTTAATGCAATTTGTGAAATAACACATAATAGATCTATCTTTAGCATGTCGTAAATTTATAAATTTTGTCATCAAAAAATCAGAATTTTATAATTTAAAGCTAGGAGCTAAATCTGGACCTGGACTATACTTCATTTCAAATAAGAAAATAGCGTTGGTTTAAATAGGGATATAAATTCTGCCGTATGATTCAGAATGCAAACCTAATTCACAAAAACGAAAAAAAAATACCTATCAGTTTTCAAATAAAATCTAAAGAATTAATTGATGTTGAATCATATTTTATTGTAATTGGCTGCATATTCAACGCCCGAATATTCAAAACTAGAACACTCAAAACCAGAATATACATGCACAGAATCATACAAATACCTCCGCTTGGCCACGCCCATGTATTCGGTTTTTGAATGGCGAATCACTTTCTGGCGATGCGCGATTCTGTTTTTGAATATTCTGGATTTGAATGATTCTGTGCATGCATATTTTGGCTTTGAATATGCTGGTTTCGAATATTCGGGCGTTGAAGACAACAATGTTTGGTTACACGAATTTAAATTATTTATTTAATGCATGTAAAAACGGTCGGCTCTCAAGCGCCATCTACTATTTTTTCACGTGAAATGAAGTATGGAACTAGAAGAGAAGATGACCTTAAAATACGAGTCGATCTATTATCACCAGTGATTTGGCACACAGTTTTTTTAAAGTTTTAAAACTATGAAGGATGACGATATTTCTGGAATTCAGTCAATCTTTATTTCAACCCGATTAGTTTCGACACCGCATGGAAAATAGTCGGGTTGAAATCAAGATTGACTGAATTCCAGAAATATCGTCATCCTCCATCATCCATCCCAGTCAAGTAATTTACCAGATCACATTTTAAAATTATATTTAAAATAGCCAAAAGAATTATGTAGAAATTTCTAACCATTTGTGTAGATTTTATACTTTGTTGAAAATGTAAATCAGCCGAATTATTGTGAGTTTGTGCTTGTATATGAACTTGTGATTAGTCATTTTCATTATTGTAATCAAAATTTCTATAAAATAATGAAGCATTTTTTTATTTTCCTTTTATATATTTCAAAGCAAAATCATTACTGTAAAGTAAGCAATTACAAAGCTCTGTATCTTACAGAGCTTATAGAGTTATAGCGTTACAATGAGGAAATACATAATAGCAACACAAATATGGCTGCCGCGTATGAAGTTGAGACTGACCTTGTATGCGCAGAACCTAAAATTCATACTTGGACGAGTCAAAATGTAATAATAATTATTAATAATGATGAAAACACTCCGTCAACATTTAAAATTAGTATAAAGGGGAACGAAATTGTTACGAAGTCACATCTGGTAAACTGTATATAAAAGACAGTCCTCCGGCTCTAAAAAAAACATTTTACGCTCGCTTCTAGCTAAAAACGAGCAACGAAACTGTCTCCGACATCGGGAACTCGTTTTGCCAAACCCCGAAAGTGTTCCATTACTTACCGACACACAAAAAGGCTCCCGAGATCTTGCCATAGCAGCTCCACGAAGACTACGCCGTCACAAGATTCATTCATAGTCAAAATATGTGCAGGTCCAGTCTCAACTTACGCGCGCCACCTATTTTCCATTCGAAACATTCAATGGAACATCACCAGATACATTCACAAAAATTATAAGAATAAAACACCAAATTATATAATGTACTAATATATTTTCTTTTTATATTTTACAACTTTTTATGTACAATAAATTATTTATATTTTCATATTTTTAAGTAAACTATAAATAAATAATTCAACAGACATTACAAGAGTGCGATGACGCAGATCTTAAAGGCAATGCATCTGAACAAGACATAATCGATGAAGAAAACCGCGAATGGAAAGCTTTGCTCAAATTTAAAGACGACAAATTTCGAAGAATAGATGAAAAAATAAATAAATTACTCGCTCAAGACAAAGAACAATCCACAGAAAAAGAAAACCCGATGGAAACGTCACAAGAAACTTAAATTAATCACTGAGTTGACTTTAAAATTTTTAATATACAAAAATATATTTGCGAGTACATATCTTTTCACAGAGTTTTATTTTGTTCGTTTTCTCTACCATTCTGCTGGAAAACAACAACAATGAATTATAAAAATGTCAAATTTATGTTATACACATTAAATACAAAGTACAGTCAGTAGATCTTTGATACAACGGACTTTAGACGTAACGATCAAAGAAAAATCCGTTGATTTTTACCCTGAAAGATCTATATAATATAATTTTTTTTGTCGCATGTTTATTGCCAATTTAATAAAAACAAATTTAACAATGTTATTTGAATCTTATAATTTGATTTATAAATCACAAGATTTAACGCACTTTTTGAAATAACGGTTATTTGTACACTTAAAAGTTCGTTAAAAACATGTTAAATTAGATTTAATAATGTGGACGTTTTTCTTTTTTTATTTATTTTAATTTTTGATATTATTTTAGAACTTGAAAAACAAAAATTCTATCATTTTTTTTTAAATATTATTAAAAAGAAACAGGTTTTTAAATTATTATTTTGATGATGATGTCAAAATGGTTTAAACAATACCGCATTATTATTAAAAAGAAAAAATGGCAGCTTTAAATAAAAATAAAAACGAAATTATGGTTAATGTGACAGGTCCCTCCAGTGGTTATTTATAGAATTAAAATTGTATGTCAGTGTGTCGGCAAGGTAGTGAGCTGAAGAAACGGCGAGCCGCAATGGTTGATGGGAAGGGCGTGACCCGGTTGGCGAGAGGGTGGAGGCTGATGGTGGGTAGAGAGAGGCTGATAGTTAGGGAGAAAACAACGAAGGGAGAAGGCCCCAGGACGTCCCAGACGTTTCGTTTGAAGCAGACCCAAAAGCCAACCTAGAAGTGGACCGTATTCCGAGAAGTCCACTAGATTGGGGCTGGAAGACGCCAAATTCCGGGGAAGGAATCCAGCCTTCATCGTCGAACGAGGAAAGAACGTCTGGAGGAGATGCGACACACTGAACTATGTTATCTTTAATTGTAGTATGTAAGTGTTGTCATGATTTGAATTATATCATGTTTTGAATTAATTGTGGTGTCTTTTTACCAACTGTCACGGAACCCAGTATTGCTCAGTGAGCGGCAGGTTACACTAGGTTCTATAAACTACAGCTACTAGATAAAACCTAGCTGTCTTGTCCACCATATTGGAGCCAAAATGAACGCATAAATTATGAATTACAAGAGGATTTTTTTTATATGTTTATGGTAATTTATTTGTTTAGTATATTATTCAAAATGAACAGAATTTTATATTCAGTATTTTTCATAAATGTTCAGTATAAATATTGAGAGTTCAGTAAATTAATATATTTTCCGACACCCGTCGAAGTTGATTCCCGGTAAGTGACTATGAGAATTGATGAAAGATTAATTAATTTTATTACTGTACATTTGATTTAAATACTGAACAAATATTATTTTATGAGAGGAGGTTGTTTCTTGGCTGGGTTAATCACTCCTGAAGATATCCAGAAACTGTTATACTTTCAAATATTATTTTACTGAACATGTATTATTAATACTGAATATTTATGAAAAATACTAAACATAAAATTCTGTTTATTTTGAAAAATATACTAAACAAATAAATTATTGCCATATACTTCAAAATGGCGGACGGATCAGCTGTGATTTATCCAGTAGCTATAGTACTAACATTATGTCACTAGCTAAAAATTCTATTTTGCGATGTTGGAAGCGGCTCGATTATTAAAAAAACAATTCAAATCAAAAAACCGATTTTAATTCGATTAATAGTTAACGGTGTTTCGATATAACAATCCGATTTAAAAAACCGGTTTCTTGTTGTGGTTATATAAAAAAATCAGATTCTACAATAAATACCATGGAAAAAATAACTATTATTATAACTATGCAGCTGTTTTCATAATATTAAACCGACAAATGGCACGTTGTTCTTAGATGAATACCCATCCAAATATGAACCGTACAGCTCTACGCTTGACATTACAAAATATAAATGAATAAATTAATCAATTTAGTTGGTTTATGATAACAAATATTAAATAAAATCATATTAATAAAAAATAAGTCTTTTTTCGTTGATAATTTTCCCAAACTTAACTTATCCTAAAAGATGTGCGCAAATTTATAAACATAACACGCATTTATACATCGAGTAAACTTGCGCACAACACAATAAAAAAATCAAAATTTTATTGATAAAATTTTATTATCATATTTTTAAGGCAGAATGATAGAGAAAATATGTCATGTCTTTATCTTCTTGAAAGGACATGCACCCATTTAAGCACCTCTCTTTCATCGAACCTCTATCACCTCAGTTTGTACTTCGTCCTTGCTGAATTATCAATGCTGATGGCACCTGGGCGCGCACATCATGTGCTGAGAACATCACAGTGTCCAAGTAATGCTCACATGATGACGCCTGATGTGCTCGGTGTATTCGTTAGCATTGGGAAGTTGCCCTGCGTCCAATGTATTAGGTTGTGTTCAGGCATTTGCGATGCCTGGTATTGGTCTTTGAGTAATATTTGGGAGAAGTGACAGTGTTTTTGGTACGCTTCGTTTTCGCGGGTTGGGTCGCCGCATTTGTCGTACAAATCTGGAGACGAAGGATATTTTGAATTTTTTTGCGGCCATTACAAATATACGACTATACGAGGTGTATCTTGTATCGTTTAAATGTATGTTTCGTCTTTAAATATTGTCGCTGTGGCGCTGTAGTCACTGTGATGCACATGCGTCTCGAGTTGATTGTTTCGTTCGTAAAACAACGCTACAGCGGCAATATTTAAAACCGGAACTTACTAGCACACATAAAATAGAAAGCCGTCAGATTCGCCAGAAACTAAATGATACCTAACACATATATATTACATTTCTATGCAAAATCTTTCGGTATAAAGGGGGCCCTAGAATTGATCTTACTTTAGGATCTAAAATTTCTAAATCTGGCGCATAAAAATGAGAAAAAATAGTAAGAAACTAAGTTATATTGAATATATAATACATATAAGAACGGCAACGTAATGTATTTAGATTAAATATTTCGAGAGAAGGTGCCATCTATCCCTCCGTATACGAATTATTTCTGAGTTAGTTCAAAAAATACATAATAGGTGGATGTTGCACAGTGTTGCCACGTAGCTAGAACAGCAAGTTAAGATTTTATAAAGGTTTTTAAATTTGCTACTGTAAAACAAGTATACATGTACATTGAGGATTCAAAATATATTATCTGGTTATTATGAAACAATATTTTTGAATTATTGATTATTGAATACCTCTAACAAATAGTATCTGGCAATGCTGTCAGTACGATTTACCGTAGTTCATAGTTTTGTGGTAGGAGTCACTAGCTATCTATAATAATTTTGTGAATAAAAAGAGACAGATATAGTATCTTGCTAGGCAATATGCGTTGCCGTTCTTATATGTATTATATATTCAAAGGTTATACCTAAGAATAAATATATTAAAATTTCTGTGTACGATCCCCCAAATTATTAATCTAGCACACAGAAAAGCCTCAAATTATCAGAAACTAAAGCCGTATTCCATTACATTATTATTTGATGCAACAAACCCACATTGATAAATTTCTACGCTCGAAAAGCTATTGTCGTCAGCCATTTTTAAATTTGCTCTCAAATAAATCCGTGTGATAACTCAAAAAATATGATTCAGAAGTGAAAGGTTGTCTAGTGTCTAGTGATCACAAAATGAGAAAGTGGGGATAACGAATACGAAACAAAAAAACTTCTTAATCATGATCACTTTGATCATTTAGACTGCGAAGCACAGCCCGAAGGAACACGGCTTAAGTGATACTTAACTAAAATGAATTACAATTTATAAGTACGATGTTTTGATTTAAGGGGGTCCTTGAATTGATCTTACTTCCGGACCTCAGATTTAGCATACATAAATAGAAAAAAATCATCAGAAACTGAGTGATACCTAACAAAAAATATGCAAGATATTTTGGTTTAAGGGAGCCCTTGAATTGATTTTATTTTAGGGCCCTCGATTTCTTAATATGGCACAAAGAAATTAAAAGAAAATCGTCAGAAACTAAGCGATATCTAACAAAAATGTATTACATTTTGTGTGTAAGATCTTTTCGATTAAATGGGTCCTTGAATTGATCTTTATTTAGAACCCCAGATTTTTTAATCTGGCACACAATAATGGGATAGTTTGAAACATTAATTAGAATTTATGTCTCAGATTTTTTGGTTTCTAAAATTGATCTTGCTACAATTATTTCTGCGTAATTTATTTTAGTTTAAGGGGGCCCTTGAATTGATTTTACTTCAGGGCCCTCGATTTCTTAATCTGGCACAATGAAATTGAAAAAAAAATCGTCAGAAACTAAGCGATACCTAACAAAAATGTATTACATTTTCTATACAAGATCTTTTGAATTAAATGGGTCCTTGAAGTGATCTTTATTTAGGACCCCAGATTTCTTAATCTGGCACACAATAATGGGAAAAAATAGTCAGAAACATTAGTGATACCTAACAAAAAATATATTACAATTTCTGTCTCAGATTTTTTGGTTTAAACGGGCACTGAAATTGATCTTCCTACAATTATTTCTGTGTAATTTATTTTAGTTTAAGGGGGCCCTCGATTTCTTAATCTGGCACTAAGAAATTGCAAAAAAATTATCAGAAACTAAGCGATATCTAACAAAAATGTATTACATTTTCTGTGTAAGATCTTTTGGATTAAATGGGTCCTTGAATTGATCTTTATTTAGAACCCCAGATTTATTAATGTGGCACACAATAATGAGAAAAAATAGTCACTAACAATAGTGATACCTAACAAAAAATATATTACAATTTCTGTCTCAGATTTTTTGGTTTAAACGGGCTCTGAAATTGATCTTGCTACAATTATTTCTGCGTAATTTATTTTAGTTTAAGGGGGATCTTGAATTGATTTTACTTCAGGGCCATCGATTTCTTAATCTGGCACAAAGAAATTGGAAAAAAATCGTCAGAAACTAAGCGATACCTAACAAAAATGTATTACATTTTCTATATAAGATCTTTTGAATTAAATGGGTCCTTGAAGTGATCTTTATTTTGGACCCCAGATTTCTTAATCTGGCACACAATAATGGGAAAAAATAGTCAGAAACATTAGTGATACCTAACAAAAAATATATTACAATTTCTGTGTCAGATTTTTTGGTTTAAACGGGCACTGAAATTGATCTTCCTACAATTATTTTTGTGTAATTTATTTTAGTTTAAGGGGGCCCCCGATTTCTTAATCTGGCACTAAGAAATTGGAAAAAAATCGTCAGAAACTAAGCGATATCTAACAAAAATGTATTACATTTTCTGTGTAAGATCTTTTGGATTAAATGGGTCCTTGAATTGATCTTTATTTAGAACCCCAGATTTATTAATGTGGCACACAATAATGAGAAAAAATAGTCACTAACAATAGTGATACCTAACAAAAAATATATTACAATTTCTGTCTCAGATTTTTTGGTTTAAACGGGCACTGAAATTGATCTTCCTACAATTATTTCTGTGTAATTTATTTTAGTTTAAGGGGGCCCTCGATTTCTTAATCTGGCACTAAGAAATTGCAAAAAAATTATCAGAAACTAAGCGATATCTAACAAAAATGTATTACATTTTCTGTGTAAGATCTTTTGGATTAAATGGGTCCTTGAATTGATCTTTATTTAGAACCCCAGATTTATTAATCTGGCACACAATAATGGGAAAAAAATAGTCAGAAACATTAGTGATACCTAACAAAAAATATATTACAATTTCTGTCTCACATTTGTTGGTTTAAACGGGCTCTAAAAATGATCTTGCTACAATTATTTCTGCGTAATTTATTTTAGTTTAAGGGGGATCTTGAATTGATTTTACTTCAGGGCCATCGATTTCTTAATCTGGCACAAAGAAATTGGAAAAAAATCGTCAGAAACTAAGCGATACCTAACAAAAATGTATTACATTTTCTATATAAGATCTTTTGAATTAAATGGGTCCTTGAAGTGATCTTTATTTAGGACCCCAGATTTCTTAATCTGGCACACAATAATGGGAAAAAATAGTCAGAAACATTAGTGATACCTAACAAAAAATATATTACAATTTCTGTGTCAGACTTTTTGGTTTAAACGGGCACTGAAATTGATCTTCCTACAATTATTTTTGTGTAATTTATTTTAGTTTAAGGGGGCCCCCGATTTCTTAATCTGGCACTAAGAAATTGGAAAAAAATCGTCAGAAACTAAGCGATACCTAACAAAAATGTATTACATTTTCTATATAAGATCTTTTGAATTAAATGGGTCCTTGAAGTGATCTTTATTTAGGACCCCAGATTTCTTAATCTGGCACACAATAATGGGAAAAAATAGTCAGAAACATTAGTGATACCTAACAAAAAATATATTACAATTTCTGTGTCAGACTTTTTGGTTTAAACGGGCACTGAAATTGATCTTCCTACAATTATTTTTGTGTAATTTATTTTAGTTTAAGGGGGCCCCCGATTTCTTAATCTGGCACTAAGAAATTGGAAAAAAATCGTCAGAAACTAAGCGATACCTAACAAAAATGTATTACATTTTCTATATAAGATCTTTTGAATTAAATGGGTCCTTGAAGTGATCTTTATTTAGGACCCCAGATTTCTTAATCTGGCACACAATAATGGGAAAAAATAGTCAGAAACATTAGTGATACCTAACAAAAAATATATTACAATTTCTGTGTCAGACTTTTTGGTTTAAACGGGCACTGAAATTGATCTTCCTACAATTATTTTTGTGTAATTTATTTTAGTTTAAGGGGGCCCCCGATTTCTTAATCTGGCACTAAGAAATTGGAAAAAAATCGTCAGAAACTAAGCGATACCTAACAAAAATGTATTACATTTTCTATATAAGATCTTTTGAATTAAATGGGTCCTTGAAGTGATCTTTATTTAGGACCCCAGATTTCTTAATCTGGCACACAATAATGGGAAAAAATAGTCAGAAACATTAGTGATACCTAACAAAAAATATATTACAATTTCTGTGTCAGACTTTTTGGTTTAAACGGGCACTGAAATTGATCTTCCTACAATTATTTTTGTGTAATTTATTTTAGTTTAAGGGGGCCCCCGATTTCTTAATCTGGCACTAAGAAATTGGAAAAAAATCGTCAGAAACTAAGCGATACCTAACAAAAATGTATTACATTTTCTATATAAGATCTTTTGAATTAAATGGGTCCTTGAAGTGATCTTTATTTAGGACCCCAGATTTCTTAATCTGGCACACAATAATGGGAAAAAATAGTCAGAAACATTAGTGATACCTAACAAAAAATATATTACAATTTCTGTGTCAGACTTTTTGGTTTAAACGGGCACTGAAATTGATCTTCCTACAATTATTTTTGTGTAATTTATTTTAGTTTAAGGGGGCCCCCGATTTCTTAATCTGGCACAAAGAAATTGGAAAAAAATCGTCAGAAACTAAGCGATACCTAACAAAAATGTATTACATTTTCTATATAAGATCTTTTGAATTAAATGGGTCCTTGAAGTGATCTTTATTTAGGACCCCAGATTTCTTAATCTGGCACACAATAATGGGAAAAAATAGTCAGAAACATTAGTGATACCTAACAAAAAATATATTACAATTTCTGTGTCAGACTTTTTGGTTTAAACGGGCACTGAAATTGATCTTCCTACAATTATTTTTGTGTAATTTATTTTAGTTTAAGGGGGCCCCCGATTTCTTAATCTGGCACTAAGAAATTGGAAAAAAATCGTCAGAAACTAAGCGATACCTAACAAAAATGTATTACATTTTCTATATAAGATCTTTTGAATTAAATGGGTCCTTGAAGTGATCTTTATTTAGGACCCCAGATTTCTTAATCTGGCACACAATAATGGGAAAAAATAGTCAGAAACATTAGTGATACCTAACAAAAAATATATTACAATTTCTGTGTCAGACTTTTTGGTTTAAACGGGCACTGAAATTGATCTTCCTACAATTATTTTTGTGTAATTTATTTTAGTTTAAGGGGGCCCCCGATTTCTTAATCTGGCACAAAGAAATTGGAAAAAAATCGTCAGAAACTAAGCGATACCTAACAAAAATGTATTACATTTTCTATATAAGATCTTTTGAATTAAATGGGTCCTTGAAGTGATCTTTATTTAGGACCCCAGATTTCTTAATCTGGCACACAATAATGGGAAAAAATAGTCAGAAACATTAGTGATACCTAACAAAAAATATATTACAATTTCTGTGTCAGACTTTTTGGTTTAAACGGGCACTGAAATTGATCTTCCTACAATTATTTTTGTGTAATTTATTTTAGTTTAAGGGGGCCCCCGATTTCTTAATCTGGCACTAAGAAATTGGAAAAAAATCGTCAGAAACTAAGCGATACCTAACAAAAATGTATTACATTTTCTATATAAGATCTTTTGAATTAAATGGGTCCTTGAAGTGATCTTTATTTAGGACCCCAGATTTCTTAATCTGGCACACAATAATGGGAAAAAATAGTCAGAAACATTAGTGATACCTAACAAAAAATATATTACAATTTCTGTGTCAGACTTTTTGGTTTAAACGGGCACTGAAATTGATCTTCCTACAATTATTTTTGTGTAATTTATTTTAGTTTAAGGGGGCCCCCGATTTCTTAATCTGGCACTAAGAAATTGGAAAAAAATCGTCAGAAACTAAGCGATACCTAACAAAAATGTATTACATTTTCTATATAAGATCTTTTGAATTAAATGGGTCCTTGAAGTGATCTTTATTTAGGACCCCAGATTTCTTAATCTGGCACACAATAATGGGAAAAAATAGTCAGAAACATTAGTGATACCTAACAAAAAATATATTACAATTTCTGTGTCAGACTTTTTGGTTTAAACGGGCACTGAAATTGATCTTCCTACAATTATTTTTGTGTAATTTATTTTAGTTTAAGGGGGCCCCCGATTTCTTAATCTGGCACTAAGAAATTGGAAAAAAATCGTCAGAAACTAAGCGATACCTAACAAAAATGTATTACATTTTCTATATAAGATCTTTTGAATTAAATGGGTCCTTGAAGTGATCTTTATTTAGGACCCCAGATTTCTTAATCTGGCACACAATAATGGGAAAAAATAGTCAGAAACATTAGTGATACCTAACAAAAAATATATTACAATTTCTGTGTCAGACTTTTTGGTTTAAACGGGCACTGAAATTGATCTTCCTACAATTATTTTTGTGTAATTTATTTTAGTTTAAGGGGGCCCCCGATTTCTTAATCTGGCACAAAGAAATTGGAAAAAAATCGTCAGAAACTAAGCGATACCTAACAAAAATGTATTACATTTTCTATATAAGATCTTTTGAATTAAATGGGTCCTTGAAGTGATCTTTATTTAGGACCCCAGATTTCTTAATCTGGCACACAATAATGGGAAAAAATAGTCAGAAACATTAGTGATACCTAACAAAAAATATATTACAATTTCTGTGTCAGACTTTTTGGTTTAAACGGGCACTGAAATTGATCTTCCTACAATTATTTTTGTGTAATTTATTTTAGTTTAAGGGGGCCCCCGATTTCTTAATCTGGCACTAAGAAATTGGAAAAAAATCGTCAGAAACTAAGCGATACCTAACAAAAATGTATTACATTTTCTATATAAGATCTTTTGAATTAAATGGGTCCTTGAAGTGATCTTTATTTAGGACCCCAGATTTCTTAATCTGGCACACAATAATGGGAAAAAATAGTCAGAAACATTAGTGATACCTAACAAAAAATATATTACAATTTCTGTGTCAGACTTTTTGGTTTAAACGGGCACTGAAATTGATCTTCCTACAATTATTTTTGTGTAATTTATTTTAGTTTAAGGGGGCCCCCGATTTCTTAATCTGGCACAAAGAAATTGGAAAAAAATCGTCAGAAACTAAGCGATACCTAACAAAAATGTATTACATTTTCTATATAAGATCTTTTGAATTAAATGGGTCCTTGAAGTGATCTTTATTTAGGACCCCAGATTTCTTAATCTGGCACACAATAATGGGAAAAAATAGTCAGAAACATTAGTGATACCTAACAAAAAATATATTACAATTTCTGTGTCAGACTTTTTGGTTTAAACGGGCACTGAAATTGATCTTCCTACAATTATTTTTGTGTAATTTATTTTAGTTTAAGGGGGCCCCCGATTTCTTAATCTGGCACTAAGAAATTGGAAAAAAATCGTCAGAAACTAAGCGATACCTAACAAAAATGTATTACATTTTCTATATAAGATCTTTTGAATTAAATGGGTCCTTGAAGTGATCTTTATTTAGGACCCCAGATTTCTTAATCTGGCACACAATAATGGGAAAAAATAGTCAGAAACATTAGTGATACCTAACAAAAAATATATTACAATTTCTGTGTCAGACTTTTTGGTTTAAACGGGCACTGAAATTGATCTTCCTACAATTATTTTTGTGTAATTTATTTTAGTTTAAGGGGGCCCCCGATTTCTTAATCTGGCACTAAGAAATTGGAAAAAAATCGTCAGAAACTAAGCGATACCTAACAAAAATGTATTACATTTTCTATATAAGATCTTTTGAATTAAATGGGTCCTTGAAGTGATCTTTATTTAGGACCCCAGATTTCTTAATCTGGCACACAATAATGGGAAAAAATAGTCAGAAACATTAGTGATACCTAACAAAAAATATATTACAATTTCTGTGTCAGACTTTTTGGTTTAAACGGGCACTGAAATTGATCTTCCTACAATTATTTTTGTGTAATTTATTTTAGTTTAAGGGGGCCCCCGATTTCTTAATCTGGCACTAAGAAATTGGAAAAAAATCGTCAGAAACTAAGCGATACCTAACAAAAATGTATTACATTTTCTATATAAGATCTTTTGAATTAAATGGGTCCTTGAAGTGATCTTTATTTAGGACCCCAGATTTCTTAATCTGGCACACAATAATGGGAAAAAATAGTCAGAAACATTAGTGATACCTAACAAAAAATATATTACAATTTCTGTGTCAGACTTTTTGGTTTAAACGGGCACTGAAATTGATCTTCCTACAATTATTTTTGTGTAATTTATTTTAGTTTAAGGGGGCCCCCGATTTCTTAATCTGGCACAAAGAAATTGGAAAAAAATCGTCAGAAACTAAGCGATACCTAACAAAAATGTATTACATTTTCTATATAAGATCTTTTGAATTAAATGGGTCCTTGAAGTGATCTTTATTTAGGACCCCAGATTTCTTAATCTGGCACACAATAATGGGAAAAAATAGTCAGAAACATTAGTGATACCTAACAAAAAATATATTACAATTTCTGTGTCAGACTTTTTGGTTTAAACGGGCACTGAAATTGATCTTCCTACAATTATTTTTGTGTAATTTATTTTAGTTTAAGGGGGCCCCCGATTTCTTAATCTGGCACTAAGAAATTGGAAAAAAATCGTCAGAAACTAAGCGATACCTAACAAAAATGTATTACATTTTCTATATAAGATCTTTTGAATTAAATGGGTCCTTGAAGTGATCTTTATTTAGGACCCCAGATTTCTTAATCTGGCACACAATAATGGGAAAAAATAGTCAGAAACATTAGTGATACCTAACAAAAAATATATTACAATTTCTGTGTCAGACTTTTTGGTTTAAACGGGCACTGAAATTGATCTTCCTACAATTATTTTTGTGTAATTTATTTTAGTTTAAGGGGGCCCCCGATTTCTTAATCTGGCACTAAGAAATTGGAAAAAAATCGTCAGAAACTAAGCGATACCTAACAAAAATGTATTACATTTTCTATATAAGATCTTTTGAATTAAATGGGTCCTTGAAGTGATCTTTATTTAGGACCCCAGATTTCTTAATCTGGCACACAATAATGGGAAAAAATAGTCAGAAACATTAGTGATACCTAACAAAAAATATATTACAATTTCTGTGTCAGACTTTTTGGTTTAAACGGGCACTGAAATTGATCTTCCTACAATTATTTTTGTGTAATTTATTTTAGTTTAAGGGGGCCCCCGATTTCTTAATCTGGCACAAAGAAATTGGAAAAAAATCGTCAGAAACTAAGCGATACCTAACAAAAATGTATTACATTTTCTATATAAGATCTTTTGAATTAAATGGGTCCTTGAAGTGATCTTTATTTAGGACCCCAGATTTCTTAATCTGGCACACAATAATGGGAAAAAATAGTCAGAAACATTAGTGATACCTAACAAAAAATATATTACAATTTCTGTGTCAGACTTTTTGGTTTAAACGGGCACTGAAATTGATCTTCCTACAATTATTTTTGTGTAATTTATTTTAGTTTAAGGGGGCCCCCGATTTCTTAATCTGGCACTAAGAAATTGGAAAAAAATCGTCAGAAACTAAGCGATACCTAACAAAAATGTATTACATTTTCTATATAAGATCTTTTGAATTAAATGGGTCCTTGAAGTGATCTTTATTTAGGACCCCAGATTTCTTAATCTGGCACACAATAATGGGAAAAAATAGTCAGAAACATTAGTGATACCTAACAAAAAATATATTACAATTTCTGTGTCAGACTTTTTGGTTTAAACGGGCACTGAAATTGATCTTCCTACAATTATTTTTGTGTAATTTATTTTAGTTTAAGGGGGCCCCCGATTTCTTAATCTGGCACTAAGAAATTGGAAAAAAATCGTCAGAAACTAAGCGATACCTAACAAAAATGTATTACATTTTCTATATAAGATCTTTTGAATTAAATGGGTCCTTGAAGTGATCTTTATTTAGGACCCCAGATTTCTTAATCTGGCACACAATAATGGGAAAAAATAGTCAGAAACATTAGTGATACCTAACAAAAAATATATTACAATTTCTGTGTCAGACTTTTTGGTTTAAACGGGCACTGAAATTGATCTTCCTACAATTATTTTTGTGTAATTTATTTTAGTTTAAGGGGGCCCCCGATTTCTTAATCTGGCACAAAGAAATTGGAAAAAAATCGTCAGAAACTAAGCGATACCTAACAAAAATGTATTACATTTTCTATATAAGATCTTTTGAATTAAATGGGTCCTTGAAGTGATCTTTATTTAGGACCCCAGATTTCTTAATCTGGCACACAATAATGGGAAAAAATAGTCAGAAACATTAGTGATACCTAACAAAAAATATATTACAATTTCTGTGTCAGACTTTTTGGTTTAAACGGGCACTGAAATTGATCTTCCTACAATTATTTTTGTGTAATTTATTTTAGTTTAAGGGGGCCCCCGATTTCTTAATCTGGCACTAAGAAATTGGAAAAAAATCGTCAGAAACTAAGCGATACCTAACAAAAATGTATTACATTTTCTATATAAGATCTTTTGAATTAAATGGGTCCTTGAAGTGATCTTTATTTAGGACCCCAGATTTCTTAATCTGGCACACAATAATGGGAAAAAATAGTCAGAAACATTAGTGATACCTAACAAAAAATATATTACAATTTCTGTGTCAGACTTTTTGGTTTAAACGGGCACTGAAATTGATCTTCCTACAATTATTTTTGTGTAATTTATTTTAGTTTAAGGGGGCCCCCGATTTCTTAATCTGGCACTAAGAAATTGGAAAAAAATCGTCAGAAACTAAGCGATACCTAACAAAAATGTATTACATTTTCTATATAAGATCTTTTGAATTAAATGGGTCCTTGAAGTGATCTTTATTTAGGACCCCAGATTTCTTAATCTGGCACACAATAATGGGAAAAAATAGTCAGAAACATTAGTGATACCTAACAAAAAATATATTACAATTTCTGTGTCAGACTTTTTGGTTTAAACGGGCACTGAAATTGATCTTCCTACAATTATTTTTGTGTAATTTATTTTAGTTTAAGGGGGCCCCCGATTTCTTAATCTGGCACTAAGAAATTGGAAAAAAATCGTCAGAAACTAAGCGATACCTAACAAAAATGTATTACATTTTCTATATAAGATCTTTTGAATTAAATGGGTCCTTGAAGTGATCTTTATTTAGGACCCCAGATTTCTTAATCTGGCACACAATAATGGGAAAAAATAGTCAGAAACATTAGTGATACCTAACAAAAAATATATTACAATTTCTGTGTCAGACTTTTTGGTTTAAACGGGCACTGAAATTGATCTTCCTACAATTATTTTTGTGTAATTTATTTTAGTTTAAGGGGGCCCCCGATTTCTTAATCTGGCACTAAGAAATTGGAAAAAAATCGTCAGAAACTAAGCGATACCTAACAAAAATGTATTACATTTTCTATATAAGATCTTTTGAATTAAATGGGTCCTTGAAGTGATCTTTATTTAGGACCCCAGATTTCTTAATCTGGCACACAATAATGGGAAAAAATAGTCAGAAACATTAGTGATACCTAACAAAAAATATATTACAATTTCTGTGTCAGACTTTTTGGTTTAAACGGGCACTGAAATTGATCTTCCTACAATTATTTTTGTGTAATTTATTTTAGTTTAAGGGGGCCCCCGATTTCTTAATCTGGCACAAAGAAATTGGAAAAAAATCGTCAGAAACTAAGCGATACCTAACAAAAATGTATTACATTTTCTATATAAGATCTTTTGAATTAAATGGGTCCTTGAAGTGATCTTTATTTAGGACCCCAGATTTCTTAATCTGGCACACAATAATGGGAAAAAATAGTCAGAAACATTAGTGATACCTAACAAAAAATATATTACAATTTCTGTGTCAGACTTTTTGGTTTAAACGGGCACTGAAATTGATCTTCCTACAATTATTTTTGTGTAATTTATTTTAGTTTAAGGGGGCCCCCGATTTCTTAATCTGGCACTAAGAAATTGGAAAAAAATCGTCAGAAACTAAGCGATACCTAACAAAAATGTATTACATTTTCTATATAAGATCTTTTGAATTAAATGGGTCCTTGAAGTGATCTTTATTTAGGACCCCAGATTTCTTAATCTGGCACACAATAATGGGAAAAAATAGTCAGAAACATTAGTGATACCTAACAAAAAATATATTACAATTTCTGTGTCAGACTTTTTGGTTTAAACGGGCACTGAAATTGATCTTCCTACAATTATTTTTGTGTAATTTATTTTAGTTTAAGGGGGCCCCCGATTTCTTAATCTGGCACAAAGAAATTGGAAAAAAATCGTCAGAAACTAAGCGATACCTAACAAAAATGTATTACATTTTCTATATAAGATCTTTTGAATTAAATGGGTCCTTGAAGTGATCTTTATTTAGGACCCCAGATTTCTTAATCTGGCACACAATAATGGGAAAAAATAGTCAGAAACATTAGTGATACCTAACAAAAAATATATTACAATTTCTGTGTCAGACTTTTTGGTTTAAACGGGCACTGAAATTGATCTTCCTACAATTATTTTTGTGTAATTTATTTTAGTTTAAGGGGGCCCCCGATTTCTTAATCTGGCACTAAGAAATTGGAAAAAAATCGTCAGAAACTAAGCGATACCTAACAAAAATGTATTACATTTTCTATATAAGATCTTTTGAATTAAATGGGTCCTTGAAGTGATCTTTATTTAGGACCCCAGATTTCTTAATCTGGCACACAATAATGGGAAAAAATAGTCAGAAACATTAGTGATACCTAACAAAAAATATATTACAATTTCTGTGTCAGACTTTTTGGTTTAAACGGGCACTGAAATTGATCTTCCTACAATTATTTTTGTGTAATTTATTTTAGTTTAAGGGGGCCCCCGATTTCTTAATCTGGCACTAAGAAATTGGAAAAAAATCGTCAGAAACTAAGCGATACCTAACAAAAATGTATTACATTTTCTATATAAGATCTTTTGAATTAAATGGGTCCTTGAAGTGATCTTTATTTAGGACCCCAGATTTCTTAATCTGGCACACAATAATGGGAAAAAATAGTCAGAAACATTAGTGATACCTAACAAAAAATATATTACAATTTCTGTGTCAGACTTTTTGGTTTAAACGGGCACTGAAATTGATCTTCCTACAATTATTTTTGTGTAATTTATTTTAGTTTAAGGGGGCCCCCGATTTCTTAATCTGGCACTAAGAAATTGGAAAAAAATCGTCAGAAACTAAGCGATACCTAACAAAAATGTATTACATTTTCTATATAAGATCTTTTGAATTAAATGGGTCCTTGAAGTGATCTTTATTTAGGACCCCAGATTTCTTAATCTGGCACACAATAATGGGAAAAAATAGTCAGAAACATTAGTGATACCTAACAAAAAATATATTACAATTTCTGTGTCAGACTTTTTGGTTTAAACGGGCACTGAAATTGATCTTCCTACAATTATTTTTGTGTAATTTATTTTAGTTTAAGGGGGCCCCCGATTTCTTAATCTGGCACTAAGAAATTGGAAAAAAATCGTCAGAAACTAAGCGATACCTAACAAAAATGTATTACATTTTCTATATAAGATCTTTTGAATTAAATGGGTCCTTGAAGTGATCTTTATTTAGGACCCCAGATTTCTTAATCTGGCACACAATAATGGGAAAAAATAGTCAGAAACATTAGTGATACCTAACAAAAAATATATTACAATTTCTGTGTCAGACTTTTTGGTTTAAACGGGCACTGAAATTGATCTTCCTACAATTATTTTTGTGTAATTTATTTTAGTTTAAGGGGGCCCCCGATTTCTTAATCTGGCACTAAGAAATTGGAAAAAAATCGTCAGAAACTAAGCGATACCTAACAAAAATGTATTACATTTTCTATATAAGATCTTTTGAATTAAATGGGTCCTTGAAGTGATCTTTATTTAGGACCCCAGATTTCTTAATCTGGCACACAATAATGGGAAAAAATAGTCAGAAACATTAGTGATACCTAACAAAAAATATATTACAATTTCTGTGTCAGACTTTTTGGTTTAAACGGGCACTGAAATTGATCTTCCTACAATTATTTTTGTGTAATTTATTTTAGTTTAAGGGGGCCCCCGATTTCTTAATCTGGCACTAAGAAATTGGAAAAAAATCGTCAGAAACTAAGCGATACCTAACAAAAATGTATTACATTTTCTATATAAGATCTTTTGAATTAAATGGGTCCTTGAAGTGATCTTTATTTAGGACCCCAGATTTCTTAATCTGGCACACAATAATGGGAAAAAATAGTCAGAAACATTAGTGATACCTAACAAAAAATATATTACAATTTCTGTGTCAGACTTTTTGGTTTAAACGGGCACTGAAATTGATCTTCCTACAATTATTTTTGTGTAATTTATTTTAGTTTAAGGGGGCCCCCGATTTCTTAATCTGGCACTAAGAAATTGGAAAAAAATCGTCAGAAACTAAGCGATACCTAACAAAAATGTATTACATTTTCTATATAAGATCTTTTGAATTAAATGGGTCCTTGAAGTGATCTTTATTTAGGACCCCAGATTTCTTAATCTGGCACACAATAATGGGAAAAAATAGTCAGAAACATTAGTGATACCTAACAAAAAATATATTACAATTTCTGTGTCAGACTTTTTGGTTTAAACGGGCACTGAAATTGATCTTCCTACAATTATTTTTGTGTAATTTATTTTAGTTTAAGGGGGCCCCCGATTTCTTAATCTGGCACTAAGAAATTGGAAAAAAATCGTCAGAAACTAAGCGATACCTAACAAAAATGTATTACATTTTCTATATAAGATCTTTTGAATTAAATGGGTCCTTGAAGTGATCTTTATTTAGGACCCCAGATTTCTTAATCTGGCACACAATAATGGGAAAAAATAGTCAGAAACATTAGTGATACCTAACAAAAAATATATTACAATTTCTGTGTCAGACTTTTTGGTTTAAACGGGCACTGAAATTGATCTTCCTACAATTATTTTTGTGTAATTTATTTTAGTTTAAGGGGGCCCCCGATTTCTTAATCTGGCACTAAGAAATTGGAAAAAAATCGTCAGAAACTAAGCGATACCTAACAAAAATGTATTACATTTTCTATATAAGATCTTTTGAATTAAATGGGTCCTTGAAGTGATCTTTATTTAGGACCCCAGATTTCTTAATCTGGCACACAATAATGGGAAAAAATAGTCAGAAACATTAGTGATACCTAACAAAAAATATATTACAATTTCTGTGTCAGACTTTTTGGTTTAAACGGGCACTGAAATTGATCTTCCTACAATTATTTTTGTGTAATTTATTTTAGTTTAAGGGGGCCCCCGATTTCTTAATCTGGCACTAAGAAATTGGAAAAAAATCGTCAGAAACTAAGCGATACCTAACAAAAATGTATTACATTTTCTATATAAGATCTTTTGAATTAAATGGGTCCTTGAAGTGATCTTTATTTAGGACCCCAGATTTCTTAATCTGGCACACAATAATGGGAAAAAATAGTCAGAAACATTAGTGATACCTAACAAAAAATATATTACAATTTCTGTGTCAGACTTTTTGGTTTAAACGGGCACTGAAATTGATCTTCCTACAATTATTTTTGTGTAATTTATTTTAGTTTAAGGGGGCCCCCGATTTCTTAATCTGGCACTAAGAAATTGGAAAAAAATCGTCAGAAACTAAGCGATACCTAACAAAAATGTATTACATTTTCTATATAAGATCTTTTGAATTAAATGGGTCCTTGAAGTGATCTTTATTTAGGACCCCAGATTTCTTAATCTGGCACACAATAATGGGAAAAAATAGTCAGAAACATTAGTGATACCTAACAAAAAATATATTACAATTTCTGTGTCAGACTTTTTGGTTTAAACGGGCACTGAAATTGATCTTCCTACAATTATTTTTGTGTAATTTATTTTAGTTTAAGGGGGCCCCCGATTTCTTAATCTGGCACTAAGAAATTGGAAAAAAATCGTCAGAAACTAAGCGATACCTAACAAAAATGTATTACATTTTCTATATAAGATCTTTTGAATTAAATGGGTCCTTGAAGTGATCTTTATTTAGGACCCCAGATTTCTTAATCTGGCACACAATAATGGGAAAAAATAGTCAGAAACATTAGTGATACCTAACAAAAAATATATTACAATTTCTGTGTCAGACTTTTTGGTTTAAACGGGCACTGAAATTGATCTTCCTACAATTATTTTTGTGTAATTTATTTTAGTTTAAGGGGGCCCCCGATTTCTTAATCTGGCACTAAGAAATTGGAAAAAAATCGTCAGAAACTAAGCGATACCTAACAAAAATGTATTACATTTTCTATATAAGATCTTTTGAATTAAATGGGTCCTTGAAGTGATCTTTATTTAGGACCCCAGATTTCTTAATCTGGCACACAATAATGGGAAAAAATAGTCAGAAACATTAGTGATACCTAACAAAAAATATATTACAATTTCTGTGTCAGACTTTTTGGTTTAAACGGGCACTGAAATTGATCTTCCTACAATTATTTTTGTGTAATTTATTTTAGTTTAAGGGGGCCCCCGATTTCTTAATCTGGCACTAAGAAATTGGAAAAAAATCGTCAGAAACTAAGCGATACCTAACAAAAATGTATTACATTTTCTATATAAGATCTTTTGAATTAAATGGGTCCTTGAAGTGATCTTTATTTAGGACCCCAGATTTCTTAATCTGGCACACAATAATGGGAAAAAATAGTCAGAAACATTAGTGATACCTAACAAAAAATATATTACAATTTCTGTGTCAGACTTTTTGGTTTAAACGGGCACTGAAATTGATCTTCCTACAATTATTTTTGTGTAATTTATTTTAGTTTAAGGGGGCCCCCGATTTCTTAATCTGGCACAAAGAAATTGGAAAAAAATCGTCAGAAACTAAGCGATACCTAACAAAAATGTATTACATTTTCTATATAAGATCTTTTGAATTAAATGGGTCCTTGAAGTGATCTTTATTTAGGACCCCAGATTTCTTAATCTGGCACACAATAATGGGAAAAAATAGTCAGAAACATTAGTGATACCTAACAAAAAATATATTACAATTTCTGTGTCAGACTTTTTGGTTTAAACGGGCACTGAAATTGATCTTCCTACAATTATTTTTGTGTAATTTATTTTAGTTTAAGGGGGCCCCCGATTTCTTAATCTGGCACAAAGAAATTGGAAAAAAATCGTCAGAAACTAAGCGATACCTAACAAAAATGTATTACATTTTCTATATAAGATCTTTTGAATTAAATGGGTCCTTGAAGTGATCTTTATTTAGGACCCCAGATTTCTTAATCTGGCACACAATAATGGGAAAAAATAGTCAGAAACATTAGTGATACCTAACAAAAAATATATTACAATTTCTGTCTCAGATTTTTTGGTTTAAACGGGCACTGAAATTGATCTTCCTACAATTATTTCTGTGTAATTTATTTTAGTTTAAGGGGGCCCTCGATTTCTTAATCTGGCACTAAGAAATTGCAAAAAAATTATCAGAAACTAAGCGATATCTAACAAAAATGTATTACATTTTCTGTGTAAGATCTTTTGGATTAAATGGGTCCTTGAATTGATCTTTATTTAGAACCCCAGATTTATTAATGTGGCACACAATAATGAGAAAAAATAGTCACTAACAATAGTGATACCTAACAAAAAATATATTACAATTTCTGTCTCAGATTTTTTGGTTTAAACGGGCTCTGAAATTGATCTTGCTACAATTATTTCTGTACAATTTATGTTAGTTAGTTGAATTGATTTTACTTCAGGGCCCTCGATTTCTTAATCTGGCACAATGAAAATTGAAAATAAATCGTCAGTAACTAAGTGATAACTAAAGAAAAATATCATAGAATTTCAATTTGCTTTAAGCAGGCCCTTGAATTGATCTTATTTCAGAACCCCAGATTTCTCAATCAGGCCCATAGAAATGGGGAAAAACGTTATACTTAACAAAACTTAATATTATTGTTGTTTCCTCACCTTTTAAAATTGCGGACGCCCAAAGTTGTACATGTATATCGGGAATCTTACTAGCTAATTGCATTGCAGGCGTCACCATATTCATACTTTCTCTACTATTACCTAAAGCAAGAAAAATATGTCCTAATAATACAAGAGAACACGACGTTAGCCTGTTCAGGTCTTCTGCGTTTGCCATTTTTAGCGTTTCTCGTAAATATCTCCTACAACAAATAACATTCAAAAATGATTCAATTGACGGTTTATATTTTTATTTACTTTGCTTCGTGATACCGCGTTTGGAAGAAAGATTGTAAACCTAAAACATAGTACGCAGCTGCTCGTAAACTGTGAGAATGTGACGGTAATGTTTCTGGATTAATTTGTTCTAATAATGCTTGGAAGTTTGCTTCCCTTTCTGTTCTTAAATATACTATTGCCAGGTTTAAATTCGCGTAAGTCCATAATTCTCGTTCTTGTGATGTCTACAAGAAAGAAAATACATTGTTGAGCGAATACAAAATGCAATGTAACATATTTATTTAAAATCATTGAATATATTTTATAGGTATATTAAATAAGATATAATTTTTGAGCATTTGTTAAAGTTAAATATCTTTTTTTTTAACAATGTGTACATTTTGTAGTATGAATATTATAATTTTTTATCATATATATCATATTATTTACTAAAAATATTTTTTGTGTATTTTTGCAGACTTCAGAATCTAGTAAGCTTTGGTTTAATTAACGTACATCACTTGTTCGCGAGACGTGTTACCGGGTGAACGTGTTGATTTCATTCCGTTTGTTTTGAATAAAAAATACATTTTTAAACATTATAATTGTTGATATTTTGGTATAAACTTATTCATTTACTTATTAAACAATCTAAAAAGTATTAAAATCGTGTTTTTAATAAATAATTTACTTGTCAACTTGTAAATAAACCTAACCAAAACATTCCGTTCAAACTTGTATTAAAAATAACTTTATATCGATAAATATTATATTTAAATAACAAATTATTGAAAAATATTAAAAATCGTGTAATAATAAAACAATAAATATATTTCTGGGATGTAAAATATTTTTATAAAAATATAGCCGCCTTTAAAATAATAAATAATGTAAATAATGTTAATAAAAATAGCAGAAATTATAAATAATAAAAATAATTATTAATATATTCAAATAATTTTACAGTTTGTTTTCGTGATCAGAGCCCTATGTTTTCATGAAAGTCGAGAAAAATTGTAGTTTACGCGGTAATTAAGCAGTTTTCGCAGTATTCGAGAATCATTTGGCCTTATATATTTAAATAACTAAAAATAATACGAAATAAATTTAAAAATAACTAAAAATGTCAATAATAATATTAATTAATACATTGTGTTGTAAAAATTCGTCATTCACGGTTTGCAAGTTCATAACCAACAAGTAAAATCTGGGTTAAAATGTTTTTAACATACTTCGTTAATATATCGAAGTCATTTTGAATCGTTTAAAATAATTAAAATTAACAATAAAAACAAAACAAATAACATTTTGGCAAATTAAAAAATAAATAATAACAATAAATGTATTTTTGGAGTGTGGCAAATCGTCATAACTAATAAAATCGCAGAGAAACTTAAAACAATTATAAATATTTTAAATAATTTCTGGAAACCGTAAATAATATCAATATTTGTTTAAAATTTGTAAAGTGACATCGAATTTTTTCATTTAAATTGTAACGGTTTTTATTTGGCAATGTTCCAAATATCAAGTGTGCTCCGGAAAAAATCCGTTAAGAAACAACAGAGACTCCCGATAAACGTCGTTTTAACATTTTAAAATATGATAATTCGATCTAAAAATAATTTAAAAATATAAATAATAATAATAAACAAAGAAAATTTAATAATGTGGTGTAAGAAACAGTGTTTTGAAGAATTTACAAGGCAAAATAACACACATTCAGATAAAATGTTAACTTTGGCGGTATAAATATTAATAATAATACATAAAACACGAATAATTATGTAAAATTATGAGAATATGAGAAATATTTATATATTTAAAAATTTCAACGGTTTTAATTTCAAGTTTTGTGAATCGAGATTGCCATGACAAAAATCCGTTAAAAAACAGCAGAAACTAAATAACAGTTGTTCGCGATTTCTTTAATAATAAACATCGTTTTAACAACTAAAACTAGTATAATTCGATTAAAAAATAAATTAAACGTTTAAATAATAACAAGTAATAAAGAAAATATAAAATGTGGTGTAAGAAACAGTAATTGGAAGAATTTAAATCCACACAACTAAATACTGGTAAATATTACATTAAAATAATAAATAATGGATAAATTGTTAACAATAATTACGAAATAATGCTGTATTTGAAAAATAATTGTAAAATATTTAAAAAAATTCAACGGTTTTAATTTCAAAATTTTGTGAATCAAGTGTGCTACGACAGAAATCCGTTAAGAAACAGCAGAAACTAAAACACAGTTGATCGCGACTTTTCGAACAATAAACATCGTTTTAACAATTAAAAATAATATAATTCGATTACAAAATAAATTAAAGGTGTAAATAATAATAAATAATAAAGAAAATATACTCATGTGGTGTAAGATAAATTTGCAGAACTACGAGCCAAACAACAAAAATAAATATTACATTAAAATAGTAAATAATGGATACATTTTTAACAATAATTACTAAAAAAATACTAGCTGTGAAAAATTAGTCTAGACATATTTAAAAGTTTAAGTTTTAATTTCAAAGTTTTGTGAATCCAGAAAAAACCGTTAAGAAACAACAAATTAGAAACAGTTGATTAAAGTGTGTTATAAAACATAAAAATAAACAAATAGTGATTGTTTAATAACAGAAACAATTAAAAACAGACAATTTCGTGTCCGAAAGTAAATAAAAGTGAGCAAGAAAAACTGGGGTGTAAGAAATGATCACTTACGGAGACAGCAGCTGTGAACTGCGCTTCTGCAGCCTCTATACAGTTCATACTCATGGCATAAAGCCCCAACAGCGTATGAAGTTGTGGACGGTGAGTTACTAACAATTTTGGGTTTTGTTGACAAAGCGCACAGGCTTGAGATATTTCTTGCAGCGCTAATGACTTATTACCCATAACTAGTCGACACATTATTATATGCTCGAGAAGCATCAATTGGAAAACAGCTAAAATTGGTTTGTTGTCTTGAATTTTTAATTTTTCTATCTGCATTAAAGCTTTGTCAGTATATTTTTGAGCTTTATCCATATAACCGGACTGCATACTGTGCATTACTGTTACTAAATACACTAAAACGTAAAGGTGTTCTTTTGGCATCCAAATAAATAAATCGCCGACACTTGAACCGTTCGCTGTAAAAAATAAATGTTATGGAGGAAAATATGAAAAATGGAAATATTTACCGTCATCTGCAGGCCACGTCGGCGACATTATTGTTTGTATACTTTGTTGTAGCTGCTTTAAACAGGGTTTCACACTTTTCACTTGTCCTGCCATTAAAAAATGACAAACTTGTAAAACTAAAAAATAAACTCTAAGATATTCTTTTTGGTGAACACTCCCCGTCCAACTTTCTATTAAATGTCCTGCTTGATTTAATAAGGAAGTAACTTCCTGAATTTTCTTATCAATTAATAATAACATTCCTCTGCTTAGCAGAAATAATACTCTAGTATACGAAGCATTCGATATGTGCGCGTAATCGACACCAACACTTAACAGACTACTTGCTAGTTGATAATCTTTTTCGGTTGCATGTATTTGCTAAAAGTAAACAAAACCATAGTTATCAATCTTCGGATGACTGTATTGTAAATGAAAAATTATACATACAGCTAATTGAAATATTAACCTACAGTGCCAATAGACACTATGTTGAGATAATTCTATTGCTCGCCTTAAAATAGGCTTGGAAGAAGCTGTTTGATTCTGTTGTTCGTAAAGCTCGGCTAATACGCTTGCGGCCTCAAATTTAACATCATCGAATTGGTTTATCATTTGGGCCATTTGTGAGAGCATCCACTGAAAATAAATGGTCAATATCTAACAATTAATAATATTTAAATCAACCTACTGCTTTTTCCAAATGCGTTCTTGCTAAGTCGATGTTTTTGGTGTGGGTTAGGAGTATATTTCCAAGTTGTAAATGAGTTCTGGCCTCAACTCTTGGTGGCGGTTTAAAGTTAAAAACTGCTTGTAAGCACTGAATACACAGTTTTATATTCGGTGGATTCGATGTTCTGAAATTTTCCGCTAATCCCAATAATGACAAATACCAAGCGTCTTGTGACGACGCCATATTGAACCCATTTCATTTACCTAACCTGCCGCCAAATTGTAATGTCAAAAGATTGTTTTTATTTTGATAGATAACAATAATAAAATTTAATTGTAATGCACAACAATTAATCAATTATTAACAAACAATGGCAAAACTTCAAATTGCATAGTTATAAAATTATGAAAAAAGAAAAAAGGATTATAATATCTTCATTAATTACTGTTTATTTACTTTTGTAATTTTGTGCAAAGATAAATTCCAGATATCAATTAATGTATTAAATATATTACGTAAGGAATAGTTGTACTTAAAAAAAATTATGTGATATCGTCGATGATGTCACAAGAAAATCATATGGTGAAAAGCACCTAAATTCAAGTGAGATTCTAGTAATTGTTTTGACGTTTTCAAAGATAATTTTTATGTGACAGTGCAGACAATAATGTAAATATGGCAGAGAATATTAAAATGAGCATATCTTATGCTTGCCAAAGATGTCTTCAACCATTAACACTAGATGAATCTTTTAATTATCTGGGGGAGCATTTGCTAGCTGAATTATCATGTAAGGAACATATAGGACGCGCCAGTCATGTGACTTTGTTGGCCTTGACAAACATATGGGGGCCGTCTCAAAATAACAGCCAGTAATAGATGTCAAATCTCAATTTTTTTATTCCAATAAGTACAACTTAGATGGGCCCCATACCTGCTTGTTAAACCTAACAAAGTCACATGACTGCTCACGTCCTATTTGCTATTGTTCTGGGCAAGTTTGAACTTGTTGGTTATTTTAGTACCGATACATTCTAACCCAGAAGTTGATCTCGAGTCTCAAACTACTAGTTTGGATCATTTTGTACCGCCGTACAAATTATCCGATTCTGGAAACGGTGCAAACGGGTTTATGCTTGTCGTTGATGATGGGGAGAATGATTGTCTTAGTCATCAAATGCGTGTAACTACAAATGATATATTTAAGGATTTTTAGCTATTGATTGGAAATATTTTAGATTACGGCAAATTTATTCGATACTCTAGCTTGTAATTCCGATATTGATCATCCATTGTGTGACGAATGTGCAGATTCACTTTTAGAATTAATGGAACAACAGTTGCGTCTTACTCAAAACGAATATAACGACTATAACGAATATTTAAAAAAGTTAGAGCTAGATACAAGTGAAGTAAGCATTGCTTGCTTAGAAAAAGAGTTAGAAGATCTCAATAATGAAGAACAAAGACTTGTAGCTGAATTATCCGCTTTACAAAGCGAAGAAAGATCCACTCTTGAAGCAATTCAAGAGCATCAAAGAGAATATGAAAGACTTTGTAGAGAAGAACATCGATACTGGAAAGAATACACTAAACATCGAAGAGAATTGATGTTAACAGACGATGAACACAAAAGTCTGGAATGTCAACTTGCTCATACTCAAGCACAATTAGAAAAGCTGAAAAAGACTAATGTTTTTAACGCTACTTTCCATATTTGGCATTCAGGGCATTTTGGAACTATAAATAATTTCAGACTTGGTCGTTTGCCTTCAGCTCCTGTCGATTGGTCCGAAATAAACGCAGCTTGGGGCCAAACTGCTTTACTTCTTGCAGCTCTGGCTAGAAAAATGAATTTTGCATTTCACAGATACAAATTAGTTCCGTACGGCAATCATTCTTACATAGAAGTAAGTTAAATCTTCGAATTTTATTTCAGAAGTTAATTTTTTTCTGTGAAAGGTCCTAGCAGATCACAAAGAGTTGCCTCTGTATGGTTCAGGCGGGTTTAGATTTCTATGGGATACTAAATTCGATTCTGGGATGGTCGCATTTCTTGATTGTTTGCAACAATTTAAAGAGGAGGTCGAAAAAGGAGATTCTGGATTTTGTCTTCCATATCGTATGGATAAAGGAAAAATTGAAGACTCTGCTACTGGTAGCAGTTATTCGATAAAGTACGAAATAAAGTTTGGTTTGTTTTGGGATTTATTTAAATGGTTTAATTGTAGAATACAATTTAATTCAGAGGAACAATGGACCAAAGCTCTGAAATTCTTATTGACGAATTTAAAATGGGGCTTGGCTTGGGTTTCGTCTCAGTTCATTTTGGATGGCGAGGAATCATCTGCTCCGAGTGCTGTACATTAACCACGTATTTAAATTTATTATTGCATCATGTATATTTTATTATTGTTGTCAATTACATATATTTAAATCATAAAAATCTTCATTATTCCACAGTATACGAAAATATTTCATTCTGAAACGTTTCATTTTAATATCGACTAGTTTTAATCAGTGGCGTAGCCAGCATTGGAAATTTGCAGGCGCTCAGCAAAAAATAATAATTGTTTTGTATGATTAAACAATTTTTGTTGTATAAAATTGTTTTAAAGTATATTTAAAAAAAATATGCAAAAACCAGCCATGTTGTGACGTCACATTTCAGAACTACAAATTCAGACTCATTTTATAGAGACATCATATGAACACAGAATTTCTAAAAGGAAAAAATATATGGACTATAAATTAAAAATTACATATCACAATATTTACTTTAGTAAAATTCAGTTATCTTGAAATATTACTCTGACGTTTAGAACCAGTGAGAAAATTAAAATGGCCGTTGATATTGAAATGTGACGTCACTGCTCAACGGAATTTGCGGGCGCTCGAGTGTCCCCAAAAGGGTTCTAGCTACGCCACTGATTTAAATTAATTTTCTATACCTTTAAAGATTGCTCGCTTCGATGTAGCTGCTCCAAAACATATTTCGTATCTTGCGCCTCACTTTCGTTTCCGTCTTTGTAAACATCCAGATTTCCTTTTTTCTTTTTGGTGTGTCCTTTTGTAAATTTAGGTTCGGTTTTAGTGTCTAATTTAGGTTTAGGTTCAGGGTTATCGCTTCCGGCCCACATTCGTCGAGGTTTACTGGGACACGATTTAGGTCCAGGACAGGCCGTTACGGGTCGCCATCTTATTTTACGAAGGAGAGCGAATGGTAGTATGAGGAAAAATATTAGGTTCATGCAAAATATTGTGTTCCTATTAAAATATAAACTTAATAAAATATATAGGGATGTTTTGATGTTGTACTTGTTGTATTCAGGATGTTCCAAAATTAAATCCAAGCCTAATTCGCCGACAATTGTATTGCAACACAAGCCCAAACATGCTTTTATCAATCCTATCAATAATTTTTTATATGAAATAATGTATTTTAAACACAAAATCAAACGCACCAAGAATTATTAGTAAGTAAAAGACAAAAATGACAAGCGAAACAATTTGTGCTAAATATCCAACAACATTACATCTTCTGTCATCATCTTCTTCACTTCGGTATTGCCTAGTAGGATAATGCAATCTAATATCTTTTTGTTCAGAATTGACAACTTGAATTAATAGAATAACTATCACTAATTGATGAGATATATACATTTAATAATATCAAAATAAATACATATTTACATACAACAGGTAAAATAAAACAAATTTTCTCACAAACCAACGCTACAATGATCAAAAGAGCTGTAATTGGCATGGGAAAAATCAGTGAAGTGTTCACATAAATTATTCAAAAACATTAAAGAAAGGAAATACAATATCACATTTAAATCATAATTATCCTGCATGTAATATTTTGTTCCACTGATGCTGCGGGCTGCCCTGGATACACATTGATACTTGCAAAAGACCCTCCCGCGTATCCTTTGGATATCCGTTCGGGATTAATTACAATACATCCATTCACATTCTGCACAAAAATACATACATCAACAACCACAAATCAAGTTAATTTTTTGACTTACTTTAACAAACATCTTTAAATTCGACGGCAAAATCAAAATATGTGGCAACACATCGAATTCCCCATGAATTTTCAAAAGTTGTTGATCTACTGGAAATTTATTTTGACTGGGAGGTGATTCTTGAGGCGGATAAATCGGATAAAAAGATCTTTGAGATAACATATGTTCGGCAAAACGAGCCATTCTATCCGTGTTATACGGAAATTGAGTGAATTCAGTTTTTGCTAAATGGAAGAGAATATCAGCATTTGTAATACCAACTATGATGTTGTTAATGTTTATCATAGATGGATCTGACGCCATAAAGAAATTATGTTTGGAAAAATCGAAAGGAGGAGTTGGATAAACGCAATGATGATGTGCATCTAAAGTTGACGGAACAACGATGACCTATTATTAAAAAAAAGTTAATAAACACATTTTTAAAACTTCTTAATGAAGTACCTGAATATTTGTGTTTTTTAACGGAGTTGCAATTTGTTCCATCAAATTCTGAAAATGCGTTTTGTAAGTCTCCGCCATAGTTCCATCAGCAACCGAACTATGTCTCATATCCACAAACGGTCCCGTTAAAATTAAAACATGCGGCTGATTTGTACCAACATATCTATAATAACGCTCATTAACAAATGACACAACAGGAAAAAACATCGTGACTAACTTTATTAAATCCTGAAGCGGTTGGTAAGCCAAATTATCAGATAAAGTAAACGGACCACACGCCACAATAATTTTAATTGGATCCGTTCCCTTGATGATTGGTTTTTCTTCAGGTAATTCCGGTATTGCGTTATTGTACAAATGTTGAGCTATTAACATATTCTGACGCATAGAATTTGTACTTAAAGTGGCGTGCAACAAACAAATTTGACCAGGAAATATAGCAAGTTTTTGAATTTGTTGAAGATTTATAAGAGTCGATTCCCCTTTTCCATGTTGTAAAGACGTTTCCAGTAAAATGGAAAATGCATTTAAACGACCATTTCCATCACAACGGACCCGACCATACGTCAAAGAAGTCTTCAAATAATCCTGATTTAATTTTTTCCTAACCAGTTTTCGAAAACACTTACCTTATTTTGTTCTGTTATATATTTCTTCCTCAAGATATTCCCGATTTTCTCAATTCTACCGTTGAGCACCGATGCTTCAATTTCTGGAGATTCGAACATATACCTTGCTTTAACAGAACCCCATTCGGCATAGTTTCCCATAAAATGAACCTGTACTGGTTCAGAAACTTTAGACGAAACGTGAACATCTTGATCGAGAAAATTTTTCGGGCCGAAGACTTCTAATTCTTTTCCTCGATCGATTCTTTTTTCATATGTTGTCGAAGGCTTTCCACTGAGGAAGTAAAATAAGATCTCAAGTAAAAATAAATTAATAAACTTACACTTCCGGATTGTAGCTTGCTGGGCTAAAATTCGACACTTCTTCAATTTCTTCTTTAAGTTTCTGTTTTTCTTCGGCACTCTGTAAAGAAGAAACACTTGTTCATGATTAGGAATTATGCAAGTTTTTATTACATTTTGTGGAGTCTTGTAGAAATCATCAGGCCTCTATAGACGAGTATGGATCTAGTCACGATGCAAAATACGTTCACTAGACCTACACCCGCCAACAGAAACCTAATCTTTTCGATGAATCTCTGTTGAAATCGATGAAATGGATTGCCCGTGATGGACCCAGATTTTTTTTGATGAGTGTGGATCTAGTCACAATATAAAACAATGTACACTTGATCCCCACCCACTAAAGACCATCTGAAATCTTACAGGCAATAGCTGGTAGAAACTTGATTTACATATGTGGAAAAACAAGGGGTTGACGATTATTTTATTTTGTAATTGTAAAAAATATAAGAAATGTGTATAAAATAAAAATTAATGGAACAACCGTTAACATAACCAGTACGATTTATCTAATAATTTTATTATTTATACCAGCTTATCAGTAGTAAATAGAACATGCCGAGAATTTATAAACATTGAAACATACTTTCAATATTTTCTTCAAATGAAACATGAAACTTATTTACTAAACAAAAACCTACTATTATAATTTTTCGAAAGAATAAAATGGCTTGGTAGATGCTACATAATTTTAAATAAAAAAAAAACTTACTTTGTTTCGATCAGTACCACTGCCGCGAAAAATTAATACTGCCAAGAGTAGAAGCAACAGGTTGTTAGCTTCTTAACGTGAATTATAAATAAACATAATTTCAGACCCGGCAACTAAAAGTAGAAAAGCACAAGACGCGTACGCGTGCCGTCTTCAACAAAAATTTTAACAAATGGCGTCCGAAGACTTCAACGACCTTGATCATTTTTCTGAGAAACTTTCAAGTTTACCGAAGTGTAACGTATAAGTTACGACTTGTTTAAAGTTACGTTTCAGTCATATCCGCTAAGAGACAATTCTGAGGGACGTATGTGTTTTCTTACACTTTCCGTTACACATTAATAACCATTATGGCGGCAAAGTTATTTACCTGGGATATTTTTTTGTGGTGAAATAAAATAATTTACCTTCTTTGGGGTTCCGGTGTTATAGACGTTGAGAATGTGTTTCACATCACTATATTTATTAAGGAAATTAATATTTTTTGAATAGTTTTTAAAACCGTTACACTTCTAATTTTAAAATTTCAAAGGATACGGAGTTTTGTTGGTAGTATAAACCTTAATCTTAGAAGCCTTTGGAGTTATCGGTTCAGATTTTATAACGTTCTCTTGTTTCTTCTCCAATTGTTTTCGAACCATGGTATCTAGTTCTGTTGTATTTGGTTGTAGTTTTCCATTCAAATTCGTTTGGGCGTAAGCAACCCATTCTTCTACAATTCTTTCGGCGTCTAGTTTGTATTTTGCTGCTATTTCGATACCTACCGAATATTAACCATTACTTCTACGTTGTTCTCGATACATGAATAAAGCTTCAAACTTTACATTTTATTATAACATCGTTATCTAGTTTTTCTATCCCCATAAAATTGAATTCTCCAATTAAGGCACTTTCAGTAACCATTTTGAATAATTTCCACAATTAACAACACTTAAAACAACAGATATTCTGTTATAAACAGCACACACTTCCTCGGCACTTCCACTCACAATACGGTTCAGTTAAGGCTAGAAAAGGCGCCAAACCCTATGTAGTGAAGCTGGTAGTTTACAGGCACAGATAACTCTACTGGAAGATGTGCAAGTCATGTATATTATCACGGTATCGTATATGAACTCCTATGAACAGCATTCGGAACTAAATTGTAAATCGAAAGTAACGTCAGTGGCGCTGATTTTCGAAACAAAATGGCCGCCATGTGATTGGTTTCATATAGAAAGTTCATTTGTTCGTTGTGTTTTATAGACCGGGTATACAAAGTAGTATTAAAAAGTTATTTAAATGAAGGTGATAAGTTACATATTTTATATAAATTTGCGAAAGCTTCCTCTGACACCCGGGATATACCTGTAACTTATTCAATATGGCGCTTGTAGTACCAATATTCTTCACTAGAGTACGAATTTTATCTACGATTGCGAACTGGAGAAAAAAAAACAAAGTAGTTGACATCTGGTGAGAGATTTGTGAATGTAGACAATGGGGAAAACATTACTTCTTATCATTTGTGGCTGTAGTGAAATAAATGTTTATTTTGAGTATAAATGATATATTGTACTATAATAAGTTTTTTTAACATAAAGTTATTTACATACATAATTAGGACATTTAAAATAGAAAACAATATGCCATACATTAGTTTTAAAAGAAAATGTATTGAATTTATTAAAACTCCTTTTTTGTTGAGTCTGGATTTAATTTTCTACAACATTTATCTGAAGTATTTTTGTCTAAAATAATTTGGGAACTAATATGACAAAATACACTGTTTTTCAGTGAATACAAGGTTTTGGGGGCCCTCCGTGGTGCCCTCGTCGGCGCAGGTAAAGTGCCGTGGAAGGTACTGTAAAACACTCAAAAACACGTATTTCACTTAGAAATAGCCTTTTTAAGCGATTTGGAGACATGAGAAACAGTTTTTACATCATATTTGACCGTTTCACGGTCTGAAACGAACGATTTGTAAGAACAACTTGTACACATATTCTACGTAAGGTATCGATGGAAATCGATTGATTAGGGCCTAATATGACAAAATACACTGTTTTTCAGTAAATACAAGGTTTTGGGGGCCCTCCGTGGTGCCCTCGCCCATATATATAAAGCTTGAATGTAGTTCAGTTTATTTCTTATTCTACGCAAAAAATACACTTTCTTTGCCATTTTTTTGCATACATAATCTACATGTTCGTAGAATTTTAGCTTACTATTTATTATACTCCTAAGTATATAATTTGTTTTACTTTTTCTATTGTATTATCTGCCATTTTAAGTTCTTTATGATAGTCGCTTCTATCATTTATAATGATACATTTTGTTTTAGTTTTAGTAATAATTCTTTTGTAGCAGTTTTTTTGTATGATGTCTTTCATAAGATCAATGTTAAAATCACCAATATACAATAATTACAATGTTGTAGTAAATTTTCTAAATGGAATAAAAATTTTACATTACTAGTACTTGGCGAGTGATTCACTACTCCTATATTCATAGGCGTGCGCACGGTGGGTGCCATGGGTGCTACGGCACCCCCTAATATATTAATAATGATAAAAAATTATAACTGTTAAAATGAGGTACTTATTTACATACAAAAAATTTGCCGACTACGAAAAGAAAAAAAATATATTTATTATTCTCATTAATCATAGAATTTGTTACTTTGTTAGTTTTCTATTTGTGATGTAGTCTTTGAGAATATTAATTTGTATTACCGCCAAATTTTCTAAGATTGTGATTGTGCTGTTACAATATGAGCCGTGTTCCTGCGGGTCATGATTGTGATTTCGTTAATCCTGATTAGTATAATCGCGATCCTTTTGAATCATGTGCGTGAATCATCTACTGTATATTGCTAACCACTAAAGCCAGATTAAATAATATTAACTGCATATTGCATTCGACATAAACATAACTTGTCTAGCATTTTTATTATAATAGGCTCTAGTTTGCGACTTTGATACGTATGGCAGTAGTGTTTTTGTATATTGAATTTTAGTTGAAAACAAAAAAAATGTAATGGTTTCGACTTTCGAATTTCTCTTTTCCTCGCTCTTTCCTAAAATGTTCTGTGATCTGGCTATTTATTTTTGTACATGAAAGGGGAAAACTATGCATTTGCACATCCCTTGAAAAAATGTAACATTCAATTATAAGGCATTTGACCTTGAATGAAAAAAAAATCGCCTGCGGCGCATTTTTTTCTGGATTCCTTTTTTATTATTATAAAAATTCATTTTGGCACCCCCAAAAGAAAAGTTCTGCGCACGCCTATGCCTATATTCCATTTTGCTTTATTAAAATTACAGAAAATAGCTAATATCCATGAATTTTTTACATGTGATTAGTTAATTATTAATTTATAGCTGATATGTTGCTTTATGTACGTAGTATCTCCCCCAGTATGGCGGGATTCTGAATGTACATTAATAATTTTATATTTTTAATCTCAATTTCTTTGTTCGTTATATCACTGGTCATATGCGTCTCACTAAGCATAAGTATATCTGGATTATTATTTAGAATTAAATGTTCTACAATTTCGAAGTTATTGAGTATACTTGTATGTTAAGATATAGATCTATTTAGCCAGTTGATTCATTTCTATATTCCTATAAACAGTTTGTCTTTTCCTTACATTGTCACTATGGATGCTATCTTAAAGTTCCCAGCCGAAACTATTATATTTCAACTGAAATTTATAATAGGGAAACACTACGTAAACTATAAATACAAGGAAAAATAAAAGAATTAAATACTCGTATGTATTATGTTCCAGTGTCATATGCGATTAATAATATTTAATCTTGATTACAACAATGAACAGTATTGTACGCTCTCTAGAATTTACTTACAATAACAAATAAATAACTTTTATACACTCCTCTAAATTATAGTTTCAGGATCAATATTTCAAGTTTGTTATCTTTGTTAGTCAAAATCCTGTTTAGAAATAATTATCATTTTTCCCAAAGTGATTTGTTTAGACTGAATTTCAGCGGACTAGACAGTTATTTGTTGACAATTAAGTCTAGAAGTTATTGCAAGCCTACATGCAGGGCTGATATTTTGATATGGATGCCATATGATACCCTCTTCAACCCCTCAGAGATAATCCTCTCATGAAGTTAACGTTTTTATTTTAGGTAGTCGGTCTTAGATACTCATTTCGACGAGATTCTGGGTTTTAGTTTCTGTCGCGGGCTAAACGCTCGCCTGCTGAGTTACAATGTAACTATTTAGCTTATTTGATTTAGTTATGTTTAGTTTAGTAATCAATAATAATAAGTTTAATAGTTAATAATTAATTAGTGTTAGTGTAAATAAAGAAGTTAGTGTAAATACCAAATAATGTCTGTGTCCATAATGTAAGTGTTCATCGGTCATCAAAGAGTGTGTGTGTCTGTCCTCCTCAAGTGGTGGTCGACCATCCAAGCGACCACCAGTCAGTGAAAGTGGTCATCGTTGGTTACAGTATCTATCTTTTATCCTTTACACGCTCATTGAATTTTGCATTCGAGGTTAGCCTTAAAAAGCTCTATGTCTAGCGCACATATTATCGAAATGACGAACGCTCAAGAATACGGGCCCTGGTTTTTTAAAACTTTACCGATAGGGTTTCCAAGGCAGTAAGTTTTGTTTACAAATTATTGATCAGTAAGTGATGTGGTACTGATTAGTAAGTGATGTGACTGACCAGTAAGTGATATGACTACCTACCGATCTGGAGGCGGCGAAAATTACATAAATAAAAAATAAATGTACAATTTTTAAAGCTTTACCGATAACAAAACAACGATCATAGCTTACTTAAAAATGACAACTAATTTTTTTTAAATGTCAAAATAATTTGTAAATAATTTTAAACTTTAATTTATTATTATTGGGACGATCGTGCAAAAAATATAATAAGCATTCTGGGCATTAAGTGCTTCTTACCGGTATCGGATGTATTGGACTAATCCTCAACCGGTAAGGTGCACTTACTGCCCTTAATACTTAATATCACTACAACAACAAACGAAGAAGACGCTGATAAACACCCTCAAGGAACCAGAAAAAACATCACAATGAAATAATTAAATTCCTAACAGATTGTTACATAAATCTCTAGATATACTCATTTGTAATAAAGGTCGCATGACTAAAGTCAGGACCATAATTAGAAATAAAAAAAAAGTAAGGGATCACGATACCACGACCGCCATGACAACCTATGTTATTCATCCCGTACACAACCCTTTCAGAGCGTTGTTGTTTATATTTAAAATCTTCTTTCATTTACATAAAATAACATTTTGAACTAAGTATTTTAAAAACGATCGGCAAGGGTCAAACTATAATACCGCGCTGTACTCTGTGAACATTATTTTGAACTATAGCAGTGTAACAGGCCTCCTATTAAACTGCATATAAGCTTGCTAAGATTGCAATCGTTGGAAGTTAGCTACAGTGGATATAATATTATTTTATCTTGTTGGGTATCTTGTTGAAATTCAGTTGAATGACATGACAGGGAAGTAGTGAAAAACATTGAGTGACGTGTTCAAAATAAATATTTTTGTATTGTAAATCCTGTATTTGTTTATGTATAAATAATTATTAATAACAATGAATTTCAACGCAAATTCTAGTCAAAGACAACGTAAGTCAATTGTAATGAAAAAACATAATGTCACCGTCTGATTCATTGTTTATGTAGCATTAGGCAGAAAAGTAAAACGAGTAAGCGACGTTAATGCAATGGGGCCTCCAATAACTTCTGCTGCACCCCTTCCGTATAATAATTTCAGTCCGCAGCCGCAATTTACAAATGGGAATGAGTTTAACCAACAACCCCCCATGTATGGAGGTAGTATCTTCAACCGAGAGTTTTTCGATTTATTGAACTCATTAAATATTATAGATTATTCTCAAATGCAACAACAACAGTATGGAGGCCCACCACCTGCGTATCAACCAAATATGATGGGTACAGCCCCCGTTCCAATACCACAAAATCAATTTAATGTTATAGCGCAACCTATAGTACAAGACATGGCCTTGCAGTACGGCCAACAGGTAACGCGGGCTTTTCAAATAATTTTCATGGGGTACATGTGTTTTTTAGTTGGCAGATACTGGAAAACAGTTCATGAAAACAGAAATTGAACGATATGTTCCAGTCAGTAAATTAAAGTATTATTTCGCGGTTGATACAAAATATGTATTGTCCAAGTTAAAATTATTATTTTTCCCGTTTGCTCACCATGTAAGTTTTTAATATTTTAAGTAGGGTAACAATAAAAATGAAATAATATTTAAGGATTGGTCAATCAAATATGAACAAGACAATCCAGTCCAACCAAGGTTTGAAGTTAACGCGCCTGATTTATATATTCCAACAATGGCGTACGTAACTTATGTTTTGGTAGCTGGTATGGTTTTAGGAATGCAAAAACGGTTTAGTCCAGAACAAATAAGTATTCAAGCTTCTTCATCTTTGGCGTGGAGCATTGTTGAAATTGCCATTTACACCGCTACTTTATATGTTACGAATATTCACACAAAACTAAGGTAGGAAGAATGATATTTTTTTTATTTGAGGTTATAATATGGAAGATTTTATTTCAGAACATTAGATCTGCTGGCATATAGTGGCTACAAATATATCGGGATTATATCCAGCGTTCTAATTAGCTTAATTTTCGGCAAAACTGGTTATTACGTCTGTTTAGTCTACTGTAATTTCGCTCTTGCTTTCTTTCTTATGCGCAATCTTCGCGCACAAGTGTTGCCAGATGGCGGCGCCACTGGTACAACTGATCACTACTATGGCGCTCATCATCCTATGTCTTCTCATGGTTCGAAACGGCGGTTATATTTCTTGCTTTTCATTGCTGGACTGCAGCCGGTTTTAAGCTGGTGGCTTACTTTCCATCTTGTGAATATTTCTCCAGTTATAGCCACAAAGTGATTAATGATATATGAATATGTGACGGTGTAAATAGATCTTTGATATTTTGGTACCAGTCTTGTTTTTAGTAAAATTGGATTGAGAGTTAAATAGCTTTTTATTTATCCTTTTTTTAGAGGTGCATTATAAAATCAGTTTATCAGAATCAATAAAGATTTACGATTTAATTTCTTGTGATACATTTAAAATTTAATTGCTTCTTAATAGTGTAATTATATTAAAGCGGCGAAAAGAAATGCATGTTATTTTTATATATCCTTATCTTTTCAATTACTAAATGTTTATTATTAATAGTTTCGTAAAATTATTGGAAATATTTCCAATTGCGCTAAATGCTATGTAATTATTGTATATAAATAAATTAAAACATCATCTATTTGCTAAATCTGTTTAATTTTTTTATGACCTAATTGACAGTAATTTCAGTTTTATATTTCATAAATCTTTATTTTATGAAATAATGACTTTTAATATTAAAGACTAATAATTCATTTTTCCGAAAAATAATTGTCTTATTTTATAAATGATATGTTTATATTCTCCGGTAGCAGTGATTTTACTACTTCGTTTTAAATGCTTTTTTTAAAATTTGTTAATACTTATGCAAGCCATAATGTTTCAGACAAATATTGTAGTAGAAAGTTTATAGATTTTAAAAATGTTTTATTTTCGAAAATCGATGGGGTGGTTTTCAAAATAACTTGTTTTGAAATTTTTGATTGGTCGCCATTTTGTTATTTGATGAAATAGAAAATAATTGTAAATACAAGTGTTTTAGAGAACCGAAAGCAAATGCTGAACGTTTTTGTATTTTTTAAATATTCCTTAAAATAAGGGAGTTATGACGATTTTTCGAAAAACAAGAGAACGCCAATAACTATGAACTGGGGCTCCAAATCAAAAATTTGAGCTAAGAAAAGTTGTTTGTTTTAATGAGTTTTATCTACTATTTTCGGGTGTAACGACTTAGTATTAACACCCTGTATACAATAATCAGTCAAATATTCGGCGAACTTGGCCGGATTGTCTGGCTTTGGCGGATATCCGTTGCATCCGTAGTAATCCTAATTAGACTTAAAGTTAGCCTGATTATGAAAACGGTCCTATTTATAATAAAAATGGAGCTTAACCTAACCTTGACTTACTCTAACTAAATCTAAACAAAACCTGCAAAACATATTTGTATAAAATTTAACCAATAATATAAAAAAATATGTACTAACCAAATAATTAGAAATAATATTTTCATTTTTCTAATTTCCGACTTTCATATTACGAGTTTTTTTTTTATAATTATATTTTGAATTAAAGGAATAAACAAATCATTTACTTCCTGTATTTACTTTGCCTACAATCTATTACAATGTTGCTATTAGATAACGTAATATCAGCACTTATCCTATCCTAACAATTGAATTTTTCATATTGACCAATATTAAAAACACGTTGTTCGTTATCTTAATTGGTACCATTGCGGTATTGTGCATGTGCGGTTCAATAAATCTGTTTCGTTGGTATTACTGCAAACAGACTGTCAGTGTCCAATATGACACTGCGAGCGGGAGCAGCATTGAACATTCAGAATGTAATTGGGCCGAGAGCAAGTCGCGCAACCTTCGAATACTTGAAAATTACGAAAATTGATCGTGCAGAGCCACCATGAATAATATCAGCAATATGGAACAAATACCAGAACAGTATTACTTCAGCGTAGTGGATTACGTTGTTTTTGGGGCCATGCTACTTGTTTCTGCTGTGATGGGTATATATCACGGTTGCCATGGAAAGAAAAAATTAACTACAAGAAAATACTTGATGGGCAGTAATATGCAAGTGTTTCCAGTGGCCATGTCTCTCGTTGCCAGGTTATTTATCATGTTTTTTGTTTGTGTGTTATTCAAAATAACTTCTAAACTTGTCGTTCCAGTTATGTTTCCGGGGTAACGATTCTTGGGACTCCTGCTGAAATATATAATTTCGGAACACAGTATTGGATAATTGTACCTGCGATTTGGATAATGGGTTTCATTATTGCAACGGTGTACCTTCCAGTTTTTTGCAAATTACAAGTTATTTCTTCTTACGAAGTAATTTTCAAATTGTGGTTTTGAGTTTTTCATTCATATTTTCGTTTTTCAGTATTTGGAGCTTAGGTTTAATCGAAAAGTTCGAACGGTTGCTTGTCTTATGTTTATATTAGATGAAATTATGTTCCTACCAATTCTTATTTATGTACCTTCGTTGGCCTTTAACCAAGGTAAGTTACTTTGAAAGCGTTTTTAATTTAAAGCAGTGATTCTCAAATTGAACGATATCGCCTCCTTTTGGGTGCTAGATAGATCCAAGGGGGCGATGGTGGCCTCAGGGTTTAATCGACTAAAATATTTTTCAATATTTTTCCTTTTCCTTGAATGTTCAAATATACGGCAATGCATCGTCGCATTAGTTTTAATTTTTTTATTATATTTATATAGTTTATTTTTTTGATATAACTCATTTACACAAAGACTTAAAATTATAACCACCATACTTCAAAATAGAGCAACTGTCTCTGGTTTCATGAGTGTTACACATAGTTGGACTTCTTTATGTATTATATATACAGTGTATTAATTAAAAACCTGGTCATAAGCGCTTAACATGGGAAATCAGTTTTTCCTTGCGCAAAAGTTCCCAAATTATTTTAGACAAAAATACTTCAAATAAATGTTGTAGAGAATTAAATTCTGCATCCGAATTAGTAATAAGATTTTATTTTTGACATTACATAACCGAGAAAATCAATTTTAAATTTTTCTGGAGATAGCTGATTTATAGCGGTAGCCATGGAACTCAAACAAAATTACGAACAATTGTATGCCATCTTAACTGTCAAAAAAAGTTTGTGTTTTGTGATTTTCGTTCAATAACACATTTTTTTGAAAGTATGGAATAGTTTTCTCACGAAGAAAAGCTTCAGATTATAAAATGGACAAATTTTGTTTTGAGTTGCATGGCTATCGCTATAAGTCAGCAATCTTCAAAAAACTTTAAAATTGATTTTCTCGGTTATTAAATGTCAAAAATAAAATCTTATTACTAACTCTGGTGCAGAATTTAATTCTCTACAACACTTATTTGAAGTATTTTTGTCTAAAATAATTTGGGAACTTTTGCACAAGGAAAAACTGATTTTCCATGTTAACCGCCTATGGCCGGGTTTTTAATTAACACACTGCGAATATAAAATCAAAAATTCTTTTGGAAATATAACGTATCCGTCGGACAATACTAATTTATTTCTATAGATCAATCAATTTCTTTTATCAAAATTTACAGAAAATAATTCATAATCTGATTTACTTTAAGCCGACAAATTTATAAACTTGAACTCAAGGTATTTACGAAGTGTCTTAGGTATATTCTGTTGCCAAAATGCCACAATGCGTGTCATCGTTATATGCCGATCCTTTGTAGGTAGAGTAGGGTAAATTTTCTTGGGGGGTATTGAAAAAATATATTTTCACCGCCCCGGCGAGCTCAATAAGTTTGATAATCACTGATATAAATCATAATTTAGATAATTTTAATAAATATTTATTCTTTCACTCTACGCCGAATTACTAACTAATAACAATTATAATTGTACTGTTTTTTAGTGACCGGTGTCAATATTCACATAATTGGAACTATTGTCACAATAATTTGTATTTTTTACACAGTCATTGTAAGTAAAACAGTTTTATCGTAGCGCGTTGGCTTAAATATTTGTTCTTCAGGGCGGTCTAAAAGCAGTCGTCTGGACAGATACCCTTCAAATAATTGTTATGTTTATATCTGTTATCGTAATAGTAATTATTGGAACTTTTGCCGTTGGAGGTCCGGCAAAAATATTCGAAACTAGTTCGAACGGTGGTCGCCTCATATTTTTCAAGTAAGATATTTTATTTCTTTTAATTTATTGTAATTGGTTTCGCTTTATAAATTTTAAATTGTAAACAAACACGTTATCTCTATCGTAAAACTATAATATAATTGTTATGATTTGTTACTAGCATTCCATAATGCAATAATGGAAAAAATATTTATTATTTTTATATTAAGTAATGCCAAGGTTGTTATAATGTAAATAATTCACGAAATAAAGAAAAATAATGCGACTAATATTAGTTAAATAATAATCAATATCGCATTACAATTGTTTGATTTTTTAACAACTTTTATGGTCTTGTTTTATAAGAGATAAGCTTCCGATTAAATTCTTTTGATTTTATTTTTACGCAATTAAAGGCATTGACAAGTTATTTTTTGATATTTTGCAAATGGCATTAATAAATATAAAATCAGAAGTTCAGTTTTTATTTAATGTCTCTGCGATTATTTCTTCAAAAGTTATAGCTATTTGAAATCCATAAACATCTACAGTAACGTCATGTACACCGAGTTTCGTAGTAGGTACATACTGTCACAGCACACTTGTAATTATCTAGATAAAGTATTTGCAGTTTATTTAATACAAACAATTTTTTTTTTGGTGTTCATAGATTGTAGGTTTTAGTATTTTGTGATATTAAAATGCATAATTGTTGTGTTTATAGTTGAATACATAATAAAACAAAAAATAAAAAAAAGTCTTCATAGAAAAAACGGAAAAAATAAGAAGCATGATTTATATCGTGCGTGGATGAATAAAATTAATAAAATAAAATACGTTCTGTATTGGGAGTCCACACATTTTAGAAAAAGACTTTGAATTGTCATATTAAAAAAAATATCCCGTCGTTCTTTGTAACCTAATAGTATTCAAGCAATTATCCAAAGTATAAATTGGTATAAGCTACATACCTCGTAACAGTATTACAGTAGAATCCGCTTATAGTGGACTTCAGAGGACCAAGGAAAATAGTCCATCTTATCAGAATAATTACTAATTAAACAAATGCATATTCATGTTATTTCATTATCATGTTTTTATTAAATAAAATAGGTATACATAAGCACGAAAATAAAAGTGAAATATATATTTACCATTACATATTTTGAAAAAAGTCGGTTAGTTTTGTTTAGACCCACGGTGTGGCAATATAATCTTTATCTAGAAGTTTGACTTTATTTTAAGTACCGAATCGCTCCGCTTGTAATGGACAAAATAACGAATTTTGGTTCATTATAGACAAAAGTTTGTTGTAATCGAGTTCATTTTAACCGAGGTTTTTCACGTGTTTGTACTGTGACTTTAAAAAAGTACATTATAACAGAGTTTGCATTACAGACGAGTTCATTATAGATGGATTCCCCTGTATTTTCCATTTCTAAATGTTTTATTCTTATAGCATCTGCCTTGACCAACATGTGATATTTATTTGTTTTAAAGAATGTATTTCCAAAACTATTGTTTCAAAAATTTCGGGATTTGTAATACAATCATTACTACCACATAACTCACTAATAGCCTGAGATTCGGTACAGCAGTAACATATATATATATATATATATATATATATATATATATATATATATATATATATATATATATATATATATATATATATATTCATCAGTCTAACAACCGAACGTCCGTACATTGCCAGATCCCCAACAATTTGACGTCCTTCGTAAAGTGACGTCCGAATATGGACGCCAAATTATAAATCAGTTTTTCTCACATTTTTAGCATCTACGTGATGTGGGGAGTCTACCTGCAAATTTTAATTTTGGACGCCAAATGACTGTTTTGTTGTTAACAGCCGTATATTTAGTTCATCGAAATTCCGTGTGTGGCGCTTTCGTCGCATCATAATATACGCCGCCGTATATTGAAAACCGAAAATCACCGCCAATTTGACGTCCATATACTTGGCAACATGGCATGTGTAACTCGTGCGTTTAGTTTTCAGTATTTCTTCACTTTAAATGTTTAAAGAATATGAATCTGATTTGATTATGATACCATAATCAAATATTATATTGAGAAATTATTATTTTTAAAGAATTTAGTCAACACTGAGTAAAATTATAAAAATGTCTATTATTTTCCATATTATTTTGTTTATTTTATAAAGATAATTTGCAGAAGTAATGTATTTTTATAAAATAATTATTTTTTGAGAACTCGTATTTTCTCAATTAAAAAAAATCTTTTCCACATATAAACGACGAAAGTTTATTCATTAAAACATGAAAAATAGTTTCATATTTATTTATTGTTCCAATATTTTGTTACTGTGTCATATAGGAATGCAATAACTTCTTTGATAATAACATTTTATGACAATGACAAATTTTAAATGAATTATTTTTTCTACGTTCCGTTTGGTCAAAAAATTTATAGTCCGTTTTTAACGAATAAGCACATTTTAGAGTCCCTAGAATACAATTTTACTACTTTTACGATGATGTCTGTACATGTGTGTGTGTGACAATCGTTATTCGATAACTGCAAACTCCAAAAATTACAATTTTTTACGTACTTCTCATTTGTATACCCTTATGAAGAGCTGATTCGATTTTGGTTATAATTGGTCAACCCGACCGGAAGTACTTAAATTTTTATTATAAACATTAAAGAATATTATATTACATGATTACAATTTTTCATTATATTTGCTATAGTTGGAAGAGAAAAATAATTATACAGAAATTAAGTTTCATAAATCTTGCAGTCTATGCAGCATCACAATGGAAACAATTTGGATATTCAAATTATACTAATTGACAGATGTCAGGGTCAAAATATGTTCGTGAAATAATTTTACTAAAAATATAATCTTTTGCAAGAAGGATTTAAAAATATATAAAATTGAAGGCAGGTAATGTGTTGACCACATTAGATTTTCTTCATTCAGTACATGAAACTTTGTAAACGCGAAATAGGAAATTAGTTTTGGATCTTAAAAAATACTAAATAATTTAAACAATTTTTAATTAATTTTCATTATGCTGGAAAGTAATTTTGAGTTTTTCAGTTTAACAGATGTAAAATAATTATTAGACTGATTAAATTATTGTCCGAATTCGCAAATCAGGTATAAATATGCAGGTATAAGAAAATAGCGTATAATATACGGGCATAAGTTCTTACAAAGCATAAATGACGTAAAAAAAACACTACGCTTCGTGTCGTGCTTTTAAGCTCGTCACACGTAGGTACTTTAAATACCAAATCATCATAGCCAGGTAGCTTTGCTTTCTTTGTTGCTATGGTAGATTACTTGAAAAAATGAAAATAGTAAGTATGGGGTCTCGTGGCCGTGTGCCTGAGTGTCTGGTCGCGAATCTGGGGACCCGGGTTCGATCCCGACCGACGCCAAAAATTACATCGAATTTTAATGGCACAAAATTGACCCCTGTGGTGCACTCTCCACGCCATCTATGAGTGCCCGTGAGGTGACGCCTGGTAAGCGCCCGCACGGTACAAATATTCCATCATTACCGATATCTGTATACAAAGCAGATTGGCACACCCAGCAATGGGTAATATGCCGTGATGAAATATTTATTTATTTATTTATGTAAGTATTGTCAATTGAAACAAAATTCTTGAAAATACTTTATTTTTATAATCGTCTAAAAAATATCTCGCTCGAAAGTAATATCGTATTGCTCGTGCATTCCCATTCGCACGTTATTATACTGTTATAAGTATTTTGTGAATGCGTGACTTGTAAAATTTAAAATTATTTTTTATTACATATTATGTATTAAAATACATCTATACCTGCTACTACAATGATTTTATAAATATCTCGATAAACATTTATAAAAAATAATCATAAGCATTTATTACTGATAAAGAAAAACCTCGCCCAAATTTTTTTATATATTATTATGAACCTGAGTGAAGAAAAATTATTGATATTACATCAACGTTTCTGTCATTACAATAACCATCTTCAAGATTAATCAATGTCTCTTTAGGATGTCATTACATAGAAAACACAATATATTAAATTATATATAAAACATTCCTCAGAATTGAATAGAAGAATAAATGAGATAAAATAAATAATGACATACAATTAGGTTAAAAAAAAATTAAAATAGACAAGAATATAAAAAATGGTTAACAACTTTAGAAGACTGTCGGATAAAAACTGAAAATTACTTAAATATAAAATTTTAAAATACGGTATTTATAGTTTCGGGGATATTATTGGAAGCGCGGCCCCCCGGCCGACTTATCTCTGCAAAATGTTATAAGAACTCGGTTAAATAAAACTTTTGGAGGTAAAGTCAATATTGCTCCTAGGTGAAGCCAAGGTATATCACTAGTTTTATACTATGTAGAGATGTGCGTAGCACTGCGCAACATTATTCCTTTTTATTTTATTGGTGCATCGTGTATAATGAAATAAAAAGTTCAGTATTTTAAAAATTTAAAATCAGTATTGTAATTTGTATCAAAAATAAACTTGAAAATTTATTTCTGTCTTTTGAACTGCGATCATATAAGTTAAGGTGTAGCAAAAACAGCGTTAAATATTACATGTGATACACATATACATTTCATTAAAAAATACTGTTATTATAGGATAGACAAACTTAATTTGACAAAACAAATATTTAATATGATCAAAATGCTTGAAATATGGATGGTAGTTTTCTTACTTGCAAATGAAACATATATGTATCTATGTGAATAATGTTTTTGAGATATGGAACAAAAAAAATATTTCTTTTATATCTTATACGTTGAGGTACATATAAACAAGTTTATGAAAGATGTGAGAAAACTAGTAGGTAATTATTAAATAAAAATAATGATTGTTATTGCGATCATCCAATTTTACAAGCGATTACTTACGAAAATATGCTAATATAATGTATAAGTACTTCAGTCTTCTTAGTTGGGTGCTCAGAGAGCCAGTCAATATTTTTAATTTATTAGAAAATCAATTTCATACTTTTTTGGTCTAGGCGTCAGATGTTGCGATACATATATTAAATAGTCCTTATATCATAATATTTATTTAATAATTCATGTACCTATGGTTAAACTTTGTTTCAAAAGGAACCTTCTAACTTGTATATATTTAGGAACACCTAAACTAAAAATTTAATTTGTGGCTGTAAAACAATCAAAAAATATGCTAAATCATCTAAACCCCAGTGCAAGTATGTTTACCTATTCTAAAAGCATTTGGTTACTTTAATTCAAATTTTCAATATGTCGGAAGCAGACATAAATTTGTATAAAATCTGATGTGGCCAACACATGACCTTCCGTCTTTTCTATGTGTTTTATATAATTTACTCACAGATAAGGTAGTGTCCTGCAAAAGATTATATATTTCCAGTAAAATTATTTCACAAACTATGCAAATTATACTTGACACAGAAATCTGTCAATTACTAAAATATACTGTTTCTATTTGATTTACATTGTGCTTACAGCAACGTAGGTTGCAAGATTTATGAATATTAATTTCTTTATAATTTTTCATCTCCAAATACTTTGAATATAAAGAAAAAAAAATAATCAAATCGTACAGAGAATAACATATATTTGTGATAACAAAATGTCAAAAAGAGATATTTAACATAAAAAAAAAACTGTTAAGAACTGCAAATAAGAGTACTTCCGGTGTACCAATTATAGCCAAAATTTAATTAAGTCTTTATACGGACGTACAAAAGAATGAAAGAATTATAATTTTTGGAATTGTAGTTGGGAGTTATCGGAGAACTTTTCACACACACACACACACACATAAACACACACACACACGCATAAACACACACACACACAGAGTGAGAGATGCACACACATACATACGAGTACCTATACAGGGTGTCCCTTAACTTCGAGCAAAAACTTTAAGGGCATATAGTACTGACCAAAATGAATAAAAAAGCTTCATCAACATAGGAATGATCTTCAACTGTTTCCGAGAAAAGCGAAAAATCTAAGAAAAACTGACAAAGATAGCGATCGAATAAAATTTTGTCTATGTCAGTAAAAAGACTATAAAAAACAATAAAATTTTATATGAAACATTTTTCTCAATTTCTTATAGTTACGTAGTTATATGAAAATTAAATATTGACCAAGGTCGCCACAACATTTCACTTTTGATTTTTATAAAATAACAAAAGGCCATCTAAGATTACCTCTCAAAGGTAAACAAAAAGTCTCAATTAATCAAAATCGTAATTCTTATAGTTTTCGAGATAGCAAAGGTAAATCTCGTAAAAACTCATTTTTCACTGCGTTATATCTGGGAAACTATTAAAGATCGGACACATTTTGACTGAGCTTTTTTTACTCATTTTGATCAGTATTATATGCCCTTAAAGTTTGTGCACCAAGTTAAGGGACACCCTGTATACAGACATCATCGTAAAAATAATAAAACGAAATTTTTGACCAAAGACAATACCTTCCTTACCTAAGGTAACGGAAGATAAAAAAACAAAATCACAGAGAGGAAGAACAAAATTATTTATTTTAATAAAATTACAAATAAATGTTACATTTACGAGCAATGTTAAAATATTTTGCACATAAGGCTTATATACATATCTGCAGACCCATTTTATTAAATATGCAGAACGAATTTTGTTTTATTTGATTTAATTGAAGAATTGCATGTAAATCAAATTTAAACAAATAGTTTTCAAAATATTAGTAAAAAATATAATTTAAAAAAAATCATGATCCCATGTTAGACGATTATGTTCGTATTCCATGTTAGTGCTACAGTACATAATATTTGGCAACAGTGCAGGATGCCCGATTGATATCTTTTTGTAAACGTATATTAATTTTGGACGCCAAATTGTCAGTAATACGTACAAAAATATACGCGGGACGGCAAAAACCCGTATAAAGTACGGAAGTCAAATATACGTGTATATTGTTTTCTTTAAATACGAATTTTTCGAAATATCCTTATGCTCACATTATTAGGTGGGGTGAAACATTCTATATACTCGAAGAAGTAGACGCCTAGGACCAGTATTTCCCATAGACGCCAAATGCATGTTTCTATGTACGGAAGTCAAATTGATAGAGAGATGTATATATATATATATATATATATATATATATATATATATATATATATATATATATATATATATATATATATATATATATATATATATATATATATATATATATATATATATATATATATATATATATATATATATATATATATATATATATATATATATATATATATATATATATATATATATATATATATATATATATATATATATATATATATATATATATATATATATATATATATATATATATATATATATATATATATATATATATATATATATATATATATATATATATATATATATATATATATATATATATATATATATATATATATATATATATATATATATATATATATATATATATATATATATATATATATATATATATATATATATATATATATATATATATGCGAAAAGGAATGATTTAACACGCTTGTCTTTCAAAAATTCATATTGTTTCTACTAAGTTAGGACCACTTAGGACATTCCATTTTAAAACAAAATAATGTTATTTGTACGGCTATGAATCATGTAATATATTTGAATTAATAAATAAACTTACGTTACAGCGAAAGTATTGTCAACAACGAGCATCGTTTTAAAATGGAATGACCTAGCTTAGTCGAAACAATATGAATTTTTGAAAGACAAGCGTGTTATATCTATTCTTATCGCATATGCTTCGTGTCATGGTAAATGAGAGAGATAAATGTGTGCCAATTTGTTAATTCGTTCATAATACAAATGACAAGCTATTGGGTCGATTCTGTTCATATCTTTATGTATAATTTATATTAATCAATAAGAATAGATATGTTTTTATCATTTTTTTACAGGTTTACAGAATAAGACTTACAGTATTGAACAGAATCGACCCTTAAATCTCAGCAACTGAGACACGTAGCATAATTTGGTTTTGTCTATTTTTGTCAAATTATAATATAGTTTTGATTTATGCAAAGTCATTTATTAACTTGTCAATGCCTTTAAAGAAAAAAAAATGTTTTTTGTGGTAGTATTTTACAAGCAAATATATTATAAATTATAATAAAAACGAAAACATAAATAATAGAGATTTATGATCATAAAATAATAAATTATTGTCTCCTTTAGTACAAATCCTAGTCTATATGAGCGGCACACAGTTTGGAGTGTACTAATCGGAGGCGTTTTCTACTGGACCGCTTTTAACGCAGTAAACCAAACTATGGTTCAGCGCTATATGTCTCTAGTGACTTTAAAACAAGCCAGGAGGTACTTTTCTATTCTTTCCCTTCAATCGGTCATTGTCTCAGATCTTTGGCGTTGTTCACAGTGGGCGTGAGTCTTTTTGTGTCCGTTTGTTGCTACACCGGACTTCTAGTCTACACAACTTACGCCTCTTGTGATCCACGGACGTCAGGAAAAGTCACTTCTGATGATCAGCTTTTACCAATGTTCGTAATGCAGTCTGTTGGACACCTACAAGGGATTCCCGGCCTGTTCATAGCTGGTGTTTTTGGAGCAGCGTTGAGTTCACTGTCAGTTGTGCTGAACTCAACAACAGTGGTGTTGTTGGAGGATGTGATTAAAGGAGTTTTGAGATTGAAACCTAGTGAAAATGTTTCTAGGTGGTTTGCAAAAGGCACTGCCTTGATTTTAGGTATAATGGCTTTGGGATTTTTATTCATTGTAGAACATATGGGAGGTGTTCTATCAGTAGCGACCAGTTTGAGCGCGATTGCAGCTGGGACTACTTTTGGCGTTTTTACTCTGGGGATGCTGGTTCCTTGGGCGAATTCCTTAGGAGCGGTAAGGATGACGAATTTTATTTTGGTCACAGATTCTTATCCCAACTAGTGGCGGCTTGTCAGGGTAGGCAGGTGCGGCAGTGCCTCACCAGAAACAAATAACTCATCACCATATCTGTAATGCAGTTCACCTAATTTACACCTTGTGAGGTTTGCTTCTGATATATATTCGAAATGAATAGTAAAATGTCTAATGTTTTTGATTTTCATCCCGGTTATCGGTACGTGCGCTAGACAAGGAGCTGTTTGAGGCTAGCCTCAAATGCAATAAGCAATGAGTGCGTAAAGAATAAAAGATAGGTACTTTCCACACAGCCTTATCTAGAGACCTTGACCGTACATGAATAGAATTCTGATTCTCTACGTATATGTACTGTACATTGTTGCGAGTCAAATTAAGTGTTATTAACTGCATATTGCATTTGAAAATATACATAACAGTATTTAATCCTTATATTTTTTCCTTGTGTTTATATGTTTACATAATGTTTTTGTATTTTGAATTTTAATTGAAAACAAAAAATATAATGGCTTCGGCTGGGAGTTCTAATTTAACAAATATCAATTTCCTATAATAATTAAAGAAAATATAGAATTTGTTTTAAATGAATCAACTGGCTAAATAGAACTGTAGTTGTAGTACTCAATTATCTTTTCAAGTGTTGCCTCACCGAAGTTTTGATGCACAAGCCGCCACTGCCCAACACTTTACTTTCGTCTTCTCCTTATTCTAATAGTATTGTAGTTTAACAGACAGTTAATAAATCATACACTCAGTATTTAATAATTATATTTTGACTGAACGTTATTTTTTACAAAAACATTTTTCATATTCGAATATCAATTATATAGTAACCATGATTACGTACAAACCTATTTTTGCTACGTAAATAATATTTATTTACTTCAATAGTACTTTTAACTGGATCATACTCAGGCAAAACATTTCCAACGTTATGAAACCACCATCTGACACATTCACCTACGTCGTCTGCTACTTCTCCTATTCCACTTTTTAACATTTTGCTAGAAACAGCTCCCTTTAGCCCTAACAAACTCAATACACGAAATATAAGTAACAGCCTATGATAATTTTGAACCAATTTGAATCTATACCTTAAATAACTCGTATTTTATTGAAAATTTTTGGCGATCCCACTTCTGAAATTATTGTAGTTTTACCAGATAGTTAATAAATCATACACTTCAGTATTCAATAATTATATTTTGACTGAACGTTATTTTTTACAAAACCATTTTTCATATTCCAATATCAATGCTACGTAATTAATATTTATTTACTTCAATAGTATATTCCGAAATTGAACCACGCTAACAGCGGTTACTTTTTCAGTAACCGGTTGTATTTTCGGAACGCGGTTACTGAAAGATCTGGTAATTTTTTCGTAACCAAGTTAACCGCGCTAGATTGGCGGTTATACGTTATTAGCTGGTTTACCAAATGTTAAAAAAAGCATTCCGTTTTCCAGCCCGGTGCCGGTAATATAGTAACCGCGGTTAAACCGTAACCATTTTCAGTGGTTACCGTGGTTCAATTTCTGAATACACTATAAATACCAACCATACAGGCTGTCCAATTTCTGGCACTCCGATACTTTCTTTTATATACAGGTGTTCATTTCTCGAGAATTATAAAGCTACGAGGTCGGTTGAATTAGCAAACAATTTTTATTTTACAAGACTATTACAACGAGAACTTTCTTATTTTAAATGGGAATCTATTTTTTATTCGCTTATTCGATTCAGTATTTTCTTCTGAATTTCTTTCAAATTTGAGGCGTTTAAAGACCAATATCTTTTAAAATTTTGTGCTTTATTTAGAAGCAGGGTATCGAACCCGAAACTGAACCGAACGAAAACCGGAATCAAACCGTAAAATTTTCGATAACTTAAACCTCAGATATATTTTTTAATTGAACCCGAGTGGGAACCGAACCGGATATCAAAATTCTGGTTCAGGATTTAGCTCCGGTTTTAGTTCGAAATGTATACTTATAGCCGATCTTCGACGACCGACACCTGCATCTGTGTTGCTGTATGTGTTGATTCGTCGTCAAAAATATGTTCATTGTTCTTGTCTTGTATTGCATTACTTATAAATTCCGGCACGCATTTTAAATTATTTCTGTATAAAGATTGTTATTCAAAAACATTAATTCAATTTACATTAGGTCGAACCGAACCTGAACCCGGAACAAAACCGACAAGTCATATAAAAATTCTGGCAACAGTCCTATTGGGCATTTCATCCAGTAAAAATTTCACCCATTCTTCATTTTTAAACTGTAGCCCAAGAGACTATTGCTGACACTTGCAACTTTGTGCATTTAGCAAATCAGTGACCGGAAATCTGCTGAATGCGCCCAATAAAAATCTGTTTAGTTTGTCGTTTGTAGTTATATCGAATACGCATTCATGTTGTTTATTTTAATTTTGATTCATTCTTATATTTAACTGTGCACCTGCGAAATTGTACATGTAAATAACAAAATATTTATAATTCATTTTTACAACAAAAACTAATTCGTGGACAAACAACACCATTTCATCTACGAACAACAATACACCAAACAAAATACCTATTCCTTAAATTCTCCTAACCATATATATTTCGTAAATATCACATTTGAAAAGCAGTCACTCTCCTTTTAGTTTATTTTTTGATCTAAGTTCAACATTCACTACCATTCATCAAAACAGGCACAAAAACTACATTATACACTGTCAACAAAGTAATCTAGATACAGTAAATTTTTTGAAAGATGTCCGATCATGGTCATCTGTATCATGAACGAATTAACAAATTAGCATACATTTATCTCCCTCCTTTATAAAAGATATAAGCGTATATGATAAGTATGGACATAACACGCTTGTCTATCAAACATTCATATTGTTTCGACTAAGTTAGGACATTCCATTTTAAAACGATTTTCGTTGTTGATAATATTTCGCTGTAACGTAAGTTTATTTGTTAATTCAGATACATTATCTTGATTCATAGCCGTACGAATAACAGTGTCAATAATGCAATTAGTATCTTATTTTTCACATATTTGGTTTTACATTTGCTAATAAACTTACCAGTTGACTTATTTTTGAATTATTTTACTGTAACATATATTTGTATAATAATAAAATAACAGTGGTATCTTTTGTACCCTCATAAAAACTAAGCAAACGACACTACTGAATTTGTCAGAATGGGCGGAACAAACATCTTAATTCATATAATTCGTAGATCACCTTGATCGGACATCTTTCAAAAACAAGTACTTGTCTTTCAATTTTTTGAGCAGCCCTATCTCTCATAATAAAAGACTCAATAATTCAATCGAGTATTTCTGAATATACCTTATATGCTACATTTTTTCGTTTTTCAAACTTCTATTAATGCCATAGATATCCAAATCACCTTGTATTGAACATAAGATTTATATTTTACTGACTAAACACTAAACATACTTGTAGTTACCTTAGTAAGATTAAATATATTTGTTTAATGAGTAGTAAAATAGTTATGAAATTAATATCAAGGAAACATTCTTTTAAACAAATTGCGTCATGATTTCAGGTGTGCGGAGCCATAGCTGGTGCTTTAATGTCAGGTTGGGTTTCTTTTGGAAGCCAATATGCATCGGCAGCTGGGTTAATCAAACCCCATAAGCTTCCTATCTCTGTAGATTCATGTCCTGAATTTTTGGCGAATTCCACTGTTATATATCCTGATGAATCTGATGTTTTTCCTTTATTCAGACTTTCCTATCATTGGATTGCTCCTATTGGAGTTTGTGCAGTTGTACTTGTTGGTGCTATAGCTAGTCTACCGGGACGGGAAAAGCAAATGAGGGAGGTTGATCCTGATCAATTATCTCCTGTAGTCAAATGGCTCGTAGTTCGACTACAGAAAAATGATATGTCTACAGTTGACTTAAAAGTAGGTATTTAATTCGTGTCATGCAAATGGATTTAGATTAAATAATATTTAGACATGATATATTTTATTACAGGCTCAAGAAGAAACAACGTTTTCATATCTTTGACAGCGTACTTAGGAAATTAAATAGAAATTTTTATTTTATAGATGTAATATATTTGGATACTACTTATGTACTTTTATATTGTTGTATATTTTTTCAAAAAATTAAATTCTTTTATGTAATGTTATACTACTTATTTATTTTCGGAGTACGTAATAGAGTTAATCCTTGGACTTAAACCTTTGGAACTGACGTTAATTACAATTATTTGTAACATGCACTGCTTTTTGCTGCGCGCATTATATATGAATCAGTATGTCTCAATTTACGATGTGGTAGGAAATTTCCATATATAAATTTAAGAAGTTCATCTATATATTAAAGAAAGACCGTTAAAAATCAACCTGCGCAACAAAAAGGCGGGAATTTCTAATTGTTTTCAAAGTTGAGCAATATATCTATTAAACTTTTTTATATACACTTTGGAGGTAGGAATAAATAAGGAGGGAACAAGTTTCTGTAAAAGTGAAGCCATTTCCCCCACTCCAGGTAGCGCCTAACTGTCAACCTTTAACAATACCATTTTGATTCGGTTGTTTACGTTTGTGTTAAGAGTGTTCAGTTTGTTTTTCGTCTTGATGTAACAATTATTTTGTAAAATTTTGTTAATACGAACATATTTTCAAATTTAACAAACCATTGCATAGATCTCTAGAGAATTATATCACATAGTACATTTAATAATAGTAGTTTATATATCAACGGAGTAAAGTTCATTATTTGCGGAGAGGGAAGATTGAATCCTGAGGGTTTTTAGTGCCCTATTTCAGTCTCATTTCATTTTATGTTGTACCTACCTCATTCGCCCTAAGATTCCCTATTGTTTTCCCAAGTAATCCCTTATTGTTATCACTCATTATCATTTCATTTCAACTATTCGCCGGTTATGTTGACAATTCCGCGATTTTATCCGTTTTGGTTTATTTTGCAGTAGAAACCCTGAAGTTTAGGCAACTCTTGGAACTTAATAGTGTGGTGGTGTATCCAAATTTAATTTTAAGTAATCTCCTTCACTGATTACAATAATATATATGATTATTGTAATCAGTGCCTCCTTCTTGCTCGATACCACTTCGATACTTAATCCTTAATTAAATGAGTAAGCCATTTGCATTCTAGATTATGAGATTTCCTGGTTTTTCTTGTAAAAAGTTTGTTTGGAAAGTTAAATTTTTATGTCTATGCTTATTGTTTGTGTATTATATTGTGGTCAACATAAATGTTGAAGTTGGTTCCCGCGAGGCCGTTTATGTTTGTCAGAGCTATAGTTTTGTTAGCCTGTCCACGGTCAGGGATTGGGGACCCGTCTTACGAGCCCTTATGTGCATTTCACTGTTTTATCCTGGCGCTAAGCAGCGTGCTTATTTTGTTGTTCATAATGTGAAGTGTAAAAATAAGAAAAATTATATTAATTAAAACGTTTCTTAAACGATAAATAATTAGGATAAATATTAAAAAAATAATAAAACTATGATTAAATAATTATAAATACTAAGAATATTATTAAATACTTAAACACTAAGATTATTTATTTAAACAATATTTATATTACTATATTTATTTATATAACTACATTTATTTCTGTTAACAGCTCGTAGAATGTTCATTTATATCACCCCGTGTTCATTGCTTGTTGCTTCTATATCACAGACTATATCTCCGATATCGTTCGGACGGTATTTATACAGCCTAGCGTCCTTCTGGAAGTTTCTGACGCCACAATGATACTGATACAAAGGATTTAGGTCAACGGTGTAATTAACACGTCTCAACTCGTATGAGTTATTCCGTCGCCGGGATTACGTCATCGCTCGGGTATATTCTACCAGTAGCGGCGCCCGAATACTCTTTAGTCAGTGGCGCACGTTACAATAACATAATAAACTTATTTAGCTAAATTGTTCGTATTTCACAGAATTTAGAATTATATACTCGTAATATAATTAATTAAATTCAATAAGTAAAATGTATATAAACTAATTGAATAACTTATTACAATAAATAATATAAGTACAACACATTTCTGTCAGTATTTAAGTTTTATAAATTTTTATTTGAACAAACAATGCAATTTCGTTTAAAAATTCCCGCGCTATCCCCTCTCTAGATTGAACTAGGCTTCATTCCACTGGTCATCAATACAACCCTCGAACGGAAAGTAGTATTGATAACATTACAATTAAATGCGCATGTCCTAGGCCTAGGGTATTGCGATTGCGCACGATCTTGTGTAACGGTGCGCTGTATTTTACACGTTGCTGCACTTTTTTGACCGTTGCCGTTGCTGTTTTCACGCCGGTTACCCAGTTCTTACCTTCTTCCCTTGTTCTTTTGCTTCACGTGTTGTCATAACCTTTATGTTAAAAGTAACATTATCTCGAATTTGGCAAGGGTAAATGACTTAAACGCTGTTATATTACGTATTTATATATTTATTATATTGTAGATTCTCAACAATGGCATCAAACGAAAAGAAAGCCAAAAAAATTATCGGTACACACAGTGGAATATTTCATTGTGATGAAGTTCTCGCTTGCTTTATGTTGAGGTTATTGCCGCAATATAAAGATGCTGAAATTATACGTACTCGAGATGCTGAAGTATGTTGGTTCTTAAGGATATAAGTACATTTTGAGCATTGTTAACTGCTAACTACATTTACTATTGAGCTTACTATACTACATTTTTGAAAAGTACATTATTTTAATTTACAAAACTAGTAAATATCTAGTATATTGTATTATGATATATTTTGAGGAAAAAGGGGAACACACACATCGTTCTAATGTTCATACATCGCCCGTTCATTTCTTGTTTCGTTGTTTCTTTACGTTTAAATATTGACCATGAAGTTTGCGCAGATGAACTTGGCGCGCTCACAATTTAAAAAGTACATTTATATATATACAGGTGTTATATTTTAGTGGACCCAGCAAATATGTCATTTATTAAGTTAGTAATTTCTTTCATATAACATGATTTATACAGCAACATGTAAGCTACTTGATGACGGATGTACATTCATGATACCACTTCCGGTTTATTTTATTAGTAATTAATATCAACTTTGAAATTTGGTACCTGTAAATACTCAGTCGATAAAGTTCTGCAGCTATGCGTTTATTTTTTAAACTTCAAAAATACACATCTAGCATATCAACTTTTTCTGAGTTAGATAAATTCATTTTATAATAAATTAATAAGGTACTACAATGAAACTTGCTAATAATAAAGGTTAGAACAATTATTGCTGAGTATTTACAGGTTGACATTTACCGTGTTACAATTGTTTTAGTTAATTGTTTTATTTCAAGTCATAGTCATGGATCACTATTCTCTTTTCGATTAGGTTTTTGATGTACAGTAAAATTTTTGAAAGATGTCCGATCAAGGGCACCTGTATCACGAACGAATTAACAAATAGGCATACATTTATCTCTTTCTTTTGCAAAGGCTGTAAGAGTGTGTGATAAGGATGGATATAACACGCTTGTCTTTCAAAAATTCATATTGTTTCGACTAAGTTAGGACATTCCATTTATAAACGATGCTCGTTGTTGATAATACTTTCGCTGTAACGTAAGTTTATTTATAAATTCAGATACATTACCTGGATTCATAGCCGTACGTATAACGTTATATTCTGTCAGAGTCACTTACACTGACATTGTGTCAGTATCTTATTTTTAACATATTTGGTTTTACATTTGCTTATAAACATACTAGGTGACTTATTTTTGAATTTTGAATGCTTTTCCTGTAATATATATTTTTATAATAATAAAATAACAGTAGTATCTTATGTACCCTCATAATAACTAAGCAAACGACACTACTGAATTTGTCATGCTGGCCGGAGCAAAAATCTGAATTCATACAATTCGTAGACAACCTTGATCGGACATCTTTCAAAAATTTTACTGTACTTATAAAATTTATAAAAAAAATATAGTATGTTCCATTTGAAATTTCAAAGTTGATATTAATTACTAATAAACCGGAAGTGGTATCATGAATGTACATCCGTCATCAAGTAGCTTACATGTTGCTGTATAAATCATGTTATATGAAAGAAATTACTAACTTAATAAATAAGCGAGATATTTGCTGGGTTCATTAAAATATAGCAGCCTGTATATAAATGTAATAGTTTTGAGCATTTTTAGGAATTGAGTACCTGTGACATCGTCGTTGACGTCGGTGGCAAATATGAACCAGACAAACATCGTTATGACCATCATCAAAGAAGTTTCGATCTTACTTTAAGTTCTATCAGACCTGATTTAGCTAAAGACAAAACTATTAAGTAAATAATTCATTATAACAATTCTATTATATTTTTTTTATTAAAAATTTCTTTTAGATTAAGTTCCGCTGGTTTAATTTATGCTCATTTCGGTTTTGACATAGTTAAACAAATTCTCTCATCGGAAAAATACCTTTATTCTCCTTCTGATTTGGAGAAGATTTATATGGCAGTGTACGATGGCTTCATTGAAGAAATTGATGCAATTGATAATGGTGTTCCTATGTATGCGGAGGGAACACCGAGATATTGCATCAGCACCCATTTGAGTGCTAGAGTTCATATTTTGAACCCCGAATGGAATGATGATAATAAAGTCGACATATATTCTCTATTTGAAAAAGCGATGCAAATTGTTGGAGACGAATTCGTCGATAAAGTTAAACGGGTAAATAATAAAAAAATCTGCTGTGGCCAGCACAATACCATAATTAACGAATTTATTTTTTCTTGTACACATAAATAATTCATATTGTATCCTTTCAATAAGGAAAATGTAAAACGGTTTAAAAAAAAACCATCAAAATCTTATTCACACTGTTCTATTTTAATTAATGCGACCGGTTTTGGTTACTTAGTAATCATTATCAAGCGGTGCGACTACAACAAAATATATCATGTAAGAGCATCATCATCAATAACAGTAAAATAATAATTCTTATAAATATACAATATGGTGAATATTGAAAAATATGTAAAAACAGAAAAATGAAAAACAGAAGATATGAATTATAATATTTTGTAAAGCATACAGGGGGACACATTTTGTCATAACCATTATTATTTTAAAATCATTGGTACTCAACTTATGGATTAATGTTACATTTTTTTAAATGACATATATTTTTTATTAATTCATTAAATTGCGAAATTTCTTCTGAATTGAACAATATAATAATATCATACCCTTACATTGCGAAAAAACTGATGAAAATTAATTCAAAGTTAGTATTTCATTTCTATTTTAATTTTTTTTAAGTAAGTTGTGCAAACATTTAATCATTAAAACATTAAAAAATTATCTGTCATATTGATATTCATTGTTATCCATTATTATAATTAAGGTAATTTTCGTTACCTTTGTAATAATAATAATTAATTTAATAATGGCAGCAGATTCAACAAATACTGATTTTATTTATTGTATTGATGCAAGGCCCATCAAAATGCATTCCTAGCATGCCATTTATTTGCATAATGTTATACTAGTTACGCAAGACTAAATAGTAATTACGCGAAATAAAAAAAATAACGAAATTTGGAACATTTCGAGAAAATAATATAATACGTAAAAATGACATACAAAAGTGACAGATAATTTTCTTTTGTTTTAATAGTTGAATGTTTGCTTAGCCTACCTAAATAAATAAAGTACTAACTTTGAATTCATTTTTATCAAATTTTTCGCAATGTAAGGGTATGCTATTATATATTATATATTGAATACACACACACATACACACATATCATCGTAAATATGCTATCATCGGATTATAGGGACTTTAAAACGTGCTTAATCACTAAAATCTGCATATGCGATTTTTAGTATGAATCCAATACTTCTCTTAGCGACAGGTAAAAGTTTCGTAGCTTGTAATCTAAATATTTCGATGTAGGTAGGAACCGTTTGGTATCCAGCGAGAAACTTAGTTAAAAAAGCGATGGAAAATCGTAAAAATGTCCATGAATCTGGCCAAATTATAGAATTAACCGAACGTTGTCCGTGGAAACAACACTTGATGGACTTAGAAAAAGAGTTAAACATTGAAAACGAAATCAAATTTGCTATTTATCACGAAAGTCTAAACGATTCTTGGCGGGTACAAGGTATTCCAATTCAACCAGACAGTTTTGTATGCAGGTAAATTTCAATAAGAAACAAATGTGATTGTTTTTTTAAATAAATATATTTTGTTTAAGAGTATTTCTCCACAAAGATTGGCAAGGAGTACGCGATGAAGAACTTTCTACAGTATCCGGTATTAAAGATTGTGTTTTCTGCCATGCAACTGGTAAATATAATGAAAGAAAGTGTCGGTTCATTATTTGAAAATGTTTTGTGTTTAGGTTTTATCGGAGGAAATAAAAGCAGAGACGGTGCACTGAAAATGGCCATAAGAAGTTTGCAAGCACAAGCTAGTTGATAAATATATCCTTGAAATGCTTATTTCTAAACAAAATAAACTGATTTTGTAATAGTTGTATTATTTCCTAATATCTAATTCGTAACTCACAAACCATGTACATCATAGAAATAGAATATTCATCTCGCACAATAAGTCATAGTCATAGTCGTAACTGGGATAGTGTCTACAAGATCTGAAATAATAGTATTTTAAAAAAATTCTTTGTATAGATTGTAGATCAGAAATATACTTACAGCAGTAATAACAAACAAGGGTTAAGTTCAGAATAACTTCTTTTTAACAAAGGAATAGCTATTCCTAGTTTATCACAAATTTAACCCACAAATGTATAATAATAAATATGGAATAAGAATTAACTCTAGAATAAACTCTCTATAAACACAGGGTTAAGAGATATTCTCGGAATACCTAATCTGGAAATTATTTATTATTACCGCTGTTAATGTTTGAGTTGAAGGGCCTGCGATAACTCCTGTATTTGAAGGGCTACACGGGCCGGATAAGTTTCATTACCCTAATTTGGGCGTGCAAACCACGAATCTGAAGTTAGATTTTCCCTAAGGACTTTATTAAGCTAACTCCTGTATTTGAAGGGCTAGTAGGGCCGGATAAGTTTCATTAGTCTAATTTGGGCGCGCAAAGCATGAATCTGAAGTTAGATTTTCCCTAAGGGCTATTATTTTATTATATTAAGCTAACTCCTGTATTTGAAGGGCCGGATAAGTTTCATTAACCGAATTTGGTCCCGTAGACCACGAATCTGAAGTCAGATTTTCCCCAAGGGCTTTATTAAGCTAACTCCTGTATTTGAAGGACTAGAAGGGCCGGATAAGTTTTATTAGCTTAATTTGGAGGCGTAGAGCACGAATCTGAAGTCAGATTTTTCCTAGGGGCTTTAATAAGGTAACTCCTGTTTTTGAAAGGCTTTAGGGTCGGATAAGTTTCATTAGACTAATTTGAACCCGCAGAACACGAATCTAAGGGCTTTAATAAGGTAACTCCTGTATTTCAAGGGCTAGAAGGGCCGGGTAAGTTTCATTAGCCTAATTTGGACCTCCTGATTACAAATCTGGCAATATCACAGCTGAAGTGAAGATATTATATTGTTAGACTAACAAATAATCAGGAAATTAATTATAAATTTGTTCAGTAAGCTATCCTAAAATCACCTAAAACATTGTTTTCGAGTTACGGACCCTTGAAGTTTTCCAAAGGGTCTTAGGCCCTAATTGAGTTTTTTGAAGGGTTGAAGCGCGGGAAAATAGCGTATCAGGTGGATAAGTTTCATTAGATTAATTTGGACCCCCTGATTACTAATCTGGTGTCAAATTTTCTGTAAGTGCCTTATTTATTATATCAGAACATTAGATGATTAACTTATTACAAAGGATTGGATAGGAATTTCCTTAAAAATATATTTTTATTATGAATTTTCATTACAAGAAGTCGTTGACCCCGAGCATTGTTGAAAATTACAGATAGGTTATTATTTTCATTTGGTATCATTTACAGCACAATTTTTCATATTATAATATATTCACACCTCCCTTACAATAAATTAAGTATAATTAAGACTCCATTTTAAAATATTATTTTATTTAATAGAACAAATATATTAGACCTACCTTAGTTAAATTCTGGATCTTGTACTGTAAATATACCTGCTACAAAGAAATTTTCGTCCTGTATTAGAATTAAAAAAAATATTCATGGTATGTTAAAAATTAATATTAACAATGTCCATTGTTTTAAATTATACACGTAACCGTGTATATTTATTACTATATTCTACATAACATTTATAAAACAATAAATAATTTACTTTCAAAGTTCATACAGTTAGTACTTTTACTTTATGTATGGCACAAACATGGATATTAAGAATAAGTATCGAACCGGAATGGCTGTGTGAATGCTGAATATCGTACATACAATATAAATACTGATTTACCTAAAATTATATACAAATACACAAACAGATTTATAATTAGTGAACTACTTCTACTTACATTAGATCTATGTACAAGTGTTTATAAATATGACATTACATTTAGCCATAAATACATTCAAATGTGGTTATAGTTATGAATAAAACTCATATTAATGTATAAAATACTTTAGTACTGATTTTTACATCAATACGGAACAATTTAAATTTATTTTTCCAATTTTTCTCTGTAATACAATAAATAAGTTAATTGTTAATTTGGCATTTAGATCTTTAAAAATATTAATCATTTTTATTTCCAACAATTTTGGAAGATAGAAATTGGAATCAGATTTTTTATTTTATAATCTGTATATAAATATTGAGACGGTATTATTTTAACAAAATTATTATTGAAATATTTATTTTATTGATAAATACTGCAAGTACTTTTCTGCAATAGAAAAATTATTAAAAACATTTTAATTATGAAATTTGAGCAAAAGTTCCATATTTTATTACATTTCCATAATTAATTTAGAAATTATTAGATTAGGGTACCCAAAGACTTGAATTTTAAATTAATAAAATTTCCTATACAATAATATACACCCGGAATAAAAATATTCAGATACGTATATAGATTTAACATTGTTGTAATCAATGCTAATTCAAACGATACTGAATCTGTAATATTTTTTATTTATTTTTGAGCATCGACTCAAATAGCGATTATCTCCAAATAAACAAATTTACTATAGATAATATGGGCAATAAGACGACGTATCAAGAAGCGTTCTGTTACTTCCGGTTCCGGAGTATGTGCTACCAACTTTGAAATTTCAAATAGAACATACTATAATTTTTTTAATTTTTGAAAAGTACATAAAATTTTCTTTACAATGGTCGTAAACGTTGTATTATTAAAAAATAAAATGGCGGACGTTTGAAATATGAATAGATTGAATGAAAAAAAAATCAAGTATGTGAGATTTTATTGTTTTTTTTTTGTTCATAGATCATGATAGTTTTTCAGAAAAAAACATTTACGTGACGTAACCTAGGCAACAAATCTAATAAAACAAAATTCTACACTTTCTTGATTTATTTTGTAAGATATTTGTAAAGCAAATTTTGTGTACCTTTCAAAACTATAAAAAATATAGTATATTTCATTTGAAATTTCAAAGTTGGTATCACATACTCCGGAACCGGAAGTAACAGAACGCTTCTTGATACATCTTATTGCCCATATTGCCTATAGTAAATTTTCTTATTTGAAGATAATCGCTATCTTGCGTAATAACGGAGATAATTGCCGGATCATTCTCGCGTGATCTGTATAGCTTGAATGCACTTTACTGAATCGAATACCAGAAAATTCTAGATACTAATTTTTATGTAAAATAAATTAAAATTGCGGCACATATTGAAAGAATGCAGAGCGTTATAACAATGAATTTTTAAGGTCCCTTTTGTTGGGTTCCTAAATCCAATCGTTACAAATAAATCAATGAAAATATTGTCAAAAACTTGTTGATCATATTTCATATTTTTCTTAGTTTAAGTACTTCAGCCAATACAAAGAGGTAGAAAAGGTTAATGAAGCCAAATACTGAATTATTAATCAAATCACTAAAATCACAGTTCAATCTGAACTTCTATACTTTCTCGTCGAGTCTTACAACTATTAAGCTTGTTTTACACTACACAATACATTAAACAAAATTTAATACAATATGAAATAGAAAATTGTATCAAAACTAAACAAATATGTTCTATTTTTTGACACAATTTATCGTTTTGGTACATAATTTATTATCTGTAAATTTTGAAATTTGATCAAAATTTTTGATAATAAATTATATTTTTATGTATTTTCTATCAGTGTATTGTATAGTGTAAATCCCGCCTTAAACTATTAGAATTTGTACTTAACCGAAACGAAATGTTTTAATTTACATTTTGAAACTAAATTCGAATTAAAGCCTCACATTGTCATAAATAAAAAGTCAGATTCTCCTCAGTTACACACATGTTCTTCTTTGCGATACCTGCACACGTCGCATACCACATTACAGCACCACACAAACTTGCATCTACACTTCTCTTCGACCTCTCGGACGCGGGTTTGGTATCCTCGACCGCAACAGAGTAACCGGCAGCCGTCCAAACCGTGGGATGTACGGTTGCAGATTCTGCCGCGTGTTCCGAGGATTCCCAGTCTGAAAACAAAAGACAGTTATTAATAGTTACATTTGTACAATTTACAAATAAAACTAAAACTTCAAAATATCTAGGCAACCTGCCCATTCAAACTACCTACCCAAAGTGCCCTATGCAAAATACCCATTCTAATTACATACGCAAATTGTTCATTCAGACTGCCCAAGAAACAAAGCAAATTGCGAATTTCTTTGTGAAACAAATAATATAATAAAAATTACCAAGTTACGTCTAGTTTTACTAGTTTGTGAACTTCTGAGTCTCATTGAGTCATCGTCAGAAGTCGACCAGCACAACATGTAACCACAGACGCGTTTCGCACTTATTGGTGCTCATCAATGTGGTCTCTGTCCGGTCCACAGTGAGTGGACTTCTGGAGCAGAGACAATGATTCGTTGTGCTGGCGGTGATCATATGATCACCTGTAATGGTAAAAGAGGGCTCTGCTGGTATTAACATACCTATACAGGCGTTAACCAACAATTGAAAAATTAATTGTTTGTAACTGACAGATAAATGTCAGTGTCAAAAATCCAGAGGCATTGCTGAATAATTTTTCTGGGAAATACTAAGTGGGACACGCGTGATTTTATGTATATGTATGTATGTATTTATTATTGTATTAATAGTTAAATATTTAAAATTATTTCAAAAATACTGTTAATCCCGACAATGAATTGGAAACATTTCGAAAAATTAGAAGAGGAGGACAAAATTTAAAAAATCTAAATATAAAGAATAAATATGAATAGAATTTTTGGTGTAGAGTGTAGGTATCAAGAAATGTTAAATACAATAGGGCGTGAGCAGTCATGTGACTTTGTTGGCTTTGACAAGCAGATATGGGAGCCCGTGTCAGAATGATAACTAGTAATTATGTACATATATGTCAAATATTATAATTTTTCAGTATAAAAACTATCATTCTCCTCAATCGAAATTGTGTCAAAACTTATGAGACATACGTTACATATGCAAATATTTTGGAACCTACTATTTTTTTATAATTTATAAAGTAAATCTATATTTAATAAATATCTACAGTGTAAGTTAAATTTTCTATGTTCTACATAGAAGAAAAATACCTCAAACATTTTATATTAATGCCGTACCCTATCATTTACCATTGCCCTAATTAGAAACAAATTCTCGACCGTAAAATCACGAGTAGTGCAATTAAATAACTCATAACTCGCTAAGTACCGTGTCACCAACACACACATGTTAATGAGAAGATTGCGTGTGGCTAGAACACTCGTCTTACGAATGCCACAGGTTGGTAATTGATTGTGTATACGCCTTTACCAATAAGGCAATCAGATCGCGGTTATTAACTATACAACACGCTATATGTCATCTACAAGTAAACAAGAACAAAAACTGGAAATTATATGATACATGGAGGAGATGATGACGGATTTTAATGTCTCTCTCAATGGATTTATTACAACGGGAAGATATATGAAGATATAGCAATATGAATTAGTAGTGCTACTTAATACAGAGCTTGGGGCATCTTAAAAATCATGACTGGTACTACAGGTATCCTTCGTATAATACGATTAGAGTAAATTAATATCTTGTTTAAACTATCTCTATGAGGGGGTTTCCAAAAATAACAAGAATTATTTTCTGACGGGTGGTACCAACGACGAAATATAACTAGACAAAACATTCCTTATCCCTCCTCACTGAATGTTTTGATTTTGGCTGGCCAGAAAGAAACAACTAGAGATAGAGATATATTTAGTCTCGTTTGAGCATTTCTCACTAGATGTCATCCAGTGTTAAAGTTAAAATTTAAGCGCCAATCCAATGGAAAATAGATTTATCGCTATAAAAATAACCTTTTAGAGGTTGGAAAATACGTCATTCCCAACTGTAATGACAATATCTTGAGTGGGAAATACCATATTTCACTTCCAGCCCACGGGTTGGAAATGCTTATGTAGGAGTTACCTAGCAACATAGATCCTTCTATAATAAAGTATGCTAAACAAATTTTAATAGAGCTGTCAAAAATATTAATAAAATTAAAGGTTATAACTCATTGATTTATTTTGAAAATTATTGATTTAAAAAGAGGATACATACCTCGGCGGGAGTTCGCTTTATCTAACATACATAAACCCTCGGCTGTAATGAAACATATCCCACCTCGGATGTAATATACTATTACTTATGTATTATAATTACAAAATACAAAATTGACCTTATCGAACAATAAATATGTACGAAAATAAAATAACCTCACAACCGACAAATCAGTTCTTCTTATAAAGTTACACTAAGTTTCTTTTCTTTAGCTTTCGCATAGTATTCTAAATATTCGAAAATCTTTTTCAAACCTATTCTTGCAACAAGAAGGCATTTTTAAATACATATTATAAGTGACGAGACCCCCAAACAGTTCGCCACTTCGCCATTTGGCTCCATATATTGAAAGGCAGAACTTTTTGAACGTTAGGAAACTGAACGAAGCAAGAAATAAACACTGCGATGTATGAATATTAGGACGATGCGTATGTTCCCATATAAATAATTCTTGTACGTCATATTTATACAAGAGTAAAGGGTTTAAAAAAGGCCGGCTACTACATATTCTAGAATAGGAACTGTATGAAATCAAATTATTCATTCGTTAATACTAAACGTTCTTTTATGGCTTTCCTAATTTCGTAGGATTCTAGAAATTTGAGTAAGGGAGCTAGATTTTGTTTCACCATTTTTATCTATTAAACAATAAGACCAGATTTTGCTATTTTTATAAATAACCGGAATTCGGGCATACATTTAGCTGGAATCCGAACTTACAACGGACCGTTCCACCACTACCTTTAATTTGTTTCTAACTTATCTGTGCAATTCAAATTAATTGCCTTATAATTGGACCAAAGCGATTTATTTAACATTAAAAAATCTTACGTGTCATTTTTTTCGCAGTAATCCGGCGAATCATCCAAATACACCAGGTCCGTCTTATTCGGTTTCTTGAAGTCTGGTGATGCTGCTCTTAACTTCTTCACTCGTCCACGTCGCCTCTCCACAAATTTTACATGACTTGCGCCCTCGTATCGTTGAAATAGGGCTTCTCCTACTGCTCTAAATGGTGGTAGTCTTCTCCAGCAGACTCGCATGGAACATGAGCCGCTCATGCCGTGGCATTTGCACACCCGTTGCATCCTTGCCCTGAAAAAAAGGTAAGAACTTTGTCATCATAGAATCAAATATTTAATATTGGCGATTTAAATTTTCCCGCCGTTTTATAGCATAGATCTGGCTGTGTTGTCCAGTGTAGCCAGATTGGGCGATTTATCACCAATTGTGCTACAAAAAATATATTTTTGCGACTAATATTTACAATCGGCGACAGGCGACTGAGTTGGGCTACCAATTTTTTAAAATTCATTAATTTGGGCGATTAATGCCAAAACTAATCAAAATATATTTAAAAATGGATTATATTCTACACAGCAACCCGCAAGCCAGCATTTAATAGCGATACAGCCTATTTTTGTGTTTATTCATTAGTTTTTGTTTCTGTCTTGGCCTTTGCATTGCAACATTTGACGCCCAGTGCGTCACCTTTGGATTGCACTATTCTTAATATCATGGCATGCTATACTTCCATGTTTCATGTTCATGTTGGCTTTGTAACTGGTTATATAATTTTTTCTGTGCTTAAGCAATAAATGTATAATTTATTATTATAAATAACGACAAAAAATGTTTATAGCTGCCGCACAGTAAGTTAAGACTGACCTTGAATGCGCAGAACCTAAAATTTGTACTTGGATAGATCGAAATGTAATAGTAATTAGTCCACCTCTAAAATTCTTAATAATGGAAAGGTAATTCATTTATAAGCCAAAGTATGCGCAACTCCAGTCTCAACTGAGCGCACGCCAGCTATACAAAATTATTTAAAATTGGGCGCCTTGATTGGGCTACTTTTATTTTAATGCAGGTGGCTACTTTGGGCGACTTTTGGTTCTGAAATTGGCGACATTGCTATAAAATAATCTGGCAACCCTGGTGATGTCCCAACTGGGATGTACGAGCTGTCAATATGTCACTGATACTGCATTTTACACTTTTTATAAATATTTTAGAAATGATTTCTTTTAATATTTACCTTCATCAAAATAAATTAATCCAGACCAGATTGAATTCCTATTATTTTTACAGAACAACAAAGTTAATTATTTAATTCAAATTTAGTGCTAGAATATTTCATTGTTTTTACCTTCCGTCACCTCTAGGTAAGGAAGGTATTGTCTTTGGTCAAAAAATTCGGTGGTGAGTTTTCATTGAATAAGCACGTTTTAGGGTCTTTACAATACGATTTTACTATTTTTACGATGATGTCTGTATGTGTGTGTGTGTGTTCGTATATGCGTGTGTGTGTGTGTGTGTGTGTGTGTGTGTATGTGTGTGTATGTGACCGCTTTTTCGTGGACGATATCTCCAATACTAGAATTCCAAAAATTACAATTCTTGCGTATTCCTCTTCCTTACAACCATATGCAGACCTGTTTAGATTTTGGTTATAATTGGTCGGCCGGAAGTACCCACATTTGAAGATTTTAACAGTTTTTCTTGAAAAAATCAGTTAAATGTTATTATAACTTAAAGAATATATTATTATCTATACGATTGATTGCATTTTATATTTGTTATTCAACAGATATAGAGTTAAAGAAGAATACAAATAATAAATTTCACATAAATTTCATAATTCAGCCAGCTATGCTAACTTAACCATGGAAACTGCTAATATTTTCAGGTAATTCAAATTGACAGATGTCAGTATCAATAAAATGTAAATCAATGAAAGAATAAGGGAAGTAACTCTAGTGTTAGAAGTTTCTAGATATATGAGAGACGATTACATTGGTTTGAACATGTCATGAGGAGAGATGAATATATTAATAGAAGGTGGAAGAAACATAGGAAGACCATATATAAGATGAAAAGACTGTATTGTAGAAGACTTGAGGGAAAAGGAACTGAATGAGGAATGACACGCAAAACAAAAATGAGTGGCAGAAGAAAATAAAAAATGGCGACCCCCTAACGAATGGGAAAAACTAAAGAAGAAGAAGAAAATGTCAGTGTCAAGTGCAATTTGCATAGTTTGTTAATGAAATAACTATACTGGAAATATAGGATCTTTTGCAAGACAATTTATGTATGGGCGCGTGCAGTAACATTATTTTGAATTTGTACATAATACACAGGATTGACGGAAGGTATTGTGCTGGCCACATCAGATTTTTTATTATTAACAATATTTATGTTCAAGAATTTACACACAAAATAAATAGTAGGTACATTACTTAATTTCTCAGATTTAAATTTAAAGTTCGCGCTAGTCTTCAATAACCAGAACTTTGATTTCGTCGTCGGCCAATAAAATTCAAATTTTACATATATGCGCATAATCAAGATTTAGGAAATTGACAGATATTTATGCAGCAATGCTATTTATTTCTATGTCTCAGTCTAGGCTTCAGCTAGTCTCTACGTAAGGGAGCATTACCAATATATTAGTTAATATGTTAATAAGTATATGCTGTGCTTACGCCCTATACAATTTGGACTATGGATGTTTTTGCCAAAAGGTCCTTAAATTCATTTTTAATGAATAGTCTATATTAGTAATAACTTATTTAATTTATATTATACAGAAAATTCTAATTATAATTGAAATTGATTTTGTGAAAAACTAAAATAAATAAATAAATCATCCTGGCATATTACCCAATGCTGGGTGTGCCAATCTGCTTTGTACATAGACATTGGTAATGATTTGTATTTGTACCGTGCGGGCGCTATAACTGTTGTGTTGGTAAAAGTTGATTGCTACAATGAAAAGTAGATTACAATATAAACGCTTTATCATAAAATATGTATCTAATATATAGTTATATATAGTTTAATACTGCTTAGTCATATTTTGTTAATTATAATAAACAAAGAATTGAGAATTATTATCAAAAACAGCTATTTTTAAATAATAACGAAATTAGATTCTATACTTCTTGTGTGCTCGTATTTAAAGAAAAATGCAGTTTCTAGATCAGTGATACATACAACGAATAATGCATTTATTTTTCATTGGGCACCTTCAACACTTTCCCAAGACATACCGGGAGTTTATTTTATCAGTAAACATAAGAAGGTATGTTATTACCATAGGGATAATTAACATAGACTAAAATAAATACTGAATTATGAATTAAAGAAACGAGAAATTATTTATGTTTATACACTTAAGAACTACATTAAACTAGTGAGGAATTTTTATTTTAACTTATCATATACTTAAAATTGGCACCACTGACTTCCAAACAATATCCTAAACGATTATAAAAAGAATTAATAGCATTCGTTTTTTGCTGGGGAGTAATATTTTGTGAAGCTGCACTAATTCTGTTTTTTAATTGTTCAATGTTCATTTTCTCACCATTGTACACATTTTTTAAGTGTCCTCAAAGAAAAAAATCATTTGGTGCAAGCTATAATTATTATAGAGTTTTCGAATTGGTGATGGGCAGGGTCTGGGTCGATTATTAAATGTACCAGCAGATATATTTGAAACTTATCTTAGGCTTATATTTGAATTATACCTGTTATAATCTGCAATTTTATAAAAAATCATTTTGAAATGTGACAGTTTGACGAGTCTGACTATTCCCTATGTTTACTCATTAAATAAACGCTTCAATACATTGCTGTCATTTTGTAACTATGGTAATGAAACTATGTTTACTGATAAAATAAACTCTCTGTGGCTGCGTTCGGTTTTACGCTCTGAGCGATCTGAGCGCTCAATGCCGTTTGGTAATTACCTCAGCGATCTTTTTGCTCAGCTTTACGTTCGGTTATTAGTTCACGGAGCGTACAGAGCCTGATCTGTTCGCTCGTTCTCTAACCATGGAGCACATTGAATAGTTGTCTGGCGCATGCGTATTTAAGCGCAAATTTAAAATGTTTGTCGCCGGCATGGCAAACAGTCTCTATTCTATGTATGAATGCTGTCGTTCATAATCATTTCCACATTCTTAATCAGTATCATCAAGAAAATGTTCATAACTCGCGCATAGTAGATACACATGTTAACAGTTCTTTATTTTTTTCCGTCAAAATGGCAGGTAAACACTCTATCCGTTCGGTTATTTAAGCGACAGATCGGAAATCGCAGATGAATCTGTCACGTGATCAGATTGCTCAGAGTGCTCGACAGATTTAAATACCGAACGCACCCATTAAATAAACGCTTCAATACATTGCTATCATTTTGTAACTATGGTAATGAAACTATTATATATTTACTGATAAAATAAACTCTCTGTATATAACCCAATGGAGCTAAAAGATTTTAAAAAAAGTGCCGAAACGCTGTTCCGAATCGAGCAACCTTCACTATCTGTTATCATCTTATTTTTTTACCTGATGGCCCGTCTCCCAGCTTCATTATTATGAAGATGTACCAGCCCAGAAGCAGTCTGCGAGTCCTCTGGAGAATCCACCCAATCTCTGGAGAAGTGTTCTCCGAAGTGGATGTCTTCGGAGCATCCGCCCCACTGCCACGCTCGGGGACGACGTTGTCGGACTTTGTTGTCGCAACCGCATTCGTTCAATTCGCCTCTGCTGCAGGCGCGGGTTATAGCAAACGCGACAGACGCTGACGAAATCGCGTAAAGGTAAGAGGATTCTCTACTTCCTAAAAGAAAGAAGAAATAGATAATAAATAATAATGCATTTGTATGACGGTATGGCAACATTTGATTCATTGACACTGGACGAGAATTCCCGACTTCGTTCGGTAAAGAGTTTTCAAAAGTATTACCAGAATTTTTAGTACAAGGTGTTAAAAAAGCTGATTCTCAATCAAAAAGATTTCTTTCAAAATTCGGAAAATTATTTCTTATTTTTCATTTAATTCTTTTTTAATGCGCCACTGCCAACATATAAAATTTTTATTGCAAATAATGAAATATCAATCACGAAACAGCCGTTGAATGGGAAATAATTAAGAATTAATTTACATGAAGTGAAATATGAAAATTTATAGTACAGAAGTGTTCTTAGGTAGGTACCTAATAAAACTAAAATTTATTTAAAAATATAGTCGCTACTTGAAAAATTCTTGACTTAAGTTTACCTGCAAATGACAGAAATGTCAATTTCCGGTTTCATAATCCGAACTTGACTTAAGGCTTGAGTTGAAGTAAATCTGAAGTGTGCTTCTCCATCAGTACTTCACTTAGTTTTTGGTATTCAAAGATTAAACTTGACTTGAAATTATCTCGAGTTCAAGTAAAAAAATGAGCAAATATCTCGTTACCTTACTACCTCACTTTAATTTTCCTCGAAAACAAGTTTTCTTATTTTTTACTTGTTGTTGTTGACATGTGATTTTTGTAATTAATTCCTGTGTTTGTAGTAAATTAATGATTGTAACTGATTCCTATATTATTCGGGTATATTTTGTTAATTGTGAAGCGTCTAGTTTTTAACTTTAATTAGGTGTTTCCAATTTGTATTTTAAAATGAATAATTTTGAAGATGAATTTGAGGAGTATGATAATTATGAAGAGTTTATGGATTTGGAATATGATGAACACAGGATTTCTAAACGGTACATAAGAAGCAATAGCCCATTAGACATTTTTAATATGGAATAAATAAATAAATAAATATTTCATCACGGCATATTATCCATTGCTGGGTGTGCCAATCTGCTTCGTACACAGATATCGGTAATGATGGAATATTTGTACCGTGTGGGCGCTTACCAAGCGTTACCTCACGGGCACTCATTGCTGGCGTGGAGAGTGCGCCAAAGGGGTCAATTTTGTGCCATTAAAATGCGATATAATTTTTGGCGTCGATCGGGATCGAACCCGGATCCCCAGATTCGCGACCAGACACTCAGGCACACGGCCACGAGTAATATGGTAGTATATAATATTTAATTCAGTATTTCTAATTGATTTATTACAAAGTATTTTAAACTCCCGCATATCGATTGATCTGCCAGACAAGCTGGAAACTTCCAGCTGAACCGAATCACTTATTTCGGTGGTAAGGATGAAGTGATCCCGACAAATGGAATGAGAAATACCTGAACCGATTCAGAAAGTGCAAGTTAGATCTGATCCAAGTGGCAAATGGATTATATCACGGATTTTAGAGTTCATTCATACAAAAATTAATGAAAAACAATTGAAGAAAACATTTATTTCTAATGTAGTCGTAATTAATATTTAATATTAGAGTAGATTTTAAAAAAATAAAACTAAAGAAAACATGTTTATGATTCTTTTTATCGAAAAATATTTAATGGTTTATAATTAATGAGCTTTGGTCAGTAGGTAGCGACTAGTGTCCGTGGTTGAATTTTCTCACGTAATTTTTAACCACATCTCCCGAGGTACAGTTAAAAAGAAAATACTGACATTTAATAACATGAAACATATATTTATTATTTATTTATTGGATCCTGTTAAATGTGCAATTAACTGAACTTTATGGGTGTACGAAAATGAAAAACTACAAACACGGTTTATGTACATGCGATAAGGCGTACAATTAAAAAAATTAAAGGTTGTTTTTGACCCTGACCCTCCTTACAGTTTGCAAAACCCGTTGTGTTTACGCAATTTGATCCAATCACGTGCCTATTACCTGTCCAATTGAAATATACGATCGAAAACAAATGCAAGAGCACGTTCGGCAATATTGCCCATGTCAACACGGCGCGAAACATACATAGCGACACTGGTTTGCTTTAATTTGCTTTCTTTATAGGTTGGAAAACAACACTTTACGAATTAAAAACTATTCTTCAAGAAATAACTGTTACATGCTTAAGTTTACGATTTACGAAACATACATACAAAGACGATCACAAAGTCTACTATGGGAAACCACTTTTTAAATATTTTTTTCTTTAAAATGTTCAGTGATTACTTGAATTTAAATACAATTTTGTTAGATTTATTATCATACGTAAATAATTATTGTCTTTTATCTATGAGAAACTTTTTGAATTTTTACCTTCTGTCACCTTTAGCAGTCGTTTATGTAAGGACGGTCTTGTCTTTGGTCAAAAAAATTGATAGTGAGTTTTTAATAAATAAGCTCGTTTTAGGATCCCTACAATACAATTTAATAATTTTTACGTTGATGTCTGCATGTGTGCGTGTGTGTGTGCAGGGCCATATTATTCAATAGGCTGTCTAGAGCGCCGTAAAGGAAATAGGCGCCGAACCCAATATAGTTTTTTTTTTTTCATTGTAACTTGTAATTCATTTTACGCGTGTCAACTTTATTCGATTAAGTAAATATTTTTTTCCTTAGTCGTTTTATGTAGGGAAGTAGGGTAAGTAAAATAAAGAAAACAAAACAATATCAGAATGGGCACATTTGAAACTGTATCACCTAACACAGCCAGTGAGCGCTCTTAACTTCACAAATATAATAATCAAAATTTTAGCATTTCTCTCGCATTTTTATGATAAATTCTAATATGTTGGATATTATTTTTAGAATATGCCTTCCTGTTACAATCTGCACGCGAGAAAGGTTTGCCTAACAAAACAAGTAAATTTTACAAAAAAAATTAATGAATGATAGAACTCTAAACTCTCTTTATTATCTGTAGAATCAAAAGTTACAAACGTTAAATGTAGAAAAATCATCTAATTAATATTATGTTTAGTGTTTTAATAAATACATATAAATTATTAAGACATGTTTAATTTTAAGTAGTTACAAATTATTTCGTAGGCTTCAAATTTTTATCAACCTAGGGCGCTCAGATGACTTAATCCGGCCCTGTGTGTGTGTGTGTGTGTAATTTCGGCAGCGATAACTCCAATACTAGAATTCCAAAATTTACAATATTTACGGATTCTTCTTTTTTACATTCATATACAGACTTGATTAGATTTGGATTATAATTGGTCAACCAGAAGTATCCTCATTTGAAGGTTTTTAACAGTTTTTTTTAAAACGCTGTTAATTTTTTTTTTCACATTTATGTTATTATAAATATTAAATTTATTGATTACATTTTATATTTCATATTCAATGGATATAGAGGTAAAAAATTTAAAGGAATTAAGTTTCATAAAGCAGCCAGCTATGCTACAACCATGGACACATGCAGCTACTATATTAAGAAAATTCTAATTGAAAGATGCGAAGGTGTCAGTGTCAAATGCAATTGACATATGTTTGTGTTATAATTTTACTGGAAAATCCTTTGCTAGAAACTTTCTGAAAGTAACATATTGTAAATGTATAATTTTTGCAAAAAAAAACTTGTGTGGAATTTGTACAAAATACATAAAACTGACGGAAGGTAATGTGCTGACCACATCAGTTTTTTTTTTATTTTGAATTTGCTTTATTTGTACATAAAACCAACGCGACTTTAAACTACTTTTCGCAAAATAACCGTTACGTATTTCAGTGTACGGTATTTTAATTCACAGACCTAAATGGTACGTAATGTACCATACGGCATACGGAAAACATTTCACAGTTCAAAACATTTAAAAAATCCACAATTCTTCGAAAGTTGTAAGAGTATATCATACGTCAACACATAACAGACCCTATAATTATTCCATCAAGATGGTAATATCAATTAAGTTTAATGAAAGATTTAAATAATTTATTATGATTCGAAGAATTGTTTTTTCCGTTTGAAAACAAGAAAATTATATACTTACTTATGGAAGCAACATTTCCAAAAATTGATTTTCCATCAGGAAAAACTGAGCAATTCCATCTACTATGTCTGAATTGATATTGGCATTCTTCTATTCCCAATTTTGCTCCACCGCCGATAATCTAAAATAGAAAACAGAACATTGAAAATAACAATCAAATGTTGATTACTACAATAAAGATATTGATTACAACAATATCAGTTGATTACGACAATAAAAATCTGTTGTGGTCGCTTTTTTGTAACAGCTAGCATAATTTGTAAAAGCAATCAATCTTAACGGTCTAACCGAGCCCAAAAGTCTAACTTACCATTTTATTGTCAGTTAGTTAATAAAAATTAAAAAGGAAATTATGTAGACCGGAAGGGGCAGACTGGGATAAATATTTGGGTGTGGAAAAACATATACAGGTGATAGGTGATGACCGGCACAGCCGAACATATGACTTTAACATGTGAAATCAGATTTTCGTAATTTGCTTCTTCCATAATTATTTTAGGTAAAAAAGCTACAAATAAAAGTTGTAGAGAATAAAATTCTTCATCTGAATCATCAAGCAAAGCTATTTTTTTTTGTAGGCTTTGTAACGTCAAAAATTAGGTATGAAAATATCGAAAATCACCGCAAAAATAGCTATAGCCATGGAATTGAAACAAAAAATTAACAAATGTTAACGATTTATCTGTCAAGCTAGGTTAATTTAATTTCATTATTGTTCATTGTTATTTGTAAAATCTGTTCAAGTGAACGTGAAAAACCATTGAATTAAAATCACCGTGTTCGTTTTAATTGTTGTAATAACTTTTCACATTGTTATAAGTATCTAAGTAAATAAATAAAAATAAACTTACTGGCAGTACTTTTTCATTATCTTTGCACATATTTCTTTGTTTCTCTACTAAATATTCTAGTCGGTGACAGTTATCCTGATTCGGTAACGGTGGTCCGTCTGTTGTAGTGCTCCCCGCATTACTCAAAGGATTTTGGAACCCTAATTGCCTGGAAAGAAAACCAAAATTAGAAAAGAATATTACGCCAATTCATAAATTTTATTAAATAGTATATTTATTTGTTTGAAAATATTTGCTTCTTTATACAAGTAATATTGTAATTACTACATGTACGATAACTCAAAGTTATTTACTGTTTCCACATTCCGCAAAATTGCGCCTACTAAACAATAAATAATGCACGCAATTTTTCATTCTACTCTAGATTTTATAAACTGACATAAGCGTAACGCATAAATAGCTACACTGATAATTACTCGAGTAAACGAATATAAATTAATCTAATCTACACAAATATGAGTATACTAAGTTCCTGCTGTAAGAATAAATATGTGCATGACATATTTATCTTTCAGGAAACCTGTCGTTGGTATCATTGGAGAACCGTTATAATGCTTATTATTATATTTGTAATTAATATGGAATATTTCCTTCTGAATTCAATCAAAAACTTTTTTTGATTATCGCATTTGAGTGAATCTCATGCATTTTCAATCAATCCGAAAATTTTCAGTTCTTATCCGAACGAAACCGAAAAATTTCGTTTCCGTTCTTAATGTTCCCAAATATTTATTTATAGTTATAATTATTAATTAGTAACAATTGATGAAAATATAGATATATAATAAGTTTTTTTTTATTAAACATTAAAATAAAACATACATATAAAGGAAAGATAATACATATATAAAAATAAGAAGAAAAGCTTATGCTATGGCCTGATTTTTTTACAATAAAGAATAAAACATTAATTACATTTTATTTAACCTAACTAATAGTACGTCTTCAAGCAAATCTTCCTTTATGTTAGTTCTCTTATATAACTTAACATAACTAATAAGACGAATACCGCCAGTGTGTACAAATGAAAATTATCGCAGTCAGTGTTCAATAGATGAAACTACGAGTATACCGTTTAACTTAACACGTAATAGGGTTAGCCACGGGAGAGTTACTTTGAAAGTCTGCTTGTTTGCAACTCAAATATCTGAAAATTCATTAATATTTGCGTGGAAAATATTTGCTATAAATAAAATTAAATATTAAATAGAATAATGGTTAAAACCGGTAACCGATATTAATTATTTTGTTTTCAATCGTGAACGAAAAAAAATATTACGTTTTCGTTTCCGTTTTTATAAAAATTTCGGTTTATTTCGAAATTTCGTTTCCGTTTCGTTTTTAGTCCGTGATTAGTACAAACATCAAAACAATATAAATTTTGTCAAACGATTATGGGGGCAATATGTTGCGTCTAAATTATTGTCCAAGTCCAATGTATTGTGCAGTGAAAACTATGCTTTACAATAAATATTTTCAGATCATTTAAATTCAATTGAAACGAAAGAATTTTAATGTTGTATTCTTAAATGAACAATGCACCCACATATTTCGAAATTGGCACTAAAGTTTAATTGAATTTGTATGTAAAATACATTCTTGTATTCAAGAAATGTTTGCAGACAATGTTCTGACAGATTCCAATTTTAAATTCTATTAACACTTTGGTTTTTCTGCTACTTAAACGATTTTTTTCAACCTGTTCTTTACTACAACGCCCTTGTATGTAGAAACAAGGTTATCATAAATTTGCGTTACAATTTACATAGAGAATATTCAAACTAATTAGCATAAATTAACACAGTATCATTTATGTCTTCATGTGGTGGAACAGATCGTAATATTTTATTACTTTACGCTTTTAAAATCACGTAAAATAGTAGCGATGTTTCTCTAGAATTCAAAACAAGTTGTGTTGAATTATGAAATAATGAGAAACAAGAGAGCGAAATTTTATTTCTGTAAAGTCCGGCTTTTCAACGTTTTCATATTCAAGAACAAGATAAGGGCATAATCGGGACTGAAATCAGAACATCAGGAGAAAAATTCCAACGATATTCAAATAGGAGTAGAGAATGTGTTTGTGTATACAAAAGACCTAGACGTACACGACTTTTAAGAACAAGGAGCAGATATTTAAAAAAATATATTTCTATTATACTCGTAATATAAATTATTATAAGGTGAACTCGCAGAAGCCGATCAAGAGTATTCGGCCTATTGTCTACTTGTTAAATATATATAACAAGATTCTGTTCCATACCAAAAGTAAAATGAAAAGCAGACGAAAAACAAAAATATTCTAATGAAAGCTTATTCAACTTGCGCGCCAATAAAAGTGTACGTTGTACCGACTGAGCAATTAGGGCGTGGGAAAAATAGTTAAAAGTGAAGGCGCAATTGTGCAATAATATCAGATTTTGGATCCGAATCTTGAGTATTGGATCTTAGATCCGAATCTGAGTATCGGATCTTGAATCCGGGTTCGAATATCGAATTTTGGAAACGGATTTTAGTATCGGATTTTAAATTCGAATATGAATATGTCATTAATATGTTAATTTATATGTGTAATAATATACACATTTGTATTTTTTTATTCATTTACTAAATAGGACTCTGAAAGTACAAATTATTTTTTCTTTACATTTGTACAAACTACTTGGCTATTTTTAAGGGGTTTGCCTTCACATTCAAAATGAATGATCGGATTCAGAATTAAAATCTGGATCCGGTTTCGTAAACAAAACATCGAATCCGGATCCAAGTCCAGATCCGGATTCAAATCCGAATTAAATTACGGATATCCGCTTCAATATCCGAACATCGGATATCCTAGGAACCGGATATTTTGAAATCCGGGTACTCGGATCCAAGTTTTGTCGGATCCTCACAGCACTAAACCAAACTAATGAGAAGAAATGCTAAACATAGATTGGATTGGACTTAATAACTATTGACAGAGATTATACATATACTTCTTTGCTAAGAATCTGCACAAAATTTAAGTCACAGTATTTAATACGTACGCATCATTTTCATCCTACCCCAAGAATTCCTAGTCTACACCACTGTGTCCTCCTTGTAGTAAGCCAAAAGGCAAAGAGCATCCTTCGCCAGCATATGATACAGGGTCTCAGGTGGACCGGCGCGCGATTTCAGCACAACTTGTCCCTAGACGCCGGATATAAACTCACCCCGACAACTCGACCGTCTATCGTACGTCGAGATCATGCAACCAGGGGTGTCAAATACACCAGCAATGGTAAATATTTAACAGCTGATTTTACACAGACATTAGACATTGGATGTTAGATATTTGACAGCGAGTGATGACATATAATTACGGAAAGGAAGGAAGAATAAGGAATGGAAAGAGAGGATGTAAGGGATAGTGGGTTTAGGATTAGGACTGCAAATAGAGAGATTGTATTTGGATTTTTTATAAACCAAAGTGAACCCTTTGAAAGTGCTCTCTACGACAGACTTATTTTGCCGCCTATTCTCAGGGGCGGATTTTAATTCTTTTAGAATCTTTATTTTGGGCCCCTACGTAAAAACATAAAATATATTTAATACATGTATATAAATAAGTTTACAAAAGACGGAGTACCTGGTTGTAAACTCAGACGCAAAGTTCGAGGTCTTAATTAATGACAACGTCGAAGTCCAACAAGTTGATAGCTTTAAATACCTGGGGGCACAAATTTATAAGAATGGTTTGGGGAACACAGAAATAAGACAAAGCGTATAGGCCAATCTATGGTCGAATCTGTACTTTGTTATGGGTCGGAAGTATGGACTTTAGACGCAGAGATGAAAAGGAGACTCACAGCAGTCGAGATGGACTACGTAAGAAGAAGTGCCAGAATCTCCAGGTTGTGGAGAAAAACTAATGAAGAAATTAGAACTAGAATGAATGCCAGAGAAACAGTCATAGAAAGAATTGAGAGGAGAAGCTTAAAGTGGTTTGGGCATCTTCTAAGGATGCCAGAGGAACGATGGCCGAAGAAAGTATACAAATGGAGGCCGCCCGGGAGAAGAAAAAGAAGACGACCAAGGCGGTCATGGAATGAAAGCATCAGACATGCGATGGAGGAGAAAAATTTAGAAGAAGCCCATGCCATGAATAGAGACGTTTGGCGGAGGGGAACAGGAATACGGCAATAACTATGTCCTCATATGTATTGTAATATTGTACCTGTAATATATATATATATATATATATATATATATATATATATATATATATATATATATATATATATACGAGGGTCATTCAATAAGTAAAGAGACAAATTCTATAATTTTAAAACTAGTCAATGAATGTGTACAATCTTTTCAGGGGTGTTAGTTGGCAACCTTGGGATATGCTCTGATCAGCTGTTTCATCATTTTATGTCAACATAACCTCAAAATTTTCAGTTCACCATGGCAAGTCCACTAGAAGATTGCACCTTAGAAGAGCAGCGCTCAGTCATTAGATTTTTAGTCGCAGAAGGTGTAAAACCAAGTGAATTTTTTTCTAGAATGTTAATACAGTACGGTAAAAGTTGTATGAATCGTGCGAATTTTTACTTTTGATCGATTTAAAAGTGGCCGAACAAGTGTAGGTGATGAACCTTCCGCCGGTAAAGTGATGCTGACCATCTTTTGGGACTCACAGGGTCCAGTCTATTGCGATTTCCTTGAAGATCAGCGAACTATCAATAGCCAATACTACTCTGAGATGCTAGAACACAAAGTTAGACCAGCTATCAGGAGCAAACGCCGTGGACTCTTGTCAAAAGGAGTCATTCTTCAGCACGATAACGCCCGCCCTCATACAGCCCAGCTGACCCGTGATAAGCTTCAAGAATTGGGTTGGGAGATCTTACCTCATCCTGCCTACAGTCCCGACCTTGCCCCATCTGATTTTTACCTGGTTGGACCACTCAAAGACGCCCTACGTGGAAAAAGATTTGCTAACAATGAGGAAGTTAAGGAAGCGGTGCAAAAGTGGCTTCGGGGTAAATCGAAAGAATTCTTCGCCAAGGGAATTAGGAAGCTGCAAGTGCATAACTGTGGGGGGTGATTATGTTGAAAAATAGCCTTAATTTTGAAAGATTGAAATAAACCGTTTTTGAGCTATAGCCATTTGTCTCTTTACTTATTGAATGACCCTCGTATAAATGGTTCGAATCAATTGCCTCTTTAGCCTAGGCCAAGGTCCGCCTCTGCCTATTCTTGTCAGAAGGGTAAGATTTTGGTACATTTTTGAGCCTTTCTAGAAGTCGTGTACTTAATTGTAATTCTCCTCTTACCTACGAATATTTACTAAGGCAAAGCATCTGAAATAAATCTAAAATTGGATACAAAACACAGCAAATAGAAAGTAAAAAAATAAACTTTATTAAAATTATAAAAGACAATAACATATAAAATAAAATAAAGGAACAAACGGCCGAATTCACCATTCCTTAATCAAGGCTTGATCCACTGATCAACTAAGAAGTACAAATCGTCAAGAAATCTTCTGGTTTAGAGGTTTAGACACATACGTGGACGCTCGCTTATGGTATAGATAGAATCATAGAATTTTAATTTAAATCAACGTATCGCACCTGCAACATGCGTGGTCCATGAGCACATGTGCACACGCGTGCATGCAAATAGCATAGGGTATTCAGCCGAGAGAAATAAAGTTTCCCGTCTAAATAAAAATTCATAAAAGCCTCAAACTCAAAATTTGTCGCCTTAGGCAGCCTACTTAGCCTAATAGGAAATCCGCCACTGGTTTTGATATGTTCTTACTGTTTAGTATTATCCTGCCTGAGCTAAAATAACATTTAGTTGCTGTTTGTTCTGTAATTTACTTCTTCATACTCCCCCCTAGCATTTATAACTGCCCCTAAATATTTAAAAGATTCTACTTGCTAGGAGTAATTACACCTTATTCATTACGGAAGAAAAATTACCGATTATATTCATAGAATAAATAAAACAGACAAAAGGATGCAATGTAATGAATAATAATTCGTAGTTTTGTAGAAAAATCTGGAAATATTCCCCACAATATACTACACGCCACCGTACATAATTTCATGAATAAACTTTAGAAATTTCACGCTAAGGGCTATCCAATTTCCCGCACTCGACTGAATAAAAAAGTAAAAAAGAGACTGGGAATTGGCCACCCCTATTCATTGGTAAAATCACGGGCATCAGCTGGTCGAGCATACGCATTCTATTCCTCTCTTTCCCACTTATAAGAATCTATATATCTCTATCCTTGTTGCGTCTCTCACATGTTTATTTATACGCCGATTCGTACATGTACTATATGTGTACGCTTGCATATATGAAATATAATGGTATGGGTATGCATGTATACAAAAGCAATAAACTATTGATTTTACGAGCTTTTTGTAAGCTTTTTTTGAAAATTTTGTTTCGTATTTTTTTCTCCGTTGTTTTTATGTGTTTATATTTAATGTAATGCAGATGTCTCACTTTCTATTTTTTCCTCTTGTGTTTGTTTTCATGTCCATGGTTAACTTAGATTCTTTCGAGCCAGTTAATGACATGCTGGAAGAGTTACAATTTTTAAAATTACTTGTTGAAATCCGGTGTTTACACAACTTAAAACACTCAAATGAAAAATTGAATATCAAAATGGAATTTAAAAATGTTGACAGTCTAGACGCGGGTTTTATTTACGAGGCAACGTCCATTTACCGAACATGAACTCGAGAGTAGAAATTGTTGCACTGCTTTCTTTCATTCGTTCACTCCTTTAACTTATTTTTATGTTATGTGACTCAAGTTAATGAGAAATAAAAACAATAATAAATACAAATGAAAGTGCCAGGTGTCACATTTTAGTAAACAAATGTACTATTTACACAGCGTTTAAATGAAATAATCGTTTGTAAACAACTATAATAGATATGGACAAATATCAAGAAGATATATTTATTTATTTATATTGTAATAAATTCTTGGAGAATAACTTAGGGGAAAAATTAACCGACCTTTAAAGTGTAATTCTTTAATATTCATTTTTCGTACGTCCATATAAAGAGTTGATTAGATTTTGGTTACGATTGATTAACCAGAGTTACTCTAATTTGTGGATTTTAACCACAAAAATTCAATTTCAACTGTCAATTTGTCAAAATTTTGCTAGGATTTTTGAACAATTGCGACTTAGCCTGTATATACAAAATTCAAACTGCTACAAATTGCTGCATATTTCTTTTAATAATTTAATAAGTAGAAACCCGTATATGGCATAAAATTTTGTATGTACTTCAGACGAAAAGTGCTCATACCTTAAAGATTCACTTTTCATCCTAGATACATAAAATCAGAGACTAAAAACGAAAAATATTTCGTCCAGTTCTTATCCGAACGAAACCGAAAAATTTCGTTTCCGTTCACAGTTAAACACCGGTTAATACCGGTTATAACTATTATTGAGTAACAATTGATGAAAATATAGAAATATAATAAGTTTTTTTTTATTTTACAATAAAGAATAAAACATTAATTATATTTTATTTAACCTAACTAATAGTACGTCTTCAAGCAAATCTTCCTTTGTGTTAGTTCTCTTATATAAGTAGTTAACATAACTAATAAGACGAATACCGCCAGTGTGTACAAATTAAAATTATCGCAGTCAGTGTTCAATAGATGAAACTACGGGTATACCGTTTAACCTAACACGTAACAGGGTTAGCTACGGGAGAGTTACTTTGAAAGTCTGCCTGTTTGCAACTCAAATATCTAAAAATTCAATAATATTTGCGTGTAAATAAAACTAAATATTAAATAAAATAACGGTTAAAACCGATAACCGATATTAATTATTTTGTTTTCAATCATGAACGAAAAAAATCTGTTGTGGCCAGCACAATACCTTCCGTCATTCTCGTGTATAATGTATAAATTCCATAATTTTTCTTACAAATGATTCTAAATTTCCAGTAAAATTATTTCATAAACAAACTATTCAAATTGCACTTGACACTGGCATCTTCTTCTTCTTTAGCTTTTCCCATTCGTTAGGGGTCGCTATTTTTGCATGTCGTTCTCATTCAGTTCCTTTTCTCTCAAATCTTCCGCAATACAGTCCTTCCATCTTATCTTTGGTCTTCCTCTGTTTCTTTAACGTCCTATTACTAAACTATTCATTCTTATTCCAATATAATTCTTCATTTCTCTTCATGACATGTTCAAACCAATGTAATCGTCTTTCTTGTATCTTTCTAAAAACTTGTAACACTAGAGTTATTTTCTTACCGTATCTTTCCGTGTATTCCCCAATATCTACTTCAACATCCTCATATCTGCCACATTAATTTACTTTTTATTGATACTGATCTGTCAATTTGAATTATATGAATATATTACTAGTTCCCAAGTTTGGCATAGCTGGCTGAATTATAAAATTTAATTTCTTTAAAATTCTTCAACTCTATATCTATTGAATATGAAGTATAAATTGTAATCAAATCGTATAGAGAATAATATATTCTTTACGTTATAATAACGTTAAATGTCAATAAAGCAAATTTAACTGTTAAATCTTCAAATGAGACTACTTCCGGTTGACCAATTATAACCAAAATCTAATCAGTTGTTCTTCTGGATGTAAACTTGAATACGAAAAAATTATAATTTTTGGAATCGTGGTATTGAAGTTATTGGATCCGGAAATTTTGTTACACACACACAGACACACATACATACAGACATCATCGTAAAAATGGTAAAATCGTATTATATGGACCCTAAAACGTGCTTATTCAGTAAAAACTCATCATTGAATTTTTTGACCAAAGACAATACCTTCCTTACCTAAAGGTGACGGAAGGTAAAAATATATTGCGTTTTCGTTTCCGTTTTCGTTCTTATAAAAATTTCGGTTTATTTCGTTATTTCGTTCTTAGTCCCTGCATAAAATACTATTATTTTCTACTTCTTATTTTTAAAAACATATTTTTATCGTAAAGATCAAACTTGTTTTTCCAAAGATCAGTTATAATTATTTTAAAAGATCATTCATGTATTATTAAATATCAAAACTAAGTTAGAAAAGATCATTTCCTTTTCTTGAATATCGGTTAAATGGATGCCACAAACTTATTGCTGGTGTAAATATTATGTTATAAATTATTTTAAAGTGTTGCATACTAATTGGTATGACTTAACAGCTTTAAGCTTCCAATCTCTAACCAATTATAGATAAAATCACGTACAGAATACCTCAACATTTGAACATTCAATTTTCATCTCAATCCTGATCAACAATTGCACCATTCTCGAATGATAACTCAGGTATCTTACTCAGCCTGAGAAAAACATCGTTGATATGCTTGACATAACGCTCCAATAAAAATGATTAATTCAAATGGTACATGCGTCTAGTACTACACTCATATCTGGGCAATCTGTAGTTACATTCCCTACACACTACTTGGCTATTTTAATATGACTTGCGCAATGCTAACGAACGCTTAACACAATAATTATGCTTATTTCTGACAGTTTACGCATTTTAAGATTGAGATTAGGATGGTTTATGGAAGAATATTTTTATAAACAGAGACATAATTGTGATAAAATTTAAATTTAAAATGTGTTTTACCCACTGCTAGTAATAAGAAGGAATGTATAAATATACAAAAAATATGTTTTTTTTTTCATTTTATATGAGTTTTTTCAATTTTAAAGAAAAAATCTGATGGAACAACATTAACTTCCTTACCTTGGTGCCGAAAGGTAAAAAGATATTTTTTTCTACAAGTGTACAATAATATTCATATTATGCTACTATACACACAGTATAGAAAATATTCATTTTATTACTAGTACAACAATGTTGTTCATTATTGTACTAGTAAAAAAATGTTAGATTCTTAGTTCATCGCTGGCGGCAGCAGTCGTCACAGCAACATAGACCATATTGAAAAATTGTTATTTGACAATTGTATCGTTTGTGTTTTGTAGTGCACACAGCCAACTATGGCTGAAATTGCAAACGCTATAATTAAAACAGCTTGCCTGACTTCGCCTAGCGCCTCGGCCGCAATAGCTGGGTTCAACACAAAAAGACCGCTTTCTACTCCTAATAACATAATATACTATTATTGATATTCGATAAAATGCCCGTTTTTACATAAAATGTCGAAAGAAAAGGAACAATTCAGTTTCTTCATAACAAATGACGATATAGCACCTAAATATAGCGCCCTACTAAAGATTGTCATTTGTCGAGGTGTTAAATATTGCTCGGTCTTTAGTTTTAGTAAATATGGGTGTTTAATTCGAGTTCATATAATTTTTTCGTATTCCTCAAATTTACATCTAGTTGAATAGATGATTAGATTTTGGTTATAATTGGTCAACCGAAGTACCCTCATTTGAAGATTTTAACAATTTTTCTTGAAAAAACGCAGTTAAATATTAATTATATTATTCTCTACACTATTTGATTACATTTTATATTTTATATTCAATAGATATAGAGTTAAAAAAGATATTAAATTTCATAAATCCGCCAGCTATGGTAACCATAAAAACTGCTAATATATTCAGATAATTTAAATTGACAGATGTCAGTATCAATGAAAAGTAAGTGAATGTGGCAGAGATGGGGATGTTGATATAGATGTTGGGGAAGACACGGAAAGATACGGTAAGGAATGAAAGCATAAGGGAAAAAACTCTAGTGTAAAATGTTTCTAGAACGATCCAAGACAGACGATTACATTGGTTTGAAGAAAAATGAGTAGCTTAGTAAAAGAAGAAGAAGAATCTCTAAATTCATTGAATTTGGAGAAGAAAATAAAAAATAGCAACCCCCTAACGAATGGGAAAAGTTAAAGAAGAAAAAGAAGATATCAGTGTCAAGTGCAATTGTTTGTTTATGAAATAATTTTACTGAAAATTTAGAATCTTTTACAAGAAAATTTATGTATGGAATTTATATATAATACACATGATTGACGGAAGATATTGTGCTGGCCACATCAGATTTTTTTAAAAATAATTTGGTACTCTAAATACTTAGAATTGAAACGACAACAAAAGCAGCAAAGATTGTTAAGCATATTGATCTATAGTAAACTCGAATTAAACACCAATATTTAATAAAACTAAAGACCTCGACAAATAATAATCAATCTTTAGTAGGTGGTTATATGTAGGTGTTTTATCGTCATTTGCTATTTGTTGTAGTTGTACAATTACCAATACAAATATGAAAGACAGAGGGTTCATACTTATTGAAATACATAGATTTTTTTGGCCGATGGGTGTATAAATGTTGGATGAATCAATTTATTTGTTTGCTAAAAGGAAAAATGGATTTAGAATTCGACTTTAAAATCTTTTAATCCCATTTTATAAACACCTCCCCACAAAGGTTATGTCTCCTCTTCTGTGCATAGTAGTTCTGGTTGAAAACAAAGAGCAACTATCAAATTCCCAGTGGCGCACTAATTACCCTCAGACAATGAGGGCGGGCGCAACCCTTGCAACCCACCAATCCCCACCGGTTCATGTTGGAGCATTCGAGCATTGTTGTCGACTCAACAGCTAATCACTGCGCATGTAATGGCCAATCGGCCGTACTTGGGCCAAACATGGCGGCCACTCCATGTAATTAGAGCCCTTAGGCCCTACGCACCATTGTGTAGGGTCCTCTACCTTGCCAGTCAATTGCCGGGAATTCAGATGTCAATCATAATTCATAAGGGAGCGACGACAATAAAAATAAGTAAAGCCTGGCTTCCTGTTTTCTATAATATTTCATGCTCGAGTCTATTATTCCATAGAGAAAATTATACTTATCATTTTTATTTTACCTTTTAATTCATACAACGTTGGATGTTATAGTTATTTAAGTATTAAGGGCAGTAAGTGCACCTTACCGGTTGAGGATTAGTTTAATAAATCCGATACCGATAAGAAGCACTTATATATTTTTTGCACGATCGTCCCAATAATAACAAATTAAAGTTTAGAATTATTTAAAATTATTTTGACATTTTAAAAAAATTAGTTGTCATTTTTAAGTAAGCTATGATCGTTGTTTTGTTATCGTTAAAGCTTTAAAAATTGTACATTTATTTTTTATTTAAGTAATTTTCACCGCCTCCAGATCGGTAGTTAGTCACATCACTTACTGATCAGTACCAAATCACTTACTGATCAGTAATTTGTAAACAAAACTTACTGCCTTGGAAACCCTGTCGGTAAAGTTTTAAAAAAACCTGATCGTGCAAAAAACAATATTATTTTTCTCTTCAAAATTTCTAATGATTTTTTTTAGTAACAAAAGCAAATCTGATGTGGCCAGCACTTTACCTTCCGTCTATCCTGTGTATTATGTACAAATTCCATACATAAATTTTCTTGCAAAAGATCTTATATTTCCAATAAAATTATTTCATAAACAAAGTATGCAAATTGCACTTGACAATGACATCTTCTTTAGCTTTTCTCATTCGTTAGGGGTCGCTGTTTTTCATTTTCTTCTTCCACTCATTTCTGTTTCGCGTGTCGTCCTCATTCAGTTCCTTTTCTCTCAAGCCTTCCGCAATACAGTCCTTTCATCTTATCTTTAGTCTTCCTCAGTTTCTTTTACCTTCTATTACTATGCTTCTTCCTATATATTCTTCATCTTTCCTCATGTCATGTTCAAACAAATGTAATCGTCTCTCTTACTCTATCTTTCCGTGACTTCCCCAACATCTATCTTAATATCATAGTCTCTACCACATTCATTTTCCTTTCATTGATACTGACATCTGTCGATTTGAATTATCTAAATATATTAGCAGTTTTCATGTTAGCATAACTGGTTGATTTATAAAATTTAATATCTTTATAATTCTTTAACTCTATATCTATTGAATATGAAGTATAAAATGCAATCAAATCGTATAGAGCATAATATATTCTTTAGAATTTATAATTATTAAATGTTAATAAATGATATTTAACTTAAAGAACTTAAGAAAATCCATAATTAATGCCTATATGGACGGCATTTTGGCTGGAAAAATTTCGATTTCACATGGAAAGAAACAAAAAACTGGTCGTCCACCGTCAACTTCTAATGCTGATAATCGAGCTTTAAGGAAAATTGTGAAACATAATCGACGATCAAATACTAGAGAGATATTTGCGATTTCTCTGGTAAAAGGATTATTAGCATTTTGTATTTTGCAATAGGCCAAAGTAAACGTAATAGGCTGAAATGGGCTAAGGAACACAAAAATTGGATAGTGTTATTTGGAGTGACGAGTCCAAATTTCAAGTTTGCCTAGGGCCTCTATTCTTGAGACTTCGTTATTTCTTTCGGATTCGTATCGAAATGAACAATAATTGCGACTATGGAAACGAATAGTATGAATAGTGTATATTTTTGAGCATTCGTTATTGTCATTCGGTTAAGACGAATAATTATATTTGACAACTTTGCATTTCAAAAAACAAACATTCACTTATGTTTTAACATCAAATCAGCTCGAAATATACATTTCAGATGTGTTTTGGTATATTTACTAATCTAATCATTATATTAATTTTTAGACTTGGCAAAATATTAAAAGCAAAACTAAATTCAAATACAGTAAAAATGTAACAGACTAAGATTATTGAACGTAGGTATGAACAGCAGGATAAATATCTGTTCCAGAAGATTTTCCTTCAACTAAATAACCTTTTTTAACGTCAAAATCATCGATATAAACGAATGAGAATGAAATAGTGAGAATGTCACTTTTTGTTCTAACAGGTCTGTTCGTTTATTCCAGCAATGAATCGTGCTTAGTTTTAGTTTGTCGGTATCTCTATCCGTGTAAACAACATTTCCAATGTGTCTAAATGTTATTAACTATTTCTGTTCTTATTAACAGTGTTTTTAGTGTATGTTAAGTGTATATAATATTGTTCATTGTTAGTGGTGGGAACAATTAAAAATAGTGCAATAACAACCTGACATTAATGAAGATGCAGATATTGTAAGTCAATTTGTTTGTTTTACTAATTATTTCGTTTTAGTATATTGTTAGTAATATGTGTTAACTGGTAAATTTTGAAGTTTTAATATTATATTTATAAAGGTATGGATATCTAGAAACTTAAAACAAGTAAATATTTATTTACAGCAAAATCAGTGTTTAGGTTAAGTTAAACAAAATCTATAAAATATTTATGAATAATGTAAAACGTCAGGAAAACAGTACTTCTAAATAAATAAATAGTAAACTAGAACTGTATCAAAAGTAACGAATCGAAAGACTTTCACTATTCGTTACGAGTCGAATGTAATTTTCATTCGTCTCAAGCGGCCAAGAATACCCTTACTATGGTTTTCGTTCCTATTCGCACAAATACGAGTAACCTAGGCAAATACGAATGCTCAAAAATAGAGACCCAGATAGATTGTTTGGTTAAAAAAATGAAATTTCCTGCCAGCCTTATGGTTTGGGGTTGTATGTCTGGAGGGGGGTGGGAAAGTTACATTTTCTAAATGACAGTTAACTCTGATAAATATATAATTAAAGATGTTTTTTTACCATCGATTCCTTTATGCGTAAGAATCCGGCACGTACAGTAAACGAATTAAAAGTAAAATTGCAACAAGTATGGGATTATATTAAACCTGATGAGTGTGTAAAGTTAGTTGATACAATGCCTAATAAAATTAAAGCCGTTATAGTCAATAGCAATCAACGCAATATTAAAATAGTGGCCGAACTATTATGATTCGTATGTTATAGTTAATTTAATTTAGTTTAAAACCTAATTATTATCGAAACTATTTTCTTTTTGTTGTTAATTTAAGCTGAAATTGTATATTTTACGGTAATAATATAATAGGGTAAATTCTCGAATCACGAGAATTAAGAATTTTGTTTTGATGGTTATATATAGTTGCAAAACAGTTAAAATAGTTATTTGTCAAACTAGAGAGGAAAGCGCTGCTTTTTCCCACTTGAATTCGAGCGAGAGTGGAAAAAGCGCTTTTTCTCGTGTTACACACATTTTTTTCACGACATGTTTTTAAAAACGATTTGCTCGGACCTTAAATACACTTTAAGAAAAGATTAGTAGAATAAGGGTATTATTTTGTTTATTTGAATATATGTATATATATATATATTATTTATAATTTATATTTACACTTTGACAACACAACACACAACTGACACGTCAAAAGTTAGGTTATCAGACGGAAGGCGGTGTAACAGTGTTGTCAATGAACTAATCTTAAATCTAAATTAAAGTTGTCAAATTGTGATTTAATCTAGGAAAAGAAAAATATAAGATATAATTGTAAGATCACTAAAATAAGGATTTTCAATAAAATTAGGAATTTATAATTTTTACAATATATTTTTTGTAAATAACATTCATGTTGGTAACACTTCTATATTTTCCTCTCTAGAGAGGAAAATCGCATTTTCCTCACTATTTCGGGAGAAGAAAGTTAAATTTTCTGTGCACGTCGTGAAAAACTATTTTTTTTTATAAAATCACATAAAAAATGAGTAATATAACAACCACTCGGCTTTTGTCAAATTGAGTTCTGTGCGTTAGGTTACTGTTACATTAAAGTATTATTTTTTTAATTTGCAAGCGATAAAGTTTTTTCAAATAATTTTCACAAAAGCATACAATTTTACAACGAAAACCACTGGTTTACCGACATTCAATTTGAACTACTCGTATGTTCGTGTTATTTGGTTTAGTAATCACTTTAGGTTAAGTTTTATTTTAGCTATAAATAACAACTGTTGTACCCATATTTATATTCTAATGTGATATTTTATCGAAAAGTAAACTGTGTCTTAAAAACAAGCATTTCTAGTGTACATTTAGTGAAAAAAAGCACAACTTTACATGAGGTAAAATCTGACTTTCTTTTTACAAAAAAGTGTTTATAAATAACTGCTTCCGTCCACTAATTTTGCGATTCCTTGTTATTTTTTAGCAAAAAGAACACATTGCTAAACAAAAATTGCACTTTTAATAAAACTCGTCTTTCTAGAATCCAACTAATATGATTTCGGGCTCGTACGTTATTGTGTTATTTATACAAATGTCAATGTGGTTCCTGTCGAAATAATTCGAAGGGTGTAAATGAAACAAATCAAATATTGACTCTTCCCAAGTTTCTTCACCCTAAATTTACCCTGCCTCACGCATCAAAGGACGCAATTACGGTGAAAAACCATCCTGGTTTGATTGTTTACCAATGAGTTGCAGCTAATCGGCAAAGTTCTCCAGCAAATAACAGCCGGCACTGGTACTGGTCTTCTTTACCTCAACAAACGAGGGGATACCGCGAAGGCAATGTTTACGCGCAATAAATATTGCTTTCCGATTCTTTGATTCTCTTTGACAGTTTTTCATTTGATAAAATAAGTTTCATCTCTTTATGTTTTCATTTAATGTGATTACCCCGAAGGAAACAAGTTCTCGTTTCTAGCTTCAAAGCTATGAAAATAAATACGCAACACTGTTTACTTTCTTGAAATATTCTTTTAAGAACAGCGTTTATTATATTTACAGTGTCTTTTTGTGGATTCCTCAAATTTCTTTGATGCAAATATACATTGCGGTTAAAATAAACGAAGCAACAAACAGTTTTTGAGTCATTAATCTAATAGACAGAATCTGATACAAGCACAAGCTATTTGTATCAATCATCGATGTGATGGAAGATTCAATTGTATGTGGTATGTAATTATTTTTGTCTCCCCAGTGCTTATGAGAGGAATGTCTCGCCCTAAAAATAGGGGAAGAAATGGATCTGTAATGCATCTACTGACAGATGGGTCATATTTTGGAATGCGTGCATTTAGCTGCTTTATAAATATAAGAACGTAAATAAGTATTTGAAATGTTGATAATATAAGAATAGTATATTGTGTACAATTGTCCGACTCGCTTCGCTCGCCGTGCAAACTTCCACGCTCGCCACACAATGTATCACTTTTACTCCGAATGACACATTATATTTTTTCTTCATAGTTATTTAAAAAAAATATCTACTACTGACGTTACATTTTATGTATATTACGTTTGCGATTTCAATTGCCCTATGGATAGTTATTTGCTATTTTTTGTTATAAACATTGAAGTGAATTTTTTCACGTTTTGACGTTTAAATAAAAACTGTGCAATTTTATATCCTCCTTGTGTGTAATTATGTCGGAATTTGAAGTATTATAATGTACGCCCCCTGAAGTTATTCAATTGGATGGAAATCTAACAGTGTGGGTGAAAGATATGTCCAGGAATCACTGCAAAACAATATAAACTTTTCTTATGACTTAAATTCTAAGTATTCTTATGTTCTTTACCGTCCCTGTAATTGTAATCTGTAAGTCTGCTATTCTTTAATATGTTATTTCCTCAAAAGTTTATATTTCAATTCATAGGTTATTTATTTAAATTTGACAGCTATTGATGGTATTTAGTAACTTTATTCTTAGGTTACCTAGTGTGTTATAGTGACATTTAGGGCGATATTACAGGTTTCTTTTATACAAGTTACTTCTTATTCGTTGATTCTGTATAGTTTCTACGGATATTTATTTATTTTATTTTTACCGTGTGAATCAAGTCACAAAAAAATCTACTTTTATGACGTTTGAAGAAAAAATATGTTATTGTGGTCAAAAGTTACCATTAAGTGTTCTTGCAATAAGTCATAGTTAAATATAGGAAGAATTAAAAAAAAACTCTGGAGAGTTGTTAGACGTCTGGCATGGTTTACATGTTGAGTAATCTTAACTACTCTGCTTAAATTTTTTCTACTGATGATGAGAACTTAGTTCTCGAAATACGTTATAGTTTATTTTATAATTTTAAGGTTAAGGGGTAATTGTATAATGAACTTCTATAAGATTGTGTCTTTAATAATATAGGATTTACCTGAGGTAGCTCGTTTAGTTGTTTCACCCTGTATAAAAATACTAGTTCTTTACTTATAGTGATAAATAAATTGATAAGAAATTAAAAAAAAAGAATTTGGAAAATATATGTGCATGTCTGACCAATAAATTTTCCGTCCAATATCTCTTGTTCTTGTCGATATGTTTTTATTTGAAACCATTCATCATATAAATGTCAAATATGCCATTTATTAAATTTGTTACATGTTACCCCTTTCCCGATGTAGGTTACCAATATTTTCCCCTGAAAACATATAGATATTAAAAAATATTTACATATACATGGCGCCGCTTTTATCAGTCTTCTTTCAGATGCATGCTTAATAAATATTTAAAATCCATTTCTGAGAATTCGAAATAATCAAAAAATTGTTTGAACTTCTTATGCACTGATAGAATTTTTTCCTCGAATCTTTAAAGTTTTTGATAACTTTGCTGTGGGTTGATACACGGATTGAAGATTTTGTTGAAGATTTCTTTAAGTAATCCCGGAGTTTTTTGGTTTATTTGAACGTTCTATGCTGCAGGCGTTAAGTGACGACTGGTGAGTGATCCCAACGCGTTCTGTTGGTTGAACTCTCCCTCTGTCTTGTGTTTACAAGAGGAGAAACTAAAAAGATTTGAACCAAAATAACGATACACTTACAGAATGTAAGAGGGCTTTATACTTTACGATATAGGAACGAGTTCTAAAACAATTTTTATGTTTATTGTACATAAAACTGATTTTAATTTTTAACCCTGTTCAGGAAATTAATGTCGTGACTGTGTGTGTTTGGTGACCGGTTGTGATTCGGACGGATTCAAAATAAGATTATTTTTTTTGTTCTTATGACTTCTAAAATAATTGCAGAAATTATAATGAAGCGATAATGAAAAGAAAATGTTTAAGATTAATTTTCAGCTATAATATCCCGAGGACATTGATAATTATGAAATAATTTTATGATAGTTGCCGAAAGCGCGTTGTTTGGTAACAGCCCGACGCCGAAGGCGGAGGGGTGTTACCTAAAGGCAACGTGCTTGAGGAAATTGTGATAAAATTATAAGTATTTATCAATGATCGAGGGGTATTCAATGAGATTTTTTTGCAATTTTAATTAAATTTACGAAGAATTTGTATTTAGCAGAATTTTTATAATTATAAAATCATCCAACAGATGTCAGCAGTAGCTATGAATATGTTCAGCGTGACGTGTGTAACGATTAAGGATAATAAGATTGACATTGTCAATTAGTAAATTGAATTCATTGTAGTACTTTTCTTATAATAATTTACTTGTTATATTCTATATAGTTTTCATAGTAACTTCCTTAAATTCGATACCATCACGTTTTCTTATATTTACTGTCCAATACTTCAGTATCAATGTGAGCTCATTCAACGTATGTTTGTGTTCTCTGGTGTCGCAAAAGTCCATAAATATTTTCTATACGTACTATTTACTTACAACGATATTTTTGGGGGGTATTTCTATTAATTGAATTGTTATTTTCACTGCCATAGCGTGAAAACGACATTTTCTAATTAAAACAATTAATTTTTAATTATCTGTCAAAAATTGTTTGTTACTTAGCAACTTGGTGACATAAGTGATAATTTGTTAGGATAATTGTCAGTGTAAGTTTGTTTGATTGGTTACTTTCGCACACGTGATCATAAATATAAGGATTCAATTGGATAAGTTTTTAACCAAAAAAATTGCAGGTAAATTTGAATGGTAAGAAGGCATTATAAACCTCTTATACTACGAGTCTTTAGTTTTATTATATTATATATTTTGTGTTCATCAAAGTTTGAAAGATCAATGTAATATAAAATATAAATAATATAAATAGTATCTATGGAAAAGCTTCTAACATAAGAGATTTATGTATTAGAACGTTAAAACATCAACTTTATATGCGTTTTTCTAATAAACTAGATGGTGGATTTTTTGAATAGTTGGATAAGACATCCTTCGTGATAATTATAAAATTTGAATCTCCTTACGTCAGCCTTAAGAGTACTTAGGCTCTTATTTGTTTCTGTGATATATGTAAGAGTAAAGTAATGGGAATACATAACAAAACGATAAAGAAGATAACAAAACAGTAGATTTAAATGAAATAAAACTAGAAAGAGTTACAAGCTACGAATATCTAGGAAGTATGGTAAGAGAAGGTGGAAAAATAGATCTAGAAATAAACAGACTAAAGAATGTAAACAAAATTTCCTATATTAGAAACTCCAGGGCCTTATTACCGGCAAGGCCCGGTTGTTATGAAATAGTTTTTAATTTACCTATTTTAGTTTTCAATTTTATAGGGTTCGTGGCTACATGCCTAATTGTCTGGTCGCGAATCTAGGGAACCTGGTTTGATCCCGACCGATGCCAAATATTTCGAATTTCAAATGACACAAAATTGACCCCTGTGGTGCACTCTTCACGCCAGCAATGAGTGCCCGTAAGTGACGCCTGGTAAACACCCGCACGGTACAAATATGTCATCATTATCGAAATCTGTGTACAAAGCAGATTGGCACACCCAGAAATGGGTAATATTCCATGATGATATATTTATTTATTTTAGCTTTCAATTTTGGTTGTTTATTTCACCAAGATATAAAAGATCTACTTTCTTTCTAACGTGACCAATACAATGTATAATTCATGCAGACATTATTTCCTAGACTTATTAGTGTATAATAACTTTAAATCAAACCCGTTCACTGCTACTTCTGGGGTCCCACAAGGATCAAACTTGGGCCCACTATTATTCAACCTCTTCATTAATGACGTGGTGGACTGTGTTCAGCATTCTCAAATACTTTTGTATGCCGATGACATAAAAATTTATAAAACCATCAACTCGATTAATGACTGTATTCTCTTACAAAACGACATCAACAACATTTTAAAATGGTCCCACAACTCAAAATTGTTCTTTAATTACAGCAAATGTAAAATAATGAGTTACTTTGTTAAAAAATACGTTTACACTTATGCTTATCACATGGAAACTAATTCGCTTGAGAAAGTAACTCAGTTTAAGGATCTTGGGATTATATTTGACACAAAACTAACATTTAATGTACACATTGAGACTACTGTAAGATCATCCTACAAAAATCTTGGATTTGTAATTAGAAATTGTCGGTCTTTCTGTAAAACAACTACACTCAAAAGCTTGTATTATGCATTTGTCCGCTCCAAGCTAGAATATTGTCTACAAGTCTGGAATCCAATATATCATAAATATATATCTAAGATTGAGTCTGTCCAGCATAAATTCATTAAATATTGTTATTTTAAAATACATGGACAATATCCTATCTTTACCCATGATTATTCTAATTTATTGCCTGAAGTGAACTTCGTGCCATTAAGTAGCAGAAGAAATTTACAATTATCTCTCTACTTATACAAATTAATTAATAATTGTATTGATGACCCATGTAGTCTTGAGCTAATACCATTTCACGTTCCACGCGTCACTTCAAGAAATAAAGTACCATTTCTTTGTAAAGCAGCTAGGACTAATTATGAATTGAAATCTCCAATAAGACAACTCTGTGTAGCATATAACAGTGTATCATGTATTATTGACATTGATATATTTGGCGACTCCTTTTCTAAATTTAAGAATATCTTAACAAAATATTTCTTGTAATAAGTCACTTGGTTAATTTCTTGTATGTATTTATTGTTCAACTCATTCGTTTCTTTCTTGTAATAAGTCAGTTGTTAAATTTCTTACATGTATTTACTGTTCAACTCATTCGTTTCTGTATTTGTATGTCATATGATCGTCCTGTAATTGGGATCTTGAATCCTGTTGGATCGATATATTAATAAATAAATAAATAATGATTAATTTATTGGAAAGCTCGGCTCAGATGTCTATTTTTCGGAATTCTACCCGAGACCCCGTACATTTAAATATCTACGAAAAATTGATAATAGAATCTAATATCATAGTCCCGAGGTCCCTCAAAATCTCCAGCTGGCCCTAGGGAGGAGTAAAACCTTGTCAAAATCGAGCAAGCGGTACTATAATATATCTATTGCAGGAATTTTTCAATGACTTCTGAATATTAAATTTTTAAAAAAATATATTGTTTAAAGAGCCTCAAATATGCAAATATCACGAAATATTCATTAGATAGAGTGGGAAAGAAATGAAAACATGAAGATGATGACAAATAAAGAACTAGATAAAGTAATAACTTAGTAACTAGGGTAGAACAGAAGCAGCTGGACTGATACGGGCATAGGTATAATGAGGACGGAGTGGATTAGAACAGCCTAGTAAGAAAAGTAGTAGAAGCTGGAAGTATGAACATAAAAGAGGAAGACAGAAGAAAGCATGGGAAGTATAACAGAACTCGCAAAATAAAAGAAATACATAAAAAATGAAAATGTTGGCAGGGGACAGTATGAAAGAAGTGGATGGAATGAATTAAAAATGAACAATAATACTGTTTATGAAAATAATAATGATAAATTAGAACATTATTTGTCACAACACTTTTGATCTTTTCTAATAAATCTTTGTCCATTTATATCAATAAAACTCGTACTAATTAAGTATGAGTTATGGCAAATCATCTTACAACAGATTCCCCGTAAATTCTTTCTCTTCAACCTTTACAAACTTTTAAAAAATGTTTACAAATTCCATGAAGAATTTCCTCTCGATCTCTCAATTACTGTCAATCACCCGTAAGGAATTACAGCATTCGTATATCGTATCCTGGATTGAGAAAACCCAACTGTTTCTCTAGAACATATTAATGAATCATAAAGAGGAGATTTATTTTGATGGCGTAAACACTTGCATGCTCTTTGAAAGGCCGCGAAGAACGATATCTTTGGTATCGTCGACACGTTTTATACTTAATGTGCAGATGCGCGGGAAAAATGACGCTCGTAAAAATTTTGTAGCTTCTTCCGGTATGTTTATGTGCTCGCGACGGGACTTTGAAGTGAGATGTAGGTTTCTCGAATGGGTTTATAATTAAATCAAGTGCAACAAGAACTAGTTCTAGTGCAGATACAAATTGTAATTGTGCAAGATAAAATGCACATACATATAAACTTACATGGTTAGGTTTTTTTGTTACAATTACGACATGGTATACAAGTGTTGTGGTAGTATGGTTGTATGCTGTCGACAAATAATATATGGTAGTAGCGATGGCCCATCATGGTACTGACCATTATTAACATTACTAGACTACGCATCTATTTATATTGATATAGTTGTTAGTACTTAATTCATAACGAAGAAACTAGATTATATATTATATTTATTGATTTGAAATAACAATAATTATATTTGATTACAACAATAATAAAACCGGATTACAATCTTCAACAACGCTACAAAAGTAAAAATCTGATGTGACCAACACAATACCTCCCGCCAATTAATTTTTATTAATTTAAATACATATACGTATGAGGTCTCGTGGCCGCGTGCCTGAGTGTTTGTCGCGAATCTGGGGAACCGGGTTCTATCCCGACCGACGCCAGATATTTCGAATTTTAAATGCCACAAATTGACCCCCGTGCCAACACGAGCTGTCGTGAATGGTGTATATCTGGAGATTCTTAATTTATTTTATATTTTTTATATTAATCCTTAAACACTCTGGTGGAGTGGTGGGGTTCCGCAGGGTACCAGATTCAATCCCTACCAACACCAGATATTTAGAATTTTAAATGGCACAAAATTGACCCCTGCGGTGCACTCTCCACGCTATAAATAAGTGAGGCGACACTTGGTAAACGCCCCCTGGAAACTATATTAAGTTCCTTTCCATTTAACTATTGTTCTATTTACAATTTTCTTTTTAAAATGTTACTATTATTAATTTGAAATGATTATTTTTTTGACAGTGACATTTATCTGTCAGTAACATACATTTGAAATATAAACTGTGTAACTAATAGGTAAATTGTGTTTATTTTTAAAACATAGACTCCGGTATTTATAAATTTGATTATTTTATTAATTTATCTATAAAATACATAGAAAAATTATTAATGCACGCCTTCAATTCAATAAATCGCGAAAAGTGACATTTAAATGTATTTTTGGAAGAAAAACTATTTTAAGCTTCTAGTAAAGTGAGATTTCCAGTATCCGATTTACATAAAAAACTAATGGCTTCTTTCCATATTAGAGTAAGGTCGAAATACAAGGTTTCAAAATTCTGCGGTTGATAGTATTTGAGCTAAAGTGACCAGAAGATTCACAATAAATCCAAATATTTTAAAAGCAGAACAATTTTGTAATGTATTACAAAAGACATGCTTAAAACAGATGATCACAAATATTAATTAGATACCTTCAGTCGTTGATAAATAATATAAATAAGAATAAAATATGAACATCAAAGGTTCCGACGAAAATGTCACTAATGCTTGTATTCTTTATACTATGGTATAAAGTCAATTTGTAAATCACATAGGCCCGTACTACGATCACGGTTTTAACTAAAACGCTGTTTTAAGAAGTGTCAGATATCATTATTTAATAACAATAATAAATAATATCGAATTTATTAAAATATGTTTTAAAAGCATAACATCGTTTGTATTAAAACAAATATTTTTAAAAAAATCGATCATCAAACATACGTGCAAAATTAAATGTTGAAATTTGAATTTGACATTTTTTAAAACAGCGTTTTAGTTAAAAACGTGATCGTAGTACGGGCCATTGTGAATAAAGTTAATTCGCAAATACATTACATTACGAAATATTCCTTTTCTCCGAAGACACTTACATCCACATTACTTTTATTAAAAAAAATATTTTTCTGATGTTTATATTTTTTATTATTTGTATCTCGACTAATCCCGCGTATAGTAAACTTTCCCCTATTGATGAAATATATGCTGGTATTTTTTATATTAAAAAAACCGAAATTATGTGTGACATTTATCTGTTCAACCCACATTTGTATCATCCAATCGTAGCCGTAAACATTGTTTGACATAAGTGACGCAAATAACGATATCATTGAAATCCTTTTGTGGCGTAAATCACCACAACGGAAGCGGAAATAATCCAATCTGTCGACCGGTGGCTTCGGCACCTGGGTCCATGCACCCTTGCACGTTCTGCGCATATATAACCAATCCACTGATAGGATAGCCAATACTGCCGTTTTTGTCAATGCTGCAATAAAATGCATAGCTTGGACCATGCGGTTGCTGTGCGCTAGCTAGCTACATACGAGTACCGATTCATTTCGATGCATGGTATGTAGTATGCAGTTTGGTGTTATTTCTTACTAAGGGTTGCAAACTGAACTGAAGAAAACATCGAAGGATGAATCGATGAATTATAAATAAAATGCAAAAACTGATACAGTGGAAGAATATTTAAATTCTGATTTCTTCTGTTCGATTGGCCAGAACACAAACTTAGTTTACAAAAACGAAAAAAATATTTCTTCAGTTATCAAATAAAATCTACAGAATAAGTAATACGAACGCAGTTTGTACAATATTTTTTTATTAAAACTAATAATTAGTAATTTTTGTACAAATAATTATATTTATTAAAACTTTATTGCATAATATTATACATATACACTGCTTTGTAGCTAATTTCAGAGTGATGTGTCAAATTTAAATTCCAATTATTTAAATAACTATTTATTACCAAGTATTTCACTTGTGGTATATAGCAAATTTAAACTTAATAAACTTGTTAAATTTCTTATTGTTTTATTACAATTTACATTACTTTTGTTGGTTATGTGTTACCGACATCCTGAGTACTCTGTCTTGCCGACTTCCGCCGAGCAGAAATTGTTGCCAAGATTGTGAACCAAATGCACTAAATTCATTATTTTAAAATTAAATTCATTCAATATTCCATCATTTTCTCTTAATATTATTAAGCGAAAGAGTGTTTGAGAAACTACACTTTTTCACTATAAATTTTCACTATAAGTTTAGGCGACGCGAAACAACACATTTCATACCTATTATTGAGCATGCAAAATTAATTTTATTTATTGACTCAGATGGAGTTTTTTATACTCTACAATATTTATTTGAAGCTGTTTTACCTAAAATAATTAGGGAAGCAAGAAATTACGCAAGTATGATTTTATATGTTAAAGTCCTTTGTTCCGGTTTCGCTGTATATGACCATAATTGAATTGAGAATATATTTCATTATATTTTATAATCAAAATATATTAAAATTGCAATTATTAATGAAACTTGAATCATTATGCAATTCATTGTTGTAATTAGAGAACATATTTTATTGTCACAATAAGTTACAGAACTCCAATTACATTTATTATATTATTGCAATCAACCATTTCATTATTGTCATCAATTACATTACAAACAATCAATGCTCATTGCTTACATCTCTATTACTCCTTTCAAAAACGTTTCAATTTCATATAATAATTGTTTGTAACACAAAAGAAAAAAGAAATAAACGAGATTGCATTCCAAACCATTTGTACGGATACGGAAATGAACACTAAACGAACAATCATAACTGCTGGTTATGAATTCAGAATATTACCCGTGTGACCTAAAATCAGTTTACTGAAAATTCATAGCATATTCTCCTTATGTTCCATTCAATTTCTGCTTCATTACCCCATATTCAAACCGTAAACTACATTTCCTTTTTCAATGCATCATTCTCATAACCTCTATCATACTTTCGCTGGTTCTATTCTTTCTCAGGTAGGTAAGTGGAATAACAAACGGTCCACGATCTGTCATAACTCATCAAATTAACAAGAAAGAAACTCAGTGGCACTTAAAATGTTACCCATGAAGATTAAATGATTTGCATATCTAAAGATACGACAAATGAGGCGAATTAAAAAGCCATTATGAGTGGAAGTATATGATAAACTCCATTATAAAAATGATCTTTTTAATGCGGGATTGATATTATAATGGAGGGATTGTGCTTTCTATTTGTCAGAGTTAAAAGTCGATTTCGAACAACAGATGATGATAACCAGATTAAATAGTTTTGTTTTGTAAGAGACTCAATAGTTGTAATAATGATGAAATTTAAAGAAAGACAATAGACCTTCGCAATTAAAAGGGATAGAAAATATGCTCAATAGGATTTACATATAGGGTGCGTTCGGTATTCATATCTGTCGAGCACTCTGAGCAATCTGATCACGTGACAGATTCATCTGCGATTTCCGATCTATAGCTTGAATAACCGAACGGATAGAGCGTTTACCTGCCATTTTGACACATTAATTTGCGCCAGAATAAAAACGGAAAATAATAAAGAACTGTTAACATGTTACATTCTTATCTTTGTTATAAAAATAATGACAAAGTTCTTCCTTACAAACTTTTCCATTCAAAAACAACGTAAAATTATCTAAAAAAAAATATAACCAACCCAAAGTCCTGTCATATTTTATTCTATTTATACCAACTTAGAACCTAGAATAGTATATTAAAAACATAAATTACAGAGGACAACGTATTCATGCACGAGTTTGAAATTCGGACAGGAACGCGGCTATCATTTATATTATTTCTTTACAAAAATAATTGACAATTATCATTATGGTAACAGTGGTCCATTGCCAAGATAGTTTGCGTATTTAGTGCATACCAATCCTAAATAACAAAATGTCACCAAAAATCGTTTAAGAATTATGCTCTTTCTAGCACCAATATGCGTGCTAGAATATGCCATTATATTTCCGCAAGAGAGAAAATTAATCACATCTGTCTTACAGATATGTAAATCTGTAAAAAGGTGACAAAAACATCCATTTTTGTTAATATAAAATTATACATAAGAGTGGCAGCTTTCGTTGCGATTTTGTTCATTATTTACAGATCCGTAAGACTTACAGATGTGAACAGAATCAACCCAAAGTTCCTAAAATCTGGGATCTTGAGATTACAATAAAAAGTTTCGTGCCCAAAAAATTAGAATCTGTTACCAAGTCTCATTGTCATAACATATTATTGTGAACTTTTGTAACACATCTTTATTAACAGCTTATTTGAAATTCCCGCTGTTAAAAATTCTTTGTTTCTTTGGTAGGCTGCCTAACTGTTGGTCACTTGTAATAGCAATAAATTAAAAAAAAACTGTAATTGTAAATTGTAATCAAGTTTTGTTGTTGGATTGATTCCATTCACTGTTAATACTCCAGTGAAACTGATGATTCATAATTCAGTTTCTACTTTTTATTTTGAGAACTGCAGTTTCTTTTCCAGGGTATAAATTGAGAGCGCGCTACCATCGTGCGTTAATATATTTGGAATGGTCAATAATTACAGTAGGGCCAACATAAAGACTGGATTTGTACAGTTGAATTACTTCGTAAGTCGACAGAATGTAAGGTGTACAAGAAGTATGAATAACAGTGCAATGTTATTGAATATTGACATAATAATATACTGTGTTGTTAAGGTGATGCAGAGGATATTGCATTTGAGATTAATAAGAGATAACATCGAAGAAATGCATTTGATTAAGAAGATTGCATCTGTATAAGTAATACGTTTCTGTCTGCACATTTCAAGATATTATTTATCAGTTGGAAATATTACAAAATTTATTATTACTGAAGAATTTGTGAACATTTGAATCTTGTTCCATTAAAACAAAATACATATCTCGAAACAAGTGCAATCTGCAATACGATATAAATCTCTGCATTATTTTATGCTACCAGATGGCACTGATGGCAGTATTATTTTTTGTTGTTGGTTCAATAACTTGTAATATCATAATTAATTGCGATAATTCTGGCTTTTTATTTCAAGTTCAAGAATTTCTCCAACATAAATATGCACTTTTTCCGTGGATGCATGTGAAACATTGCAGCATGTTTAGTTATTTATGATGATGTTTTTGTAAATTCCTTCATCTTATATTGCGATACGCTAGTTATTTTAGCCAAGCTATTAGCGCTAATATCACGAGCCTTCGTTTTGAGGACGGATTAATGCCAACAGACTTTCAGCCGCATATATTTTATTGTTGTAATCAATGGTCTTTGTTTGGCTTCTGTTGTTTTAGTCAATTAAAACTTCTGTATTTTTTGCCATTCGGTAGAAATAATAATATAATACAACTGTTACATTCTCTAAAAAATAAACTTAAGTAAGATTACGAAAACATATTAGAAATTTGACAGACGAGCAGACGACAATTTCACCAAATATAGAGTTCACATTTAAAAGATAACAGATCTGCGGTTCTGTCAGTATTACCAACATGAATGTATAGAAAAAAACTAGATTTAGGTAAGACCAAATTGATGGTTGTAGCTCTGTGATGCCTAAATAAAATAAAATACGAAAATCGTTTACTTTACACATTATCTGCAGTTTGTAAAGTATCAACTTTACACATCAGAGTATAAAAAAATTCTTTTAGATTTACATATTTTCGCATTGTAAATGTTACTTATCATATGAATAAACTTCATACAGTGGTCGTATGATGGAAACAATGAGTTGTGTAAAACTGTGTTCCTTAAGTTAATATTTGAACAAAATGAAATACAAGAAGAAAAACATTGTGTAATACTTATAGTTGTATGAAATAGAAGTCTGTTTCTGATAGAACTCATCTATTTATTATAGATTTTGTACTTTGTAATGTTAACGGCCAGATAAAATTCACAGGGTTCGTATTTTCTTTTCCGAGCTTGTGCCACTAATTCCATTTTAAGCCTGGTATATTTTCAATGAAGAATCTTCTTCATTTATTGTTACAGAAATATATGCTAACATCATCCAAGTTCTCCAACTTTAATCGCAATTTCTGTGAGTGCATCTTGTAATATTATAAAATATAATATAAAAATAAATATGATAAAATACTTTACAAAAATCACACAATTATGAGAAAAATTGTATTTTCTGCCATAGTACCTTCGCTGGTGTTTTGACTTATTTGACTTAGTCACATCACCTATAGCATTTTAAATAATTTCTTTATTAATTTTAATATACCATGATACATATACAAAAACTCAAATAGCTATTTATGTATTAAGAGCGCAAAATAGGACATTGTCGATTGAGAGGTTGTTCTCTCGAAATCGACAATGTCCATTTGTCGAACAAACACACACAAGATTTTTTCTACAGTCGCCACAGTGAGGTCCTCCACCATAACAAAAAATAATAAAATGTACACTTTGTACTTAAACTACTACTCAATTAATAAGGATTAATATAAAAAAAAAGTCTTTTATATTTAATTTTAATTTATCGTTATTTCCCATTCTTCTTGATCTATTGCTTCAATCTAATCTAAACATTTTACACTTTCGTTTTATAAATGAATGCCCTATTTTATTTTCACAATAGTGCGGCATTTTTTTATGTAATATACCGACAGAGCAGTTATGTCAGATTTATTTGTAAAGGTGGTAAATGTGTCACTACAGTGCCATTAGTTCCTGACTAAACGTTTCCATTAATAATGTAGACAAGTGACATTTCTCAACATTGTATAGTTAGAAATTTGGACAGCGAGCGTTTCTTCTACTTTGTCACGCTAGAGCGGCAAAGTGACATTTTGCGTTGACAAAAGAGAGCGCAAATGGCTACTGTCTATGTAGACTGTAGAAAAATAAAATTGAATCACTTTCTCGAAATGTCGAAATTGATTCGGTACCCAAAGGTACCAATGTGTAGTCGTTAGAGGCGCTGACACACAAAGTGTTCACGTCGCCTATAGGAGTGCCAACCTCTAGAAGTGGAAGATAACACTAAACGAAACATATAATTATTTGAACAATTTGCAACAGACACCATCATAATAACACCAAATAAATTTCCATTTGTTCCTAAAAAGTTACAAGCGTAAAAAATAAAAAATAGTACTTAGTTTTCAACTAACGATAATAATAGTTTTCTCCTCTCGCAGGCCTGCTATTTACGCTTCTGTATTCGTGTTGTTGGTTTCGAATGTACATCGTTCGTCAAGCTTTTGTTCGAATGAACGAAATAATGAAGGTGATATAGAGTGATAAACCAATGGAATGGCAACTTTTATGTTGCTCCTAATGTAGGGGTATAAAATATTTAATAGTTTGGCATTAATTTAATGTGAGTAATATTCGAGAACATAAAATGTAGCGTTGCAATCTATGCACCCTATCCCGGCATCCTATATACTTACGAGATATTATTTTGGTATGATATTTTTCATCATAAATTTATATTTTGCTGGCGAATCGTATACCTGATTATACTGAGGCTAAAATCCAATTCAATCAGGAGAAGAGATCATAAATATACACAACATTCCAATAAATGAAATAATGCCAGATAGACAAATATTTGATATAAGACAGACAGAATTATTTTTATTTAGATGTTTTATTTAGAAATTATGTTGCATATCAATTCAAAACACTTAAGCCGATCAAAATAGACACTATTATATAAACGGACGATATACCTACAAAGTATCTACTAATAGCGGACACATACATTTAAAAATTAATAAACAAGCAAAAATCTGTGGAAAGGAAATAGAAAAAATGAAAAAGGAAATTAGTGTAAGTAAGAGTAATGATAATAAATAACAAAGCGGTGCAAGAAGCCAACATAACAGTAGAAATAAAGAGAATAAAACTAGAAAAAAATACAGCCTACGAATATTTAGGAAGTACCTATGATAAGATGGAAAAACAAACATAGGAATAATCAACAAACTGAAGAACGATTAATAATAGGAGTCTAAGGTTAAATTATAACTAAAACTAATACAACTACCCCTTAACCTTAAAATAAGCTATATACGTACTACTGATGATGAGAACTTAGTTCTCGAAATACGTATATAATATAGTTTATTTTACAATTTTAAGGTTAAGGGTAATTGTATCAGTTTTACTTAAACTGAAGAACACTAATAAAAAAGAGAACAAAAATTAAGGTATACAATCTTGGAATATGCAGAACAAACATGAGGGAAAAATTAACTCAACGGAAAGTAAATACCTCAGGAAGATCTTGAAAAAAAAAACAAAATGGGTTGATAACAAATCAAAAACTAGACCAGGTTAGAACAACAACTGGGCTACGGGATACAGATGCATAATGAGGAAGGATCTATAGTAAGAAAAGTAAAAGAAGATGGTAGTATGAACAAAAAAATGATGTGGCTGGCACATTACCTTCCGTCAATCTTGCGTATTATGTACAACTTCCATATATAAATTCTCTTGCAAAAGATCTTATATTTCCAGTAAAATTATTTCATAAACAAACTATGCAAATTGCACTTGACACTGACATCTTTTTTATCTATTCCTATTCGTTAGGTGTCGCTGTGTTTTATTTTCTTCTTCCACTCATTTCTGTTTTGCGTACGTCCTTATTTAGTTCCTTTTCTTTCAAGTTTTCTGTCATACAGACCTTACATCTTATCTTTAATCTTCCTCTTTCCGTGTCTATCTCAACATCCTCATCTCTGCCTCATTCATTTTCTTTTCATTGACACTGACGTCTGTCAGTTAGAATTTTCTTAATATAATAGCTGTTTGCAGGTTATAGCATAGCTGGCTAATTTATATGATTTAATTTCTTTATAGTTCTTTAACTCTATATCCATTGAATATGAAATATAAAATGCAATCAATTCGTATAGATAAGAATATTCTTTAATATTTATAATAACATTAAATGTCAAAAAATAATATTTAACAGCGTTTTTTCAAGAAAAACTGTTAACATTTTCAAATGAGGGTACTTCTGGTTGACCAAGTATAACCAAAATCTAATCAGGTCTGTATATGGATGTAAGGAAGAGGAATACGTAAAAAATGTAAATTTTGGAATTCTAGTATTGGAGATATCGCGGCCGAAATTATAGTCACACACATACACACATACATACAGACATCATCGTAAAAATAGTAAAATCGTATTTTAGGGACCTTAATACGTACTTCATTGAAAACTCACCGTCGAATTTTTTTATCAAAGACAATACCTTCTTTACCTAGAGGTGACGGAAGGAAAAAGAACAAAATTTAAAGTATACATTCCTGGAATATGCAAAACACAATATGAGGGAAATTAAATACCTCAGAAAAAAGAAAATGGGACAGAAAGAAATGAAAACATAAGGATGATGGCAGGTCAAAAACTAGACTAGGTTAGAACAGCAACTGGGCTACGGTATACAGACGCATAATGAAGTTGGATCAGAACAACCTATAGTAAGAAAAGTAGTAGAGGATGGTATGAATAAAAAAGGGAAGAGGAAGACCAAGGAAAACATGGGAAGGATGAATAGCAGAACTCGAAAATAAAAAAAAGAAAAAGTTAGAAGAAATGAAAAATTGAGTAAAAATTATACTTAAGAAAAGGAAATTCCACAACTGACTACGGGTGTATTTGCATTTCATAACATTTAAGACAATGTTTAGAAACCCAGTTCTAACTTCTACTTTCTCTAATAAAAAATAATAAAAAAGTGGTTGCTAATGATGAACCGAAATATTGAATTTATATAAAAATGGAATTTCAAACAATACCTATTTAAATTTCAGAAGTAGTTTACTTTTCAGTACAATAGAGTTCATTGTACGGCACTACGATCTTTCTAAATTAGTAAACATTTTATTGTTTTATAACAAATTAAGTTACTAGTTTAGTTTACCATATTCCATCGTAAAATGAATTCAGCCGCACCTTATTTTCTGTATGCTCTAGTAATATACTATACAGAAATACGAATTTATTTATAATTTCACTACGAACTGAAGCGTATTGAAGTTTCCTGTCTTAAAACTAAATATAAAACACTTTCTTCTAATACATTTATCACAAGGAATTCACATATTGGCACACATTCATTTCTTGATTCTCCGTAACTTTTTGAACTATTTGCCAAATTTAATGCATAAGTAAATGCAATTATCATTATAAAATGATGATAAATGACCGAACAACTGCTGTGGAATAAAACACAAATAAAACATGATGTTCTTCTTGATCTAGTTTGAGACTTACTAATGTCTCTATGATTAATACCCGAGAAGTATGCTATTATCACATATTTAAAATTAATTTAGAGACAATTAACATTCTTGTTGGTATTTACCAACCCAATTTAGAGGCTGGATGCCATCAAGTTACATGCACACGGAACACACACGAAGATAAAGAGTTTTTCTGACATGTCGCCAGTAGCTTAACTGTAGTTCGTATTTTCAAAATTTGGCGGCAAATACTATGATGGTAGAATTTCGAGGATAAAATACATTGTTCATATATTTTAGAATTTTATTTGAAATATGTTCAAAGTTGTTTATTTCAACAATAATATACTTCACCATTCTTCCTTCATAAACAAATTTTGCAAATTGCACTTGACACTGACATCTTCTTCTTTAGCTTTTCCCATTCGTTAGGAGGTCGCTATTTTTTATTTTCCTTTTCCACTCATTTCTGTTTTGCGTATCCATTCAGCTCCTTGTCTTACTAAGCTATTCATTCATCTTCCAATATATTCTTCATCTCTCCTCATAACATGTTCAAACCAATGTAATCGTATCGTATTTTTCTAGAAACTTCTAACACGAGTTATTCTTTCATTCATTACCGTATCTTTCCTTGTCTCCCTCAACATCTATCTTAACATCCTCATCTCTGTCACATTATTTACTTTTCATTGATATTGACATCTGTCAATTTGAATTATCTAAATATATTAACAGTTTTCATGGTTAGTATAGCAGGCTGATGTGTGAAATTTATTTTTATAATTCTTTAACTCTGTATCTATTGAATATGAAGTATAAAATGCAATCACATCATATAGGGAATAACATATTCTATAAAACTTATAAACATTATATGTCAATAAATAATATTTAACTGCGTTTAATACCTTCAAAACAACCTAACTTTTTAAACGTCAGTTTGATGATTACACCACAGAACACTAATATTAAAATTACCGCCAACGCAGTGACACTCTAACCCCAAACTTGGATTGGCTATAGACTAAGGGTCACGAGTGAGTCCGTAACCTATGGACTACTCGTTTTAAAAAGGAGAAGTCCCTATATACAAAATTTCATCAGGCCACCAGTGCTTTTGTATCTTTAATTTTTAGAGCATTTAAACCTTTTTTGAAATATTAGCAATTCATGGTTCGAAAATGCTCTCAGGTCTAATGAATTTTACCACTTCTGTATTCTACAGGTAGAATAAAACCTTGGCATCAACTGTATCTTGACAGTAAAACGTTATTGGCAGATTCAGTGTGGTCTATAAAAGGTGATATATACGATTCGTACAACTGTGTTATGACGGCTATTTTGATAATGAAGCAAGCAGAACCGTTCTGATAATAAAAAGCAAATGTGTTTTAGGGGAGCGAGGCGATGTTCTGTTTCCCGTTCCGGTACCGGTTTGTGAGACGTTTGGGAAAATTACACCGCTGTTTACTGTGGTCTTCAAATGTCAATGTTATGGGATGAGTATTTTAAACATTGATTGCTTCAATTTCCTCTACGAGCTTTTATCTTTGAATTGAAAAGGTTCTATGCTAAATTGAATCGCTTAATTTTCGACGGAAATGCTAATAGCTACATTCAATTATCATCAACTGGATATTTCAAATAATTATACTCAATTAAATATATTTGTTTGTTCACAATTTTCGCTAAATTGGTTGATTCTTATAAGACCATCTTTTCAGTTCTTTCCCTAAAAATAGTAATTTACCTGAAAGTATCTTTACTGGGCTCACAAACTTGCAAGGCTGGCCTACGGCTTACCCAGTAAAATATCATTGGATACAATTTTTTTTCGCGGTCATGAACAAATGAATAAATAAAAATCTATAGGTACGCATTATGGGGTCTCGTGGCCGCGTTCCAGAGTGTATGGTTATGTTATACAGAGAGGGTATAAAAACAAATATAGAAAATTACAAATTAACAGTGTATATATATATATATATATATATATATATATATATATATATATATATATATATATATATATATATATATATATATATATACAGTGTGTTAATTAAAAACCTGGCCATAGGCGTTTAACATGGGAAATCAGTTTTTCCTTGCGCAAAAGTTCCCAAATTATTTTAGACAAAAATACTTCAAATAAATGTTGTAGAGAATTAAATTCTGCATCCAGATTAGTTATAAGATTTTATTTTCGACGTTTCATAACCGAGAAAATCAATCTCAAAGTTTTTCGAAAATTGCTGATTTATAGCGATAGCCATGAAACTCAAACAAAATTACGAACAATTGTATGACATTGACACAATGAATTAGAATTTAACTTTTTTAGAATACATAGCTGTCAACATATACAAAATAAAATAAAAATGAAAACAAGAATAATGTATTTATTTAAAAAGAAAAACAGAAAACTAGAATGAATATAATTTTATATTAAATGTTCAAATAACCCTCCATTTTGCGCTAAGCAATACCCAAGTCTATTATAAAAGCCATGTCGAACATTATGCAGCTGTCTGGCATTTATTTTTCTACATTCATTGGAAATTACAGCTTTAAGTTTTTGTAATAAGATTCTATTGTGGTTTTACTTGGAATTTGTCGATGTGACCACATTACACTTATTAAATCACGTATTTTTCTATAGCTTTGTCCACAGTAACACCATTTTATAATCTGAAGCTTTTCTTCATGAGAAAACTGTTCCATACTTCCAAAAAAATATGTTACTGAACGAAAATCACAAAACACAAACTTTCTTTGACAGTTAAGATGTCATACAATTGTTTGTAATTTTGTTTGACTTCCATGGCTATCGCTATAAATCAGCAATTTTCGATAAACTTTGAAATTGATTTTCTCGGTTATGAAACATCGAAAATAAAATCTTATTACTAATCTGGATGCAGAATTTAATTCTCTACAACATTTATTTGAAGTATTTTTGTCTAAAATAATTTGGGAACTTTTGCGCAAGGAAAAACTGATTTCCCATGTTAAACGCCTATGGCCAGGTTTTTAATTAACACACTGTATATATAGGGTGTGTAGAGTGGTGTAAATAAATTTAAAAAATCTGGGGAACCGGGTACGATCCCGACCGACGCCAAATATTTCAAATTGTAAATTAACCGATAATTGTTAACTGGAACAGAAATTAAAAGTTTTGTCTCAATTCCATGCTATTGCTATTTTCGATGTGATTTTTGACATTTTCATATCTAATTTCTGCCGCTAAAAGACATGCTAAAATAATTTTGCTTATTGGTTCAAGTGCAGAATTTTATGCTGTGAAGCTCTTTTACTTAAAATAATTAGAGAAGCAGGAAATTACGAAAGTCTTATTTTACATGTTAAAGTCCTCCGGTCACCACCCTATGTATATATATATATATATATATATATATATATATATATATATATATATATATATATATATATATATATATATATATAACTAACAGTTTGTTGACCACTGGTCACGCATCAAATACTTAACTAAAAATTCATAATCTTGCTTATTAGGTAAGTAAAATTTTTAAATCGCGTTTGCACTAAAATTCTTAGTTAATCCTGTTAAAAAAAATAATTAAAAAACATTAATATAGAACCCCATTAAAGTGTAGCTCTCTATAATGATTTGTAACTATAGCAGAGAGAAAGAGATTATAATCCAACAACTGCATGTTAGACTATTGTAGACCATACGCAAGCCTAACAGTACATTAATTCGATATTGCATGGAACGTTCGCTCCATTGTGCGCAATTTTATATTTCATTTGGCAGTAAAATTCTATTACAGCACAACTAACAAAAGTAAGCACACAGTTATAAAGCAATAATTTGAACTATAATCCATTCACGATAGCGAGAGAATTTGCAACTAATTCTTATATTGGTCAATAGAAGATAATTTGAACCCTAACCCCGAACCAATGTAATGATTTTAATTTCTGTTAATTTAAATACATACCTACCTGTGGGATCTCGTGGCCGCGTACCTAAGTGTCTTTTCGCGAATCTGGGGAACCGGGTTCTATCCCGACCGACGCCAGATATTTCGAATTTTAAATGGCACAAATTGATTCCCGTGCCAGCAATAAGTGCAACATCTCATTAGTTCCAAATTCTCTCGCTGTCGTGAATGGTGTATTTCTGGAGATTCTTAATTTGTTTTATATTTTTTATATTAATCCTTAAACACTCTGGTGGAGTGGTGGGGTTCCTCAGGGTACCAGAACAGTTTCTTTTATAAATAATATGGACACTTTTCATAAATAGTCTTAAAATCTCAACGAAATTACATTGTTGAATTAAAAAAGAAAGATTATAACAATAAAATAGTGTGTACAATAGATTACAACAATAATAACTGTATCATTTTCATTAACAGCTCTGCAAAAAATTTAAATTGTTACAGTGTGTATTATAAAGTTGGCAATGTTAAAAGATAAAATCAAAGAAAGCTGTGATTAATAGTGCGAATTTAATTTTAACTAAATTAATGTCGCAAAATCTAAATGTTACATCTAAATATTAATAATGTGGTGCAAATTGATTACATCTTAAATTCTTCGAGAAAGGTTTATGCTAATGTATTGGCGCGAATGGCGAGAGTTATTCAAATGTATTTCCGGAGTAATTTTAAAATAAGTAGGCATAATTTTAAAGTTTGGCTACCGAAAATTATACATGCATCGAGAACGAAACACTTTTAAAAGATCCATAAAGTTATAACCACAGTAATTTGTACCCAAATTTCTATATAAATTACACAGCACTTTAATAAAATTTAGTATAATTGGCTATTATTCCAAACAGTCTGTTGATAATAATTGAAAAGCTATTAACATATCCGTTAAAAATAACCGATTCAGTTTAGCATACAACCTTTCAATTCATCTACGGATGTCAAAAGTTAGAGCAAGATGAATTTCGACCCGGATTGGTACTGGTAATGAAACCTGGATTCGAAACAAACAGGGCACACCACCTAAATAGTTCAAGGTGTCGCAATCTGTTGGAAAAATGATGACTTTTGTTTCCTTTTGGATATTCCGTTAATTAATTACAAAGACGAAGATGTTTCAATAACTGAAATATTACTCTGATCTGCTGCTGACACAATTAAAAGAAGCCTTAAAGGAAAAAAGAAGAGGAAAATGGATCAAAGATGTGCTAGAAGCAATAAATTTAAGGACAATAAAAAGATGAAAGCTGCAATTTCGGACATAATAATAAAAACAAAATAAGTTTTTTTCGCGATAGTCTAGAAAATGAACTGTTTCCAATCACTTTTTAGACCGGATTTTTTTTTTACTGAACTAGCTCCGAAAATTGTCTATAAGGGATTGAAAAGTAACTTTCTCACAATAAAAAATAAAAAAAAAATATATCATCACGGAATATTACCCATTGCTGGGTGTGCCAATCTGTTTTTGTATACAAAGATATCGGTAATGTAACATAGTTATACCGTGCGGGCGTTTACCAGGCGTCACCTCTCGGACACTTATTGTTGGAGAGGAGAGTGCACAACAGGGGTCAATTTTGTACCATTTACAATTTGAAATATTTGGCGTCGGTCGGGATTGAACCAGGTTTTTTAAATTTATTTACACCACTCTACAGGATTTAAAATCACAATTATATATATATATATATATATATATATATATATATATATATATATATATATATATATATATATATTTCCTTGCGCAAAAGTTCCCAAATTATTTTAGACAAAAATACTTCAAATAAATGTTTTAAAGAATTAAATTCTGCACCCGAGTTAGTAATAAGATTTTATGTTTGACATTTGATAACCGAGAAAATCAATTTTGAATTTTTCTGGAGATAGCTGATTTATAGCGGTAGCCATGGAACTCAAACAAAATTACGAACAATTGTATGCCATCTTAACTGTCAAAAAATGTTTATGTTTTATAATTTTCGTTCAATAACATATTTCTTTGAAAGTATGGAACAGTTTTCTCACGAAGAAAAGATTCAGATTATAAAATGGTGGACAAATTTAGTTTTAGTTGCATGGCTATCGCAATAAATCAGCAATCTTCAAAAAACTTTAAGATTGATTTTCTCGGCCATTAAATGCCAAAAATAAAATCTTATTACTAACTCACGTGCAGAATTTAATTCTCTACAATATTTATTTGAAGAATTTTTGTCTAAAATAATTTGGGAACTTTTGCGCAAGGAAAAACTGATTTCCTATCTTAAACACATATGGCCAGGTTTTTAATTAACACACTGTATTTATATATATCACATTCGATTCCAAAATAAAGAACATTCAACTTTGATGAAACTCTTTCGCCAGTTGTGCGTTTTTCCGAAATTTACCTATTCATAATTCGTCTCTTCCAATATGTGTGCACATGTGGCCTGATCTTGTGCTCGCGTAGCATTCCACGCGGCTTGTGGCGTCCCTCTTGCTCGTATGAAATTTGTCAATACGACGTGGAGCGTCCACCGTACCGTCCAGCCGACAACCACATCGACATCGCTTTACGGTCGGCGGCGGGAGTTCGATGGCATCGGACAGTTTATGATCGCCGCACGGGATTTGATTGCTAATACCCGGGCATTTATTGCATGTTGCATAAATCTTTCCCCCAAAGAGGGAGACACCCTAAGAAGGAGACAGTTTTATTCTGGTGCGGTCCATACGTGGTGTATTTATTCCTACATATGAGACGAATTTCGCAAAACATGAGTTTAATTTTTACCATCACCACTATAATAACATAAGTTATTTAAACTTATTCATACAGGGTAAGTCTGGGAAGACGCCTCCCCCCCCTATTTTTTTATTATAATATAAAAAAATGACGGTAGATGTAAATATTTTTATAAAGCCAGGTTTATAAGATACGACTATCCCGCTACCATTGGTAAGGGAGGTATGGGGATCGTGCTAAAAATCGCATATCGAGATTTTGGTAAATGACTACGTTTTAAGGTCCCTAGAATCCATTTTTAACATTTTCACGATGATGTATGTATGTATGTGTGTGTGTGGATCCTCTTTACGCTCTAACTCAAATACTATCATTCAGAAAGTTTTGAAACAATGTATTTCTACCTTATTCTAATATGGAAAGAACTGATTAGATTTTGGTAGCAATCGAATAAATGGCGGGAGGTACTGTGTTGGTCACATCAGATTTTTATTTTTTAAATAGCAATCTGTAATTATTTTACTAAAATATAAACCACCATTTCTTCATATTACATCCGAGGTGGGATGTTCAATGAAACTCCCACCAAGGTATGTATACTATTTTGTTCACAATCATCCTCATTTAAATCAAAAATTTTCTGGATAAATTAATGAGTTACAATCTTTAAATTTGTTAATGTTTTTTGACAGCTGCATATGGTATAATTGTATCACGAGAAGTTAGTTGTAGTTAGTAGTTAGATGACAGCACATTATTATTTAGATGATAAAATTTAGTCTTTTAAGTAATAATAATTAAAAAATTAGTAAAATTTGTAAATATTTGGCTAATTGTTGTGATGGAAATAGTCCTAAATTGACATATCATATAATAATAATAATATTTATTTTGCCCTCCAGGAAATTCCTGATACAAAAGAAATACAATACGAATATAAAGGTATTTACATACATACACACATTTTAAGAATAGTACAAAAATGCAGAGTATTTTTAATCTTATATAACAATAATACAAACAAGGTTTAATAATGACAATTATTCATTAAGTAAGAATGATCTTAATTTTAAAGCATTAGCCATGAAGTAAAATAAATTATAAGCCTGATTTTTATCCGCGATATTAAGACATGAGCTAATAGATTCGACATATCAGAATATAGTAATGTCCTTTTGCCGGTCTAGACGATGTAAATAAGTATTTCCCTATTTAGAGTTATGTAATACTACTTATATCGGACGGATATACAAAAAATGAAATTTAAAACTGTATGATGTAAACTAACATTACGCGTATTAAAATTTTCCTCATTACAATGATAAAAATAAATGAGATGTAAATACAAGTATTTATATTCTAGCGAAAAAATGCGGCGTTACTTAAAATGTTTAAAAAGTTTTACCAAAATCAGCGGTACTAAAAATCAAATATATTTCTTATAGGGACTTATGATTTTGACGTCATCCGCGGTGAATCGGCAGCGGACCTCCCTCCACACAATTTAGAAAAAGACAAGAAATTTTTAGAAAAAGCGAGGTGATATACCATGGCCGAGTCGATCAAATGCTCTCCCCGTTGATCCCATTTCTCGTCATTTATTTTTTAGTCAGCAAAGTATGATTTAAGTTATTTTGTGTAGTGCTCAGACCAAATATAAATTTATGCTTGGTCTGAGGTGTAGTGCATGTTATTAATTATCTCTCCTTTCAAAAAACAGTTGTTGTGATCACGTGGTGGATCACGAGTTAAACGTCAAACTTAGAGTTAATTCTTGCTCACTACATAACTAATTATTAAACACTTTTTTGCACACTAGATGGCCACCGAAACATTTGAATTGTATAAGTCCCCATTGTGAAGTGACGCATAATAAGCGCCCTCTTGCCCTAACAGTTTATCACCGAAGTCTGTGAATAGAGGCACACATAAAAATAGGTAATAAGCCGTGACGATATATTTATTAAAAATTTATAATAATAATAACATGATCGCAGAAATTACGAGTATACGCTCCATAAATGTTTTTCATTTCATGGTTACGATAAATATATTACCATGAACTAGCAATATACAACAAAAAAGGAATTGATTACGACAATAAATTTACTTAAATGCAGAGATTAATAGCACGAATTAAATTGATTACAACAATGAACCATGTGATTGCAACAATTACATTAGGTACTTACAGCCATAAACGCTGTTAATTAGCTTGTATTATTTGTTGCAATTTTCTTACTGCTTCGTAAAATTCACAACAAATACGGAAAACATTTAACATAAATTATAAATAAGTATTGAAATAAAATAGATAATTTATGAATATTATTTCAAATGAATAAAGATGACTTCTTTTCCTGTATCGTATTTATAAGCAGTGATTCCAACATGTTTGTATAGGGATTAGCTGCAGGTTGGAAGAACTAATAGAGGGTTCAGACTTCAGAGACGCTAGGGACGCTTTCACGACGCCAAGCGACGTTCGACGTCGGGGAAACTTAATTGATATTCGTTTCATTGGTTTACGCCTCAAGTTTAATGTTTAAGAAAGAATCTGCCAGAGATTTATTGCTAAGATCAACACTAAATGTGTTGCGGTAATTTATTGCATAGTTTATTACAATTTTGATTAGCAGTTTAATTCATTTTCGTAATAATAATTTCCAATATTAAAGACCTTATAAAATGAATTCTTTATACATTTTTTTATACGAGGGTCATTCAATAAGTAAAGAGACAAATGGCTATAGCTCAAAAACGGTTTATTTCAGTTTTTCAAAATTAAGGCTATTTTTCAACATAATCACCCCCCACAGTTATGCACTTGTCCCATCTTTCTTGCAGCTTTCTAATTCCCTTGGCGAAGAATTCTTTCGATTTACCCCGAAGCCACTTTTGCACCGCTTCCTTAACTTCCGCATTGTTAGCAAATCTTTTTCCACGTAGGGCGTCTTTGAGTGGTCCAAGCAGGTAAAAATCAGATGGGGCGAGGTCGGGACTGTAGGCAGGATGAGGTAAGACCTCCCAACTCAATTCTTGAAGTTTATCACGGGTCAGCTGGGCTGTATGAGGGCGGGCGTTATCGTGCTGAAGAATGACTCCTTTTGACAAGAGTCCACGGCGTTTGCTCCTGATAGCTGGTCTAACTTTGTGTTCTAGCATCTCAGAGTAGTATTGGCTATTGATAGTTCGCTGATTTTGAAGGAAATCGCAATAGACTGGACCCTGTGAGTCTCAAAAGATGGTCAGCATCACTTTACCGGCGGAAGGTTGAACCTACACTTGTTCGGCCACTTGTAAACCGATCAACCCACTTGTAAAAATTCGCACGGTTCATACAACTTTTGCCGTACTGTATTAACATTCTAGAAAAAAATTCACTTGGTTTTACACCTTCTGCGACTAAAAATCTAATGACTGAGCGCTGCTCTTCTAAGGTGCAATCTTCTAGTGGACTTCCCATGGTGAACTGAAAATTTTGAGGTTATGTTGACATAAAATGATGAAACAGCTGTTCAGAGCATATCCCAAGGTTGCCAACTAACACCCGTGAAAAGATTGTACACATTCATTGAATAGTTTTAAAATTATAGAATTTGTCTCTTTACTTATTGAATGACCCTCGTAGTTTGCGTCTTTTATATAATAAACTTACTTACTTAATCCTATGCCTTTCTACCTTTCGGTGTAGACTGTGAGTTGTTATTCCCTTTCTTTGTAGTCTTCGGGGTTTCGTTTCCATATTTCCCTCCATGCTTTCCGATCTTGCATGAGTGTTCTGGCTTCTTTCCCCATGACACCTCTGGATTCCAGTGCTGCGATGACATCTTGGTCCCATGTTTTGTTGGGTCTGCCTCTTCTCCTTTTTCCTCTAGGTTTCGTTTCATACACGCATTTTGCAGTTCTACTTTCGTCCATTCTTTGTGTGTGTCCCCTCCACCTCCGCTGTCCCTCCTGTATGATATCTTTTACCGGTTTCGTATTCAATTTTTGTCTATACATCTCATTTCTTATCTTGACGAGTTTGGTCTTTCCGTCGATTTTTTTTAGAAATCTCATTTCGATGTTTGTATTTTACTCTGCAGTCTTTCTGTCATCGTCCAGGATTCACTCCCATAAGTTATTACTGGGATTATAACTTTTTTAAACACCTCTACTTTTGTTATCGCTGGTACTTCTTTTTTCGCGAGGAATTATATAATAAAATTATTAAAAAACTGCTATATTAAACCGAGTTGATTTAGGGAAATTTGTATAGGTTGTGGAATGTAGTTGGTAATATTGGATTGACATTTATACAATTATTTAAAAGTTCATGTCAATTTATTTATGAACATAAATTTAAGAGAATATAATAGTGCAACCATGGAAGATGTAATCAATTCCATTCTGCCTGAGCAATACAAAATATGCGATTCGAAATGAAGGGCTGGTATGCAGCGTCATAATATTTATACATCGCCCTGTTCATTTCTAGTTTCGTTCAGTTTGCTAACATTCAAATCTTGACCATGAAGTTGGCGCAGTCGGAAAGGGTAGATCCTTCCGTTTCAATAAATAATTTTCATGTACATTTTGTACTCCAGAGTGTCATCATCATCATCATAATCTTTACGGTTTAGGCTAGTTAGCCTGTTCCGTTATCTTAGAGCATTGAATTATTGGTCCTTCCATCTTTTCCTTGGTCGGCCGGTTCTTCTTCTTCCTTTTGGTTCGTAGTGTAATAGCTGGTATGGTATTCTGCTATGGTCCATTCTTTCGACGTGGTTTTTCCATTCTTCTCTGTATGTGTCTAATGTCTGTGTTTTTTAAATTATGAGCGCCAACTTCATGGTCAAAATTTGAACGTTAGGAAACTGAACGAAACAAGAAATGAACGGCGCGATGTTTGAACATTAGGACGACACTTGTGTTCCCAAAATAAGTAATTGGATTTCATGGTGGCTTCATTATGAACGCAAAGTATCAAAAAATCAGATTTTATAGTACACAGCAACACGGCTACAACAGTCATTTTTATACAAAGTTGCATTAGTATAGTAGCGCACCAATTAAATTACAGTAAGGAAGTATATGAATGTTATATGTCACATTGTCAATATACATAGATTAATAGATCCAGATGTAAAATTATAGATACAAGATACATGTTTTACTTTCCATAATGATTCAAAAGGTAACTTACCATACCATGCAATACGTAATTTATTGCGTATAATAAATAAATTACTCTCTGCTATAAAAATATAGAAAACATGTAGTTTTGCATTTCACTTAGACAATTTATATCATTTAATCATACTGTATCCCGGTGAATTCTTTTTCATTTTCTCCATTTCTAAGCTAAGTGTGTCAGAGTATGATTAATACCAATGTATTGTTACTTTATAAATTAACAGTGACAGTATCACACACGCAATTAAATAGGCAGAAAATGGAATGTTAATTGAATGTGATAGTAGCTTAGCCTTTATAATTCTCTTATCGAGGTATTTATTACTAGGAATGTCTTTACTCTGGGTTGAACTTTGTGAACTGTTAGTATAAATAAAATTTACAAGCATTTAATTTTAATTAAAGATGACAAATGTTTCAAGTTAGAAATTCTAAATGTTGCAAAGATTTCTAAAAGAGACGTATTGTTTGCTTCACTTCCATATGTCAAAAATGTCACGGACAAGATTGGTAGAATTCTTCGTAAGAAGAACATGAAGATTTCGTTTTCTCCATATATTAAAATTCGATGTTAGACAAGTTAAAGACGTCATCCCTCTTCAGTCATCAGGGATTTACCAGATTCCAATGTGTCTGCGGGAAAGTTTACATTGGCCAGATTGGTAGAACTATTTCTACAAGATTGAATGAATACCAGCGTTCGGTCAGATTGAAGAAGCCAGAAAAATCTTCAGTTGTAGAGTATGCCCTGGAAAATTTCTGTCTCGTGGTAACATCATTAAAATATTATAAAAAATTTAAGTTTCAATCTCGTGCCCTTAATGATAAACTAAACTAGAATTATTTTTCCATTATGTATTAAAACAAAAAGGTACTATAAAATTACTCTTGAGTAATTAACGATGCATTATTCGTTTTTTGAAATGTTTAATTATGTAGGGCTGTATAAAAATTTATATGATCATTAACGCAACATTCTTAAGATATTAAGCTTATAATTGGAACAAAGTTAATTACTGGGAGTTATTATCATTATCTGACAGGTACAGGATAATAATAACGAGCATGTATTAAACGATGCCTGAAAAGCTGAGATAAAGCATTTCAATCAGTCAATCACTGTGGTAAAAATGCAGTAATAAACTTCACGGCGTTTAATTTAATGGCAAGGGTTATCATTATTGACGTTGTTAATAGGAATCAAATATTTATATTTGATCAATTCACCTGAACATTTTTAATCGTTTTTGTATTTGGCGTGCCACGGCGTAACCTAAAAAAATTCGTTTCCCTGTCAAATAGTTTTTTACCTTCTGTCACCTATAGGTAAGGAAGGTATTGTCTTTGGTCAAAAAATTCAATGATGAGTTTTTAGTGAATAAGCATGTTAGATATGCTAACCATGAAAATTACTAATATATTCAGATAATTCAAATTGACAGATGTCAGTATCAATGAAAAGTAAAGAGATATGGCAGAGATGACGATGTTGAAGTAGATGTTGGGGAGACACGGAAAGATACAAGAGAGACGATTACATTGGGTTGAACATGTCATGAGGAGAGATGAAGAATATATTGGAAGAATGAATAGCTTTTTATTAGAAGGTTGAAGAAACAGAAGAAGACTAAAGATAAGATGGAAGGACTGTAACTTGAGTGAAAAGGAACAGAATGAGAACGACACGCAAAACAGAAATGAGTGAAAGAAGAACAAAAAATAGCGACCCCTAACGAATTGGAAAAGCTAAAGAAGAAGATGTCAGTGTCAAGTGCAATTTGCTTAGTTTGTTTATGAAATAATTTCACTGGAAATTTAAAATCTTTTGCAAAAAAATTTATGTATGGAATTTATACATAATATACAGGATTGACGGAAGGTATTGTGCTGGCCACATCAGATTTTTTTTGTTCATCATTTACTAAATAGGACTCTGCGAAAGTATATTTTAGAGGGGTTTGCCTTCACATTCAAAATGAAGAATCAGATCCAGAATTAAAATTTGGATCCGGATCCGTAACAAAAACGTCGAATCCGAATCCAAGTTCAGATCCGGATCGAAATTAGGATTCGGATTCAATTCCGAATTAAATTTACGGATATCCGCTTCAATGTCCGAACATCGGATATCAGAGGAACCGGATATTTTGAAATCCGGGTACTCGGATCCAAGTTTTATCGGATCCTCACAGCACTAGGGTTAACCAACAGTTAGATATGTTGCAAAATTGTTCTTACCAGCTTTGGTTAGAGCTAACTGGAAGTTAAAATTGTTGTTCGCATCGCTTTCTAACCTTTAGTTCAATTCTTAACTAATGATTAATAAACAGTCACTTTAACTAGAGGTGGTAGGATCGGGCCTAAGACTTGTTAAAATTATCTTTAAAAAATTGAAGCGCCATGTATTATCAATATATCAGTTTTATTTGTGACGTCTATATATAAATGAATATTTGTGTATGTGGTGTTAAATTTATTTAACAAAAATAATATTTATTGTAGATTTACCGAAATACATTTTGAATAACATTATAAACGAATTCATATTCTCTCATTAGTATTAGTGAATTTCTACGAGCAATTGAAACCTATTTTTCAGGTATGCATCATGTTCAAAGTGTAAAATAAGATGTCGTCCAGTAATATCTTATTTAAATGCTCTCCATATGTTAACTACTAAGAAGTAATGATCTTATGTTCAAAAACGATGTCTGTTTTATGGCATACATAAAACAACCAGGTACTAAAGTAATTTACTCACATTCGTATCCTGGGCTCTAAAATTAACATGTTAATGTCCAGATTAACTTGAAACATTGACGAATTTTCTCGCGTGGGACTTCATTAGAGAATAGTTTAAAAGAAAATTTAATTATTTTCCGTCTAACGTATTGGCCATAAAATATAAATAAACGTATAAATATACGAGCAAGCTTCAATAATTATTATTCTCCATAAAATTTATATTCACTCGTATGAAAAATATAATAATTTAAAACATATTAAGAACTTGTGAGGTATGAAAAAGTCAGAATTAAAAAATAAATACATCATTTATATTCCAATATTGTTAGTAGTCGTAGTGAGTATCTCAAGAAAGTACGCAAGTAAATAAAATAAAAATATTACTTACACTTTAAATAAATATTAAAAGTATATTTAAATGTATTATTCATAAAATAAAACAAGTAGCAAACGAAAATACATAATAATTTGCGCAGACAGTGGACCGGTAATGGCGGACAAAAGCGAGCCACACCATGGCCATACCCTATATATAGAGGTATCCTAAAAAAAAAATGAAGTGTAGTATTAAAAATTACAAATGTACAGGGCAACATAAAACACGTTTTAATTATAACTATTTCCAATACTATGTTACCAAAACTATTCATCAGTATTAAATGTTGTTCTTCATTAAAATTACTACAATATTTAGGAGAATTTGAAGACACTGCCTTTGCTCACAATCGTCAGACATGTCATTATTTATTACATATTATTATTATAATCAAAAGTAAAACTCAGTAGATGGTAAAGTGAAGGAATGTAAATTCATGTAACATTTAATGTGAAATGAAACTAGAAAACATAGCTACCATAATTTCCCTAAAATAAAAATAAAAATTTCCAACAAAAAGTGAAACATTAAAGTTCTAGAACTTTAAAATATCATTTTAAAGTTCTAGGACTTTAAAATTTGACCTTCATACTGAATCCTTTCTTTATGCGACATTAAATTATTCTTCGCCTCAGCAGCTTCATCCAAAATATCTCAAGGAATGTATTTTTCATCAATTATAGCCAATAAGAATGTTAACGAAACCAGAAAAATTCATTTTCAATCTGTCAAAATGTTGCTAGGATTTTCGAACAATTGCGCCTTAGCCTACTTGTACAAAATTCATATTGCTACAAATTGCTGTATATTTCTTTTAATAATTTAATAAATACAAACCAGTGTGACATAAAATTATGTTTGTATCACAGACGAAAAGGTCTTTAAGATACTCATAAGTAACAAATTGTTCCTACCTTAAAGATTCATAAAATACTATTATTGCTGCTGGACCCAACAGTAACTTTTTCTGATTATAGCAGTGTAAATACAAGACTGATTGTCTGTTAGGTAAAATATGTGGACCAGTTACATTATTATTTAGTAACATAACTCAAATGTTTATTGTCCTTCGTCTTTGATTAGATCTTTTGCGTATTAAGTGACGATTTGATACTTAATTTATGATACCCTGTTTCTGTGCTGTTGATATTGTTAACCAGATCTCACCTCACTAGCTTTCCAAGCTAGCGTAGAGAAAACACGACTGGAATTATTTTTATGCTATTTGAGAATTATAAAATTGGATATAACGCCTTGATTTTGTTACTTTTTAGAGAATGAATATTGTCTGTAGAAGCTTGTACTTCTTATTCTTTTAATAGGTTACACCGGTAATAACGTTCTAAAAAAGCGATGATAATTATAAACTTTTCTGTGTGGCCACTTTACACGGATAATTAGAGACACTAACTATTGTAGTTAATTAAGTTGCGAGTACTTAAGACCGTAAAATATGTATTTTAATGGTTTGAGTCCCAACCGTACAGTATTCGGCGTTTAGTTTCACTGTTTTGACGTGGTGTTACGACATTGAAAGAGGTTTCAAAACAACAGAAGAAAAAATTGTTGACAACTTTTGAAAGAACACTAACAACAACAGTCTTTATTTAGAAGATATTTTCCAACAAGTCATAACAAGAAGAAAAAATCGTAGTGTGTTAAGCGAATGATGATGATGATGACGATGACATAGCCAAGAAGGAAAACAATTATAATATACAGCGTTCATGCTTCATTCCAAGTTGCAAAGTAGTTATTTTTGTAATTCAGTAAAAATTACTTTCAGGTTTAAAATTTATTTTGTACAAATGTCACAGAAAATTTCTTGCATATTCTAGTAATATTATTTCTCGAATTATACAAATTGTACTTGACACTGACATCTATCTATTAATAATATTACTGTTTCCATGGTGAGCTTGTAACATGGGTTTCAAGATTTATGAAAATTAATTTCTTTGTAACTTTTTATCTCTAAATACATCGAATATGTAGAAAAATTAATCAACCCGTAAACTTACAGAGAATAAAATGTTTATAATAACATAAAGTGTCAAGTAATTATATTTATTCATAATTATTATTGTAATATGTCGATTCTTAACCTTTTAGATGTTGGGAAATACGTTATTCTTAAGTGCAATGACAATTTCTTGGGTGAGAAATCACAGATTTTACTTCCACCCCACGGGTTGGAAATGTTTTTGTAGGGGTTGTTGCTTAGCAATATTGTCACAGATCCCTATAATAAAGTAGGCTAAACTAATTTTAATAGAGCTGTCAAAAATATTAATAAAATTTATTCTCAAAATTATTGATTTAAAAAGAGGATGATTGTGAATAAAATAGTATACATACCTTGGTGGAAGTTTCATTATAACCTCGCGCTGTACCTCACCTCGAGGCTTTGCCTCTTGGTAATATATTTAAGCCCTAGGCTGTAATGAGACATCCCACCTCGGATATAATATACTATTAACTGCGTTTTTTCAAGAAAAACATTTAAAACCTCAAAAGATGATACATCCGATTAACCATTTGTAATCAAAATCTAATCAGCTCTTCATATGGATGTAAAAAAGTTGAATACGTAAAAATTGTAATTTTTGAAATTTGATCCAAGACAATACCTTCCTTAGTTTTTAGCTGACGGAAGGTAAAAGATAATTCGCGTTCTTGTTCCAAGATACCCAACCTGTTCCAGTTGTAGGACAAAACTTTGTTTTTATACCACACTACAAACAAAACAAAATATATTATATATATATATATATATATATATATATATATATATATATATATATCTTTGTTTTGTATCCACTGGTGTAGAAATTTTTAAACTGAGGTCCTAGGGTCACTAACCACGCCTACTCCTCTTACGGCTTCCAAAAAACGTAATATATTAAATGAGATTTTTTATGTTTTTCATTTTTTATTGCCGCTGTTTTAAGTTTAACCTTTCACCAACAAATGTGCGTTACTAACTACCTACCGATTATACAATTAACTTTCATAGAACAGCCAATTTTTAAAGGATAAATCATAACATAAAGGATTCAATTAATTTTGAAGAACGCAGCCATTTCATTTTGAGACGACTGATTGTCATTTAGAAAAGCAAGCCTTCTAGATTTAATAACTTGAATTATTTATGATGCATGGTAATAAATATTAAACGGCTGGACGCACTCAAAATTTATGCTCATTATTTTATTATACACTATACAGGGTGCGTTGTCGAGTACACTATATTCAAACCCAGGCTCATAATAGTTCTGCCGGCTTACACTTTCAACATATTATAAAAGCTACACAAATGATGAGAAATTTCTACAAAATTCTTTCGACTACTATAAATTTGTACAAAATACACAGAACTGACGGAAGGTAATGTGCTGTTTTTGATTAATAAGCACGCTTTAGAGTCCTACAATACGAATTTACTGTTTTTACGATGATGTCTGTGTGTGTATGTGTGTGTGTGTGACAAAAATTCTCCTTTGATAACTCCAATACAATTCCAAAAGTTATAATTCTTTCATATTCCTGTTTCGTACGTCCATATGAAGAGTTAATTAGATTTTCGTTATGATTGGTTAGGAAATACTCTAATTTGAAGATTTTAACAGTATTTCTTGAAAAATCGCTGCTAAATATCATTTTTTGACCTTTTATGTTATTAAAAATAAAAGAATATGTTATTCTCTATTTGATTTAATTATATTTTTTTCTTTATATTCAATGAATTTAGAGATAAATTTAAAAAATAAGTTGCAACCTAATGCTGCTAAAAGCTGCACCATGGAAACAAAATATTCAAATACTACTAATTGACAGATGTCAGTGCGAAATAAAATTTATATAATATCTTTGTGAAATGGTTTTACTGGAAATATAAAATAATTTAAGGTGGCAAAAACAAATCACATAAGGTAATACAACAGATTATAGCTATAAGCTAATTCAGCAGATTATTATGTTATATATATAATGCATATATATATATATATATATATATATATATATATATATATATATATATATATATATATATATATATATATATATATATGTGTGTGTGTGTGTGTGTGTGTTTTAGGGGTAGTTCAGTTCAATACGAGGTAAGATTGATTCATTTCTCCCCTAAAAAGAAAACGCCCATAGAATAGTTTGCAAAAAAAATTCTGTGTGGAATTTGTACAAAATACGTAGAATTAACGGAAGGTATTGTGCTGGCCACATTAGATTTTTTGTAATCAAGATATTTCATAAATCAAGTAGATTCTTCATGAAATTATATCCTCTACTGCATAAATTTAAGGTGATGATAATAATAATATGTAATTTGAAATACAGATTAAGCATTTATATCAGGTAAGAATAAAATGCTCGGGCCGAACAAAATGGAAATTTGGCAACCCTACATATGGGATAATACAGTAATAGAAAAATGTGCATGGCTGGTGGATAGAATTAAAAATGTTATTACTAACAAAGGCTACTAGGGGCGAAGAGTGTATGTATCGGTGAAACACTACGACTCGATATGTCTACTGCGGACATCGAAGTCAAAATCTTCTGATTATTTTATGAAATCCAGTTTCATATTGTTTGTTTACCTAGTTTTTTTCAACTTGGTGTTCTGTGAACGTAAACAAATAATATATGAGTTTATTTCTTCCGAAAGCAATAACACTCATGCAGAAATAAGACAAACCTAATGGGGTTATTTATACACACTTGTAACCGATTAAAGAAGAATGTTATTAAGTGCTACTTGGAATAAGCACTTTCAGGCTACTATTTTGATAATTCGATAGCTCTTTTCAACAAGAGATAGAGTTAAAGATTATTATTATGTGTACAGGCATCTTCATTCATTAATTCTTAGAAATAATTGAATTCAGGGACGTCTTAACGCATGAGCCCGCTGGATATTTGTCCGGGGGCCTCATGAGCATAGGGGCCTCATACCAATCTGTGTATGTCAATTGACTTTCCATTAATAAAAATATATTTAATATTTAATATTAAATTTATTAGTGGAGTGATTTGCAGTAACTTCCGTAGGTAAAAACGGCTCTTTAGCTTCTTGGCCGAGTACACCACGAAGGCCTCCAACAACCTTCTATATACTAACATATGTATGTACAGTAAAATAAAATAAAAATTAAGGTTATCTACGAATTGTATGAATTAAGATTTTAGCTCCTCCCATTCTGTCAAATTCAGTAGAGTCGTTTTCTTAGTTTTTATGAGGATACATAAGATAGGTAGTACTGTTATTTTATTATTATAAAAATATATGTAACAGTAAAAGCATTCAAAATTCAAAACTGAATCAACTAGTAGGTTTATTAGCTAATGTAAAACCAAATATGTCAAAAATAAGATGCTGATACAGTGTCAGTGACACTGATAAAATAACGTTATTCATACGGCTATGAATCAATGAGCATCGTTTTAAAGTGGACTGCCCTAACTTAGTCGAAACAATATGAATTTTTGAAAGACAAGCATGTTATATCCATCCGTGTCGCACACGCTTGTAGAAGAATGGATCAGAACAGCCTAATAATAAGAAAAGTACTAAAAGTTAAATATGGGAAGGATAAGTAAAAGAGGTAAAAAAGTGGAATAAAAATTATGAAAAAGGACAGAAAGTTATAATAATTTCACTTATAACAACTTATAAAATAATGAAATCTCTACTTTGGTTATATGAAATTACGAAATATAACATTGTTTAGCTGAAAAATCTCTTCATAATCCTCGAATTACCTCTCCAGTGACATTCTGCAAAACAAAACCCCTTGAATTTTCATCCTGTGAGTGAGTACTCTTCACCGCTGTATCTTGAAGTCAAGGAACGCAATTCGCACAAGCACACCTACGTATACGTGCTTTCGCTCCTGCGCGCCTGTTACCACCGTTCATTCTAAGAACACTCAATCTTGTTGCTGTCTTTCTCCCTCACTTCACTCAAGTTTTAATTAGCGTTAATTAGAACAGGAATATGGAGATTTTCTTCCGGGATGAATAAAGCATAATGTAGGTATGAAGAAGGAAATAGGAAAGTGGCCATACAACAGGACAAGGTGCCAATAACAGTACAGCATAGTTATAATAAATTATACAAAAAAATTCTTGTTATCTTGTTACAGGTAACAAATACGGTGAAAATTAGCTAACGTGGAAAAAGAAAAATATACTCATAAAGAGGTAGATTAATTAATTTTCATATGTTTGTAACGAGGTTTGTAATTAATTATATACCTCGATGACATTTTCAGTTAGTTTTAAAAAAGACGTATGTACATTATTAGGAAAACGAAGGTTGTCTGAATAATCATTTATGAGAAGTGATATTCACGATTTTCTTGGTAATTCAGATTTTTTAATCATGTAAATAGTATCTTGTGTTATTAGGAGTAAAATTGATTGAGTGATGAGCACACAAAGACACTTTTACTCCGAATGACACATCATATTTTTTCTTCAAACGTAGATATTTAAAGAAAAATATCTACTACTGACGTTACATTTTATGTAAATTATGTTTGCGATTTCAAATGCCCTGTACTATGGATACTTATTTGCTATTTATTGTTATAAACATTGAAGTGAAAATTTTCACGGTTTGTCGTTTAAATAAAAACTGTGCAATTTTATATCTTCCTTGTGTGCAATTATGCCGGAATTTGAAGTATTATATTATATGCCCCCTGAAGTTCAATTGGATGGAAATCTAACAGTGTGGCTGAAAGGTATGTCCAGGAATCACTGCAAAACAATATAAACTTTTCTTATCACTTTAATTCTAAGTATTCTTATGTTCATTACCGTCCCTGTGTTTATAATCTGTAAGTCTGCTATTCTTTAATTTTAATATGTTATTTCCTCAAAAGTAAACTCTGTTTATATTTCAATTCATAGGTTATTTATTTAAATTTGACAGCTATTGATCGTATTTAGTAACTTTATTCTTAAGTTACCTTGTGTATTACAGTGACATTTAGGGCAATATTACAGGTTTATTTTATACAAGTTACTTCTTATTCGTTGATTCTGTATAGTTTCTATAGATATTTATATAATTTATTTCTACCTACCTTGTGAATCAAGTCACAAACGATGCTACTTTTATGACGTTTGAAGAAAAATGTTATTTTCCCATTTCTGAAAAATATAGATGCAAATACGAGCCCTAACTCAACTCATAATAGTTCGGCCGGTTTACATTTTCAACAAATTATAAAACCTACATAAATTGTTAGAAATTTCTACAAAATTCTTTCAGCTACTTTAAATACAGACTTTAAAAAACTGTGGGTCTAATGACAGGTAATAGTAATTCGACCGGCATTTTAAGGGTCATCTTCAAGTCCAGACTTTAGCTTACACCGAGACCCTTTACTTTTCGTACATCGAAAGGGAATACAATGTCTAATAGAATTAAAGTTGGTATTACTAATAAAGGCGATGTAACCCAATATTAAATGGCGAAATACTTTAATAACATATTCAGTTTTTGTAGGTTTAAAATCTATATTTATAATTAGTATGTTGAAATTGGAAACCGACCGAAATATTATGGATTTAGGCTCGTATCTGAAATCTGAAGTATCAAGAAAATCGTGAATATTACTTCTCATAAATTTTAAAACATTTCCCGAAGGCCACAAAAGATACATAAAAAACTTCTAATGTTTTATAAATTTCTAACTGGTAAAACAAGACGTGATTATTATCTCATCAGCATATCAACACACTCTTTAGCTTGTTTACATCAAAAACGTATACTCACTTAATGGAATATCATTATTGACGATGTATAATTATGATTTTATCATAAATATATCGGCGCCTATCTCTTAATTTATCAAATTCGACAGCGAAGAAAAAACCATTTAAAATGTTTCACGGTTTTTATTACTACACTTTTTATGTACTAAAATAAAAAAATCTGATGAGGCCAGCACATTACCTCTCGCGCCCTTTCCATTGAGGCATATAAAAGTATTGTATTTAACATTTCTTGTACACACAAAAAAAATCTAATTACATCTGGTCTTTATATTTACGTATTTTCTATAATGTTAAATTCATTCTATGAGCAAGTTTTCTCCATTTCTTCTAAATGTTCGATTTTCCAATTCATTAACGGGATTGGCGGTATTTCTGAAGGATTCATGTAATATACTTATAATTTTAAATATATAATTAATAATACAATAAGAAATATTAAATATCGTTCCCAGGAAAAGGTTGCAGTACTATCTCTGAATTTTTGACACTGACATTACTGACATTTATCTTTCACTTACAGACATTTTAATTTCTCAAGTAGTTACCTTGGAGATGTTTGGGCTGTGAGATTTACTACAACAGATTATTTTATAGATTATATATCTATATCTTTAAATCTATAGAAGGTATAATAAAATTTTAAATGTGTCGGATAGAGAATTTTGGTTTTTAATATGTGTAATAATTGCACAAAATAATATTTAGAAGATTTTTGTTAAAATACTACTACTTACTTCTGGTTGTCCAATTGTTACCAGAATCTATTCAACTCTTCCCATTACTGTTACATTGAGGAATCCGTAGTTATACAGGTCTTTAATCTTATAGAATTTGAGAAATCGTACATATAACAACCATACACACACACATACACAGACATCCACACACACAGACATCAACGTAAAAATGTTATTATCGGATTCCAGGGACCTTAAAACGTACTTATTCACAAACCTGAATATGCGATTTTTAACATGATTCAAATACTGCTCTTAGCGAAGATAATTTTAATAATTCAAATTGGTCTATTTATATAATGTGCCTTTATAATTTCCAATGATTTTAATTACAATTTTATTTGATGTATGTATGTGTGTATATTTAAACGTTTTGATACAGGGTATTAGGGTGCAAAGCAAAAAAGATTTATGTGATAGTAATCTACCCCTTTGATTATGATTACCCCTTTTTAAATGCTGTGGGTTAGTAGCATGTATGCATCCACCATATGCTATGCTAAACAGCTAAACTATATTATTGTACCAGTATTTCATTATTATAACTACAGTAACCATGACTTTCATTACATCTTCCGACGCTATATTAAAATACTAGTTATTTATTCAACAAGAGTGTAAACACAATCTTTCTAACATGAGGTTAGCCTCGTCACGAAAATTGTTGACCGAATGCCATAAAGATTGTTTACAATTCAGTTGCATACAATATTTTTTATATGACAAAATTTTTGAAACAAATTATAACTTTAACAAAGGAGCAGACGATAATTTGAACACACCAAATACCGAGTTCACATTGAACAGATAACAGATCTGAAGTTGAATACTGTAGTTCTGTCAGTATTACCAACATGAATGTATAGAAAGAAACTAAATTTAGGTAAGACAATGCCATACGTGTATGGTGGTAGCTCTGTAATATGTAAATAAAATAATATACGAAAATCGTTTACTTTACACATTGTCTGCAGTGTGTAAAGTATCAACTTTACTCATCGGAGTATAAAAATAAATATATCATTCCAGCAGGACCATATTCGCAGATTTTAACAATGACGTTATATCTGTATTATGGTCGGCACTTACCAGGTATCATAGGCTTTCAAAGCAGGAGTCACTTTTGCACTACAAGTAGAGTCTACTAGCCAAAGAGCCTAAATTGGGTAAGTGCGTTCATGTCCTGTAATTCTTTTATTTTTCTACGTATCAAATGGTGAATTAATACCACACTCACTTCAATATGTATCAAATACCTATACATAGATGGCATCGCACACCGCGATTTAGAGTGACTAAACATATCAGATTTAATACTATGATACACGTAGTGTAAGTTTGCCGACTTTTTACTATCTAATTGTAAGAGCTTCAAGAATACAAAAGAAATTAGCAATAATGCAAAGCCGAAGAAATGCACCAAAAATGAAGGATGAGAACAAGGACAATAATTCTAAAATAAAATTGGAAACCATGCTTCATGTAGATATCAAAGGACAACTTTAAAAATAAGATCAGCCAGGATATGGATTTCAACTAGACATTTTTTAAATTCGCTACCATTTTTAAGGACAATAATTGGAATGCTATATAGGAAGAGTAACAACATCTTCACATAATTCAAATACATGCATGTGGTAAAATCCCACCTTAAAAAAGTCGCCCAACATAGATTTCCGTTTAAAAAATCCGCGTCGTGTCCTGAGTCGGGCTGACTGTTAGTGTGTGTCCAAGAAACCTCTGGCTGGGTAGGCCAGGCGTGTCCAAAATTCAGTACTACCGGGTCAAGTCAAGTCAATACATAAAGCATATAATTAATTATTTTAGAATTTCAAAAATAATTTGATCCATAATCAAAAAATAAAAATAATTTTTATGTTTGACATCGGTCGAATTCAAATCCGATCCATCAGAGCCACAATTGAATACGTAACACACTCAACCACGCGACCTCAATCTACATTATTTGTAAACTAATTTAAACGCCAAGTTACATTTTCTAGACGAACTATACTTAAGAAATTGTTGCACGTAACTTCACAAAGAAGTTTCATATTTCTTCCTTGGTGTTGCTTGTAGAACCTTACCGACTCATAACATCATAAAGATCGCATTATAAAGCCGAAGAAATTGAAACAACATCTCACAAAGGCCGGTCGTAAAGTCCGGCTGCGAACATAGATGAATACAGGATTATAGGGACCTGAAGATGTAGGATAGGTGTCGGCAGCTTTATCTATCGCCGCATCTAATAATAAATAGGCAGCTAGGTCCTAAACCGCTCAAAAGTCTCCTTTGTCGGATTCTAATGCCCTACAGGACTGAATTAGGAAAGATTACAAGACAAGAATAGAAAAAAAACATATTTTGTAAACTAACCACAATTTTGCCTGTAGTCATGTTTGAAATCGTAAAGTTGACGAATTTGAACTATGTACGGCCGATTCACCATTCATTAGTCATGATTCTGAATCAATCCAATTCACCATTAAAAATGTGTTGTGGCCAGCACAATACCTCTCGCCACTTCCGGTTTTGGTCACATAAGTATGGGGCGCGAGCACTCATGTGATATTGTTGGCCTTGACAAGCATATATGGGGACCCGTCTAGTAATTATGTACATAGATGTCAAATGTAAGAATTTTTCATTAAAAATTTCAAGATTTTCTAAATTCACCTAGTTAATTTGTCACCAGGAGTATGGAATTTACTTGTTGAGGAAAATAAACCACATGGAATTGGAAAATCACTAAATTTAGAATGAAAAATTATAATATTTGACATCTATGTACATAATTACTAGCTCTCATTCTGACACGGGCCCCCATATCTGCTTGTCAAGGCCAACAAAGTGACATGACTGCTCGCGCTTTATTGTATTTAACATTTCTTGTATACCTACACTCTACACCAAAAATTATACTTACATCTATTCTTTATATTTAGATTTTTAAATTTTAAATTCATGCTATGAAGATATTTTGTCCTCTTCTTATTTTTCGACATGTTTCCAATTCATTGTCGGGATTGACAATATTTTTGAAGGGTATATGTAATATACCCATAATTTTAAATATTTAACTATTTATACAATAAGAAATAACATAATGTATATACGTCTCAAATAAAATCTTCAGCAATGTCTCTGGATTTTTGACAATGACATTTATCTGTCAGTTACAAACAATTTAAATTTTCAACTATAGAAGATATAATAAAATATTTCTATGTAACAGATAGAGAATTCAATCTTCTTTAATACTAAAGAACAAAATTTTTAAAAAAAATAATGTTTAGAAGAATTTTTTTAATAATCTGCTACTTCCGTTTGTCCAATTACCAAAACCTTTTCAGCTCTTCCCAGTAATGTCCGATTGAGAAATACGTAGTTAAACATATATTAAGTATTATAGTTTTTTAGGAATCGTCCTTCCAACCTTCCGACACACATATACACACACATACACGGACACACACATACATCACCGTAAAAATATTAAAATCGGATTGTAGGGACCTCAAAACGTGCTTATTAAAAACTGGATATGCGATTTTTAGCATGAATTCAATACTTCTCTCAGCGAGGTAAAAATCGGGCTAATATAAGGTTGTGGCTTAAACTTTCATGACTAAACATTATCTTAATCCACATATTAATACTTTTTTTAATGGAAAGAACGATTACCATGAATAAAATTACATGACAGTTATATTAACTGTCAAAAAACAAAACTATGAATCTGTTAATCATGATTCCTTGATTCAGAAATCAAGTTGGTGAATTAGAACATACGTTGATCTATGGATCAGCTTGACAGCTTGATTCCTTATTCAGCTGATTATTAATCAACGGATTAATGATGAATTCAGCCGTTAATGTATCAAAAATCTAATGTGGCTACTTTTCGAATGTAGTCCAGTAACTCAGATTGTCTCCCCTTCAAAAGGTGTCTGGTCGTTAAATATAAAATTTATTATTTTCCGCCCTTAATTACGATTATAGCGTGGAAGGTAGTAATCAGATCATAACACTTTTTCTCCAACGTAGGTTAATATCCAAAAAAATCCCGATAACACTCATATTTAGAGGGTAAGTCCTCAACTGTTTCGAAATTTTAATTATAACACCTCTTCTCACGCGAAGAACCTTTGTGAAGTGACGAAGTCCAAAGCAGGAAGTCGAGGCATAAGTTACGATATAAAATGTTAATCTGTATTTGGCGGTGCATATTTTATTTTTATGGAGCCGTTGAATGCCGGAATTTTATGTTTTTCACGTGCTTAATCTTATGTAGCCTGCAGTGTAACAAGGACTCCGACTTTGTTCTTTTGTGGAGTTACTTAATCGGTTAATAACATGGCAATAGGAGGGCTCTTTCTCCAGAGCAGGAGTAGAAGAATAGCTGTTTTCTTTTTGGAAAATTTTTACTTAGCTTCAGATGAGGAAAGAATAATTCTAACTCTACGTTTCATTACCGGATATGACATTTTTGTTTTCATCCATGAAGCCTCAACTTTTAAAGTATATTTTTAACCTACAAATTGATATTTCTTCACATAACATTACCCTTTTTATTGAACCGAATGGCTAAGATCATTTTGAGTTTAAGTGATGCAGCATCGGTAAGAGTGGATATGAGCAACGATTAAATATAACTAGATAAAATATTCTTTATCCCTCCTTACTGAATGTTTTGATTTCGACTGGCCAGAAAGAGACAACTAGAGATAGAGATATATTTAGTCTCGTTCGAGCATTTCTCACTAGATGCCAGTGTTAAGGTCAAAATTTAAGCGCCAATACGATGAAGAATAGGTTTATCGTTATAAAAATAAAAAAATTCAACTTAAAATATTTATTAATTTTATATTATAATGACAAAATACAAAATTATTGACTTTACCGAACAATAAATATAAAATAAACTAACCTCACAACCGACAAATCAGTTCTTCTTACAAAGTTACACTAAATTTCTTTTTCTTTCACATAGTATTCTAAATAGTCGAAAACCTTTTTCAGACCTATTCTTGCAACAAGAAAGCATTTTTAAATACATTTTATAAGTTACGAGATCCACTAACAGTTCGCCATTTGGCTCCACGTATTGAAAGGCTGAATTTGCTACAAGATATTTTAACATCTTTGCAGGATTATATTCTTAATGAAGATCCTCTGAACAATCACGGAACATAATTATTAAATTTAATTTATGATATATATTTTTAAATTAGAATACACCATGAAACGAAAGTTATTGTAAACAATGTAACAATAATAAGAAGTTTTTTTATTCCGATATCTTATTTACTAAGGTAGATAGGTACTGAATTAATCGACTTATAATATGTTGGATTATAATTCGTTTGTTGGTTTTAATCATAATTTAGTGTTTTTATTTCCATAGAATATATTATTAAGAACACTTGCGCCCCATTAGTGAGCAATGTTCAAACGAGACTAAACATATCTCTATCTCTAGTTGTCTCTGTCTGGCCAGCCGAAATCAAAACAAACCAAATGAAGTTTTGTCTAGTTGTATTTCGTCGTTGGATGTGAGTACGCTCAGAAGCCCTCTCTCAGCTCAATTAAGAAAAAAAGAACAACAATTTACTGAGTTTATCTGAAGTGATCTGATACGATCTGAGATATTAACCAAAAAGAATACAACTAATACTGACAGGTACAACATTAAGAATGCGTTACTTTGCTAGGCCTTGATTTTGGAAATCGTGCGAAATTCAATGCACGCGAACAACATCGCACGATCCTGACTGATATACTCCATCCTCGTAGGTATATCATTGTAATGCTCTACCTACACTCACTCTACATTATCGACCGAGATAGTGGTAGCATTGTATCTTCGTATACTGAAGCTTCCGTGTTTGAATACTGCTAGGATATATGGATGTTTATGTGCGTTTTTGTTTTTAATCATCTGATCTTTATGAAGTGTATAATTCGTCTCCTCGTGGTGCACCCTGGGTAACGTTAAATTAACAGTACAACTTTGAACAAAAGTGGATCTAACACTGAACCTTGAGGGACACCGGATGTTTGAATCTGCCGCCATTCCTTCTAATGCTACTTAGTGTGCCCATGTCTTGCAAGCATATCCTATACTTTGTTCTGTTGATTACTTGTCTAATTTGTCTGTAATACTTAAAAGAATTTTCCAGCCAGACTCTTAACATCTAAATATTATTGTGTAGCAAACACACTAGTCCTTTATTTTTAATTCTTACACTAAATTAATTTATCTCCATCTAAATACGCCGAATACCAACTACATATTTCCTACAGGATCATCCGTCATCCTTATCAAATTCTTATAATATTTGATCGAAGTCTCCATTGCTTTTCATTCTTTCATTCTTCATCAGAACAAAAGGCGATCCTAATCGTTCCATTAGCTGCGATCATAATGAATAACAATTAAGAATCGCCTCTCAAGGGATGTTGTTAATCAACCCTGGGTGGTCCAAGGGCGTAGAAACGAAAGGGAAAAGAGCGGGGTGCCCTGCGAGCAGATGATAAGCTGAGTACGACGTCAGAGTTTAAAATTGATTTTGATTTGTGTATTGTTGTTTATTTACTTTAATAACGCGATATTACGAAAGTTTGGTTAATAGGAATTTATTGTATGGGAGAGTTTTGTTTGAGATAAATATTTTTTATAAAAAAGAGAAAACATGACGAGATGGTATTTGAAATACAAAATTGAATTACATAATGGCAGGTTCTCACAAATACAAAATCTGATGTGGCCAACAACTTTTAGTTAAAGTTCTGTTTATATTAACTCAATTTAAAACCGACATTTCGGTAGCATATACTGCTGCCTTATTCATTGTACAAACCACAAGTACAAACATATTATAAATATGTACAAAACAAAAGCCAACAAGTAACTATGGACAGTGGCGGATTTACAGGGGGGCCCCAAAAGATAATAAAAGTTTATATTATGATTTACAATCGATTTTTTCAAATGTTATAACGATTTTAATTTATTTTTAACTTCCGTCACCTTTAGGTAAAGAAGGTATTGTCTTTGGTTAAAAAATTCGATGGTGACTTTTAGTGAATAAATACGTTTTAGTATCCCGAGTTTACGATTTTACTATTTTACAATGATGTCTGTATATGTGTGTGTATGTGTATGAGTGTGTGACGATAACTCCAACACTACAATTCTAAAAATTATAATTCTTTCTTATACTTTCTCTTTACATCAATATGAAAAGCTGTTTAGATTTTGATTATAATTGATCAATCGGAAGTACCCTTATTTGAAGATTTTAACAGTTTTTCTTGAACAAACTCTATTAAATATTATTTTATGACATTTTGTGTTGTTATAAATTTTAAAGAATATTCTATTATCTACACGATGTATTTGGAATTCATACTTCATATTCAATGGATATAGATTTAAAAATATAAAAGAAATTTCATAAATTAGCCAACTATGCTATGTGTAACCATGGAAACAGTTACTATATTAAGAAAATTCTAATTGACAGATATCAATGTCAAAAACTTTCGGTATGGAATTTGTACAAGATACATGGAATTGACGGAAGGCATTGTGCTGGCCACATCAGATTTTTTAAATATTACCAATATGTAATACACCTGGGGTACGATCTTTTTCCGTTCTTAAAAGATACGTCTTTTTCCATTTTAAAAAGAAGAAAGAATTATTTAAGCAAGGAATAGACTTGGCAAAATAATTTGCAAAAATTGTCTATAATGTTTATAAAAAACATATGCATTTAATTTTTGCACACAAATAAATAATTAAATATATACAGGGTATTCTGGATCTCGAGAACCAGAAGAGATACGAAGTCGGTTAAATTAGACAAAAGTTACTCCATTAGATCAATTTAGTGGTTTGTTTATCCGGAAGTAATTAGTTTTCCATAATGATGTTTATTTGTTTCAAACTGCAAAAATACATTTATTAAATTTAAGGTGAAAACAATGTTTGTGACAGTAAAACAAAATGCATAATTTACTTATTTTAGAGGGGTCTATGGATACATTTAGGTACATATGTATAACATTTTTAATATTATGTAGGAAGCCATGGTCGATTTAGTTTGGTAAATAGAGAAATATATTTGTATATAAGTCAACAATAAATTTTGTTACATTTTGCAAATAACATGTAAAAATTGTGCAATGTTAAATAATATACCTAATTTATAAAAATCTTACACTATTTATAATACATATTTTAAAGAAATTTCATTCTGCACTGTGAGCACTATCGTGTTCCTAATCAAACAAGTTAAAAATCGCAAGCCAAGTTAGTTTATTGTGACATTTTGTAGTGGGTGGACGTATATTTCTGTGTATCAAATGATAATGTATAAATTAACATTTAACGTGAAATACGAAAATTTGAGTAAATGTTTTTTTTTCTCAAATAAAGGCACTATGAAGATTTTCCATTACCCGGTTACCCGGTAAGTACAATATCATCTTTTAATCTATGTAAAATGCTTTGTATCAGTGAGATATTTGAACATATTGTTCTTATTTATCAATAATATAAAAATATGTATCTTGCAATACCATTATATAGTCAAAACACATTAGTTGGTGTTGGTGCTGTTATAAAATATGCATATTCAATTTTAAACAAATATAACGTGTCTTTTTATACCAAATTTGTAAGTGGTACAATTTTAAATGGTGTGGGACTATATAAACCATTTTACTGTTTATTTTAAACATAATTTTTTAGATTGTATGTTTTGATTGATGAAAATCAACTTTTCATAAACAATATTTACTCTAACTTGAATACATTTATCTAGTTATGAGCAATTTATATTTAATATTATCCTTTGAGTTAGTGTTGAGTCACACCAATAAAAAATGCTTTCTGTAATATTTCTTCCGTGATTCGATGAAATATCCATTACAAATTATAGCATCTAATTTGAAAAGAAAGTGAGTCACAGAGTAGGAAGCAAAGGTGCATCATTAAATTGTTACTTTATCCACCAAGCAAGATCATAAACCAGAAAAACCACTAAACCACGAGGGGTGAACGCATTTAGGGGCAGTTAACTGCTCCTTTACACGGGTGGAGCATGATATTTCTCTTCATTATTTTATATTTCCTTGTCGAATTAATTCGGTGGTATAAGTTATTAAATATTTCCAAATATTAAATGTCAAATTGATTGACATTATCATTAGATACTTTTGTTTTAGCAATTAATATATATATATATATATATACAGTGTGTTAATTAAAAAACCTGGCCATAGGCGTTTAACATGCGCAAAAGTTCCCATATTATTTAGACAAAAATACTTCAAATAAATGTTGTAGAGAATTAAATTCTACGCCCGATTTTATAATAAGATTTTATTTTTGACATTTCATAACCGAGAAAATCAATTTTATTTTTTTCTGGAGATAGCTGATTTATAGCGGTAGGCATGGAATTCAAACAAAATTACGAATAATTGTATGTCATCTTAACTGTCAAAAAGAGTTTGTGTTTTGTGATTTTCGTTCAATAAAATATTTCTTTGAAAGTATGGAACAGTTTTCTCATGAAGGAAAGGTTCAGAATATAAAATGGTATCGAATGGTGAAATTTAGAGAAAATATTTAGGTTCGATAGCATTTAAAATAAATTGAAGAATATTATTATTTATCCCGGACATTATCCTATAATATAATAATGGATTTTATATTACTAGGGTTGAAATAAACTGTCTTTCTTGAAGGGATGGATTGGTTTAGTATTAATTGACTGGGGATGAAATAACCTACCCTTATTTCTCATTCCGAAGTCACCTGTCTAGTGAGTCACCAACAGGCTTGTATTAAATAAATTACTCACTAGTCAATTTTCACAGTTAAGGGGAAATTTTCACTTAATTTGTCCGTTTTCAAGGGATGAATCACACACTTTAGTAAAGTTTTCCTTACGAGTGTAAATTGAATGTCAAATATGTACTTTGTAATAGACTATCGTAAATATGAAGATAATACTACGTTCACAATTAAAAGTAAAAATAAAATCTGTTTTTTTCGATTGTACTTTCTTATTCACTAATTGTAAGTTATGGGAAGTGGTGACAGTTTTGTTGTATATTAAAGATAAACTTGGACATAAATATTTGAATGTATCTGGTTTAAAAAGGATTGGAATTTATTTATAAACATTTTTGTTTGGATATCATATGTTTGCTTTGAAAGAATAATAAATCGTTTAAAGTCATGGAATGTCATAGGTTTATTTTTTGTTTTACCATTTGTAATACTCAAATAAAATACATTAATGGATAGTAAAACAAAACGAAAATTAGTAGACAATTGAAGGTATTGAAAAATTCTAAAGAAGTGAGTGAATTTTAGACAAGTTATGGCATCAGTTTTTTGGGATGCTAAAGGGATATTATTGATTAACTATTTTAGGTTAAACTATTGCTGTTACAATTGTCATTATTATAATAATAATAATTATTATTATTATTATCAATATCTTTTAATAATAGGCTACTAGCGTGCCTTTTTTACCTTCCGTCACCTTTAGATAAGGAAGGTATTGTCTGGTCAAAAAATTCGAAAGCGAGTTTCTAATAAATAGGCACGTTTTGGGGTCCGTAGAATACGAATTTACTAATTTTACGATGATGTCTGTATGTATGTGTCTGTGGGTGTGTGTGTGTGTGTGTGTGTGTGTGTGTGTGTGTGTGTGTGTGTGTGTGTGTGTGTGTGTGAGAGAGAGAGAGAGTATGTATGTAATTTCAAAAATTATAATTTTTTCGTATTCCTCAAATTTAGATCCATATACAGACGTGATTAGAATTTAGTTATAATTGGTCCATCGGAAGTACCCATATATGTAACTTTTAACAGTTTTTCTTGAAAAAACGCAGTTAAATATCATTTATTGACATTTAATGATTATAAATTTTAAGTCGCCTCGGTGGCCGAGCGTGTTAAGGCAGCGTGTTTAGACAGCGCTCAAAGCGACCATTACCGCTCGGATCCTGGGGTCGTGGGTTCGATTCCCACCAGGGGCTTGGATGTTTGTGACTGTCCTTTCATCATCTCATCTCCATCAACGCAACGAAAGCAGGTGTAAAAAATATAATGACAACAATTTGTCCATCCCCATAATTGTAATAACTTTACGATTTGATTGCATTTTATGTTTCATATTCAATAGATATAAAATTAAAGAATTATAAAAGGTATTAAATTTCACAAATCAGCTATCTATGCTAACCATGGAATATATATATATATATATATATATATATATATATATATATATATATATATATATATATATATATATATATAAGATAAGATTGAAAAACCGTATTGCGGAAGAATTGAGAGAAGAGGAACTGAATGAGGATGTCACGCAAAACAGAAATGAGTGGAAGAAGAAACTAAAAAACAGCGACGAATGAGAAAGGCTAAAGAAGAAGAAGATATCAGTGTCAAGTGAAATTTGCATAGTTTGTTTATGAAATAATTTTACTGGAAATTTAGAATCTTTTACAAGAAAATGTATGTATGGAATTTGTACATAATACACAGGATTGACAGAAGGCAATGTGCTGGCTACATCAGTTGTTTTATGCTTGTTCTTAACTGCGTTTTATAAATAAGTAGCAAATCAAAATCATGATAGTAGTAAACCAAAATCTAATACATATTTTCGAAGTCTTTTATCTCCCAAACATTCCTATATCCGTCTTGACTACTTCTCGTTATCTCATCTGTTTTGTACCTCTGCTACCCCTAGGCTCGGTGAACCGTTCCACCTTCTACCCTTGTGTAATTAACCTGTGTCTGTGGCTGCCGGAGGCCACGGGCCAGCCACAGATCTCATTAACCTCGACACAACAGCCGCAGAACCAGCGGAACCGGCAAGCAGACGCTACGCTGCGCTAACAAGGGTGCTTGTATGTACATCGACAGCGGCCCAACAAGGGTGGAGCAACATGCTGCTTGGTAAAACAGAGCAGAAGCTAAAAAGATGTTTGTGTTATTTTCATATCAGAGTAGGTACATGGTGTGTTGTTTTTTTCGTATTTTGATGTATGTAAGAGTTGTTTATATATAACTGGTCGTACCTATTATAATATTTTTATGGTTGGATTTTTCGAATTTCCTTCTGAAGGGGTTATCAGCACAATACCTTCCGTCAATCCTGTGTATTATGTACAAATTCCATACATAAATTTTCTTGCAAAAGATTTTAAATTTCAAATAAAATTATTTCATAAACAAACTATGCAAATTTCACTTGACACTAACATCTTCTTCTTTAGCTTTTCCCATTCGTTACGGATGGCTATTTTTTATTTTCATCTTCCATTCATTTCTGTTTTAAGTGTCGTTCTCATTCAGTTCCTTTTCTCTCAAGTCTTCCGCAATACAGTCCTTCCATCTTATTTTTGGTCTACGTCTCTTTCTTCAATCTTCTATTACTAAGCTATTCATTCTTCATCCAATATACTCTTCATTTCTCCTCATGACATTTTCAAACCAATGTAATCATCTCTCTTGTATCTTTCTAGAAATTTGTAACACTAGAGTTATTTCCTTACCTATCTTTTCGTGTCTTTCCCAAAATCTACTTCAACATCCTCATCTCTGCCACATTAATTTACTTTTTATTTATACTGACATCTGTCAATTTGAATTGAATATATTAGTAGTTTCCATGTTTAGCATAGCTGGCTGAATTATAAAATTTAATTTCTTTAAAATTCTTTAACTCTATATCTATTGAATATGAAGTATAAAATGTAATCAAATCGTAGAGAGAATAATATATTCTTTAAAATTTATAATCATTAAATGTCAATAAATGAAATTTAAATGTTAAATCTTCAAATGAGTGTAATTCCGGTTCACCAATTACACACACCCATAGATGTCATCGTGAAAATGTTAAAATTTGATTCTAGGGATATTAAAACGTGGTCATTTACCAAAATCTCGATAGTGATTTTACCTCCCTTATCAAGGGTAGCGGAAGGTAAAAACAGTAAAATTTTGTAACACTTCCAGAGAAAAGGTGAAAACTTCGTGCAGACATTATACCTTCTTTTTCTTATATTCATACAATGAAAGAGTTTAAACCTCTGTTATTCTTTCTTCTCCGACACTTCCACTTTCTTAGTCCATATCTCTTCTGTCAGTTCAGACTGTCCGTCTAAGTCAAATATTAGTTTTACCAATTTAGTTTAAATACCGTTATTCTTGGAATGTTTCATGTATTCTTCGTCAACTTTGCTTATCTTAGATACAATAGAATCGTCGAATAAATACTGTCTGTTCGGCGACTGACTAATAAAGAGACTTACAGATGAAGTCCATTAGTTTTTAGGGCCTTAGTAGAACCCAAATAATCAATATTGACACGAAATGTCACAATTTTATTAGATATAGTGATAGTGTACACCTTAACACAAAAGAAAATATTGAGAATGCAAAAATGTCTTGTTACATGTAAAGTTGTTAAGGGAATTACAAGAAAATATGTAAATTTATCGTAAATACTTGTAAGACAAGAAAATTAAAATATAAAAATAAATAATGGATCAATTTTGTGCACAGCGTCTACCTGTAAATTAAACTATTCTGTATCCCATTTATGAACAGGGTTTATTCTTATCTTCTTGATCTAAATTATTTTCTTTATTAAAAATTCAGCTATGAAATACGTTAATTAACTTTCATTTTTTACAAAATACAAACGGTTACCCACATTCTGAACGCAAAAAGTTCAAAAAGAAATAGAAACATAGTATGAAATGGAAACCTGTTCTATTTATTGAAACCTAAGGTCCTGGGTTCAAAACCCAGTAAAATATGGATGTTTGTATGTGTATCTTTATCATTCCATCTTCATCAAAAAGAAGTAAGAAAAAAACGATTATAAAAAACTCTCAAACACTATCAAATCTCGTTGGTAAAGTAAAAATTGAAAATACTCTTCACGCCAGCAATGAGTGCCCGTAAGGTGACGCAAATAATCGCCCACGCGGTACATATATGTCATCATCATTACCGAAATCGATGTACAAAGCAGATTGACACACCCAGATATGGGTAATATGCTGTGACGATACATTTTTTTTGTAAATACATCCAACGTTACTGGAGAATAGTATATTAAAACATAAGTTAAAAAATCTGTTATAGTTATAAGTATTATATCTGACCTTCCGTCATTTCTATATGTTTTATATAAATTTCACACAGAAAGTTTGTTGTATTTTCACTAAAATTATTTCACATGCATATTGTGTAAATTGTACTTGACACTGACATCTGTCAATTAGTAATACTGAAATTATTAAAACTGTTTCTTTGTTGACGCAGTCAAGATTCTAAGATTTATGAAAATTATTTTTTTATAAATTTTTATCTACATTGAATATGAAGAAAATAATGCAATCAAATCGAATAAAGAATAAAATATTCTTAAATATTTATAACAACATTAAATCAAATCTTCTCACACACACATACATACATACATACATACATACATACATTCACACATCATCATAAAAATAATACATTCGTATTCTAAGGACCCCAAAATGTGCTTATTCTTTAAAAACTCACCATCGAATTTTTGACCAAAGACAATACCTTCCTTACCTAAAGGTGACGGAAGGTAAAAAGGCAACCTATTCAAGCACGAGTTTGAAATTAAGACACGAGCGCGAGCAGCGAGTGCGCGAACACGTGTTTAAATAGCCTTCTGTAACGACAGTTATATTATTTTCTCTGTTTCTGGTTGTCAATTTTTTAACAGAATAGTTTTGTGGGTAAAGGTGATTTGTGTTTTTATTCTATCCGTTGCCAATATATTTTGTGTATTTAATGCAGTCATACCAATCTCAAATAACAAAATATCACCAAAAATCTTTTAAAAATGAAACTCTTTCTAGCATGTTTCCTACGTTAAATCATATTTCCTTGGTTCATTCAATTTTGTATTTTCATAATTGCTTCCATACAAATCTTTCTATACCCCATAGGAAAGTTTCTATCAATTGTTACTAATGCTGTTAACATATCATTTGTTATTCTTTTACAATAACGAAACTAATTATTATTTATATACCGGAAAATCCCCCAGATGTCAGAAAAACTATTCCCTAAATTTCGTCACCCTTCACTGCCATTACAACCGATGATTTCTGTCATAAATTTTCGTGTCAAATTACAATACAAACAAAAACCTTTTTCGTATCTTCACGCCCTTCATTTTACCGCATTTAAACGAAATTCCTTCGGCATTCTTGGCCGGAGCGGAACATAGCACCGCACAAAGTCGTCGGCGGATAAAAGTCAGTCTCTGCTTTGTCATCGTCGAGATTTCAACGGCTGGTGAAGAAAATACCGCCGAGGAAAGTGGAAAATAGAAGATTAAAGAGGAGATAAAGAAAACGAATGTATGGGATTGTGAACTGTAATAATGGAAAAGATTAGAAGATGAAGTTCAGGATTATACGAAATTGGTAATAATTGTGACCTATAATTTCACAATATACAGGCTGTTTATTAAACATAGGGCAAAAATTGAAGGGATTATTCCCTGGACCATTCTAAGATGATTTTGTCCTTTGATGATTTTTGAAAAACCGCTTTGTTTCGAAGATACAGGGCGAAAAAAATTTTCGACAATAACAACATTTAATACCAAAAATTACATGTAAAGTTTCTTAATCTACAAGTACTGTTGAAAATGACTACCTCCAGCTACGATGCAAGAATCCGCTTAGTTTGTAATGAATTTCCATCAGCAAATCCATAAATGAAATGCATGTCAGTCATCTCGGCGTTCGTATAGCTATTCATAATTAGAGGACTTCACTAACAAAAGTTTAAGTATTATAGACAGAAAATGCACGTCAAACAGTCAAACGTCTCAACAAATTTAACACATAACTTGCCTGCTGTTACTAGATTAATAATTTGAAAAATATCAAAATTGGTTTTGTCGAATTTTTTTCGCCCTGTATCTTCGAAACAAAGCGGCTTTTCAAAAATCATCAAAGGACAAAATCATCTTAGAATGGACCAGGGAATAATCCCTTCAATTTTTGCCCTATGTTTAATAAACACCCTCAATCAATTTTAATTTTTTCTGGGCATATCTGATTTATAGCGGTGGTCATGGAACTCAAAAAAAATTACGAACAATTGTATGCCATCTTAACTGTCAAAAAAGTATGTTTTGTAGTTTTTCGTTCATTAACATATTTCTTTGAAAGTATGGAACAGTTTTCTCACGAAGAAAAGATTCAGATTATAAAATGGTGGACAAATTTTGTTTGAGTTGCATGGCTATCGCTGTAAATCAGCAATGTTAAATACGACAGACTGTCGTATCCACAGAGCAATTGATATCCGGAATTCAGGAAAAGATGAAATACATGCTTTTTATTTTTTGTATTCTATCAGAATAATAAATAAGTTATATGTTTACTACCTAAAAATTAAATTATCTACAGGATTAATTTATAGATTCAATACTCAAATCCAGATCCAATATTCGATTTTGATATCTGGATCAGAGATTATAGCAACATGAAATAATAAATTTATATGATAATGTAGTTCAGAACATCTAAACTGATTATACAACATTCTATGATAATTAATATTGTTATAATCAAATTTTAATTAATCATTTCTTAATTAATTAGAGTCTGATTGTAATTATTCAAAAACCAAACGTGTTACCGTAGCACACCCCAGTATTCATTGAGCAGTGGACGAGTTACCGTCGTTATTTATATATTTCAATTTTTATATATCTATTTGACTCAATATTATATCTACCCTCGGTTACTCATTCTTCACCACAACATTTACACCTTTCTAAATATAATAACCACTTGTATCATGCAAAAGAATCAAGAAGCCTTCGACTTGTATTGTCTACACACTATACAACCAACACAGAGACAACAAGGGATCAGAGATCCAAGACCACTGTGCCTGCTTTGCAGACAGGTATTGTTAACACCTTGTGACGAATTGAGGTTGTCCGACGGTGGTCACCTAGCGACCACAGCTGCTATAACAACTGAGAGTTGATACAAGAAATTGAAAACGGGAAGACATAAAAGATTTGTTATTGAAGAAATCACACACAGATTCGGTTAATACGTAATACATAAAGAAATATAATAAATTATTTATACCAGCGATTCTCAAACTTATTGGACTAATCGTCCCCTTTTCAAAACCTTTTTTGCAATGCACCTACAGGAAAATTACTAATATGAGAATTGGATGATTTCCTTCTATCTGTTGCACTTTGACAACAGCATAATACCTATTATATATATATATATATATATATATATATATATATATATATATATATATATATATATATATATATATATATAATTAGTGGTGTGCAAATTTCAGAAACTTATTTTTTTGAAAGTGTCAATGAAAGTTTCGTCGAAAGTTTTTAAAAAAAGTTTCAGAAAAACATAAATGAAACTTTGAATTTCGAGTAAATTAACGTTTGTCTTTTAAATTTTAAAAACGTTTTTATGACAAAATGACACAAACGCACTTAAACTGTACTGAACTTTATAATCAATAGAGCATACATTTAACATTTACCGAGCATATCTTTCTGTTCAAACGTCAAACTTATACAAGTGCATGCATGCACTTGTATAAGTTAATCTACGCAAGTCTAGAGAGGTGTGCAGCAAAGCGCATGTACATTGTAATTTTTTAAAGTTTCATGAAATTTAAAGTTTGATACTTTCAATTTTGAAAGTTTAAAATAGAAACTTGCAAATGGCACATCACTAATTGTAATACATTCGTTACATTAAAACTGGTCTGTCAAATCTAAATCTAAATCTATAGTTCACCCATCGGTATTCTATAGTCTCATTGCACCAGCTCGTATGGCTTGATGATGTGACGGAGGAGCCTTACTTCATGTTTGGCAGCAAAACTTTTGATCACCGTATTAATATCGTTGATGTCAAGGTCTCGACAGATATCGCTATTGCGGGCAAATCGCGGGGCATTTACTATATTTCGCAATACTTTGTTTTGGAATATTTGGATCTTTTTCTTATGCTGTTTCGTACAGTCCCAGAGCTGAATACCAAAGGTCCAGACGGGTTTTAGTATCTGTTTAAATACTCAAATTTTGTTGGGTATTGATAATTGAGAATATCTTTCCAGAAGTCAGTACATTTTTCTATATTTATATCAAGTCCCTTTCTTATCTTTTTCACATGTTCCACCCATTTTAACTTTATATCTAGACTCATACCGAGATATTTAGCATTGTTCGAATATGGTATAATACTGTCATTTATTGTTATTTGTTGATTTCCACTGTTTTTGTTGGTGAAATTGATATGTACAGACTTCTGTTCATTTAATTTAATTTTCCATTTTTTTGTCCAGTCGGTGATTTGATCGCAAGCTCTCTAGATTATTCGTAGATTTTAAGAGATGAGATTTATAAATGTGTCAGAAAATCGCCCACTTTGAGAATCAGTGATTTACACTATATAAATTTTTGGGTACTAAAACGGCTTTTTTTTATACACAGATTTCGGTAATGACAAAATATCTGCTTATCAGCCATAACGACGATGGTATCGTAGCTCGGAATCGAACCTGGATTGTCTGAATCATAATCGACCACCCAAAGCACACAAGTCACGTGACCCCGTAAAAAATATGTAGCTAATAACTAATAGTAATAATTGTTTTATAAGTTAATATTCGTTTCTCTGGTTAGTTTATTTCTCAGTAATTTTCAACCAGTTATGTCTATCTTTAGTTATTTCGAGTCATGGAAGTATTCGACCCATTCGAGAAGCCAGGCTAACGACCAACAGGTAAATAACAGGGTTGCAACACGGTGATGACAGAAGAATTATTTATTATGAGGTAGGAACGGATCGTATATATACTCTTGGTGGGCCCGACTTTTAGCTATAGGTGCTTCTGCCTTTTCTATACTACTTAACAGAAAGAAGATCTCGTTTTGATCTAGAAATTATTATTGTATAAATGTAAGGATTGATGCTTAAAATTTGAGACTAGTTTTGAAACTACTAAGTTGCCAACTTTTTAAAAATAACTCTACCCTAACACAATTTTAATCTTTCTGATAATAATCTGCCAGTTAGCTATCTGGAGAATAAAACATCATGGAGCAACCCAAAAATATTATTCTCTAATTAAGACGGTAGAATAAATTTATCTAATAGATAGTAAACTGCTACTTTATCTGAACTTGGAACAACCGGGCCTTAATAAATCTGATAAACCTTTTGCTTAATGCATTTATTTAAAAATGCATACTGGTTGATTTCCAAAATTGAAGGTCAAAAAATGATTGGGAGATCCATAAAGGTTGAACTTCGTCAGGAATAGTCTCCATTTTTGAATGCTTTGTTTTAATAAAAACTTTTCTATCAGTTCTATTTTTCGGTTAGTTCTTAATCAGACTTTATTTTAAACGAAGAGAAATTATTATCCTTGATGCAATATACGTAAACACGTCTTGTAAATAAGAAAAAAACAGTTTATTATTATAATACAACATCTAATAACATAAATTCTATTCTTGTTGACATTATTATAGTCAGCTTCTTCTGACAACTGAAGCATAAAACATAGACAAGCCTTCTCTGATCTTAATCCATACTGAAGTATCTTGTATCTGATACGTCAGGTTGTCGGCAACTGGATGTATCAATTGCTGTTGTTTTGTTTTGAGAATTACACAGCACAGCCCACTCAAACTACTTGATGCGTATGAGTTTTGTTTGTTTTCTGGAGTATTTACATATATTATTGAATTGTTTGCGGTTGGTTATGTTTGTTTGCTAGTGGATAGCGATATTGTTGATGTTTTCATGCAGATTTACACGTATTTTACTGAATTCTTCCATGTGAATATTTTGTTTATTATTATTCATTCAACAAATAATAATTCACAAATGTCAAATGATAATGTGATGACAAAAACTAAATATTATTTTGTTCTTGTCAAAACAAACTATCTGGCTCCATATTCTTATAGAATATTGGTTGTTTTTGTAAGAAACTGATAACTTGCAAACAGGAAAATCAATTAATATTTTCCTTTATTGAAAGTAAAATAAAATAAATATTTCATCACGGCATATTACCCATTGCTGGGTGTGCCAATCTGCTTCATACACAGATATCGGTAATGAGGAATATTTGTACCGTGCGGGCGCTTACCAGATGTCACCTCACGGGCACTTAATGTTGGCGTGGAGAGTGCGCCACAGGGGTCAATTTTGTGCCATTAAAATTCGATGTAATTTTTGGCGTCGGTCGGGATCGAACCCGGGTCCCCAGATTCTCGACCATTGAAAGTATAAAATCCATTTATCATACAAAATTAGCCTACACGTTTCATTTCCAAATATAGGTTTATTAGTAAAAGTTAATATATTTTTTGCGCGATTGATCTTTTTACCTCTCGCTAAGAGAGGTATTGGATTCATGCTAAAAATCGCATATCCAGATTTTATTGAATAAGCATGTTTTAAGGTCCCTACAATCCGATTTTAACATTTTTACGATGATGTCTGTGTGTGTGTGTGTGTGTGTGTGTGTGTGTGGATGTGTGTGTGTGGGATGTTGGAAGGACGGTTACTCAAAAACTATAAGACTTAAAATTTGTTTAACAACGTATTTCCCAATCGGACATTCATGGAAAGATCTGAAAAGGTTTTGGTAACAATTGGTCAACCGGAAGTAGAAGATTCTTGAAAAAAAATCTTCTAAATATTATTTTTTGAAAATTTTTCTTGATAATATTAAAGAAAAATAAATTCTCTTTCTGATACATTTAAATATTTTTATACATATTTTATAGATTTAGAGATAAAAGGAATATAATATATAAAATAATGTTGTAATTAATTTTACAACCGAAAGGATGCCATGAAAAATAGTTGCAAATTTAAATTATTTGTAACTGACAGATAAATGTCAGTGTCAGAAATAATGAGTAATGAAAGAAAAATGTATTTGGAGAATCCCTTAATTCTTGATCTGTGACTATTATGGAGATGACAAGTCTAGGTTGAAGTACTTAAATTTGTTTCAAACATTATGGGACAATGTACACCAGTACTGTAGACTAGAGTAACTTTGAATTGCGAAAAAGCTATCAAATTCTTCTCAAGTAAGTTGTAAATATTGACAAAATTACACATCGATATAAGAATAATCGGAGTGCAATCTATCCGTCACTTTATTAAAGGGAATTAAGGTTATTTAGATATAACAAGTTTGAAAAAATAAAATGTAAAAGAAGATATATAAGAATAGATGCACAATCCAGATATATACATTTTAGACCGCCCAAAATTAATGTTTTTACTAGAAGAATATGAAGAGAAAGTAAACAAAGTTGTTCGAATTGAAAATTGCTGTTACCAGCCTAATATTTATATGTGGTAAACTCTACTTTGTAATTTATTGTAACATAATTTATGGTAAATATCTTTATGTTGAGACATGCTATTATTGAATAATAAAGAAGTTTATACGTCATAGATTTATATGAATATATTATTTGTATTTATAAAAATAATCTTTGCTTTATGCATACAGCCAGGTAAAATATACGGCGAGAGGTTATGTGCTGGCCACATCAGATTTTTTATCATCTTACCATGCCTGTTTCCACGACAGTAGGTTATGTTTACTGGTTGCTAGGACTAACACGGCGGTAAGTAAAGTATATAAATTTAATAATTTATAAATTTATTTAAATAATAATAGGTCGACCGGCATTCAAAGGGAGGTTTGATTACATCAAAGAAATGCTTGATTACAACAAAGAAATGCTTGATTACAATAAATACACACAGTGTCAGTATTTTATTTTTCACATATTTGATTTTACAATAATTACAATTATTTTATATTACAAATATTATTTATGTATGTTAATACTAAATGTACAATTAGAACAATTATTAATACTAATGCCACTGGTTTGCGCGTTAGTTGCATTATTTACAGTCAAAGAATTAATCCTTTGTAGTAAGTATTTTCATATCGCAGTTTGGATTTTTCTGGTATTACTGCCGAACATCCGATATTCCACGATTCTTTTATATTTAAATTCTCTCTCAGAGTCACTCATTTTAATTATTTTTCTTTGTTGAATAGTTTAATAGTTATTTAACTATCAAGTGTGTTAATGAGGGCGATTAATGATCGAGACATTTTAACGCGTTCGCTACGCTCACGCGTTAATTGTTGAGATCATTAATCGCCAATTAACACACGTGTTAGTTACAATATTTTTTCGTTGACCGTATCTTACTTAAATGGAAAATCTAATTTTATTCCATGACAAATTTTTTTAGGTTAGTAATGGTTGACCGAACGTCAAATTTTACGTCAGAAAATCAATAAGTTTTGTCATCAATTGTTTTGTGCGTTCAGTTTACTTAATCCTAGACGAACAAGTGGTTTTTTATGTTATTTGAGGAATTTTATTCTTTCAAATTCATTTTAAAGGTATGCTACGTGAATATATACCTAGCTAGTAAGTGTCAAAAGCATGACTTTTAATTCTGTCTACCTTTTTGCTACAACTTAGCGTTAGCAATATATGCTGTGTTCCATGTGGTGAACGCACCCAATAAATCGTTTATTAATAAAAAATCATGCATTAATAGGGGTCATTAATGAATGATTTTCTATACATTAAGATAGCCTATTAATAAACGGTCGACGGAAAATTAAGTTTAAATAACACGCATAAACAAACAATGAAACCATAACAAAACAATAAAGACCATAGCATACTGTAAAGCTACCTACTATATTCAGTTTCAATAATACTTATAATGAGAAAAATTTAAAATGAAATAAAAAATAAATTTTTTAGTGAACTCCAATCGCGTAAAAAATGTTATAAGCATCACGAACGTTAAGGAATTACCGATCTTAGATAAAATTGGGGACTGAGCGAAACGAAGTCCCCAAACATTGTATTCGATCGGTAAACTGTCCTTACCGTTCTTGATACTTAATATACTATTGCATTCCATATATGCCTTGTAAATTTGTAACAACACCCTATATAACTAAAATTTACAAATTTTGGACTATGGTTGTTTTGCCAGAGACGTATATTCACATACATTGACGTAGCTATAGGTTTCTTATGGGGGGTGGTTCTGGTAGGGTTGGTTGAAAAATGTATGTTAAAAAAATATATGCGCCGCAGGCGATTTTTTGACAATTTTCATGGTCAAACGTGTTTTAATGCAATGTAAGATAATATAGAGTTCTTTACAATGAAGCAAATTTAACAAATTTTTAAAAATTAAAATCCATATTTTTTGACAAAAACGCGTATGTACGCTCCAAAAGCGTATACTTGCCCCTTCTACTAGACTTTATGGTGCGAGATGGGAGCATAAGCAATAACTACAAAAACAGAAAATGCAATGTTGCATTAAATTAAAATATTATATTACTGAGTAGTAGCAATATCATTATTCTATTGAACTGCTCAAAATAAAATGTATAATAATTAAATGTTAATTAAATTGCGTTCCTCACAAAATACGGGACAATGGGCATCCCGAACAGTACTTTACGGGACGCTCAAATGTTAGCTGAAATAGGGGACAATCCCGAATATATGGGACGCCTGACAATCGTGTTCCCACCGGCATTGCGGCCCATTTTTGGTTTTCATTTTAAATAGGTACATAATACCCCAATTTTGTAAGAAAATTATATCCAGCTTAATATCAAACGTGGCAAAATATAACCGATGAGGGGGGGGGGGTTAACCCCCTAAACCCCCCCCGCATATATACGTCGGTGCTCACATACAATATTAAAATTTAAACTCGGAACCTTAGAACGTGCATATTCATCAAAACCTCGATAGGTATGCGAATTTTAATACGATCCCTATACCTCGCTTATCTACAGAAGACGAGAGGTAACATATATTTTGTGAAGAAGTTGAAGATGTTCAGTAAACCAGTTGTAGAATCTACAGATTAAGATTATTGAACAACTAGACCTTTTAGCAAGTTTTAAAAGGTAACTCTTAAGTTCTCTAAAAAAACTTATCTATTATTTTTCCCAGGCATATATTTAAACAAGATTTCTTTCAAGCATATTTTAAATTCATATGTCATTACATATTTCATCTTGTGAACAGTTGAAGTTTTCGTCCATACTAAATTTCTTTTTACCATAGCCGGAACTAATCTTAAATCTGAAGAAATGCATGACAATGTTGAATGTTGTATTGTCAGAACCTTGAATAACTTTGCTAGTCATATAAGTATGTGCGCTCTTTATAAATGTACGCGGCACGAATATAGAAGTAGCATTCTGAAAGTTTAATGATATTTTGCATTTTTAGCTTGTTTATTTGCTTCCATGTAGAGATAATTGCAAATAAATTTGTTATAATTAAAGTAGAGCAATTTTGTAATTATTTTACTTTGGTTAATTAGCGGTTTAAATGTTTTATATACATACATGTACATATATAATATTTAGTAAATTGTTACTGTATATGGAATATAAAAAAAAACATCACGGCATATTATTCATTGCTGAGTGTGCCAATCTACTTTGTCCAGATATCGGTAATGATGATGACACAGTAGTCGCAAAATAGTGAACACAAAAATAAATACATTAACTTCAAACTGAACTCCATATAGTCAACAATTAATGTCTCAATATAGTGAACACATATGTGACATGGCATAATGCGTAGTTTCTATGGCATGATGCATTTGAATATAGACCAGAGGGGACAAACAGCTAAATTTTGCTAAGTTAGCATAAATGCATAGCTAGAAGTTCTGTACCGATGGTAGGACGAGTCAGTCAGATGAAATCTGTCTCAACGTTATGACACCTGCCGTCATTGCTATGTATTTTATATAAATTCCAAACAGAACGTTTGAAGTATTTTCAGTAAACTTATTTTACAGACATATTGTGTAAATTGTACTTGACACTGACATCTGTCAGTTAGTTATATTGAATTATTGAAACTGTTTCCACGGGGACGCAGCAAAGATTGTAAGATTTATGAAAATTAGTTTCTTTATAAATTTTTATTTCTATGAATATGATGAAAAATAATGCAATCAAATCGTATAGAGGATAAAATATTCTTTAATGTTTATAACATTAAATGTCAAAAAATAACATTTAACTGTATTTTTTAAGAAAAACAGTTAAACGCTTCAAATTAACTTCCGGTTGTTCAGTTGCAACCAACATCTTATAAAGTCTTCATGTAGATGTACGAAGGAGGAATACGAAAAAACTGTAATTTTTGAAATTGTAGTATTGGAGTTATCGTAGCCGAAACGATCGCCACTACGCACACACATACCATCGTAAAAATAGTAAATTCTAGGGACTCCTAAACGTGTTTATTATTTAAAAACTCACCATCGAATTTTTGACTAAAGACAATACGTTCCTAAAGGTGACGGAATGTATATAGTACCGCGTACTCGATACTAATTTGGGGTAAAATCTCAGCAGAATTATTTTGATAGTGTGTTACTCCTTCTTTAGTCCGGCTGGCGATTTTGCGGGGCCTTGAGAATATGTTATTAGTGGGACTTGAAAATATTTGTAAAAAAATATTCTATTATCAATTTTTTTTAGATATTTGAATGTGCGGGGCTTATGTGACCTCGGTGCCTCGGACATAATTCCGAAAGATGGACGTCTGATCCACTAATAAGTCTAGGAAATAATATCTGCATGAATTATGCATTGTATTGGTCAGGAAGAAAGTAGATCCATTATATCTTGGTATAATAAGAAATGAAAATTGAAAAATAAAGTAGGTAAATTAATAGCTATTTGTGTATTAAGAGCGCAAAATAGGACTTGTCGATTGAGAGGTTGTTGCCGCGCTCCTGCGTCGCGCGGCATTCTCTCGAAATCGACAATTTCCATTTGCGCTCGAAACACACACAAGATTTTTTCTACAGTGGCCACAGTGGGGTCCTCCACCATAACAAAAAATAATAAAATGTACACTTTGTACTTACACTACTACTCAATTAATAAGGATTAATATAAAAAAAAAACGTCTTTTATATTTAATTTTAATTTATCGTTATTTCCCATTTTTCTTGACCTATTGCTTCAATCTAATCTAAACATTTTATACTTTCGTTTTTGTAAATGAATGCCCTATTTTATTTTCACAATAGTGCGGCATTTTTTTTTTTTTTTTGGTTATGTAACATACCGACAGATCAGTTATATGTCAAATTGATTTGTAAAGGTGGTAAATGTGTCACTACAGTGCCATTAGTTCCTGACTAAACGTTTCCATTAAGAATGTAGACAAGTGACATTTCTCAACATTGTATAGTTAGAAATTTGGACAGCGAGCGCTTTTTCTACTTTGTCGCGCTAGAGCGGCAAAGTGACATTTGGCGTTGACAAAAGAGAGCGCAAATGACTACTTTCTATGTCCCCATATCAAAACGGGCCCCAGGCATTGGCCTCGTGGGCCTAGGCAGTAATAAGGCCCTGGTGAAACTTTAAAATTATGTAGAATTCCGTATTTTAAAGTTCAAACATTAAACTTTAAAATTAGTAAATATACGCAGTCTCTATCAATACCAACTATTTAATCTTCCAAGTTTGCTTTGTGTATTAATTAAATATTATCCGGCGGTCTTTTAGAGTCAAACAGTCTGTTCTCTCGTCTCCACAATCTTTCTTTTATGTACACTAAGGGTGTACCTTCACCTTCTCATTTAACGATTAACAAATATTTATAATACGAGTCTAGCTTAAGTGGAATACCTTGTCAGGCATTTGTCTAGAGACAACAGTTTAATTTTGTTTTATTGTTTTCAGAATCGAAAAAACCAGCCGTGCTATTGTTTCATTCCTTTGGTTTTGCAGACGAGAATTCGTTTATTTTGAATTTGAAATCAGATATGTCCAAGTGTATTAATTTGTAAACTGCATTATGGATTAGTTTTTTATGCTAAACAAGTTTATTAATTATTTTATGTTTGGTAGCTACTACATTTTTGTGTGTCATAATTTAATGTGTTTTGAAGTATGTTAATTTTAACCAGATATGATCTTAAACTGTTACAAGTATAATATTATAAAAAATACCTTTATGAATCATAAACTTCGGACGTATTTGGTTAAACTATCTGAGAAGTGTTACTAATTTAAATTTTTTAATGCTTATATAGCATTTTGGTAAACAAAATTTAAAAGCTGTTTTATTAGCTAACTTTGTTTTTAAATTTTGAAAGCAATAAAAGCTAAGCGTATATGACAAATTTATTATTTTTCTTTAAGTTCAACAACTGTTAGATGTCACATAATTTTAATTTAATTTTAAACATTAAAATGTTTCAAAATCTTTCACAGCCATTAAGTTTTATGTTCAATATTTATTTAACTATATATATTTAAATCATAACGCCTTCTATCTAAAAAAAACTGTTGTGGTGTGCACAATACCTCCCGTCATTGCCATTTATTTTATATAAATTCTACACAGAAATTTTCTTGTATTTTACATATTATGTAAATTATACCTGATACTAACATAACCTTCGTATTCTAGGGTCCCCAAAACGTGCTTATTAAAAACTCACCATCGAATTTTGTCACTAAAAACAATACCTTCCGATATCTAAAGGTGACGGAAGGTAGAAAAATATGTTGAAATAACGAATACAGAGTTTCTTACGTTTTAGTATTTTGATAAAACGTCCTGGTTAAATATATACACACATACATTACATTATCGTAAAAATGATAAAATCGAATACTAGTTACCTTAAAACGAGTTTATTCACTATAATTTCGATATACGATTTTTAGTACATATAGTGCCTGTAGGTTGGTACTTGTACTTATGGTGGCAAAAGTTACTAATCCTATATACTAAATAATAATAATCGTCATAACGGAGCCTCGAAATTTGAAGGGCCTGAAGCGACAGCTTCATTCACTTCATAATAAAACCGGCCCTACCAGTATTAGTTTGATATGAAAGAAATTTTATCTTTAACAAACCAACTCTTATTCGTTTCGTATTCGAATAAGCATGTGTGGTTCTAATAAATCAAAATAACTTAATTCTGCATTGATAATCATCAAACATATAAAATTATGAAGTGTCCAATATATCTCTTTCAATAGCTTGACCACATAATAGAAAGATAATTGAAGACAGATGTCTAGTATTTCCTAGAAGTGATGTTTGTTTTGATCGGTTCGGACATTTGAAAATGAATTAGAAATTATTTCTTCATCATTAGATTTAGAAACATAGTAACTCTAATTCTAAGCTGTGAAATGGTTGATTTCTACTATGTCTTATTAGTGGGAATTAGATTAATAACGTAGTTAGAATAGTTTGCCTTGTTTTTATTTTAATGTCTTGGATTGAGAAATAATTTGTTTAGTAATCAAATATTTCAATAGCAGATGTAGTTAGCGTTTGATTATAGGAAAAGTAGTTTATTGCAGTATGTTTTGAAATTCTAATTTTATAAGAGAATTATCAGCATTATTACTGTTGTATAAATGAGTATACAGATTCATAGTAAGTATAAGAAATATACCGAGTGTCTGTGTCTACTTGAAATCTATTAATTTTTGCCTCCCGCTACCCTTGGTAAGGGAGGTATAGGGATCATGCTATAATTCGCATATCGAGATTTTGATAAATGACCACGATTCAAGATCCATAGAATCCGATTTTAACATTTTTACAATGATGTCTGTGGGTGTGTATGTGTGCATCTTCTGGTCACTATTTCAAATACTATCAATCGCAAAATTTTGAACCCTTGTATTTCGACTATACTCTAATATGGAAAGAAGCCATTAGATTTTTGTATAAACAAGATTACTGGAAATCGCACTTTACTAGAAGCTCAAAATAGTTTTTCTACCAAAAATACCTTTAAATGTCATTTTTTCGCGATTATTGAATTTTCTACAGGCATGCATTCATAATTTTATAGATAAATTAATAAAATAATCAATTTTATAAATCCCGGAGTCTATGTTTTAAAAATAAACACAATTTCTTAGTTACACAGCTCATATTTGAAATGTATGTAACTGACAGATAAATGTCACTGTCAAAAACAATCATTTCCAATTAATAGTAGTAACGTTTTAAAAAAAAAATTGTAAATAGAACAATTGTTACATCGAAAGGAACTTAATATACATAGTTTCCAGGTATGTATTTATATAAAAATAGTAATAAATATATCATCACGGCTTATTATCCATTGCTGGGTGTGCTAATCTGATTTGTACACAGATTTCGGTAATGATGATGACATATTTGTATCATGCGAGCGTTTACCAAGCGTCGCTTCACGGGTACTCATTTCTGGCGTGGAGAGTGCACCACAGGGGTCAATTTTGTGCCATTTAAAATTCAAAATATTTGGTGTTGGTAGGGATTGAATCCGGTTCCCCAGATTCTCGACCAGACACTCAGGCACGCGGCCACGAGGAATTAAATTTATGGCAGATCATATTTAAAAGAACATGTATCATAAGCTACTATATATCCTTACATTAAACGTTGAGAAGAAAGTATTTTTTCAAAACACAAGCCAGGGTTTGGTAGAAAAGCCACAAAAATAACGAAAGCCAACAACCATCAAATGGATGAGCAAGTTAAGAACAAATCTGGAATCTCAACGAGAATGCTGGCTAAAATATTTAACTGGACTGAGTCACATATTCCCAAGACATGTACTACGAAATAAATGCACAAATACACAAACAAGATTGCCATCCTCGACAGAATTGAGGATCAAAAGCAAAAAATATGTTCAAAATGCCGAAAAATTTCCAGAAAATGTTTCATTTTGAATGATGAATTTTACTTTTAAAGAACCAAGAAGAAATTCGAAAAGATATTCTTGTATGGGTTGGCAATTACACTTTTAGGTAGGGGTCTCCCAACCATTTTGTCCTTCTGTACTGGATATTATGTTAATTTCATCAGATTAAGACAAATTTGTGACAAGTGTATTTGTCGTTGAAAACGTCATTTTTGGTCAATACTTAAGAGAATGGTTTACATAAAAGGTTGACAAGCAAAATTTAAGACCGAGCTTCAGAATCGCATTAAGTACTTTATTATAATAATTAAATGGGTCTTGTACAAAAGATTGTTGAAGGCGTATCAACAAAATTGGACCTCGTTGGGCAAACTTGAATTATTTAGTAATTGTGTTTATTTCTCAAAATGAACCATAACTATATAGGTTTAAAAATTTAGTTAAAATGATTTGTATTTAACTATGTTGTTACTGTTTATGGCCATTCAAAACAAGTATCAAGCATTTAAGCATCAACCCTCAATGACTAAAACCAAATATTTTTTATTTCATTTTACGAAAAATGCAAAATAAAATTTGCAATATACATCATATTTCAGAGTGCCATTGAGCTAGTGATGTTAGCTACTGTTTTTGCATACACCCGATAAATCAAAACTTTTGATTTTTTTAAATTTTAGTTTAAAATTAGAGTGCGTAACAATTTTTTGAAACTATAATAGATTGTATGTTTTTAAAATTAGAATTATGATTTTTTTTTATTTATACAAAACTATTTTTTTGCTTTGCTTTTCGTCGTTGTTATTGTTTGAAAAATTAGTATCTTGAACAATTATTTGCAAATTCTTCGCACAAATTTAAAACCACTAAAAATCATGAACGGTTTATAAATACATTAAAGCATATGACAATAATAATATTGTTATTATAATGTATATAACTTTGACGTTAATCTTAAAATAAATAAATATATCCGACTATTTATCATGTGGTAGATATCAAATATATATTTTATATTCTTGTTTTGTTTATGTTTAATATAAACGCGCTAAAACCAATACCGTATAAATATAAAAATAGAAACATAAGTTATTGATCTTCATCGATAAATCTGACGCAAAATGAGAAGAGAACAACTAACGTCACTTTTCGTTTCGTTTAATTTTTTTTTTTTATTGGAATAGATGTTTATATTAGTTACTATTACACTAAAACCAATTCATTTTTATATATATCCATTATTCGTTTGTCTAAGACAACAGTGGTAGCGATAGCATTCTGTCTCGAAGTTTAAACAAATAAACAATATGCCATTGACACTACAGTTTTGTAGAGTTTCATAAATTCTTTTTTATAAATTTGTTATGCCTTAATTTTGTAGCTCTAAAATAAACGAAATAAGTATAACAGATTATGTTGAGAATGTGAGTCAATTGGTGACTTTGTCAGAAGTTAATAATTCTTCCAATACCTGAATACATAATTAACAAACAAAAACAATTCGCTTGTTGACACAATGAAAGTGTCTTTATTTTGTAGCTCCGAAATAAATAAAATAAGTTTGACAGATTCTGATGAGAATATAATGTTGGCGACTTTGACAAAAGTAAAAGACAATTGTTCCAGCGCCTGAATTAACAAAATTAATTCGCTTCTTAACACATTGAAAACATTTTGTAGCTCCGAAATGATGAAATAAGTTTAGCAGAATCTGATGATGATATTGGTGACTTTGACAGAAGACAATTGTCCCATCACCTGAATACATAATCAACAAACAAAAACAAAACTAATTCCCCCACTCACCACCAGTTGGCGAGCGTTCCGTTGACGAGGACAACCGCCACCACAAGGACAAGTCCAGGCAGGCACTTGCCGGAAACCATACCCGCGGCACTCACTAGCACTCGAACCAGCTGCACGTGTTTCCGTCTCCGCTATAGCGAACACACTGAAAGCGCGCGCACCAAAACACTCGGCCACAGAGGAGGCGGCGACAACAACCAGGAGACCATTGGTTCATCTCGAGGCTCCACCCACGCGATACTGTCATTGAGGACTATTTGTTTATCCCGAGGATGTGAGGGATGAAATGGTAAATAACCAATCGTAAACAAAAACAATTTGAGAAGATGTCAACATCATCTGGGGCATGAAAACCCTCGAAAGACCAACGACCGATTAGTACTAATGTTTTTGGGGTCCTTAATCCGTGCAATAGTTATTAATGAATATGCAACCAGACTAAAAACGAAGATACTCATTATGCAGCACCACCAGTCTTTAATTTGAAAACTGATCATATTGTCCCATGAAAGTGCGATACTATACATTTAACCGCCTAAAATATTTAAACCATGATCCCACTTCTGATCCCATTAGACATTCAAAGTAATATCGTTTTAATGCGTTCATCTATATGCGACGGTTAAAATGCACAATTATTTATTGAACCGGATCTTCCGATGTCCAGGACGACGCTCTATTGGACTTCATAACTCTTATGAAGTTCCCTTACAGTTTTTTTTTTGTTTAATTGGTACTGCATCCTATAGAGAGTTCCTGAGTCTATAAATTTTTCATAAAAATCTTTCTTCTTATTTAAAATTTGAATTGTTCATGGTCCTGATTGTTAAAAAGTAACTGTTTAAAAAATAATATTTTTAAAATATACTATTATTGTCTTCCCCATACGTATTCAGTTGTCCCATGTTCAGAACAGTTAAATAAGTTGTATCTTCATTGATCAACAAAGAATAATATATGAACATCGCAACAGAAAAGTATCCCTTGTTGTCTACCCTTGTCCTTCATACTTACGACTTATCTGGTTTTAAATTTATAATTCCAGTTTATTTCAATGTGTTATTATATCTTTCAAATCTCTTCTTATTTTAAATTTTTTTCAAATTGAAAGATAACATTCACTTGTCAAGTGTTATATTGCATAGCGTTCGTCTTTATTTTGTACTTGTGCTCAGTAGACTCAGTACTCTTCTTAATTTTGTACTTTTTATACATGTGAACTGATCTATTGCTTCAGCGAGTTAACATCATTTTAACAACATGTACTCGTGTAACTTTGTTATACTATTTTCCAAAACATCCTGTATCTCCTAATTAATGATTTCACTGATCACTGGCCAAAAACATATACAGAACACTGCAATATTTATTTCATGAAATTTTTCTTCAAATATTGCTTCCCATAATAAACTCTATAATTCAGCTGATATAAAACAGTAACAAGTTGTTTTTTCAACAACAGTTACTACTAAATGCATTATTTTATAAAAATTAATGCAATATTAAGTTGTCAGTGTTTACTATGGTTATGTTAAAACTACTGCCACTGAATAATAATACTACTTGGTAGTGGTACTGTGGAATAATATTTGAACATCAGTACATCAAAGTATTTTACGTTGCGTCGCAACTAGCGCTACAGAGCTTACTGTGAGGGCAGCACTAGTTACAACGCTTAGTAGATAAAGTAGAACATGTGAACAAGCTTGCACTTGTTTTGACAGGCAGTTGTTGATCAATAACAACCCTTAAACAAAATGTAATAACAGTAATCTTAGTTTCATATTATTCGTATATTCCTGAACAATGTAGTGATATAACTTTTGTAAAAACTATGCCATTTATTTTTTTCTTTTCACAAATGTACAAATAAGGAGTGTAATACATTAGTTTGGCGCCAATACTTTCATAACAGTCTAACCTCAGTGGAAAGAGTGTTTTCAGTGACATTTTAATAAATAGAATGAGATTAATATGTACTGTATCAATAGGAAACCGATTATTACCAGCTCATGCTGTAAAAAATGCCAAACATGTGAAATCAACGTTGGCTTTGTGCAAGCATCCAAAGAATGAAAACGATTTCATGATTATACATTTCACTGCACAAAATAAAACAGGAATTAAATATAGATTGATAGACAATGTTTCAACTATTCTCACGAGGTTTATAAATGAAGGGAAGGCTACTATACAATTTAAGGAACCAGCCCACAATTTATTTATCCAGGCAGATGTAATCCAGTTGAAAGGATTCTTGCATCTTTTAAAAAGAGCACTAGAAAAGAAGATTTCTGCTAAAGAATTAACACTGTCCAGCATGTCTGTTACACCAGTCGCTCAGAAAAACATTCCACCAAAAAAACTAGTGATTGAACGAAGATCTGAACTGCCGGTGAAAGGTTTTCCAAGAACTTTAGAGTATCTCAGTATTACCAAAATAGATTTATGTAAATTATGTATTGGTGTTTTAAAGTTACAAAACTTAAAGACTTTAGACATATCTGAAAATAAAATAGAATATTTGCCTCAAGAACTTAATAAACTTAGATTAGAAGTACTCAACGTCTCACAAAACGAATTAGGGAAATCACTGCCTAAGCAGTGGAATTGGATAGGAGGACCATTGTTGAGATCTTTAAAACAAATAAATTTATCTCGAAATAATTTAACTTTCTTACCGGAACCATTTGCAAAACTACAAGAACTACGCGATATTAATCTCGATTATAATAATCTAACCGCTTTACCATACGGTTTTGGTAATTTTCGAAATTTGAGAAACCTCTCCGTAGCTAAAAACAAACTGACTCAAGTACCGGGAAGTATGAGACGACTTCGTTTAGAAAATTTAAACCTAGCGGAAAATAATTTCCACCCGATTAGCGTGGCAGCTATTTTTCCAAAAGTGCTTCCGGTACAGACTCTAAAAGAGTGTGCTGCGAGGAAAGTTTTGTTTGCGAAATTACCCTATAGCTCAGAAACTATTCCATATACTCTTGTTGATTATTTAGATTATGCTTATTATTGTATTTGTGGTAAGCCGTGCTTTGAGGTGCATTTACATCACCCTAATGTATTAAGTTTGAATTTGATTACGCAGTCTGTTATTTCTAATGCAGGAGATTCTAATTATGTACCAATGGATTGTTATTATTGTTGTGTGAGGTGTTTCCGAAGAACTAACTATGTATGAATTGATGTTGATAATAAATGTATTTATTTTGCTGTATCTTCATTTCTTGATTTACTAATACTTATCACAGTAGTCGTTCTTTACCTTCCGTTACCTTTAGATAAAGAAGGTATTGTCTTTAGTGAAAAAAATCGTTTTCAGATCCCAATAATACGATTTTACTATTTTTACGATGATGACTGTCTGTACGCGTGTGTGTGTGACTATAATTTCTGCTGCAATACCTCCAATACTAGAATTCCAAAATTGACAATTTTTACGTATTCCTCTTCCTTACATCAATATGCAGACGTGGTTAGATTTTGTTTATAATTAGTCAACCGGAAGTACCCTCATTTGAAGATTTTAACAGTTTTTCTTGAAAACGCTGTTAAATATAATTTTTTAACATTTTATTCTCTATACGAATTGATTACATTTTATACATCATCTTCAATGGGTATAGAGTTAAAAAATTATAAATTAATTATAATTAAATTTCATAAAGGATCCAGCTATGCTCATGGAAACAGCTACTATAGTAAGAAAAATTTAATTGAAAGATATTCGTGTCGAGTGCAACTGATAGTATGTCTTTATTGTAATTTGCTAGAAACTTTCTGTATGGTATTACATACAACTGACGGAAGGTAATGTGTTGACTACATCAGATTTTTTTTAAGGAATCAGAAAGTAAATTAAGTAACTTCCCGATCCCTACACGAATGTTTCCATTGTGATCAGTTTATTTATGTCCTCGCAATAGAAAATAAAATAATGCATACCTCATACGTGTAGATTTTTATTTGTTCTTTTTTACAAGACTGTGAAAAAATATCACTTTCAGGTCGTATTACGTAAATTACTATTCTTTCATTTGTATATGGTAAAGGAGGATAATACTTGGTTTAAATGACAAACTTCTTTATAAGAACAACACTTTATTTAAAAATACTGTAAAAATAATGTCATTCTTCTTCATTTTTTTCATAAAGTACATATAAATGTTGAGTTAGAGGTGTACAACTTGTAGCCATGTGTATAACCATTTCCAAATTACCATCATCCAGTAACCTATACGATCTATGTATTGCACAAACGGCTGGTTCTCTTCCAAAACTCATTCTCGATAAATTGGTGCTTTTCAAACAAATAATTCTATCGCACACTTCTCCTTCTTCCACGGAAGTTAAGCCAAAATTATGAGCCAGTAAAAAGGATAACTGTCTCGTGCACGGCTTAACTTTCAAATATCCACATTCGAAATGTTTTGGAGTCCTATTGTCATCTTGCATATAGGTATCTGATTTGAATGCTAGAAGTGGTTGGCCAAAAAATTTAAATTCCATTAAGTCGCAATATTCAAATGGTTTTATGCCGGGATATTTGCCACACGCTTTAATTGATGTCCATTTTCCGATTAACCAACAAACTGGTTTTATAACATATTCAGCACTAACTTTTACCATTTTTTGACAGTACTTGTCTAAATGACAGCAATAAAACTATAACCCGTAAACTTAGTAACAAAGACAAAAAATAATTAACATGCTTCTCTTTTGTAAATAACGTGCAAATGTTTAGCTAATTGTTTTTGGTTAGTTGCCATACTTAAATCCATTTCTAATGTATCATTATCTATCAATCTATAACTTCTTTGTATGTCAATAACAGCCGGTTCTTTCGCAAAACTCATCCTTGAAATTTCTGTGCTCTTCAACTCAATTTCATGTCCTTGAACTTGTCCTTCCTCCAAAGAATTCACACCAAAATTATGTGCTAATAAAAAACACAATTCATTCGTGTTTGGTTTAATTTTCAAGAATCCTGATTCGTGATGTTTTGGTGATCTGGTGTGTGTATCGTTGTTGGTGAACCAAGTTTTTGATGTGTAGCTCAAAAGAGGTTGACCAAAGAATGTAAATTCTATTTCATCGGTGTATTCAAATGATGAAATACCTGGATATTTTCCATTTGCTTTTGTGGATTTCCATTTTCCAATCAACCAAGATATTGGTTCTATTGCTTTTTGAGCCGGGTTAGTTACAGTCGTTACAGTTCGGTTCGCCATGTTGCGCGCGTGTGTTTGTACTTGACCTTTGGCAATTTACAATAAGTTGTGACCGTAGGATTTGAAATTTACGCCCTCTATTTTACAAGTATCGTTATTTATTTATATTTATTAGAATTTCAACTTACTACAAAAATGATAAAATGGCTAAGTAAGCAGCGTTATAATGCGCATACATTGCCCTGGTCATCATTGTTTCTTTCAGGTTCCTAACGTTCAAATCTTGACCATGAAGTTGTCGCAGATGAACTTCGCTCGCTTACACTGCGCGGTATGAATTGTAAATAAAAAATACTATCAATAACTATGCGACAGTTAGAGCTAATTTTCAAATAATGCCTTTCTCAAAGATTTATATTCTTACCTATGTTTTTGCAAAACACGAAAACATAAACTTGACAAATTATAGAATAATAATTTCATTTAAACATCAACCTCACTGGGTAAATATTAGCTCAGAGAGCAATGTAGCAGGTAGATATTTGTAACTCTACGACATACATCATTATATTTCTAGTGTATTAGAAAAGCTATGTCACCATTTACTACTTATATCTGACATACGTCAAATAATCTTTCTCTTTCTAACATGGAATGTTGCTCAGCTACTGCTGTAAAAGTGCTGCGTATTCTTTCTTCGAACAAGTGACCTTGAATAGTCATCTTTCGTCAACCAAACCATTCCAGTTCGACAATTTGACGATGAAGAAGAAAAAATTACATCCTGTTAAGCTTGGCATCATCTTGCCTTGACATTATTTTTTTCCATTTGTGCAACGTGCTCAGTGATCAATTTTACGCCCATTTGATTTATGTATTTATTTTCGCATTAGATACATGGATAAAATGTTGCAGTTATTGAAGACGCCGGTCCATTTTATACATAGAAGTCAATGCCAAAAACCCAACCTATTCCGATTTAATACATAATTTTCATGTACAATTTGTACTCTGGAGTGCACTTTAAATTGTGAGCGCGAAGTTCATGCGCGCCAACTTCATGGTGAAGATTTGAACGTTAGGAAAGTGAACGAAACAAGAAATAAATAGGGTGATGTGTGAACATGTATGAAATATGTTCTAAATTTTGTGGAAATCCATTTTCTAATCAACTAAGATTAGTTCTATTGCTTTTTTGTATTGGGTTTGCCATGTTATTTGGCGGCAATTTAAAATAACTTGTGACTGTTAGGTTTTGAAAATATTACGGCCTCTCTTTTACAAGTGTCGTTAAATTTTAAAAATATATTTATTAGAATTTCAACATACTACAACGTGATAAAATTAGTGCAAACCATTAAAATTACAAATTAAAATACAAAGATATTATTTTTTATTGCGAGTAAATTTGCGTGCTTCTGCCACCAATCGTTTATTGTCTTCTGCCACTTCTTGGCTGTCTTCATAATCGGATTCCGTGTCTGTTTGTTGACTTGGTTCATATTCGTCTTCACTATCATCATAAATAAAAGGAGCCCAATAATAATCATCGTCCAGTTCTTCAGAATCTTGCGACAACGGATCTACTGGTTTTCTAATACGCCCTAAACAATTTCTATATTTAAAATCAAAACATGTTTCTGTTTAAAATATATATTTTAAAACAAAACAGTATATACAATAAAATACAAAAATTATGGAACGTATGGCATGGATATCACGCTGGAAATTACAAAAAAAAAACTTATTTATAAGTATAAAAAAAAACTAAACTTCATCACTTTCATAATCACTGTCAATAGTGTCTTCATCGTCCGAGAAGTCATCAAAGTCAAACAAATTAAAGTCTCCAAACTTAAATGAGCAATTGTAAAAATTATAAACATTGTTCTTACTTTTTGGAGGTAGTGGTGGAGGTTTTGTACCCAATTTTTTCTGACCCGGGTGTCGATAACGCTTTCTATGATCCTTATTTTTCCTGTAACAGTCTGCCCCGTAACAACAGATCGGACGGGTATCGTCAGGATCTGAATCGTAATCGGAATCACCCGGATGAGAAAGTTCTACTCTGTGGTTGGAGTTTTTTCTGAAGAATTTGTTAATTTTTATTAAGTAGACATTAAATATTTTAAGTTTGTTTACCTATAACACTGAATACCATACCAGCACCTATCTCGCCATGGTTTTTTACTTGTACCGCTTGTTGAAGGCTTATCGCTGTCTGCCTTATCACAATCTTTATTATTATTTTTATCTTCGTCTTTATTTTCTCCTGGATCATCTACAGTTTTTATTTCTTCTTTAACGGATTCATCTTCGGTTTTTATTGGTATATTATCTGCAGGTTCTTCTTTTATAGACATATCACAAGTAGAGTTATTATTTGACGAACAAGGCTCTTCTAGTGGTTCAATTTTAATTTCAATATTTTCTGTGGGAATATTGTCTGATTTTTGTTTCTTGGCTGGAGACTCATCATCATCTTCTTCTATAGGTCGTTTTAACGGTTGTGTCGGAGCATTATCATTGCTTATGTTTTCATTTTCAATATTTAAAGGACATTTTAAAGTAGTATCATTGCTTGTTGTGTCCTTATTTGAAACAATCTGAGTTAAAGCATTTTCAAAACTGGTATCATCATTATTTATTTCATTTTGTTGAAATTGAACAAGAAACCATCCATGATCCAAACATAAAGCAATTTGGTCATCATTTGCTAATTTAATATTATTTCCAAAAGGTATGATTGCAACACTGCTCACTTTGTTTGGTTTGTGGAAACATGGATTGTTATGAGTCTAAAATAGTCTGGATGTTATATAAGTTACTAAATTTATCAAATATACAACTAACCGATTCTAAATATACTCCCTGTTCTGAAATTTTTAACAATCCATGTTTTCGACTGACTTTTTTGGAAGTACACTATAAACATAACCTCTTACAATCGTATGTCTCTAAATATCCAGACAAACTTACTTGTAACTCTTTACCACGGCCTAAAATATGCTCACCTATATCGTAGTTATTAGAGATATTTTCTTTTTTAAGTGTAACAACAGGCATGTTGGATGTTTATTCTTTATCAATGAACCGATGTTTACCAAAACTTGACATATAAGCTTTTGCGCACTTACAACGGGCACTTGTAAGATAACTGATGCAATTCACAACATTCTAATAGGAAAATATAATCGAAATTTAACGAAAAATTATTGTCTTTGTTTATAAAATGAATGTTTATTAAAATCAAGAATATTTATACAAAAATATTAAAGTGGGATATTAATAGAGCAACTATCACTTTATATTTTATAACAAATCTGCGAGAATTTTTTCACTCCCGGATATTCAAAACCAAATATGCACCAGACTCATTTAAATCCCGAAAATTCAAAACCAGAATAGTGCATTGCCAGAGAGCGGTTCCCTCCAACATTCAAAAACCGAATAAGTGGGCGTAGCACAGAGTTCCTTTTTGTCAAAACACTCAGAAAACTTATAAAATTTTATGGCCATTTGCACAGCTTATAGTTAAACTGTTAACTGTTGGTTAAATTGACAATATCTTACCGACACGAAATGTCAAATATTACTGTCAAAATTTCGATACGTACTTTTTCTGTTAACCTGTTATTACTATATGCTGTGCAACTGACCATTAAAGTTATAAATTTAAAACATCCTTGAATGCTTACACTACAATATTTGCCGTAAAATGAACAGGAGAGCAGAATATTACAACCTCACTGCATGGAGCCGTTTAGGGTCTATAGTAATTACTTAAAAACTAACAATACACCTTTTAATAATACATTTTTTTATACTACGATGTGTAAAGTTGATACTTTACACACTGCAGACAATGTGTAATATAAACGATTTTCGGAATTTATTTTATTTCCACATTACAGTGCTACCAGCTACCGTTTAGGAACAGGAACTATAATAGAGGCTTTCGCCAGAGTAGCTGGCAACATACATGATAGTAACGTAAACCATGTGGCATAATAATAGTTATTTACGTTACAAGTACGTAAAGCTAGTCTGAGTGACTAAACATGCTTTACGTATGTGTATCGTACAATATTTTATCTACGATATAATGAAAAAACCCAATAAATATAAAAAATACCTTTATTTATGAATCAGGAATATAATATTAAATGAGAAGTTTGCCATGATAAAATATTCACCTGGTTTTACAAATTTGGCGTGTTTAAAATTGTTAATCATTCGTTGCTTGACAATCCGTGATTAATGAAACCTTGTTACTAAACAACCGTTTTACAAACTTAAACTAACAGCTAAATATCAATTTTACGCACTATCGTAGATAAAAATAAATAGTAACTGCTTATATACTATAAGGTCACGTTAGGCAGGGAGACAACTTGAAGGTAGTTCAAATTCCGAAATCAGAATCATAATACAATACATAGGTACCTACAGTATTTTTTTTAAAGATTTCCAATCAAGGTTATCTGTATCATGAACGAATTAACAAATTGGCATACATTTATCTCTTTCCTTTGCAAAGGCTATAAGCGTGTACGATAAGGTTGGATATAACACGCTTGTCTTTCAAAAAATCATATTGTTTCGACTAAGTTAAGACATTTCACTTTAAAACGATGCTCGTTATTGCTAAAACTTTCGCTGTAACGTAAGTTTATTTATTAATTCAGATACATTACCTTGATTCATAGCCGTACGCCGTACGACATTGTGTCAGTATCTTATTTTTCACATATTTGGTTTTACATTTGATAATAAACTTACCAGTTGACTTATTTTCGAACTTTGAATGCTTTTATTGTAACATATAGTCTTATAATAATAAAATAACATTAGTATCTTATGTACCCTCATGAAAACTAAGCAAACGACATTATTGAATTTGTCAGAATGGGCAGAGCAAAAATGTGAATTCATACAATTCGTAGATAACCTTGATCGGACATCTTTCAAAAATTTTCCTATACATTTATAATAAATACATTTGATACCTTTGATAAATAAAATAAATATATATCATCACGGCATATTACCCATTGCTGGGTGTGCTAATCTGCTTTGTATACTGATTTCAATGACGATGATGATATATTTGTACCGTTGATTGTTACAACAAATTGTTAACAATATCAGCTGAATGCGTCTTATTTTTTATTCGTGTGATCAGCCATAAAACTTTTTTTAAATCAGTTTTGTACCCCCTTTGGAAAAAATCCTGCCGACGCCACTGCGTTATTACTTTATACTTTTTATACATTTGTTTTTATTCTACGGTTCATACTGAAACACAAGCTCATTAACTATTCAGTTAAGATTCGTGATTAGGCAACTCTCGCTCAAAATGTCGAAATGTAAAATATAAGTTACACATGTTTTAAGTGATAAAAACGATAGTAAAATGAAAGTGACTATGTTTAGTAATATAAAATTAGTGAAAATAGTTAAAAATACGAAGAGGGACATACAATTACTGGAGGCGATGAGGCAGTTGGTTGGAGGCGATGTTAATATATTTATTTGGAGGCAACAGACAACAGATCCGTGGTGAGTTTAATTTTATTGGAATTTTTTCACCTCGCCCACCAGGGCCTAATGTAACTCGTTGAATTTCATTTTTTTTTGTTTGTAAATTGCTAATGGGACCGATGTCAGATTTATAGTAGTGGAGGCCCGCCGTTCCATAAGATAAATTTCTAATAACTACAAGTCTGTATCTTTGGTTATTATTCACCCACGTTTGGGTATACGTATTTTCATAAATTTTGAACAATGCATACCTACTTACAATATCTAGAGCAAAATTACTGAAAATAAATAAAAAATATCATATTTTTGGCATTGTAAACTAAACTAATGCGGAAAATCTTATAAAAATTGCTAAAATTGTTATTTTAACCGTAGAATCTGATGGTGAAGTCGTTTGGTTTGTATATGTATCCATATTTGGGTCATATATCCCAGAATAGAGCAAAGAATCTTGGGACTCAGATTGAAGGTAAAACAACTTACATTTACATATTCGCGAAAGACGACAATTATTTAATTTTAAATCTACGACATATTTGTTTGACAAACATAACATACATAGGTACATACATAAAATCACGCGTGTCCCACTTAGTAGGTTCGCACAAACCCGAATACAATAATAAGAACAACACCAACATCATACAACAAATCCTTATCTTAAACATATTAAAGTGACCAATTTTCGGTAGCGAAATACCGCATCCGGATCACAATAAATAAAATTTGATTACAACAATGAAAATGACTAATCATACAAAAAATTGACTAGAATATTTAGGACCAGTTGTATAAAATGTTGTTAGATTATCATGTGTTTAACTACATACTGTAACCATGGATACGTATCAAAAATACATTGGAGAATATAATTCGTTAGTCACGTGACATGTTTTCCGGCAATCAACATTCAGAATTTCCCTAGTTACCTGTCTATCACAGCGATGATAAAAAACAAAGAAATTATTATTATTATTGTCGTTACTAAGGGATTTGTTTTCTTTATTTACATTGACAGTTAATTTTGAGTATAAAAATAAGTAATAACAATAACTCTAACTCTGATATATTAAATAAAACTCGCAAGTACCATGTTTTAATACAATATGAATATGTATATCAAAAGTTAGGTTAGCAGCACAGACAATGTGTTACAAAAATTGATTATATCCTCTCGTTAAATATAAGCTCGTGATATGATTAATAATCGAAGATATTGCTCGTGAAACCGAAGCAGCACATTGTAACTCGGTTTCACTCGAGAATATCATCGATGATAATCATATTACTTGTTATATTATGTATAAAAATAAGAGCATGTGTGCATATGTGATATGCAAATAATCTACTAAATATTATGTATCACATTATATTTCTTTAGTTTTATTTAAAATTTGATTACAATAAAGAAATGTTTTATTACAATAAAGAAAATTTTACAAAAATAACAAAAATGACTAGAAACACAAAAGTTGATAATAATATTTGTTATTGAATGTAGGTATTTAAAAAAAAAAATGGTCGTTTGATCATGTGTTCTGTTACATATTTTAATCTGCCACTCCTACACGGTGAAAAATAGTGACCTGTGCAATTTTTTCTCTTCAAAACAAATAAAAAGTATGGACAACTAAAAAGTTATATAATACGTAGGTAGGTATTAATTGCTTCTTATTATTTTGTTTGTTGATTTGTCTATTTGAATATTTAATTTCGTTATTACCTAATGCCTAACTATTACATAGGTTCATTTTGTCAGTTTCATTTTTGTAGTGCTAGCGTAAAGACTTGTGAATTGTGTGCCCGTATGGTGTGCCTTTGAGGAGGACTTTTTGATGCCTGGAGCAATTCAGGACACCTGCAGAACCTGGAGATTTTTTTTATTAATGGTAAGATTTTATTTTATTATTTTTGCATTATATTATAGGCTGTTAGGATATAGTACTTATTATTGAGTGAATCAAAAATAGATTGTAATATACAGAAATATTTACTAAGTTTAAATAATGGTTCATGTGTGATACGGTGTATTGAATATAGTTTATATTAATTCGGATTTTATTTATTGCAACATGAAATAATTTATTATTTGAATAATATACAAGTTGCTACATATATTTTACTAGATATTTATATAATATGATGTTACTTTTTTTTACACCAGTTATGTAACTTAAAACCGTTAAAAATCTGCTTTTACATATTTCATAAAAATAATACAAAATACAATCCATAATTCAAAAATTGGTTTTTCTCAAAACTGAATTTTTCTCACTTTATTTCGTATTATTTAAGATATTTTTAGTAATTGGAGCAGTTGTGCATTTATTAATTTAAACAAAATGAAAATATCTGCTAATAAGTTTGTATTATTTTTTATATTTTTAATATCAACATATAAATCGTAGAAATGGGATTTGAACCCAGAGGTGCATGAATTTTTCGCAATTTCTTTCTTCGTTTATTTAATTTCCCCTCGATCTAATATAGCCAATTTCTACGATTTGAACATTTAGGGTGGATCGCAAATAATTATAATCTAATATAAATATACTAATATTGAGTTTATATTTGATTGTTACAGAATCCTACGGTGACCAAATGAGCTGTATGAATTGCAGAGAATCAGGAAAAGCTGTAAAAGAATCTGGATAAAATGCGCAGAAGGATCTGAGAGTGTTGCAATCATGTTCAGCGTTGGAGAGTTCTCTGGAAGGACTATGCTCTGACCATACTCAACAATACCTCAAATATGTATTTTACTCCTTTTACTCTTACCTATAAGATTTATGTAAATAATAAAAAAAAAATTCTCAAACATATTTAATTACATGTCTCATTTATGTTTCCATTATAATAAAAACATTTCACCATACAGCACAAAGATTTATTTCATGCTTCATATTGTTAAAGTTTTAGTACATATATTACATAAGTTCATACGTCCATATGTTAAACACAGCCGTATTTATAGCTGAGACTAAAAACGGAAAATATTTCGTTCAGTTCTTATCCGAACGAAACCGAAAAATTTCGTTTCTGTTCTTAATGTTCCCTCCTAAATATTTTTGTTTTCGTTCACAGTAGTTAAATACCGGTTATAACTATTGATGAGTAACAATTGATGAAAATATAGAAATATAATACGTTTTCTTTTTATTAAACATGAAAATAAAACATACATATAAAGGAAAGATAATACATATATAAAAATAAGAAGAAAAGCTTATGCTAGGGCCTGATTTTTTTACAATAAAGAATAAAACATTAATTACATTTTACTTCACCTAACTAATAGTACGTTTTCAAGCAAATCTTCTTTTATGTTAGTTCTCTTATATAAGTATACTTTGGTTCACGAAAGATGACTATTCATGGTCACTTGTTCGAAGAAAGAATACACAGCACTTTATACAGTAGAAACTTAGCAACATTTCATGTTAGAAAGAGAAAGATTATTTGACGTATGTCTATACAGTTTATGTTGTGTGACAGATATACGTAAATGGTGACATTACTTTCCAACACATTACAAATAATAATGACGTATGTCGTAGAGTTACAGATATCTAATTATGTACTGCACTGCCCTCTGTTCTAATAGTTACCCAGTGACGTTGACATTTAAATCAAATTATTATTCCATGGTTTTTGTCAAGTCTGTTTTTGGGTTTTGTAAATACATGAGTGCTGAGCATAAATCTTTGAGAAATGCATTATTTAAAAAGAAACATAATTTTCAAATAAATTATACTTTTTCAGTTCAAATGTATCCATAAATATTTCATGTTGCACGTCTATATATACGAAATGCATTGAAGTTATCTGCTAGTAATATTATACCATACGGTTAATAAATGACCACGAATTGTCATATTTCGTGAATCAAACTATACTTAACTAATAAGACGAATACTGACAGTGTGTGAAAATGAAAATTATCACAGTCAGTGCTCAATAGATGAAACTACGAGTATACCGTTTAACCTAACACGTAACAGGGTTAGTTTTAGTTACTGGAGTGTTACTTTGAAAGTCTGCTTGTTTGCAACTCAAATATCTGAAAATTCAATAATATTTGCGTGTAAAATATTTGCTGTAAATGAAATTAAATATTAAATAAAATAACGGTTAAAACCGGTAACCGATATTAACTATTTTGTTTTCAATTATGAACGAAAAAAATATATTGCGTTTTCGTTTCCGTTTTCCTTCTTATAAAAATTTCGGTTTATTTCATTATTTCGTTTTCGTTCCCATTTCGTTCTTAGTCCCTGATTCATAGTAATTCTGACAATATATATGATTTTTTTATTTTTTTATTCGTATGTAGAAATTTTTGCTGTACAACGTCCATTTGAAACTTATTATCTAAAATAATTAGGGGAGCAATGCGCAATTGTCCTTACCACCTTTGGTTAGAACTAACTGGAAGTTAAAACTATTATCGCATCGCTTCTAACCTTCAGTTTAATTCTTAACTTTTACTTAATAAACTGTCGCTTTAACTAGAGGTGCGGTAGAATCGGGTCTAAGTAAACAAAAAAGACTCGCAAATTAGAGAAAATTTAACGAAGTGCTCGACCCCTATAGCTCACCTTACCCATATCATACTTCAAGTACAAATACTCGAGAAAGGTTCACGAAAATGAATGCATCAAAATACTTACGAAACTGATGTTTTCATACTTGTTCAAATTTAATTTTCTTGATCCTCTTTATAAAATGTTGATAGGCGGCAACATACATAAATTGATATTTTAAAAATATAAATAATGGTTCAATGAAATAATTTTTACCTCCCGCTACCATTGGTTAGGGAGGTATAGGGATCGTGCTAAAAATCGAATATCGAGATTTTGGTAAATGACCACGTTTTAAGGTCCCTAGAATCCATTTTTACCATTTTCACGATGATGTTGGTGTGTATTTGTGTGTCTGTGGATCCTCTTTACGCTCTAACTCTAATATGGACAGAACTGATTAGATTTTGGTGGCAATCGGATAACCGGAAATGGCAGTTTATTTGAAGCTCAAGATAGTTTTTCTTTAAAAAATACCTTTAAATGTAATTTTTTCTCAATTAGTTATTATAAAAATTAAAGATTATTCCATTTTCTACAAGTTTGCTTTAATACTTTTTCTATATATTGTAAAAGCAGTTTTTCAACATATATTTTTCATTATTATATATCAAAATTCCAACATAAAGTTCGAGTAGTCGTAATATAATGTTAAAGTAGCGGCGTCTATATTTTAGTAAGTTTAGAATCACTACAATTAGTCTTCTCATCCAGTTATTTTCTCTTGCTAAAATCTTCGTGTTTTTTTAAATCAATTCCATGTAATTCTTGAATAGCATATTCAGCAACAGCAGATTTATCTTATGTCGTTCGTGTTCTTTTAATCTTGTTGCTACAGTTCTACCCGTTTGACCAATGTATACTTTACCACACTACACTGAAGATCACGGATTTTTAAACTAGATTTATATTACGTCTGTATGTCAAATTTATTTAGAATCCTAACAATTTTATCTATTACATTTACATTGGCAATGAAAGGTAAAGTAGCAAATAATTTTCTATTAGTAACAACTTGAGGAACAGATAAAGATTTATTTTTTGCCTTTGGTGCTCTTCTTATTTGCGCTTTGCTGTAACCATTATTCAAGAAAACATCATCCAAAAAAATTATTTGTTCTTGAAGTTTACTGGGATGACCTAAAATAGAAGCTCTCTGATATAATGTTTTAATAGTATAAGCTTTTTGGGCTGGGTGGTGGTTAGAGGTCTTGATTTGTGTGCGTTGGTTTCCTATATACTGAATAAATAAGTTTTCCATCATCTTGTTTGTTCAATAGTACGGGAGACGATTATTTTCTTCTATTTCAAGGGTAAATTACATTATCTGATTTGACCGCATTTTATCAATGGCTGACACGCAAAACTCACGCCTGCAAAATGAGCTTAGTTTCGTGTGTTAAATTAGATATATTATTTTAATAAGGTATATTTAGAAAAATTTCTAAGCAAATTAGGTACAAAACTAATCCCTTTACAATTCGTGTAGTAATTTTGAAAACGACTAGGATTCTTTCATATGTCCGTGTAAATAATAATACTGCCGTTGTATTTATTCTGTTAGTTTTTATGTTTACTACTGGGTATAACGTATTGCAACATTTTTTAATATATGCCCTGAATATACTTTTTACTGTACTACATATTTTATAATATTCATAGTACCGGTTTATTTAAATACTGACCCTCTATCCTTTACTTACTGTTACTTTCATTTAGAATACATGACTGGTTCATTAGCAGTCGTTTAGAATTTAAGTGAAGTTTTCTCGAACGTTTTTACTTTTGTGACATGGCATAATGCGTAGTTTCTTTGGCATAATATATTCGAATATAGACCAGAGGGGACAAACGGCTAAATTTAGCAGTTAGCAGAAATACATAGCTAGAAGTTCGGTACCGATGGTAGGACGAGTCAGTCAGAATAAATCTATCTCAATGTTATGACACTTTGTGTCACGCTTACGCGAATAAAAATTCCCACGCTTAGGGTTTGCGAACAGTTCCACGTCAAACTACGCTTGTTATTGTCATATTCGCCCAGCGTTTAAGCTACACCTGTTACACTTGTGGGCATGATGAACATTATTTTCATATGTTCCTGTAAGGAAGTTTATAAATGTTAATAACATTATTTTAAACTGTCAAAAATAATGGCCCGTATTACAAGTGCGCTTTTATCGGACACACTTATCATGTAAAATTGCGCTACATAGAATCGCTTTTATTATAAAAGAGCACTCTTAATACGGGCCAATAAGTTCCATTTTCCACACATTGAAATACTCGTACATGTTTTCCATTAGTTCTCTACTTAAAAAATACGTTTATTTATGTATGTATGTACGTATTAACTGTATTTCCATAGAAAATATAACTTTATATGTGATTGCACCTGATATCTATTTATTTATATACATACATTCTTGGCCAATAATATACTTTCTCTACTTTATTTCCTATCGAAATGCTATAGGTTTTTTTCTAAGACTTAGGAACGATGAACGGTATAACAGTTGTTGTTTTTGCATCAGTATTATTATTATTATTATTATTAGTACTTCATGATCATCTCAGAAGATATTAATAAATGTAACTATGTTTGTTCAGATAATAACATACTCTTAATATTTATTTATTTGAAAGTATCTACTCATATTACGGTTACAATAGGTAAAATATCTTCATCTCGATGAGTCTTAGAGAAAAAAATGTTATACATTATTTGCGCAGTTGAGTATAAAATATAACAACTTATATTCAGATTATAATGTATTTAATAATATATATTTCATTTTATGTATCTCTTAGTCTTCATAATATAATATGTATGTAATACACTTTACACAAAAAATGTATTATATAAATGATCAATAAACACATAAAAATGAATACAATCTTTGAATTCAAAATCCCAAATATTCCATACCCAAAATTTTCAGGACCAACCAACCTCTTCTTCACCAAACTACGATCTAGATCATCGATACATCAGCACATCAACCGGCCAAAATCGAACCCAGAAGACCGACATGTGATCCACTACAGCCCAACCCCCATTAGCTTGTAAAATAAAATATAACATATGTACATACCTTTATCTTATGTAATACACAATACTCACAAAAATGTATCTTGTAAACGACAAATAAACATAGTAAAAATATACAATATTTCATTTATAAAAAACCCAAATATTCCATTCCCAAATTTAGCATATTCACAGACAACCTGCAATTCACCAAAAATGAACTAGAACTAGAGCATCAAAAAGCGATCAGCAGCACACCCTATAAGCAACCCGCAAACCGCCAAAATTCGAGCCGCGAGCACCGCCAAACGATGACGTCATCTCGACTACACGAGCGCCGCAAAAATTCCAACCTAGTGCACCAGCATTCGTTTCAGTAATACAGGTAGCCTATGGCAACGCTTTCTAGCTAGTAAAAATCCGAGCCGGCAAGGCTTCTGGCTGGCAAAATCCAAAAATCGCGTAAAATTGACGATTTAGAGCCGTAGCGGCCGAAATGTAGCACTTTACTGCCGCTACGAGCATTTTTGAGCTCTCAGACGGATTTTCAGCCGATCCCAAGGCATATACTCGACAAAAATTTAAAAATCGTAGAATCGAAAGGCTATAGCCTGGTATTCTCCCACAGAATTAAAATTCAGACTGATATACAGTCAACCGCAAGATATTCACTCAACAAAATTCAAATTTACTGGCTATAGCAAGACATCTGATCATCAACATTTAAAATTCGTAGAATCGGAAGGCTACAGCCTGGCATTCTCCCACAAAATTCAAATTTCAATCGCCTGGTGGTGGATTCATGAATCCTAGCCTTCCCACCACAGATTTCAGCCTTATATACAGCTGTTTGTTGAATTTACAGTCATTCGGCGTGAGCGGTGGTATTGAAGGGGCCACTCTGCTTCGTGATCTTACGTAATCACGTCTATATCTACTATATACAGGATTTTATGGCTTTTGCTGGGTTTCTAGCTAGCTGGGCCAGCTGGCCGCCAGAATCCGTACGGCTAGACCGCAGGCTAGGTACGGGCTGGTGGCTGCTGGTTGGCTAGCTAGGATGGGGTGAATATTGCTCGGCTGGATGCTGGATGCGGATAGCTATATAGTAGGCGGGAATCGAACCTGGATCTTTAGTTTGCAAGATCTTGTAGCTCGTCGTTCTGGTTTCAGATTGACGGGCCACAGGATCATGCTAGTTAGCGGGAATGAACCTAGATCTTTGGAATGCGATTTTTGATCGATATATTGGAATGAAATAGTTTGTTATTTATAATAAGGATTTATTTGTCAAAGATGTGTTACATAATAATGATATTACAATACATAATACATGAAATACATTATTTTAACAATGAAATAAATAATTTTTGATCTTTGTATTTGTGATACATTATACAAAGTATAACAACGTTCTCTGTTTCACAAATACAGAGATGATGATATGTGCTCTGATTACGTCAAATTTGATTTTGAAATTGGTACTGTACGTAATTGTTTATATCGTAGATATATGTATAAGGAATGATAGATTTTTAACAAGAATATGTAGTCTAATTTTTATTAGGAATAAGTTTTATTGCGGCATTTACATAACATGCTAAGATATACATTTCAATGATACAGTTTTGCCATACTTATATATGTACCTAATTATATACATATGTGTATTCAATAATATGGGAAGTATATCATATATATTTTTAATGTGTGTGCAACAATACATTTTCAACAATGCAATTACACATGTGTGTATTTTTGTAAACGATTTTACTATCTTATTACATACGCATGACAGCGTAGAAGTATATATTGTTTTTTCATAAGATGAAAGAATATGGTTTTCTTATCTAAGTATTGAGAATAATTAATAATAGTATAAAATATATTATACATTTATTTGTATTCAATATAATAATTGTATAGTAGTATAGTATGAAGAAGTATGAACATTTGTGCATTTTTCTGTATGATTTTATTAGTATGTCTAAGAAAATACAAATTTTTCAAAGATAAAAATATGTATATGAATAATTTCCTGAGTGTATAAAGTATACTGATGATAAATAGTGTCAGATTGTATATACCTATGTTTGTTTAACGACAACATAATGATAATCTTTCTAAGTGACACAATATAACATTTTCTATGTCCGTTTTGAAAGTAGGCTTTTCAAGCTGTCAGTTTAGAGCAGAAAATTGGTAATTAACAATTGACACAACAACTTGCAGTTTTTCTGCTTGAAAGCAGAAATTATTTTTTTAGCAGACATAAATGGAAAATGAAATTATTCAGAGTAAGATTTTACATCAAAGTGTTTTTATCATCTTTTTCAACGGACGTAGAAAAAAGTATATATGTGTCATGAGCGTAAAGTATACACAAAATAACTATTTTGCAAAGTGCGAATTTATTATGAAGTGTTTTTCGACTGGTGTATGGAAAGGGTTAAATGTGTTATTAATAAATATCATAATACAAATAAAATGGTTTTTCCTTAACTATGTTTTATTTAAAACGATGAAAGTTTCTCAGAGTATTCGATTACAAATGTGTACTCGTATGTGTGAGGGAATGCAAGTCATGGTACAGAAAAATAGAGCTAAGACCCAATTTGTTATATAGTTTCCAGATATTCAATTTTTTATAGTTTTAAATACCATTACGATGTATGTGATTCTTATCTTGTGAATGGTAACTTTAAAACTAAATACTTCAAGAACTAAGAGTAATAGCAGAATTATCCTACTCTTATTTGGATTTATAGGATTATTTTCTATATGCAAACTTAATTTCAGTACTTTAGAGTCGCCAAAAACATTTTCTGTAATATTTACAAGACAAATATATGTCTATTCAAAATAGCAACATGAGTATAAGAAGAAATAAAGGAAAAAGCGACTTGTATTTTTAAAATTTGAATGTAGAGGATAATTTACTATAATTATATGTAATTTCAAAAGGTTTAAATCGCTGAAATTTATTTCAGTAATCTTTATTTCCCGACGTATACATGTTTATTAAAAATAGCTACTTTGAAAATGAATGTCACGAAAACAAAGAAAAATAACGACTTGTACTTTTAAATTTGAATATAGAGAATAATTTTCTGCATGTATACTTAAGTTCAAAAAGTTTGAATAACTGAAAAAAGAAATCGGTAATGTTTGTTTCACGACGTGTATATGTTTATTGAAACTGGCAAATCTGACAATAAATATTACGAAAACTGAGAAATATAGGTACTTGTACTTTCCAAATTTGAAAACATGGAGTAATTTTCTACATATATGATTTCGATTGGTTTTTTTCTTATTATTTAATGCTTATTTCAAAACATGTTCACATTCATTAAAAATAGTAACTTTAAAAATGAATAAAATGAAAACTAAACGAAATAGCAACTTACATTTTTCATAATTTGGATATTGGGAGTAATTCCTGTATGTATACTTAATTTCAGTAACGACTATTGTAGGACGTGTATATATCTTTATTGAAAACAACAACTTTGAAATAAATATCACGAAAATTAAGAGATATAGCGACTTTTACTTTTCAAAATGATATATATGTAGACTTAATTTTAGAATGTATGAAACATTGAAAAAAAATCAGTAATGCAAGTTTCAAAGCATTTACATCTCTATTGAAAATAGCAAGTTTAAAAATTAATATTTCGTAAACTAAGAGAAGTAGTCATTTGTACCTTTTCAAATTTGGATGTAGTAAGTTATTTTGTATATATATATACTTATTTTGAGAATGTATGAATCCCTAGAAAAAAAAATCAGTAATGTTTGAACTTAGCTCTTTTGTTTCTTGTACCCTTCAAATAATATGTATGTAATTTGTGGTTGTGATGTATGTGAACTTAATGCGATGAGAAGTTGAAATATAATTATGAGAATGAAAATATGTGAATTGTATAATGACATGATTTTATTCTCTCTTTTTAAATATGCTTATATGTATGTATTTGTCTTAGACATATTTCATAAAGTTTTATTAGTAGATTAGATGATTTTTCACGTTGAAGTGGTTATATCATATACTTCATAGGTGTGAGGTGCAGTTTTATTTATTTACATAAATTTTATAAATAACAACTTGAGGTGTATAAAATCCATGTTGGGGTTGTTATAGAGTGCGATGCTCTGAGCTCTGCAACACTGTGACGATCTCCAACGCTGAAATCAGGATTTATGAACTGCAAGTGGCTCGGGTACTTTTGCAGCATCGTTATTCTAAGCGTACAGCTCATTTTTCTGCAACAATAGAAAATATACTCGAAAGCAACAAATATAATTTAATGGTAATTGGTCGTTTCATAATTATTAAAAAATATATTAAAAAAATTGCTACAAATTTTGAAAAGAATGTTTAAATATTACAATCAATTCATTATTGATGGAATTGTATATTGTATACGATATTAAAGTATTTTAATAATCAGGTATAAATTACGTAATTTTAGTAGTCAAAAATGATGTCACCATTTGTCGTAATATCGTACATATTCATAATTATGAATATATGGATCAAAATATATGTAATATAATATTTAAGCCATACAATGATATGAGATATATTAAATAAAATATAGGTGAACACCAGAATTCGTAACATTGGAAAACAATTATTTTCAAATATTATCTATACCGTAAAACTATACGCTGTGCTTTACATATATAATTGCACATACATATTCAGCGAATAAAATGTTAGAAGTTTGTATATGATAGATATATTATATAATTATCAATAAATGCAAACTATTTTCGACATAATACGAACAATTATTTAAATATAGCTTATACATACTAGAATAATCCCTCGGAATTAATGATTAATGTATCGAATAAAGAATACAAGTATAAGGTAATATAAAAGAAAAATAAAACTCACTTTAAATAAATGGAATCTATGAAAATAACACCAAGTCCTGTAGCTGTAGGTACCTAACGTCCTCTCCAAGCACCAGGAATTCTTCCTCGTGGTCACAATACATTAAGCACACAATCACCATACGTCTTTACACTAACACTGCAACAAACAAAATGAAGGAATTAATCCATGTAACAGTCAGGGTGTTACATAATTTACCCCAGAAATACAAGTCAACAACTACAGAATAATGAGTCATCATAAATAATAATTGTTTTATGTATTAGGTAATTTGTTCTGGGAGATTTGAATTTTATGAATGTAGAAATAGCGGGAAAATATTTAGAGTACACAAGGGTAGTAAATGAAGTTACTTTTCGAATACAACCAAATTTGAACAGAATAAAACTAAGCGAGATAATGAATGATACTTTTCAAATTTGGATTCTGGGGTATATTTTCCATATGTACATTATTTCAAAATTTTGGAGTCACTGAAAAAAAATTCAACATATTAAGGTATATTATTCTATATAAGCATAATGTCATTTTTTCGTATGTCTACAAAAATACGAATTTTTCAAAGATGAAAATATGTATATGAATAATGATTATCTTTCTAAGTGAAACAATGTAACATTTTCTATGTCCGTTTTGAAAGTAGGCTTTTCAAACTGTCAGTTTAGAGCAGAAAATTGGTAATTAACAATTGACACAACAACTTAGTTTTTCTGCTTAAAAGCAGAAAGTATTTTTTAGCAGAAATAAATGATAAATGAAATTATTCAGAGTAAGATTTTACATCAGTGTTTTATCATCTTTTTCAACGGACGTAGAAAAAAGTATATGTGTGTTATGAGCGTAAAGTATACACAAAATAACTATTTTGCAAAGTGCGAATTTATTATGAAGTGTTTTTCGACTGGTGTATGGAAAGGATTAAATGTGTTATTAATAAATATCATAATACAAAATAGAGCTAAGACCCAATTTGTTATATAGTTTCGAGATATTCAATTTTTTATAGTTTTAAATACCATTACGACGTATGTGATTCTTACATTGTGCATAGTAATTTTAAAACTAAATACTTCAAGAACTAAGAGTGATAGCGAATTATCCTACTCTTATTTGGATTTATAGGATTATTTTCTATATACAAACGTAATTTCAGTACTTTGTTGTCGCTAATAACATTTTCAGTAGTACTTGTTTTAAGGCAGGTATATGTCTATTCATAATAGCAACATGAGTATAAGAAGAAATCAAGGAAAAAGCGACTTGTATTTTTAAAATTTGAATGTAGAGGATAATTTACAATATTTATACGTAATTTCAAAAGGTTTAAATCGCTTGAAATTTTTTTAGTAATCCTTATTTCAAGATGTGTACATATTTATTGAAAATAGCTACTTTGGAAATGAATATCACGAAAACAAAGAAAAATAGCGACTTGTACTTTTAAATTTGAATATAGAGAGTAGTTTTCTGCATGTATACTGAAGTTCAAAAAGTTTGAATAACTGAAAAAAGAAATCGGTAATGTTTGTTTCACGACGTGTATATGTTTATTGAAACTGGCAAATTTGACAATAAATATCACGAAAACTGAGAAATATAGGTACTTGTACTTTCCAAATTTGAAAACATGGAGTAATTTTCTACATATATGGTTTCGAAAGGTTTTTTCTTATTATTTAATGCTTATTTCAAGACATTAAAAATAGTAACTTTAAAAATGAATAAAATGAAAACTAAACGAAATAGCAACTTACATTTTTCAAATTTGGATATTGCGGAAGTAATTTCCTATATGTATATTTAATTTCAGTAATGATTATTGTAAGACGAATATACGTTTATTGAAAATAGCAACTTTGAAATAAATATCACGAAAATTAAGAGATATAGCGACTTTTACTTTTACGTATACTAAGAGAAGTAGTCATTTGTACCTTTTCAAATTTGGATGTAGGAAGTTATTTTGTATATGTATACTTATTTTGTGAATGTATGAAAGCCTAGAAAAAAAAATCAGTAATACTTGAACTTAGCTCTTTTGTTTCTTGTACCCTTCAAATAATATGTGTGTAATTTGTGTTTGTGACGTATGTGAACTTAACGCAATGAGAAGTTGAAATACAATTATGAAAATGAAAATATGTGAATGACATGATATAAATATACTTATATGTATGTATTTGTCTTAGACATATTTCATAAAGCTTTATTAGTAGATAAGATGATTTTCACGTTAAAGTGGTTATATCATATACTTCATAGGTGTGAGGTGCAGTTTTATTTATTTATTTACATAAATTTTATAAATAACAACTTGAGGTGTATCAAATCCATGTTGGGGTTGTTATAGAGTGCGATGCTCTGAGCTCTGCAACAAAGTGACAATCTCCAACGCTGAAATCAGGATTTATGAACTGCAAATGGCTCGGGTACTTCTGCAGCATCGTCATTCTAAGCGTACAGCTCATCTTTCTGCAACAGTAGAAAATATACTCGAAAGCAATAAATATAAATTAGTGGTAATTGGTCGTATCATAATTTAAAAAAAAAACATATGAAAGAAATTGCTAGAAATTTTGATAAGAATATTTAAATATTACAATTAATTATCGATTGTATTGTATATTATTAAAGTATTTTAATGATCAGGTATAAATTATGTAATTATAGTAATCAAAAATGATGTCACCATTTGTCGTCATATCGTACATATTCATAATTACGAATATATGGATCAATATATATATGTATTAAAATATTTAGGCCATACAATGATATGTGATATAATAAATAAAATACAGGTGAACACGAGAATTCGTAACATTGGAAAACAATTATTTTCAAATATTATCTGTACCGTAAAACATATATAATACACATACATATTTACTGAATTTAATGTTAGAAGTTTGTATATGATAGAAATATTATATAATTATCAATAAATGCAAACTATTTTCAACATAATACGAACAATTATTTAAATATAGCTTATACATACTAGAATAATCCCTCGGAATTAATGATTAATATATTGAATAAAGAATACAAGTATAAGGTAGTATAAATATAAAATAAAACTCACTATGAAGAAACGGAATCTATGAAAATAACACCAAGTCCTGTAGCTGTAGGTACCTAACGTCCTCTCCAAGCACCAGGAAGTCTTCCTCGTGGTCACAATACACTAGCACACAATCACCATATGTCTTTACACTAGCACTGCAACAAACAAAATGAAGGAATTAATCCATGTAACAGTCAGGGTGTTACATAATTTACCTCCGAAATACAAGTCAACAACTACATAATAATGAGTCATTATAAATAATAATTGTTTTATGTATTAGGTAATTTTTTTCTGGGAGTTTTGAATTTTATGAATGTAGAAATAGCGGGAAAATATTTAGAGTACACAAGGGTAGTAAATAAAGTTATTTTTCGAATACAACCAAATTTGAACAGAATACAATTTCTATTTAAATATATTAAAAACTAAGAGAGATAATGAATGATACTTTTCAAATTTGGATTCTAGGGTATATATTCTATAGGTATATTATTTCAAAATTTTGGAGTCACCGAAAAAAATTTCAGACAAGTAAATATATCAAATAAATAAGTGAGGTAGTAGTTTATATTTTACTGTATCAAATGGGCCTAAAAAATGTATACCATCCCATTAAAAAATGACTGTGTTTTACCTTGAGACTACTGCTTGAAAAAAATATTTTCTACTCTAATCGGTTGTCACCCTGGTCTTCTTTGAGATTGTCTTACAGTATTTTATTGAATCTTTAATAATATACAAATTATTTGAGGTAGTTTCTTTAGCTGTTACACCCTGAATATGTTAAGTTTCAGGAATTCGAATTGCTGAAAAAATATTCTAAGTGAGATAAGGACTTGCGGTTTTCAAATTTGGATCAGGGGGTTGTTTTCAATATGTATACAACGTTTAGAAATTGGAATCGCCGAATACGGAGTTAATTTTTAATATTTGAATTCAGCTCTGTGTTTTCTGAACACCTTTAAAAAGCATATAGACTGAAACAAATAGGTTCACATTTATAGTTAAAAATTATTTCTTATGAAATCAGATAATAAAATTACTCAAGTAGAATTTTTTTCTTTACCTCAATTTATGTAGATTTGTTTGAGAACAAATTTTTATTTCTAACGAATAATTTTCCAAGTTAGAAGAAAATATTATCCAGATTATCGAATTACAAATATTTATTACTATTTTAAAAATTAAATTCTATTTCAGAATAAAAATTTAACAAAACATTTTATTTATATTAAAATATATATTTACTAATATTTTTTTTATGACATGTATACTGCTTAAACTTAAAATAGTTCATGATCATTTGTGTTACAAAAGAAGAAAAAAAAACAGTTGCCTTTGAAGTAATGTAAGTAATATTAAATATATCTTATAATATAGATACTGTTATTGCGGTAATATATACTCGTAGCAGAGGAATTTACCAACACGGTATCAATGTAACATGGGGAGGACAGGACCTCGGCCACACCGATTTGAAAGAAATTTTGTACACTTAAAGAACTTCGCATATAAGGAAGGGATGCCAACCGATTCGATACAATACTAGAAAATGATGGAAAAAATAGTATAGCGGCTATCGGCTATCGTTGTTTGACAATAAGAAAATTTTAAGAGAAATGAATGTTGAAGAAGAAGTAATAAAACACTTTGAAGGATTGTTTATAATTTATTATTACTGTTACTGATTACTGTTATTTTACTGAGATGTATACCATTAAAAAGAATGTAAGATATATTTTTTATAAATAAATATATTCTTTATTCACTATACATTTATTTATTTCTTATCCCGTAGGTATAAATCAAAATTTTCGCTGTTACTAATAAATTAAAACCTAATAATTTGATTTTAATTCACTAGAATAGTAAATGTATTTGTTATTTTAAGAATAGGGTTTAAATGAATTAGAATTTATGGTTTTTATTTCAGTAAAAAATACTAATTAATTAGAAATGCTCGTTTCTGAAACAGTTAAAAATCAATAGAAAAATAGTTCATTTTCGTAGGAAATACTTTAGCTGTCACAATATTAGAGTACCTTTTTCGCTACTAGAAGCAACCTATTTTTTCCAGCGTATATGTATGTATGCTTGCATGTATAATATGTGAATTTGTTATGTAGGTAATGTATGAATATATATATATATATATATATATATATATATATATATATATATATATATATATATATATATATATATATATATATATATATGTATGTTTAATTAAATGAATTGACTATGTACCGATGTATCTTGCTATATATTAATTTCATATACGAGTACTTATTGTTTAAGAGGTTTAGTTTTATTTATTTACATATATCTTATAAATAAGTCTTGAGGGACACCAATACATGTTGGGGTGTCTTCAGTGTGATGCTCTGCAACAATATGATCATCTCGAATACTGAAAGTAGGATATTAGGTGCGTCCTTCTGCAACTCACTCACATCCTTCTAGGGCTCGTCCGGGTCTTAGTTCAACTCCCTCTTACATGTTTCTGTAACAATAAAAATATATTGAAATAATATTTGAATTAGTTGTTATAGATAATAATATGGATTCAGAAATATGAAAGAAAGTGCGAGAAATTCAATAATGAAAAGAATATTGAAATATAAAATAAAAATATTTAGTACTTACAATAATATATGAAATTTGTTTATGGTACTAACACTAAATAATTCTCAATTAATTCAAATTATTTTCCACACAATATCAACAATTATTATACAATTATAAGATATATCTACAGCCGAAATAGTTTTTAGAAATAATAGCTGATATCCCCAATATTGGGTACTATAAAGTAATTCAAAATTAAAAAAAAAAATTACTATGAATAAACTATATCCCTAAGCAAAACTCCAAGTCCTGAAGGTGTCCAAAAGTCCTCTTCCAGCATCAGGAAGTCGTACACCACACACACGTCTGTTCACTAGCACTGTAATACGAGTAATACAAATTGACATGTAACAGTTTCAAATATGAATTCAGCATGCATTTCTCGATAAATAAGTATATATTGAAAATTACTGAAATGCTGAAAGAATTTTCATTAATTCTTATTCAAAGATAAATACTTTTCTATAGGAAATTTTAACGTTATGCTCAATATCTCTGAAATTAAGCCAGATAGGAACGTTTCAAATTAAAATTGAGTATGCCTCTTAGTATAAATAAGCAAAGGTTTAAAATTGTTTAAATGTTGACAAATACTTTTCTATAGGAAATTTCAACTTTAGATATTAATATAAAAATCTGATGTGGCCAGCACATAACCTCTCGCCGTATATTTTACCTGGCTGTATGCATAAAGCAAAGATTATTTTTATAAATACAAATAATATATTCATATAAATCTATGACGTATAAACTTCTTTATTATTCAATAATAGTATGTCTCAACATAAAGATATTTACCATAAATTATGTTACAATAAATTACAAAGTAGAGTTTACCATATATAAATATTAGGCTGGTAACAGCAATTTTCAATTCGAACAACTTTGTTTACTTTCTCTTCATATTCTTCTAGTAAAAACATTAATTTTGGGCGGTCTAAAATGTATATATCTGGATTGTGCATCTATTCTTATATATCTTCTTTTACATTTTATTTTTTCATACTTGTTATATCTAAATAACACGAATTCCCTTTAATAAAGTGACGGATAGATTGCACTCCGATTAATCTTATATCGATGTGTAATTTTGTCAATATTTACAACTTACTTGAGAAGAATTTGATAGCTTTTTCGCAATTCAAAGTTACTCTAGTCTACAGTACTGGTGTACATTGTCCCATAATGTTTGAAACAAATTTAAGTCCTTCAACCTAGACTTGTCATCTCCATAATAGTCACAGATCAAGAATTAAGGGATTCTCCAAATACATTTTTAATTCATTACTCATTATTTCTGACACTGACATTTATCTGTCAGTTACAAATAATTTAAATTATCAACTATTTTTCATGGCATTCTTTCGGCTGTCAAATTTATTACAACAGATTATTTTATATATTATATTCCTTTTATCTCTAAATCTATAAAATATGTATAAAAATATTTAAATGTATCAGAAAGAGAATTTATTTTTCTTTAATATTATCAAGAAAAAATTTCAAAAAATAATATTTAGAAGATTTTTTTTCAAGAATCTTCTACTTCCGGTTGTCCGATTGTTACCAAAACCTTTTCAGATCTTCCCATGAATGTCCGATTGGGAAATACGTTGTTAAACAAATTTTAAGTCTTATAGTTTTTGAGTAACCGTCCTTCCAACATCCCACACACACACATACACACACACACACACACACACACACACACAGACATCATCGTAAAAATGTTAAAATCGGATTGTAGGGACCTTAAAACGTGCTTATTCAATAAAATCTGGATATGCGATTTTTAGCATGAATCCAATACCTCTCTTAGCGAGAGGTAAAAAGCGGTATTATTAATACAGATAAACACAAATTGCAGATACAATAAATAAGTTATTACAAATCTTTTTTTTTACAGCTGATCACGTACCAGTGGTAAGAGATGCAGGCATCACGACTTGGACAACCCGTTCGTGCGTCTACAGTATCCTGGGGGGCTCTCTCCGGCACTGGGAACTCCATTTCGATGCCAGCATCAGGAAACCATCTTCTGCCGTATCGTGGTCATGAACCGGTTCGCCTGATCTCCAGACTTCAAAATCTATGCAAAATAAATGTGAGTTAAACTGTATATTTCACTAATTTTTGTCATTCTTTCTTATTTCACATTTTTATTTATTACTCTTACATGGTTAAAGATAGCAACTTGCACGATGAAAATTTGGAATTCTATATAAGATACATCTGATGATATTTGTTTCTCTGAACTTTGTCATGTGCGTTTCATATTTTCATTTATCACTCCTACACGAATAAAGCTAGTTAATACGAACGTAAAATTTTTTATTTTGTATAAAATTCACTATTAGGAAATGGCAGACACATAGTTTTGAGTTAAACGGTTTAGAGTAGAAAAGGAAATGTATTACCAAAAGGTTCATACTTACATGTATTTGTGAAGACAGCGAATTTTCTTAATTTATCATCCACTGGTTTATCATCACTGTAATATATCATCATCGGCGATTTTTACATATTAGAATACACTTTGCAGTACATATTACGTAACACTCACACCTATTAGAATAACATGTATAAAACTTGATATTAGTAAAACAATAAATCACACTTTTACGAATAATTATAGTTATTTTAATAACACTAAACACATTTTTTAAATATACAACAATCGTATAGTAAACTAACATTTACGAATATAAAATTTTGACTGAGGATTAAATAATAAACACCAACGGGCAAACAGAGACTTATGCAACACTTTAAAAAATAATTAAAATTATAATAATCAGATATACGTTGTATAAGTTAAAAATGAATCTGGAATATTTAGATTTTATTGTAAATAATAAGAATTAAACATTTAAAAATAGTTTACTATTAACTTATTAAATTTAGATTATTTTTTAAAAATTTAAACAAATTGAAAACTATTTAAAATTATTTAAATACTTGTAAGAAGATTGCAGGGTAAATCTAATATTTTGAAAATATATCGCGAACTATGTTGTTGTAGAGAACGATTGCAATAAAAATGCCCAAGTTTTTCGTTTGTAATTTACACTACACGATTATTCACAAGCACACACCATGTTCACTTCACCGAAGCCCGATAGGAACTGAAGTCTTTATTTTAAAAACATAATATTAATATTACCACGTAATACCCCCACTGTAATTAAGTGTTTATTTATTATATTTTTTGTACTTTGCCGCTCAAAATAAATAATGTTTATGTTTGTTTTCAGGTTCCGCGAAGGGCCGGACTACACCCCGAGATAGGATACGGCAACTACGACACTGGACGAAGATAATAGATAATATTTTTATAAGAATAAATAAATAAAAGAGTTGTTTATTTACCTTTCCTATGTAATAACAAATGAGACAGGGAAATATCCTAATATTTAAGGATTTTTGCGAATTTTCCTATCCTATCCTTTAGTAATAAGTTCTCTAGGTACGAAAACAACCATCCGACAGGAGTCCGCCTTTTTTTAAAGGGCTTAGGGCTTATTTGAGTCCGTCGGGTGAATCTGGCCACGGATTTCAATTATGCAGGTCCAAGTAAGTTAAAAAAAAAATTCCGGCCCTTCTAGCCCTTTTAGTTCCGGAATTAGCGCAAGCCCTTCGACATGAACTTGAAGGGTAAATATGCTATTATCCAGGTCCAAAGAAACCTAATAAAACTTGTCCGGCCCTTCTAACCCTTTTAGTTCCGGAGTTAGCGCAAGCCCTTCGCCATGCACTTGAAGGGTCAATATATTATTATGCAGGTCCAAAGAAACCTAATAAAACTTGTCCGGCCCTTCTAGCCCTTTTAGTTCCGGAGTTAGCGTAGGCCCTTCGCCACAAACTTGAAGGGCAAAATATATTCTAAATCAAAGGGTTTTCATCAATTCTGTGCAAGCCAATGGAAAGGGTGGGTTCAAATCCTCCCGATACGCTATTTTCCGGCCTTTTAGCCCTTTTAATAAACGTATTTAAATATTAAACCCTTCGAAAACTTTAAGGACTCGTATCTCGGAAACGGCTGGGTTTTCAGCGATTTCCTTGAAATTTCGCGTTCCCTTAGCATCCTTTGAAATGTCGGGGTCGTAGAACAACATATTTAAGTTTCAAGGGCGTAGGGCCAAGGGTTTAAAAATGCGCTAATTAAAATTTGACAGCTTCGTTCTTTCAAAAATCTGAACAAAATTCCATTTTTTTTTTGTCATGTTTTCGTTAATGTATCATTTTTTTAAATTCATTAATTCATACTGCTAATGGCTTATTGAATCCTTCGGGAAAATATGACCACGGATTTCAATTATGCAGGTCTAGGTAAGTTTTAAAAAAATAGTCCGACCCTTCTAGCTTTTTTAGTTCCATAGTTAGCGCAAGCCCTGCGTCACAAATTGAAGGGTAAATATATTGTAAACCAAAGGGTTTTCATCAATTCTGCGCATGCCAATGAAAAGGGCGGGTTCAAATCCTCACGATACGTTATTTTCCGGCCTTTTAGCTCCTTTAATTAAAATATTTAAGTATTAAACCCTTCGAAAACTTTAAGGGTTCGTATCTCGGAAACGGCTGGGTTTTCAGCGATTTCCTTGAAATTTCGCGTTCCCTTAGCATCCGTTGAAATGTCGGGGTCGTAGAACAACATATTTAAGTTTCAAGGGCATAGGGCCAAGGGTTTAAAAATCGCCTAATTGAAATTTGACAGCTTTGTTTTTTAAAAAGTTGAACAAATTCTCATTTTTTTGTTATACAGAAGTCGTAGATATTATTTAAAATAAAGTTAGTTATGTTTTAATGGTAGTTTGAAAATCGTTTCAGCTTAGTTTTTCTGTAGTATTTCTTTAGTTTTAAAATAACATTTATTAATATGCGTAATAGAGGTTGCATACTTCCCTGTTATCCCAATTAAGCGGAATCAACTGTGTACATACTTCCCTGTCTCTTTGTTGTGGTATTTTTTTTTGGAAAAAATAAGGGGTTGTTAAATAAAAACGTGTATTAGTTTAAGTATTGTTTATTTGTAATACATTGTTGTCTTTATTATGTTATTAATTGTATTTTTAATTCTGATTTGTATTATATATATAAATATACTTACCCTTGTCCTGAAAATTAGAAATAGGGATGTTCAAATAATAGTTTGTATAAATTTTACTTGTATTTATTGTTTATTTGTATCTTACATTGTTGTATTTTATGTAAACTATCCTAATCTACAATATTTTATACAATAAAATATAAATTAAAATATAATTTGTCTTTTTTTTTTATTCCTTTTACTTAGGGGATGAATTTTGTAAGATTTTGTTCCTATACGTATATAGTTCTTAAAATGGCCGGTAGGGGGCAGCACTTACTTGTCCACACGTATACCTAATGGAAATTTATACTTAGTGAATATGGGACGTATACGTTTTGGAAATTTGTACTAGTTGAATATGGGACGTATACCTATTGGAAATTTATACTTTGTGAATATGGGACGTATACCTATTGGAAATTTAAACTTATTTAATATGGGACGTATACCTATTGGAAATTTTAGTCTCTGAATATGGGATGAAATTATTTCTTTTGGTTGTTTACCTTAAGTTGCACCGTTTATCGAAGTGCTGCCCCCTAGTGGACGTTTTAAATCTACATTCGTATATGTAAATGTACAGAAAATAATTATTTTTTGTTGTTAATACGCTAAAGTTGAAATTTTGATCGACAGGTGCTGCCCCCTAGCGGATGTTTTCCAAACTATAAAAGTGTATGTACGTACGTATGTACAAAAAAGAAAATATTTTAATTACTAAACTCTTTAAGTTGAAATTTTGATCGACAGATGCTGCCCCCTAGCGGATGTTTTACAAACTATAAACGTGTATGTACGTACGTATGTACAAAAAAGAAAATATTTTAATTGCTAAAACTCTTCAAGTTGAAATCTTATCGACAGGTGCTGCCCCCTGGCGGACGTTTTAAAAACTATATACGTGTAAGGACTTAGAAAAAAAATCAATTTTGTAATATAAAAATATATTTGTATTAAAAGAATAAGAAATTATAATAATTCATCTTATAAAAATTAAAATTTAAAATTAATTTTGTAACAAAAATATATTTGTATTAAAAGAATAAGAAATTATAACAATTCATCTTATAAAAATTAAAGTTTATTGGCATTATTATTACAAAGGGCTGTTTGACAGTCATACATTGTTAATAGATTTGTTAACAAATTTAGTAAAAATTACAAACAGAAATATAATAAATGAATCGTAGAAGATTTTGAGTTTAAAAATTCTGTTCATAATTATTTCCAACTAAATTTGTTAACAAATCTATTAACAATTTATGAAAGTGCCACACAGGGTTTAGTTATAAAACTAAAACATTTGTTACCGTATAAATTGTTGTTATTATTATGGTTATTTTATCTGTTGTTAATTATTTTGCATATTTATTCTGCAAATAAAAGTTTATCTAGCGATTTAACTTTTATTTACAGAATAAAGATGCAAAATATTTAACAACAAATAATATAACCACATAATAATTTTATTTGGTAACAAACATTTTAGTTTTATAACTGATACGAAACTCTATTAATATTATATATTTTTAGACTAAAACCGCCCAAATATATCATATATTAGAGTTCCGTTTACAATACTTATGGACTAATTTAACAAGACCGTTTGCGAGACTTTATATTAATTATATTATATATTTTTTTGGTGTTACCGCCTCAACCACCCACTCACCAAAATATATAATATTTATTAATATAAAACTTCGTTTACAATAAATACTTAAAATCTAACTTTGCCCTAACCGCGTCAAAATACTTAATAATAATTACAATTTTTACTAAAACTACCTAACTTTAAAACTAATGTGATGGGTTTAAATTAAAATAAACATAATTGAAAGATTGTTTTATTGTACATACATTTTAAACAAGTCATTAAGCAGAGGAAGCCATGAAGACGTATCCCAATTGGCACTGCAATTTCGGCGACAGTGGCGGTGGGGAATTCTTTCAACTTATAACTATCTTAAAACTATAAATGAAACGCTTTATTTAATAAATGGTATATATAGGGAGACACCACCCTCAATGCCACCCACGCTCCCTATATATACCATTTATTAAATAAATACAATTCCGTATACAATACTACCTTATAATCTAACTTAAACTATTGTAGTTCCCCCCAAATTAAGTTTATGAAGTGCGCAAAAAATCCTATCTTACGTTAATATCTTTTTCAAACAAAAGAAAATCTAAAAATGTTGTTACGTTAATTTTCTCTCTCTCAAAAAGCAAAAACAACCCCTGCCTATCTTATATCTAAGCTATCTTATGTCTACGCAAGCTATCTTATATCTAGACTATGTTAAGCTAAGTTGAAGTGAGAGAGAGATATACGATCTAAGACAAAAAGTGAGAATGCCGGGGTGATTCTCACAGTTGTTTACGTGGGGGCTAAGCCGACCCCAGTCGCGACCCCAAGGGTTTACGGCCTACACACGCGAGCCAATTAAGGACAAGGGAAGCAATTAAGTGATATTCCACGGCTTGGATGCAATAAAGAGCTACTCCCGATGGCATCGCCCGGCCATTCCCGATACACCTGACACCGAACGCGATCAACCCGTGTGCTCAAACAAAGTTAAATCAAAGAAAAACTTTACTTTGTCTTTAATAATTCGTTGCCATTAAAATTAAACGATGATTACGTTGCCTCCGGATGAGGAGAGCACATAACGCCATAACAGAGTTTCCTGTGTAAGCATTCAGGTTTGTTTAAAACTTTTCTCATTTGAGTCTAGCGGTTATAGCGTCCAAACTAGAGCAGAGGCCGATACGAACGGCGGTCAGCACTGGTACAAAAGAATTAAACTGTCCCTAGAAACATTCACACAAGTGTGAAGCGATCCACCAGAATATAGGTTTCACATGGCGTTGTGAATTACTATACATATCAGTCCACTCAATTATGAAAATCGCGCACGAACCCTACCTAACCATCCCAGTAACCGTCAATGTTAATAATAATAAAAAAAGAAATGAGGAAACCCGAACCCACAAACAAGTTTCGAATCTCACACCCCCTACTTCCTGATTCTCTCACCATTCGACAGCAAGCATGCCCCGACACACCAATTCATACAATTTTTTTTTTCACATTCACTCTCCCTAGATGCCGTCTGGGCAATCAAAACGCACGTTTTTATGATGAATTATCGGTAGGGAATGCACTTCAAGTTAAATCAATTTATTTTTAAATTTTTAAAGAAAACGCGTGTTTGCTCAACGGCGCGATGAGCTAAAGTTTAATTAAGATCTGAAAATACATTTCAAAAAACTTAAAACTAAACTACTCAAAAGTGAATAGGTATATCACAAAATGTTTTTTTTTATAATAACGAACTATTACTTATGTTTATTTGCAACAATATTTAAACGAAAAAATAATTTTAAATCTCTATTCTCTTTTGAGTAGTACAATTTATAATCTAATATTATTCTAGTCTTCTTGATGTCCGATTCCTGAAAGATATATGCTAATCAAATGTTTCCAGATATTGATTTTATTGATAAACAGTCGACATTTCAATTTTAAATAGTCTGACTATTATACAGACATTCATGAAAGTTATATTCTTTCAATATATTACTCAAAATCGAATTTGAGTACAAGATAATATTTAGACATTTAATCATATTTCATTGACTAAGTTCTCATGGTTGAATATGAGAACAAGTTAATAATTAGGCATATAGTCATAATCCTTTGACTATAAGTTCTCATGGTTCTCATGAAAGTTATATTTCTTTCAATATAGTACTCAAAATCGAATTTGAGTACAAGATAATATTTAGATATTTAATCATATTTCATTGACTAAGTTCTCATGGTTGAATATGAGAACAAGTTAATAATTAGGCATATAGTCATAATCCTTTGACTATAAGTTCTCATGGTCCTCATGAAAGTTATATTTCTTTCAATATAGTACTCAAAATCGAATTTGAGTACAAGATAATATTTAGACATTTAATCATATTTCATTGACTAAGTTATCATGATTGAATATGAGAACAAGTTAATAATTAGGCAAATAGTCATAATCCTTTGACTATAAGTTCCCATGGTTGAGTATGAGAACAAAATATTTTATAAAAAATAAAGTTCCTACCTGTTCATTCATAGACGGTCGTCTACGCCAGAGAAGATGTATTCTGTATTGAAATCGAAAGCTGCATCCAAATACTCCAAGTTTCTTGACATCTCAGACCGGCCAAAGGTCTACCTATTAAATAATAATTATTAGTTTGTGGTGTTCTTTAAATCATTTCAAAAACTGTTGAATAAAACTTCGTACGGCAAACGTGTCTTCATTACACAAGACACTTGATTTATATAATAAATGTATCAGCGATATTTTATCCAACAGTTTTTAAATGGTTTCAAAATTATTTGACAAAAAATAGTGCAGACAGATTCATTTTGCACCACCCTGTCCGTCGAGTGGTTATACAAGTGGAAAGTGCAACACTTTTCAAATGCTTAGTTATTCTGGTGCAAATATTTCACGCACAATACAGATAAAACTGTTTCAAGTACTCCTTATTGACTAGTAACTAGATTTAAACTATTTCATTTTTATTCCAAGTTACGACTCTTGGTAAAGTATTGTTGCATTACCAACAATATTAGCGGTTCCAACCACATAAATACATTTAATAATGATACAAAGAATAAAAGTTAAATGAAACACACTACATAATTCCTATCCACTATCTTCACTATTATTCAATGTAATACTCAAAATTAAATCTGATTCTCAAAATTATGAAATATTGACAAAATTTGCAGAAATTCTAAGCCACAGAACTGTAAATTGTAAAGGTATTGTTGGTGAAAAAATCTATTTTCACCTTTACACTTTGATTAGTTGGCGGGAGGTACTATTGTTTTAGTGTATGTATGTATGTATTTATGTATGTACGTGTATTATAGCCCTTTGTAATTAGCGAGAGGTATTGTTGATAAATATATACAGGGTGAGTCACCGAAATCGCCGTCTTCGATATCTCCCTTGTCGTTAGAAATACAGCATAAGTTTATTAACAGAATTTATTCGTCTACTCAAGGAGCATAACGTAAAATTATTTTCACATATACCGGGTGTTGCATTACGGCTCGGCGAGAATTGTGTGTCTTTTTACCTCTCGCTAAGAGAGGTATTGGATTCATGCTAAAAATCGCATATCCAGATTTTATTGAATAAGCACGTTTTAAGGTCCCTACAATCCGATTTTAACATTTTTACGATGATGTCTGTGTGTGTGTGTGTGTGTGTGTGTGGATGTATGTATGTATGTGTGTGTGTGTGTGTATGTATGTAGGATGTTGGAAGGACGATTACTAAAAAACTATAAGACTTTAAATTAGTTTAACTACGTATTTCCCAATCGGACATTCATGGGAAGATCTGAAAAGGTTTTGGTAACAATTGAACAACCGGAAGTAGAAGATTCTTGAAAAAAAATCTTCTAAATAATATTTTTTGAAATTTTTTCTTGATAATATTAAAGAAAAATAAATTTTCTTTCTGATACATTTAAATATTTTATAATATATTCTATAGATTTAGAGATAAAAGAAATATAATATGTAAAATAATCTGTTATAATAAATTTTACAGCCGAAAGAATGGCCATGGAAAATAGTTGAAAATTTAATTTTTTTGTAACTGACAGATAAATGTCAGTGTCAGAAATCCGAAGACATTACTGAAGAGTTTTTCTGGGAAGTACATACATTATATTATTTCTTAATGTATTAATAGAATTGGAAACATTTCGAAAAATTAGAAGAGGACAAAATTTCTTCATCAAAAATTAATTTAAAATTAAACAATCTAAATATATATGGAATAGATATATGCGTAAGTAGAATTTTTGGTGTAGAGTATACAAGAAATGTTAAATACAATAGGGAGCGAGCAGTCATATGATTTTGTTGGCCTTGACAAGCAGATATGGAGGCCCATGTCAGAATGATAGCTAGTAATTATGTATAAATTTCTCATTCTAAATTTAGTGATTTTCCAATTCCATGTGGAGCAGAATTAAATGTTAAATATCTAAGGATACAAGTAAATTTTAAACTCCTGGTGATAAATTGACGTAAATTTAGAAAATCTTAAAATTTTTAATGAAAAATTCTAACATTTGACATCTATGTACATAATTACTAATTATCATTGTGAAACGGGCCCACCCATCTGCTTGTGAAGCCCAAAAATGTAACATTACTGTTCGCGCCCTACACTTATGTAACCAAAAAAAGGAAGTGGCGAGAGGTATTGTGCTGGCCACAACAGATTTTTTTAAATGGAACACGCTGTATATTTTTATATATTTTGAATTGTATTTTATTCGCCTATACGAACATATGAATTTTGTTTTAGTTTTCCACGGCGTTGCTAAGTTATTCCGTTTTTTCTTTAAAAAAGACCGAATACACGCATTGCTTTATAAAGGCTTACTGAAGTTATTTTAAAAGTAAGAATTAAGAATTTTCTTTTCTGTATAACTGTAATTATACTCTATTTTCTGACATTTTTTTTTAAATGTATTTATACAGGCTGTTCAATAAAGCGAATCAAATGTGCTCAATTTCAAAATAATTACATTTTAAAAAATATATGTCAGAACATAGAGTATAATTACAGTTATACAGAAAAGAAAATTCTTAATTCTAACTATTAAAATAACTTCAGTAAGCCTTTTTAAAGCAATGCGTGCATTCGGTCTTTTTTAGAGAAAAAACGGAAGAACTTGGCAACGCCGTGGAAAACTGAAACAAAATTCATATGTTCGTATAGGCGAATAAAATACAATCCAAAATATATAAAAATATATAGGTTGTTCCATTTAAAAAAAGACAAACAATTCTCGCCGAGCCGTAATGCAACACCCTGTATATGTGAAAATAATTTTACGTTATGCTCCGTGAGTAGACGAATAAATTCTGTTACTCGTAAACTTATGCTGTATTTCTAACGACAAGGGAGATATCGAAGACGGCGATTTCGGTGACTCACATCTTTACACTTTGGTTAAACGGAGGGTGCATGGTATATTCATTTTTGTACGGCAGAGATAAATATATTGTAAGACAGAGACAACATGACATAGAATAACATTTCCTCGCAAATATTAATTTTTGTAAGACGAGCAAAATATGTAACTATTTCATTTCAATGGACCCTTCTTTTTACTGTAATTTTTGTTGGGAAACATGGTGTACAGTCCGCAGTATATCTCGGAGACAACTTGTAGTCAGGGATATAATGTATTTCTATACGGAAAACTATAAAAAAATGAATATCTCGGGAACGGTAAAAGATCACTTCCGGTTTATCAATTTTAGTCAAAATCTAATATATTGTTCCCCTTGAAATAAAAGTCCTAAATACTAAACTTGAAATTTTTTAGATTATATTTTAATATAGTTCTTCATGAAAAACTGTTACGGGCTTCAAGTAAAATATCACTTCCGGTTTATCAATTTTACTCAAAATCTAATATGTTGTTCCCCTTGATATAAAAGTTTTAAATACTAAAATTGAAAAGTTTTAGATTATATTTTAATATAGTTCTTCATGAAAAACTGTTATGGGCTTCAAGTAAAATATCACTTCCGGTTTGTCAATTTCAGTCAAAATCTAATATGTTGTTCCCCTTGATATAAAAGTCCTAAATACTAAAATCGAAAATTTTTAGATTATATTTTAATATAGTTCTTCATGAAAAACTGTTACGGGCTTCAAGTAAAACATCACTTCCGGTTTGTCAATTTCAGTCAAAGTCTAATATGTTGTTCCCCTTGATATAAAAGTCCTAAATACTAAAATTGAAAATTTTTAGATTATATTTTAATATAGTTCTTCAAGAAAAACTGTTACGAGCTTCAAGTAAAGTATCACTTCCGGTTTATCAATTTTACTCAAAATCTAATATGTTGTTCCCCTTCATATAAAACTCAGATACTAAAATTGAAAAGTTTTGGAGTATATTTTAATATAGTTCTTCATTAAAAACTGTTATGGGCTTCAAGTAAAGTACCACTTCCGGTTTATCAATTTTAGTCAAAGTCTAATATGTTATTTCCCTTGTTATAAAAGTATTAAATACTAAATTTGAAAATTTTTGGTTTATATTTTAATATAGTTCTTTATTAAAAACTGTTTTGGGCTTCAAGTAAAGTACCACTTCCGGTTTATCTATTTTAGTAAAAATCTAATATGTTATTTCCCTAGTTATAAAAGTCTTAAATACTAAAATTGAAAATTTTTAGATTATATTTTAATATAGTTCTTCTTGAAAAACTATTACGGGCTTCAAGTAAAGTGCCATTTCCGGGTTGTCAATTTCAGTCAAAATCCAATATGTTGTTCCCCTTGATATAAAAGTCCTAAATAATAAAATTGAAAACTTTTAGATTATATTTTAATATAGTTCTTCATGAAAAACTGTTACGGGCTTCAAGTAAAATATCACTTCCGGTTTATCAATTTTACTCAAAATCTAATATGTTGTTCCCCTTGATATAAAAGTCTTAAATACTAAAATTTAAAACTTTTAGATTATATTTTAATATAGTTCTTCATGAATAACTGTTATGGGCTTCAAGTAAAGTATCACTTCCGATTTGTCAATTTTGAGTCAAAATCGATTCGTTCATTTTTTAAACAACTACTTCATCATTTTTTCATGTATACAAATACGGTTAATCTTTTTGTTTTTATATTTGAAAAAAATATGTAGATGTCTTTTGCCGTTCCCGAAATATTATTTTTTTATAGATTTCCAATACACTATATCCCTGACTACAATTACTTGTCACCGAGATATGCTGCGGACTTAACACTGTTTCCCAACAAAAATTACAATAAAAAGAAGAGTCCATTAAAATGAAATAGTTATATATTTCGCTCTCTGTCTTACAAAAAATAAATATTTGCGAGAAAGTGTACAATCCTGTTTGTTGTTATTCTATGGCATGTTGTCTCTGTCTTACAATGTATAAGATAAATATGTTGTAAGACAGAGACAACATGACATAGAATAACAACAAAAAGGATTGCACACTTACTCGCAAAAAAATATTTTTTGTAAGACAGAGAGCAAAATATATAACTATTTCATTCTAATAAATACTTCTTTTTACTGTAATTTTTGTTGGAGAACTTGGTGTACAGTCTCGGTGACAACTTGTATTCAGGGATATAATGTATTTTTATAGGAAAAACTATAAAAAAATGAATATCTCGGGAACGGTAAAAGATACCTCTACGGCAAGGATAACCTGTTTGTATATGTGGAAAAATGGTTAAGTAGTTGTTTAAAAAATAAACGAATTTGGGTTCAAATCTGGTATTTTCATAGGTAAACATAGATATAAAAACTATTTAAATATCTCGGGAATGGTACAAGTATTCTCTATTTACCTCCCGCCAAACCGTAGGTAAAGGATGTAATGTTTTCGGTCCAAAAAGTCGATAGTGAGTTTTCTGTGAATAAGCACGAATTGGGGCCACAACACGTTTTTACTATTTTTACAATGATGTCTGTGTGCCTGACGATTTTTTCTTCCACGATAACTCATATCCAATTTCCAAAAATTTCTATTTTCCGTATTTAAGATTTCTGAATTCATATAAGGATTTTGGGTAATATTGGGTAACCGGAAGTGATACTTTACTTCAAGCCCATACTAGTTTTTAATGAAGAACTATATTAAAAATTAATCCTAAAATTTTCAATTTTAGTATTTGACTTTTATATCTACAGAAAAAATATATTAGATTTTGACTGTAATTGACAAACCGGAAGTGGTACTTTACTTGAAGCCCGTAACAGTTTTTCATGAAGAACTATATTAAAATATAATTTAAAAATTTTCAATTTTAGAATTTAGGACTTTTATATCAAGGGGAACAACATATTAGATTTTTACTGAAATTGACAAACCGGAAGTGATACTTTACTTGAACCCCATAACAGTTTTTCATGAAGAACTATATTAAAATATAATCCAAAACTTTTCAATTTTAGTATCTGAGAGTTTTACATGAAGGGGAACAACATATTATATTTTGACTAAAATTGATAAACCGGAAGTGATACTTTACTTGAAGCCCATAACAGTTTTTCAAGAAGAACTATATTAAAATATAATCCAAAACTTTTCAATTTCAGTATCTGAGAGTTTTATATGAATGGGAACAACATATTATATTTTGACTAAAATTGATAAACCGGAAGTGGTACTTTACTTGAAGCCCGTAACAGTTTTTCATGAAGAACTATATTAAAATATAATCCAAAACTTTTCAATTTTAGTATCTGAGAGTTTTATATGAATGGAAACAACATATTATATTTTGACTATAATTGATAAACCGAAAGTGATACCTTACTTGAAGCCCATAACAGTTTTTCATGAAGAACTATATTAAAATATAATCCAAACCTTTTCAATTTTAGTACTTAGGACTTTTATATCAAGGGGAACAACATATTAGATTTTTACTGAAATTGACAAACCGGAAGTGATACTTTACTTGAAGCCCATAACAGTTTTTCATGAAGAACTATATTAAAATATAATCCAAAACTTTTCAATTTTAGTATCTGAGAGTTTTATATGAATGGGAACAACATATTATATTTTGACTATAATTGATAAACCGAAAGTGATACTTTACTTGAAGCCCATAACAGTTTTTCATGAAGAACTATATTAAAATATAATCCAAACCTTTTCAATTTTAGTATCTGAGAGTTTTATATAAAGGGGAACAACATATTATATTTTGACTAAAATTGATACACCGGAAGTGGTACTTTACTTAAAGCCCGTAACAGTTTTTCATGAAGAACTATATTAAAATATAATTTAAAAATTTTCAATTTTAGTGTTTAGAACTTTTATATCAAGGGGAACAACATATTAGATTTTTACTGAAATTGACAAACCGGAAGTGATACTTTACTTGAAGCCCGTTTTTCATGAAGAACTATATTAAAATATAATCTAAAAATTTTCTATTTTAGTATTTAGTACTTTTATATCAAGCGGAACAACATATTAGATTTTTACTGAAATTGACAAACCGGAAGTGGTACTTTACTTGAAGCCCATAACAGTTTTTCATGAAGAACTATATTAAAATATAGTCCAAAACTTTTCAATTTTAGTACCTGAGAGTTTTATATGAAGGAGAACAATATATTATATTTTGACTAAAATAGATACACCGGAAGTGGTACTTTACTTGAAGCTCGTAACAAATTTTCATGAAGAACTATATTAAAACATAGTTTAAAAATTTGCAATTTTAGTATTTAGGACTTTTATATCAAGGGGAACAACATACTATATTTTGACTAAAATTGACAAACCGGAAGTTGAAGCCCGTAACAGTTTTTCATAAAGAACTATATAATATTACACTGTCGTCCAAAAGTATTGCATCGCTTCCTGATATTTGGTGTTCACTCTTCCCATAATTTCTAAAGCTTTTTTATTGCAATAATGAGTATGTATATAATATAAACATTTAGCTATTATTTTCATTACTCAATTTATCTCCCAATCGTGCATTGTGCACAAAAATAAAATACGCAACATAATTTTCAATAAATTTTGTTTGGCAAACTTATGCAAGTTTATGGCTAAATTTTCCCATTATTACATTTTTTTGTTTAATCAGATTAACATGGGTTGATTAGTTACCAATATAGGTACAGGTAAGATCGAAATATTGAGCAGTAGTCAGTAGTACTTACAGAGCGAATTCACAGTGCAATTGCTTTTAATTAAAGGCTCCTAAAAGATGAAATACTGAAATTAGTATAGCAACTTGGTCTGCAATTATTACATTTCAGAAGGAATGTTATTCAACCAGAGAAATATCGGCAAAAATCTGCGTAAGTCAGTCTACAGTTGCGCGCATGTGTCAAAGATTTACGAAAACGGGGCAGTTATCTTCACGTAAGCGATCGGGATGACCTCGAATAACATCGCAACAAAGAGATAAATTTAAAACTGCACCCCAAATTCGCGAGTTATTAAATGCCACGCGTAATTCGCCAGTGTCGTTACAACAATTAAACGATGTTTACTTGAGGTTGGTACGAAAGGTCGTGTTGCAGCAAGGAAGCCTTTATTAAGGAAACAAAAAAAGAGAAAAAGATTAGCTTGGGCTAGAAAACACAGAATTTGGGGCATAAATGATTGGAAGGTCTTATTTACAGACGAATCGAAGTTCGAATTGTTTGGCGCAAAACGGAGGCAAAATGTTTCGTCGTTTAAACGGTGAAAGAATGTTAGCACAATGTGTTGTGCCTACAGTGAAGCATGGTGGAGGGTTAGTAATAAATTCTTTTTGATGCGATGTTATTCGAAGTCATCCCGATCGCTTACGTGAAGATAACTTCCCAGTTTTCGTAAATCTTTGACACGTGCGCGCAACTGTAGACTGACTTACGCAGATTTTTGCCGATATTTCTCTGGTTGAATAACATTCCTTCTGAAATGTAATAATTGCAGACCAAGTTGCTATACTAATTTCAGTATTTCATCTTTTAGGAGCCTTTAATTAAAAGCAATTGCACTGTGAATTCGCTCTGTAAGTACTACTGACTACTGCTCAATATTTCGATCTTACCTGTACCTATATTGGTAACTAATCAACCCATGTTAATCTGATTAAACAAAAAAATGTAATAATGGGAAAATTTAGCCATAAACTTCAGTGGCGGCTCATGCACTAAAACTTTGGTGAGGTATTCAGAAAAAAAATTATACAACAATCAAATAATGAAAGTAGAAAAACTATATTTTCAAAGGTCGTTGACCCCGTTTAGGGTTAATAACCCCAAAACTAAGGGGCGGCAACTTTTCTACCATACATATTTCGATTCTACGGACTTTTTTACATAAGCCCACTAAGTTTCAACCAAATCTATGCACGACTAATATTTATTATACAACAATCAAATAATGAAAGTAGAAAAACTATATTTTCAAAGGTCGTTGACCCCGTTTAGGGTTAATAACCCCAAAACTAAGGGGCGGCAACTTTTCTACCATACATATTTCGATTCTACGGACTTTTTTACATATGTCTACCAAATTTCAGCCAAATCGATGAGGGACCCATTTTTGCTATAAAGCGGCAAAGATACAAATTTGTCTAAGGGTTCCCTTCCATTTTATGGGGTTGTAACCCCGAACCCTGTCAAAATACGTAAAATTTGTGTGCCCCATTGAACTCAGCACGCTTTAATTAGTTTGTATACCAATTTTCATAATTTTTTAACGATTGGTTCAAAAATTATACACTCTCAAAGTTGAAATTTGTTGTAAGAAAATTAATAACGAATTTTGTCTTGGACATTTTAGGGGATTCCGTATGACGGCAGGGGGAACCCCCTTGTGACGTCATAGTTCCCACGGGGATTTCCCCGTTTTTAATAGGCAAAAGGGTAGATTTTTGCTATTGTATAACTATAAAAATTCATAACTCGGGAACGGTTTAAGATATCGGGATGAAATTTGGACAGGATACTTTTGGGACCTTCGGCGTCGATTGGTAATTTGGACAATTAATTTATTAAACCAGGGGTATTAAAAATGTTGGGTTAAAGTTAAAGTGGTGTAACTTTTGAACCGTTTGAGATATGGGTATGAAATTTGGTATGGGTTTAGTAAATACTTTGGAAATTAATTGGGTATTTGGAATATAGGGTTTATTATGTCAGTGGTAGTAAAAATGTGGGACAAAATATATAAAATGCTGTAACTCTGGAACCCAATGACTTATTAGTGTGAAATTTGGTACATGTACTAACATAATTATTGGTAATTGGAATAAATTATTTATACCAGTGGTATTAAAAATGTTACCCCAAAAATATAAAATGCTGTACTTTGGAACCCTTTGACTTATTCAGATTTTTATTTTATTTTAAGATAATTATTATTACATATTCAAAGAACATAATTATTTATACCAGTGGTATTAAAAAAAAATGTAAAGTGGTACCATTTTTTCATAACTCCGGGACGGTTTGAGATATTGTGTTGAAATTTGGACAGTATACTTTTGTGACCTTTGGGCGTCGATTGGTTATTTAGATAATTAATTAATTAATTAAACCAGGGATATTAAAAATGTTGGGGTAAAGTTGAACTGGTGTAACTTTTGAACCATTTGAGATAAGGGAATGAAATTTGGTATGGGTATAGTTAATACTTTGGAAATTAATTGGGTATTTGGAATATAGGGTTTATTATGTCAGTGGTAGTAAAAATGTGGGACCAGTGGTATTAAAAATATTACCCAAAAATGTAGTGATATCATTTTTGAGATATCGGGATGAAATTTGGACAGTATACTTTTGGGACATTTGGGCGCCGATTGATTATTTGAACAATTAATTAAACGGTGTAAATTTTGAACCGTTTGAGGTATGGGGACAAAATATATACCAGTGCTATTAAAAATGTTACCCAAAAAATGTATAGTGATATAATTTTTGAACAGTTTGAGTATACAGGGTGACACTGAAAAACGGGCCACTTGAAATATTTTTTTTATTTACAATTATTTTTTGAATATTTGTAAACTAGAGTTAGGGGCTTACAAATTATGGTATTTGGCATGATGGTAGGGCTTCCGGTTTAACCGGAAATGACACTAACTTTCATATTGCAAATGGGACATTCTATATATTTTTATTTATTTGGAATCTACGTAAAATTACGAATTCAACAATATGTTTGAATTATTAATTAATTTGTTAATTATTTACATCAGTTTCTGAAAAAATAAAAATAGTTGATCCCTCCTAGCCCTCCCCCTAAACGGCGTCCATGCTACGCGCAATTATATTCTGAACTGTTGTGTTGAACATGTACCACACACAACAATGACCATCTGGCATTCTATTTATAGAATTCTATATTTATACCATTATAACTCTTATCAGCATTCTATTCAGTTGCGGCTCGTGCACTAAAACTTTGGTGAGACAAAGTATCCAGAAAAAAAATGCGCCGCAGGTAATTTTTTTTTTCATTCAAGGTCAATGCCTTATAATTGAAAGTTACATTTTTTCAAGGGATGTGCAAATGCATATTTTCCCCTCTTATGTGCAAAAATAAATTGCCAGATCACAGAACATTTTAGGAAATTCTTTGACAAATAGTTTATCGTCATAAGACAGTTGATTAAATGGATTTTTGTTAATTAAAATATTAACAATACATTCAGAATTTCTTATATTGTCACTCAATTCTTTTAAAGTTGAAGTCGAAGCCATTATTTGTTTTCAACTAAAAAATCAAATTACAAAAACATTACGTGGGTAAACATATACATATTAGTTATGGTGGTGGCTTAAATTATTCTTTTGATATTTGTAAAGACAAGCATTAACGGAGTAAGTTAAAATTTAATTTACATACTACTTTACATGCAGCTTTATTTCTTTTCTGGTGAGGCACTGCCTCACCTGCCTACCCTGACAAGCCGCCACTGATAAACCTGCATAAGTTTGCCAAACAAAATTTATTGAAAATTATGTTGCGTATTTTATTTTTGTATCTTTTTGCACACTGCACGATTGGGAGATAAACTGAGTAATGAAAATAATAGCTAAATGTTTAAACATATTATATACATACTCATTATTGCAATAAATAAACTTTAGACATAATGGTAAGAGTGAACACTAAATATCGGGAAGCGATGCAATACTTTTGGACGGCAGTGTGTATGTATATATATATATATATATATATATATATATATATATATATATATATATATATATACAGGGTGTAACACGAAAAGCGGGCCATAGGCGTTTAACATGGGAAAACAGTTTTTCCTTGGCCAAAAGTGGCCTATTAATTTTAGACAAAAATACTTCAAATGAATGTTGTAGAGAATTAAATTCTGCACCTAACTCAATATTCATATTTTACTTTGCATGTTTAGTAACCGAACAAATCGTATTCAAATTTTTACAAAAGTTACTTTTTTATAGCGTTAGCCATGACACTGAAACAAAATCGAACAAAGTAGTGACGTTTTAGCTGTCAGAGACGCTCTGTTTAAGTCAAGAAATATAATTATTGAAAATGGAAAGTTATTCTCATGAATAAAAGTTACAAATTATTAAGTGGCATTATTCTGGGGAAAGTTTTCGGAAAATTCGGGATTTAATTAGTATTTTTTGGCATCATCATAATATTCCTAGTAAAACAACAATTCAAATATTTATATCAAAATTTGAGACGACCGGCACATTTAACAAGTTAGAAGCGGTACTTTTGCGAAGAAACCACAATAGAAATTACAACAACGAAGAAGATGTTCTAGCGTTAATTGAAATGGATCCAAATCTGTGTCAGAGAAATTTTAAATGAAATAGGAATCAGTTTTATGACCGTTTTTAGAATATTAAAAAAACATAAATATCACCCTTTTAAAATACAAAACCACCAGGAAATTTTTGAACAAGATGCGAAATAATTATGGAAAAGGCTAATCAGGATAGGTTTTTAAAAAATATATTTTTCACCGATGAGTGCACATTTACACTGAATGGCGAACCAAACAAAAATAATTTTCGTTACTGGTCTCAAAGAAATCCACATAGTGTAATACAATCAAGAACACAGTACCGGCAATCAGTAAATGTTTGGGCAGGAATTTTAGACAACAAAATTATTGGTCCTTTTTTTATTACACGGCTAAATTCGAAAACATATTTGGACTTATTAAGGGAAACAGTTGGGCCAGAACTAACGAACTTAAATAATGATTATGTGTGCTTCCAGCACGATGGTTGTCCTGCACATAGTACGAGGGAGGTTATAAATTATCTGGCTGATGTTTTTCCAGAAAGCTGGATAGGGCGAGGAGGACCAGTAAACTGGCCAGCTAGGTCACCGGATTTAAATCCGTGTGACTTCTTTTTATGGGGGCACTTAAAGTCTTGTGTCTATAAGGAACGATACAATAGAATTGAATATCTGAAAAACGCTATAGAAAATGAATGCAATAAAATAAATCGTAGACAATTAAGTAATTTTAGGCAAAGTTTTTATAATAGATTAGGCTATTGCTTAGCGCAAAACGGACAGATTTTTGAGCACCTTTTATAATATTTACTTATAAATAAAATAATGTAATAAAAATGAATGTTTAATAAATATGAGTTGAAAAACTTTATTTCTATTATTGTTTATTTAGTTTATTTTGAGTGATAAATTTTCCATTTTCAATAATTAGACTTAAACAGGGTGTTTCTGACAGCTAAAAAGTCATTACATTTGTTTGATTTTGTTTGTGTCATGGCTAACACTATAAAGAAGTAACTTTTGTAAAAATTTAAATTCGATTTGCTCGGTTACTAAACATGCAAAGTAAAATATGAATATTGAGTTAGATGCAGAATTTAATTATCTACAACATTTATCTGAAGTATTTTTGTTTAAAATTAATAGGCCACTTTTGGCCAATGAAAAACTATTTTCCCATGTTAAACGCCTATGGCCCGCTTTTCGTGTTACACCCTGTATATATATATATATATATATATATATATATATATATATATATATATATATATATATATATATATATATCCACACTGAAACGATAGCTAAAAGTGTTTGCTGCACGTTCGCTAACAAATTTCTTAAGCAGTTGTACACATTGTAAAACTGCGTCGCAAAACGGTAGTACGAACATTTCGTACTACCGTTTTGCGACGTAATTAACAATGCTCGCTAACAAAAATTGATATTCCAGGAATAGGCGGTAAACTTCAACGAATTAAATGTTTGATTTGTGAACATGAAATGTATATTTTGTGTATAAAAGCAGTGAATAATTTTTCTGGAACTTAGTATCCTGGCGAGGAAGTTTGGGCCCAATTAAATTTATTAAATATTAAAAATTTGATGATGACATTCATATAAAAACTTTAAAACCACTGCCCTCTTCGATTTACAAATTTAACAAAAGGAAAACTTCTCTTTTTTTTCTGAGTACCGACACAGCCGATCATAGGACTTTATTTAAAATCAGACTTTCATAATTTCCTGTTTCCCTAATTATTTAAGTAAAAAAAAACTTCAAATAAAAGTTGTAGGGCATAAAATTCTGCATCTTAATTAATAAACAATTAATGTTGTGTGCCTTTTAACAGTAGAAATTAAGTATGAAAATGTCGAAAATCATACAGTCCCTATGTCCTATCATAACGTTTTACGGTCTATTTTTAATACAAATTATTTGTTACTAGAATGGAGGACCCAATTTATTAATTAATAATTTTATTGTTATTAATTCAAAGGAAAAACAAATAGGATGTAAATTATTGTTGACTACCCAATATTATCTATTACGTAATCGCGAACCGATTTTGGGCGCAGAGACTTTGAAAACCATGCCATTATTTTAATTTACATTATTTTGTGATTGTGTTGTGTATCTTTATTTATGTGAGGTGCCGTTACATCGAGATATGGCAAAACAAACATATTTATAACAAGGATAAATGGTAGACTCATTTCATCACAGTAGAGGGTTTGGAGTATTTCTCCCTGTAAGAATAAAGTTATTGTATTATATTATTTTTCACATATTTCTCTATTCATCCTTGACAGTGGTTTTCAGTCCATCTTGAATTCATACTGAAACGTAATTAGTACATAATTGAGTGTGCGTATGTGTAAGTGTGTGTGTGTGTGTGTGTGTGTGTGTGTGTGTGTGTGCGTAACTTTACAGCATCTGTAAATCGAGATACGATGATGTAAATAAATCTTGTTTTACATTAAAAGAAAGATAATTTCATGCTGAATCTAAATTTTCATCCCCCGTCATTCTATCTTTAACCGTGTAGGAGAACAAGAAGAAAATATGAAAAATGAACCGAATTCAAAATTCTCAAAAATTCCCTTGAAAAATCATGTAACTTTACAGCATCTGTATATCGAGGTACGATGATGTAAATAAATCTTGTTTTACATCAAAAGAAAGATAATTTCATGCTGAATCTAAATTTTCATCCCCCGTCATTCTTTCATTAACCGTGTAGGAGAACAAGAAGAAAATATGAAAAATGAACCGAATTAAAAATTCTCAAAAATTCCTTTGAAAAATCATGTAACTTTACAGCATTTGTAAATCGAGGTACGATGATGTAAATAAATCTTGTTTTACATTAAAAGAAATATAATTTCATGCTGAATCTAAATTTTCATCCCCCGTCATTCTATCTTTAACCGTGTAGGAGAACAAGAAGAAAATATGAAAAATGAACCGAATTCAAAATTCTCAAAAATTCCCTTGAAAAATCATGTAACTTTACAGCATCTGTATATCGAGGTACGATGATGTAAATAAATCTTGTTTTACATCAAAAGAAAGATAATTTCATGCTGAATCTAAATTTTCATCCCCCGTCATTCTTTCATTAACCGTGTAGGAGAACAAGAAGAAAATATGAAAAATGAACCGAATTCAAAATTCTCAAAAATTCCCTTGAAAAATCATGTAACTTTACAGCATCTGTATATCGAGGTACGATGATGTAAATAAATCTTGTTTTACATTAAAAAAAAGATAATTTCATGCTGAATCTAAATTTTCATCCCCCGTCATTCTATCTTTAACCGTGTAGGAGAACAAGAAGAAAATATGAAAAATGAACCGAATTAAAAATTCTCAAAAATTCCCTTGAAAAATCATGTAACTTTACAGCATCTGTATATCGAGGTACGATGATGTAAATAAATCTTGTTTTACATCAAAAGAAAGATAATTTCATGCTGAATCTAAATTTTCATCCCCCGTCATTCTATCTTTAACCGTGTAGGAGAACAAGAAGAAAATATGAAAAATGAACCGAATTAAAAATTCTCAAAAATTCCCTTGAAAAATCATGTAACTTTACAGCATCTGTATATCGAGGTACGATGATGTAAATAAATCTTGTTTTACATCAAAAGAAAGATAATTTCATGCTGAATCTAAATTTTCATCCCCCGTCATTCTATCTTTAACCGTGTAGGAGAACAAGAAGAAAATATGAAAAATGAACCGAATTCAAAATTCTCAAAAATTCCCTTGAAAAATCATGTAACTTTACAGCATCTGTAAATCGAGATACGATGATGTAAATAAATCTTGTTTTACATTAAAAGAAATATAATTTCATGCTGAATCTAAATTTTCATCCCCCGTCATTCTATCTTTAACCGTGTAGGAGAACAAGAAGAAAATATGAAAAATGAACCGAATTCAAAATTCTCAAAAATTCCCTTGAAAAATCATGTAACTTTACAGCATCTGTATATCGAGGTACGATGATGTAAATAAATCTTGTTTTACATCAAAAGAAAGATAATTTCATGCTGAATCTAAATTTTCATCCCCCGTCATTCTTTCATTAACCGTGTAGGAGAACAAGAAGAAAATATGAAAAATGAACCGAATTAAAAATTCTCAAAAATTCCCTTGAAAAATCATGTAACTTTACAGCATCTGTAAATCGAGAAACGATGATGTAAATAAATCTTGTTTTACATCAAAAGAAAGATAATTTCATGCTGAATCTAAATTTTCATCCCCCGTCATTCTTTCATTAACCGTGTAGGAGAACAAGAAGAAAATATGAAAAATGAACCGAATTAAAAATTCTCAAAAATTCCCTTGAAAAATCATGTAACTTTACAGCATCTGTAAATCAAGATACGATTATGTAAATAAATCTTGTTTTACATCAAAAGAAAGATAATTTCATGCTGAATCTAAATTTTCATCCCCCGTCATTCTTTCATTAACCGTGTAGGAGAACAAGAAGAAAATATGAAAAATGAACCGAATTAAAAATTCCCAAAAATTCCCTTGAAAAATCATGTAACTTTACAGCATTTGTAAATCGAGGTACGATGATGTAAATAAATCTTGTTTTACATTAAAAGAAATATAATTTCATGCTGAATCTAAATTTTCATCCCCCGTCATTCTATCTTTAACCGTGTAGGAGAACAAGAAGAAAATATGAAAAATGAACCGAATTCAAAATTCTCAAAAATTCCCTTGAAAAATCATGTAACTTTACAGCATCTGTAAATCGAGATACGATGATGTAAATAAATCTTGTTTTACATTAAAAGAAATATAATTTCATGCTGAATCTAAATTTTCATCCCCCGTCATTCTATCTTTAACCGTGTAGGAGAACAAGAAGAAAATATGAAAAATGAACCGAATTCAAAATTCTCAAAAATTCCCTTGAAAAATCTTGTAACATTACAGCATCTGTAAATCGAGATACGATGATGTAAATAATTAGTATGTGTGTGTGTTTATTTATTTCTCTGTATCAAATATTTATTTATTGATCCGTATTGCAATATAATGGCACAATTTTCAAAGTCTTAAAATTTAAAACTGCCTCACGTTAGGAGGGCTTTAGGTTGCCTCACGTTAGGAGGGCTTAAGTTTGCCTCACGTTAGGAGGACTTCTAGGTGCGAACTTTAAATCAGCTGAAACTTATAATGGGCCATACCATAGAAACTAGCGTCTATGGATGGCAAGACGCAAACATAAATGTAAATATGCGTAAAGGCGCAACTTAAAACTAAAGAAAGGGAAAAAGCCCAACAGTGAATTGTCAGGCGCAGTTGTCTTGCCTTCTTATTTTGCACTTATACCGTTAACATTATACAGGCTGTTCATTTTAAATGGGCTACCATTGTTATCTCGAGACTTATAAGATTTACAAAGACAATTAAATGGGCAAACAATTTCTACGAGCCCAACCCCAATTGTATTCGTGTCTGTTGTCATATATTTGCCCTAAATTATTGTCAAACTGATAAATTTAGGTAATAACAATATATTTAAATCCAGTACACTTTATTAATACATAAAATAAAAAATTGCCCAAATATAGTCTTAACTATTGTAATCAAAAAAATTATTTCTTTTTGCTGTTAATATATTTTTTCACATTGTACGAATACATTTGGCGTTGGGCTCGTATAAGATACTACTGTTATTTTATTATTATAAAAATATATGCATTCAAAATTCAAAAATAAGTTAACTAGTAAGTTTATAGCAAATGTAAAACCAAATATGTGAAAAATAAAATACTGATACATTTTTAGGTCAGTGACCCTGACAGATAAAACGTTATTAGTACGGCTATGAATCAAGGTAAGTTTCACAAATTTACGATATTGTAACGAGTTACGACGCCCGGTATGTTAACATAGACAGACATTCATAGTGTATCTCGTAAAAGAAATATAGTAGAAAATATGATTATTTGAAATAAATTCAACAACATAAATAATATTTTCAGGAGAAAAATGAATTTACTTTTGTGTTATGCCAAAAAAAAAAAAAATAGCAAAAAAGCGATAGTGAAGAGGGGCATATGATATAACGACTTACATTGACGAACACAGCTCATCTACCAGCAAGAAGAAGCATCTACACCCAACACGGCTGCATGGCTCAGCTGTCCCAGGACGGCTCCTTGAAATAGCAAACTGCAATGCGGATCGGTACTCCAAGAAATATTTTTTCTTTCAGTGCAACTCTGAAACAAAAAAAAAATATTTATTTAAAATACAAGTATTTCAATAATATAATGTATTAATAAAATGTACTGGATTTAAATATAATGTTCTTACCTAAATTTATCATTTTAATAATAATATAGGGTAAATATATGTCACCAAACACGTTTTATTTACTGTTGGAACGAAAAAATTTGGGACTTGTCTTTTGTCATATATTTGCCCGTATATTATTGTTTAAATGAGAAATTTAGTTATTAACATTGTATTTAAACCCAGTACACTTTATTAATACATAAAATAAAATAAAAATGCCCCAATATAGTCTTAACTATTGTAATCCAAAAATTTATTTTTTATTGCTGTTAATATATTTATTTCTAAGGGTACGAATAAATTTGGGGTTGGGCTCGTAATATCCAGAAATATACAGAGATCTATTTCAAGAAATGGATCAATATTTTATAAGAACTACAACAAAATTAAATCAATTGAAATTTGACCAAATTCATAAAAAATAAACCCAATTTCGTATTAATATAAAACTGTAAATATAAAACCAGATCACATAATATTCATTGAAATTATTTATATTAACACAAATTACATCATTTGAATAATGGTAGACATATAAATATAAAAGAAAATTTTGCTATTCATACACAGTTTAATAAAATTCCAAAAGATAATTTTGATTTTAGACTCACCGTTCAGAACAAAATTTTACAAACATGCACAAAACAGTTGAACCAAAACCACGTGTTTCATAAAAATTTTCAGCTTAAAATATGTTGAATATAGGTTCGGCAGGACTTTAAAACATATATCACGACAATAATAAAGACAAAGCAACAATTATTATCATATTTCTGGCGCTGTTTTATCAATTTTTCCTTTCATATCAGTTTTTGTATCGCGGAGCACGTGTCTGCATCATTGTTCATTGCCATTACGTAGACGCAACGCTTCGCTTTGAGGAAGAAGGCTAGGATTGGTCGAAATAAATTAGGTGGGGTCACGTGGTTCAACAACAAATTCATTTGAAAAATGTAAAAATGTATTTATTTCAGACGAAGGAAAAATGAATTTATTTTTATGTTTTTGTAATGTGCAATACAAATTATGAATTTGTTGTATATTAATATGTTATAATAAGCTATTTTACAATATCTATAATTTTATGACAGGCAGGAAATAGAATACAATTCCGGTTACATGTTTTTGTCTGCAAACCGGTTTGAAGAATAGTTTAATAGTTGCCAAACCGGTTATTAAGCCTGCTAAATTACCCGGTTTAAAATATTGCCTTATATCAAATGCCACTAAATGTGAGATGCTATTGTTATTTTATTATTTATAAAAAAGTATGTTACAGTAAAAGCATTAAAAATTCAAAACTAATCAACTGGTGAGTTTATTAGCAAATGTAAAACCAAATATGTGTAAATTAAGATCCTGACACAATGTCAGTGACACTGACAGAAAATAACGTTATTCGTACGACTATGAATTATCAGAATTAATAAATAAATTTACGTTACAGCAAAAGTATTGTCAACAACAAGCATCGTTTTAAAGTGGAATGTCGTAAGTTAGTCGAAACAATATGAATTTTTGAAAAACAAGTGTTATATCCATCCTTATCGCACATGCTTGTAGTCTTTCCAAATGAGAGGGATGAATGTATACCAGTTTGTTAATTCGTTTATGATACAAATGATCTTGATCGGGCATCTTTAAAAAAAATTACTGAAGACACATTTTTCCGTATTGATTTATTAATTTATATTATTTTTATTAACAAAAAATTACAAGTCGAAATAAAAATGTTACTAAAATAATTTATGACTAAACTAATGATTGAGTGATTGATTTCTACTTCATTTAGTTATGATTAGGATTAAGTTTTAAATCATGATTAAATTTAGTCATGATTATTTCGTTATGATTAAAACTTTGCAAATAATTTTACTAAAAAAATAAAATTTAATACAATAATTAATAGAATATATTGTCAGTTTGCTTTACCTTCAATTTTATAAATACAGTCGACTCTCTCTAAATCGAATTCGTAAGGGGTATTTGAATTTGTTCGAATTAGAGAGAATTCGAATTAGAGAGACTAAAAGAAAATGAAATGAAAATTTGTATAAATTACATAGAATATATATATGAAATAGAAAAAAAAAAAGTTTATTCAGTTAATATGTACATATAACGGAAAAATAAAAATGTAATACATACAATTACAGAAGCTTGAAGAAATTTGAAATTTTTGTTTGTTTTAATATTTTGTTATAAGCTTGTTTTTCAAAGTACGCTTCTAGTTTTGGAAGTTTTTGAAGATTGTATCTAATTTCGATTTATAGAGAGTCGAATTTCATTGAAAATGATGACAAATGCCCAAAATTTAATTCGATTAAAGGAAAGTTCGAATTAAAAAAATTCGATTTAAAGAACAATTTTTACATATACAAGTTTATACAGTTGTACGTGTCAAAAAAATAATTCGATTTAGAGAAAAATTCAAATTAGAGAGAGTTTGAATTAGAGAGAGTCGACTGTAATACTAACATAAATATTGTATTATTATTTACTGTTGGAACTAAAAAAATTAGCACGTCTCTGTTATCATATATTTGCCCGTAGATTATTGTTCAAATGATAAATTTAGGTAATAACATTATATTTAAATCCAGTACACTTTATTAATACATAAAATAAAAAATTGCCCAAATATAGTCTTAACTATTGTAATCTAAAAATATATTTCTTCTTGCTGTTAATATATTTTTTTCAGAGAGTGCGAAAACATTGGGGGTTGGGCTCGTATAAGATACTACTGTTATTTTATTATTATAAAAATATATGTTACAGTAAAACCATTCAAAATTCAAAAATAAGTCAACTGATAAGTTTATTACCAAATGTGAAACCAAATATGTGAAAAATAAAATATTGACACAAAGTTAGTGTGAGTGACCCTGACAGATATTAACGATATTCGTACGGCTATGAATCAAGGTAATATATCCGACTTAATAAATAAACTTACATTATAGCGAAAGTATTCTCAACAAAGAGCATCGTTTTAAAATGAAATGTCCTAACTTAATCGAAATCTTTGCAAATGAGAAGGATAAATGTATGTCAATTTGTTAATTCATTCATGATATGGATGACCTTGATCAAACACCTCTGAATTTTTTTACTAAGTTTCATAGATTTATTTACGATATTGTAACGATTTACGACGCCCGGTATGTTAATATAGACATTCACAATGTATCTCGGTAAAGAAATATAGAAGAAAATATGATTATTTGAATTAAATTCAACAACATAAATAATATTTTCAGGAGAAAAATGAATTTACTTTTGTGTTATGCCAAAAAAAGGCAAAAAATCGACAGTGAAGAGAGGCACATAATATAACGACTTACATTGACGAACACAGCTCATCTACCAGCAAGAAGAATACGCCCAACACGGCTGCATGGCTCAGCTATCCCAGGACGGCTCTGAAACAAAAAAATAATTTATTTTTATTGAATACATTGCTTATAATAAAATTTCTTAGGTTTAATAATAATTTTATTTGCAAATAAACCATTGCTCCCTGTGACAAATGTTTTCGTCTTTAATAATTTGCCAATAATTTTTATTAAAGTAATAAATTTAACATAAATATTGTATTATTTACTGTTGGAACGAAAAATTTGGTCTAGTCTTTTGTCATATATTTGCCCGTAGATTATGGTTTAAATAACAAATTTAGTATTTAAATCCATTACACTTTATTAATACATAAAATAAAAATGCCCAAATATAGTCTTGACTATTGTAACCCAAAAAAATATTTTTTATTGCTGTTAATATATTTATTTCAGAGGGTACGAATACATTTGGGGTTGGGCTCGTAATATCCAGGAATATACCGAGATTTATTTCATGAACTGGATCAATAATCAGATCAATATTTTATAACAACTTCAACAAAATTAAATCGATTGAAATTTGAGCAAATTCATAAAAAATAAACCCAGTTTCGTATTAATATAAAACTATAAATATAAAACCAGAGCACATAATATTCATTGAAATTAATTATATTACTTAACACCAATTACGTCATTTGAATATTGGTAGACATATAAATTTAAAAGAAAATTTTGCTATTCATACACAGTTTAATAAAATTCCAAAAAAAAATTTAATTTTAGACTCACCGTTCAGAACAAAATTTTGCAAACATGCACAAAACAGTTGAACCAAAACCACGTGTTTCATAAAAATTTTCAGCTTAAAATTTGTTGAATACAGGTTCGGCAGGACTTTAAATACTATATCACGACAATAATAAAGACATAGAAACAATTATTATCATATTTCTGGCGCTGTTTCATCAGTTTTTCCTTTCATATCAGTTTTTGTATCGCGGAGCACGTTGTTCATTGCCATTACGTAGACGCAACGCTTCGCTTTGAGGAAGAAGGCTAGGATTGGTCGAAATAAATTAGGTGGGGTCACGTGGTTCAACAACAAATTCATTTGAAATATGTAAAAATGTATTTATTTCGGACGAAGGAAAAATGAATTTATTTTTATGTTTTTGTAATGTGCAATACAAATTATGAATTTGTTGTATATTAATATGTTATAATAAGCTTTTTTACAATATCTATAATTTTATGACAGGCAGGAAATAGAATACAATTCCGGTTACATGTTTTTGTCTGCAAACCGGTTTCAAGAATACTTTAATAGTAGCCAAACCGGTTATCAAGCCTGCTAAATTACCCGGTTTAAAATATTATCTTATATCAAATGCCCCTAAATGTGAGATGCTATTGTTATTTTATTATTATAAAATTATTAAGCCTGCTCGTTGAATTGTTATAAGTAAAAGAATTCTCGTCTGCATATGCATGTCTACATACTCTTGATTGGTGAAAATAAATGGCTTATTGAGAATATCAATATATATAAATTGTACGCCAATGCAAAAAACATTAAAATTTGTTGGACGACTTTGCTAGCTTAGCATTTGCTTGATTTGCTCTCAAACAATCCAAGCGCCAAATTTCTCGCTTGTCTTGCTATCGTATCACATATAATGGCGGGAAATACAAATCAGGCATACATAAAGTTACCTTGTATTGTTTCTATATCATTTCATGGTGTATTTATGTCAACCACACGTGAAAAAGGCTTTCAAAGTTTTGTGATGAATGTTGATAACATTATTAAATTTGAAATATTTTCTTAAACCTAACAAGTATCTTCAAAATTAATCCCATTATCTGCAAATAACTGTACATATCTATAAATTCATTTTGTATAACTTTCCAGGCCAATAAAAGAGATACGAGAGATACACATGTTATATTTGACAACTTTATAACTTTTTCGATGACAGTTGTCAATGACAGTTCGTCATATATCTAGCAAATCGTCTAGTGTACTAAGCAATAAGTTTCTTTTGCTTACCTAGCATTTGCTTGATTTGCTTCCAGTTCTTGTAGAAAACATGTTCTACCATGGGTTAAGCGTTGTACACTTACATAGCACCCTGTATTGTTGTTTACAAGATATATGATTTATTATATATTAAAGACTCAGAAATAATTTAATTACAAGTATTTAACAAGCCATGAAAAATAAATCAAATCACGAAAATTATATTCGTCCTCAAATCTATTAAAGCACTTTTGCCAGTTATTTTTACGATCTTGTATTTTCATCTCAAACCAGGTGTTAAATGTCAAATAAGTTTGCTTAATTTCATTTTAATCACTGCATCTAATCAAGAGCTATTTTATTGAAATATTTGAATTATTATTCATTTATTTTGACAGATTTTTGGCAAAGTATAAGCTGCATATGTTTGCGATTTATAAACATGAAAAGTATTTTGAATTTCGCAAAGAAAAATAGGTTTTTAGATCAAGATCTCTGTTGTAAATATTTTGCGATTATCATGCACTAAATATAAAAACTGTGTTAAATTCTTTAAAAATATATGGGAATTAGTAAACAATAAATGTTTCTACTCCTGCTCTGAAATTACAATTTTCTAGTTTGTTTTTCATGTTGAAAGCGACTCTTTTCAGCACGCTTAGATATACTAGCAACGAATTTTGCTTATGAATGTTGTATAGAATGTTTGTTATTGTCATAGATACGCAATACAAATACAAAAATTGACAATAAAAATGTCAAATTATTTAAAAAAAAAAAATCTTTATATTCTTATGAGGTATATAGCCCCAGTAATTGTTAAAGAATTATAAATTAACTGTAAATTATGTTTTAGTTTTTATAAATTATTAAAACCCTCTTTTTAATTCACACTTTTTCACAATTTTAACCATCGTTGGTCCCTGAGACCGGCATGTACTGAAGGCTTAATAATCGAGAATCAAATATAATATAAAGGAAGTAACTCACAGCAGGAGTAGATAGTCACATGAATTGAAATTGTGGGAGTGTAGTTATTTTGAACGAAAAAAATAGCACACATAGACACAAACAAACATGATGTTAAAAAATAGAATTCTAGTGACCTGAAAAATGCTTATTCATTACAATCTACCAAATAGTTCGACTCCTAACAATACTTCCTGTTTTACCTTCCGTCACCTATAAGTAAGGAAGGTGAGTTTTTAATGAATAAGCACGTTTTAGAATCCCTACAATACGAATTTACTGTTTTTACGATAAAGACTGTTGTGTGTGTGTGTGTGTGTGTGTGTGTATGTGTATGTGTGTGTGTGTGTGTGTGTGTGTGTGTGTGTGTGTGTGTGTGTGTGTGTGTGTGTGTGTGTGTGTGAGAGAGAGACAAAAAATTCTCCTTCGCTAACTGCAATACTATAATTCCAAAAATTTTTCGTCCATATGAAGAGTTGATTAGATTTTGGTTATGCTTGATTAACCGAAAATACCCTAATTTGAATATTTTAATAGTTTTTCATGAAAAACACGGTTAAATATGTTATTATCTATTTAGTGAGGAGTATATTTTTTTCTTTATATTCAATGGATTTCGAAGTAAAGAATTATAAAGAAATATATTGCAATCTAATGCTGCTAAAAGCTGCACCATGGAAACAGTTAGAATATTCAAATATTACTAATGCACAGATGTCAGTGTCAAATAAAATTTGCCTAATATAAAAATGTAAAATAATTTAAGGTGACAAAAACAAATCATATAAGGTAATAAAACAGATTATAGCCATAAGCCAATTCAGCAGATTATTATGTTATATTATAAATATAATGCTATATAGTTTTTATTTTCTACTTCTTATTTTCAGAATCATACAGTTCTTTTTAGGAGTAGTTCCATTCGTTCAGTACGAGGTAAGATCAGTTCATTTCTCCCCTAAAAAGAAAACTCCCATAGAATAGTTTGCAAAAAAATTCTGTGTGGAATTTATACAAAATACGTAGAATTGACGGAAGGTGTTGTGCTGGCCACATCAGATTTTTTAAACTTATAAGTAGACGAAAGCAAAACTGACCAAATTCAAATTGTTCTACCGTCATGGTAACAAAAATAACAAACTTTTCATTCTCGTGTGTCATTAATAAAAAATAAAACAATTGGTCAAATAAAGGGCAAGCCAACTATGTTTCTGTGTGTAATATGACGTTGGTCAGCACGTAAGAACTTTCAACCTACGTAAGACTATCTTTAGATCTATATGCATCACCCAATAACGTAGTAACTTTTGCACCTAACAACCTACATGCAGATATTATTTCTAAAGAGAATGAAGGAGAATAATTGTTATTTTTCAGGGAAAATTTTGTTCCAGACTATTTTTGAATCAGAAGCGAAATAGAAAATGCATTTAGATGCGGAGTAAACTCGTATTTTCTATTTTGAAAATACACTAGCGATAGACAGATCGGAGTATTTATTTGTATTTGTTTTACAATTAGTTCTAGTGCAATACTTCGTTGTTGTTATTTACTCTACTCTGTAGTTGTTACGTTAAAAAACGAATAATTGTTGATTTCAATTAAAATATTTTTAGTTATTTTAAGCAATGAAAAAGTTATAAATAGATTTTCATATAAATTTCTAACTTAGGAATCTGACATATTCTATCTAAATATTTTCGTAAATTCATGGAATTTTTATACGATGATATAATATTACACATTTGTCAAAATTGTGGCATCTGTGTATAAAATTCCCTGTAATCTTTATGATTTGATTTTGTGAATGAATACATTATCTTTATATATATATATATATATATATATATATATATATATATATATATATATATATATATATATATATATATAAACTCCATTTTCACCACTTGAGCCCTATGTCATTAAACGTAACTACATGATTCAAATCGTCAGGGGCCGGAGGGAGGCAATTGATGACGTCATGTTGTCGGGTGAAAACGTCTGATTTCCGTAGTATTCATATAAATCAAAACTGAAAAATGATAGTATACAGCACTATTCTGTAAAATATTCGCTAAAGGAATCGTTATTATGAAAATCGTTATATCTACTTAACGATAATCGTTATCTTTGTATTCGTATTCTGTAACCCATTTTAAAAAATAATAACCTTGGGATCAAGTTAAGAACTTTATTTCCAAAAATCAAATTTAATTTTAAATGGAATATTTAAAATAATTCAATATCACTCACAAAACTTCTAGGTTAGATCAGTTCTGGTGGGAGTCAGCTATCCACCTGTCAGCTGTCAGACTCTTCTTGTTGTGGGCTATGCTATAGGGTACCTCTATATACAGGGTATGGCCATGACGTGGCTCACGTTTCGTCCGCCATTTGCGATCCACTGTTATATTCGTTGTTGTTGCACAAATTATTATGTATTTTCGTGATTACTTGTTTTATTTTAATGCAAAACACATTTAAATATACTTCTAATGTATATTTAAAGTGTAAGTAATACTTTTATTTTATTTATTTGTGTATATTCTTGAGATACTGACTACGATGACTGGCAATAATGAAAAACACATAAAAAATACCAATATTAAGCACACACATTTAAATTTTTAAAAGGTAAGTTTAAAATATATACTTATTATAATAATAACTACACTTAAATTTGATGTGATAATAACCTATATCCTATGCTCTACATAACCTCTAAATCTATGTCTTAATAATAATTGTATATCTCTTAAATAAACGAATTTTTATTACCTTTATAGATTCATAGTGTGATTATTTAATATTCCTGTATAATATAAAATCACATTTCTTACAAATAAATAGGGAAATGTATTAACAGTATGTTTGACACTGGCCCGCTTATGGCGGCGATCTTGCCCCATGCCCATCTGTAGACAAATTGGGAAGCTTACGTTAGGCGCTAGGAATAAAAACTTTTTAAATTATTTTAATATTACCTTGTAAAAAACTATAATGTGACGAGTTTTTGAAATCACTATTCAACATAATAGCAATTTTATTTTGACTCGAATAAAGATACTGCATTATTGACAAAACGTTTAGGTAACGAATGATTTTTCCAGTCGTTATATAGAATTAAATTATTGTTTACAGAATAATCGTTATAATAACGATTTAACAATGCATAATGTCATAACGATCGTTTACAGAATAAGCCTATTAAACGATTTTAGTTATTACTATAACGATATAACGTTTTAACGATTCGCTATGTCATAACGATGCTTACAGAATAGCCCTATAAATCAAGAGACCAAGGCTAAGCCAGTTTTGGGCTTGGTTTCGATTTTTTGCAGGTATATGTATACGTTAGCAGTTAAACACAAGAACTAGAAGTTTCCAACCAAAGCTAATAATACCAATCAAATAAATATTTACTTATAACATATGATCTCATAGAAATAGTAGCTAACTAGTATGATGACACACAATTGGCAAAAATCACTTATTACTTTCTTTCTATTCATCTCCCTTAATGACGACAACAAATCCTCCCACTGGCATTCTGCATCCTCTCTCCTAAGTTAAGCACGCTATATTTACCCACGTGACGTGTCCTGGGTCCAGCTACGGACGCGGATAGAAGCACCTCAGAGCATCCAGAGACGCCATCCGAGTAACCGCGCGAGAGAAACCGAACGAGCCGCAGCCATGGTGTACGAAAGTGACTTTTACACTACCCGTAGGCCTTACAGAGCCATCCCAAGTGTTTCCTCATACACAGTGTCGGTAAGATGGAGTTTTTTGGTTTGGAATTTGACTTATTTTAATTTTTAAGAGAGTTCTGTTTGTTAATTTGCATCAGTTTGCGAGTATTTTTAAATTACCTCAAAATAATTTTGATGCTTAAACCTCAAGTTGCATTTTAATATTAGTTTAATAAAAATAATGGCCAATATTACAAGCGCACTTTTATAATAAAAGCGCTTTATGGAGTGCGCTCCATAAAAGCACTTTTATTACCAACATCTCTGTACCAATGGGGGTCATGTTTTAAACACAAAAGTTACCCCAAAGGTACAGTGGTAAAGATATATCAATCATAACGAAATATGCGAACAAAAGCATATTGGCACCCCCAGAAACTGATAATAAACAATGATAACATATACAGGATATTAAAAAAACCAGTCAATTTTTTAAAGGCATATAATACTGACCAAAATAAGTAAAAAAGTTTAACATAGATCTGATCTTCAACTGTTTCTGAGAAATACGAAAAATCTAAGAAAAACTGAAAAAGACTAAAAAACAAAACTTTATATGAAACATTTTTCTCAAATAGTTATTTAAAAATTAAATATTAACCAAGGTCGCCACATCATTTAACTTGATACAATTTTTTGATATCTCTGAAATGCAATAAAAAGTCTTATTTAATCAAAATTGTAACTCTTATAGTTTTCCAGATAGCAAAGGTAAACTCTTTTTTCACTGCCTTATATCTCGGAAACTATTAAAGATTGGACCTATATTGATTAAGCTTTTTTTAGTCATTTTGATTAGTACTATATGCCTTAAAAAATACCCTTTTTTAACACTTTGTATATTTCGACAACATGGTTGTCAACATCAGCACCTGTATCTAAAAATTTCTTTAAGGCCATTTTGTCAGTCTCCTGGTACGTTTCTACTTTTATTTATCTTGTAGATAAATATAAGTTTTAGATATATTTAACTGCCAGGTAAAATTTAGAGAACTTAACAGAAAATTGAAAAATTGTTTTTATTTTATTAAACTAAGTTTAAATAGTAATTTGAGGTTTAGCATTAATTTATTTCAAACTAAATAGTATCTTTTACTTCCTTATAATTACAAAACTAAATGTTGGTCGAAATTCGTAAGATTTGTTATTTTCTTCTGTGCTTAAACTGTCAATTAATTTAACCGTCAGTTTTAACTGATGATTAAGTTAGCAGGCAGTTTAACTAAAGATAAAAATGTCAGACCTATTAATTATTTGTAGAAATAATTAAAACTGCAATAAATTTTGACAATTTTTAAATTTTGTTCGCAAAAGTTATAAATAGTGTCTTTCTAAAATGATGATCTATGAATCAATATTTCATCTGATGCAAGTGAATAGCAAGCAGAACACAGCTTATATTAGTAGACCATATTTGAAGTCACTATATGACATAATAAATTAACATAATTAACATAAACATTTTGAGAGACTATATATTTGTCTACGAATAGAAATACTACATTTAAAAGAATAATAACTATGTTATAATTTTCATGAGTGACTAAAATTTGGTCTTTATATTGTAACTGCATCAACAGTAGGACAGTTGAACCACGAATGAAACAAAAGCTAACTTAAAATGCCCCTAACTATTATTTATAATTTGGTTTATGAACAAAATTTAAACTAATTATTAGCTTTACTTAAAAAAATTGCTGCAGTATTTTGTTTAGTAATTTTAAATATATTAGAAATTATAATAGTTTGCTGTTTTATATATTAATTTGTATATAAAAATATGGTTTAAAAATTTGTTTCAAAGATAATGTCCAATTGTTGATCAGTTAAGTGCCCGTTTGTCACTTCTTTCTGTGTCCGTCTTCTGTTTGTCTCCCGCTCGTTGTTTTCCGACTGTTTTGTTTTTGTTTTTTGATGGGACAGTTGAAAATCAGGGGATGTATATTTCAACTGTTTATTTTTGTCTTTTTATGTTATAAATTCTGGATGCAATCGAAAATTCCAGAAAGTCGTTCTGGCAGTTATCTAAATATATCCGGTGTACTGAGTTTACCTTCGCATTTCCGTCGTTTTGAAAGAAAATAATTCGCGGTATTTTGCGCGTGTGAGCTACAGTGGAAGTATTTCAGCGTTTTGTCGTCCAAGCTGCTAAGATTTCAAACTCTTCGGTCTAAATTTGGAGCGGGTGCGTTGCGTTGCGTCATGAGTTTAAAGCCGATGAATCCGTCTACGCACTTACACTTGTGTAAATACTGTTTTACGAAGTATATTCATCGTCTTTTCTTGTAAAAAGCTTTGCTCTTACGAGCGAATTTGAAATTCAGATGAATGAAATGGATACTAAGACAGGGAAGACGCTCTTACTTAAAGGATTTCTTCGAACAGAAACTTTTGTGGGTAGTTTTTAAAATTGATATAAATTTGTAATAAAATATATTAGTTAATTATTAATATACATTTGTTAACATCAGTTTTCGATGGTTACTAATTTATTAACAAATTACCAAATTTTAAAAGAATTTATGAACATCTACATTGAAAAAATCTTCTGTCATTTTTTTTTTTATCTAAACTCATATTTTGGCAAATATAACTTTATAAACCAATCCACATTGAGGATTCTACTTAGTTACCAAATTTTATTTCGACAAAACACTGTCACAAAAAAAATTCGTATCCTTCGAACCAAGTTAGTTTTGATAAGCGGAACTTTTTTGACGTTTTAAGAGAACCTAGAAACATTTTGTTTATATACGTGTCAAAGTGCGTATATTTTCAGTTTTTATTAAAAATGAGTCGATTCGAAGAGGAATCTGTTCAGAACATTGAAAAAGCAATCTTAAATATAACACCTAAAAACACAATAAAAATTTATAGGTTTTTGTCAAAAAACTAAATTATTTCTTGATTTTTATTTTGGAAATAGTCAGCCGAATACCATTCGTAGTTAAATTTTATCCTGGCAAAATTTTCCGATTGCTTTACTCGAGCCTGTTGCTAATTTATCTCGTGGCATTGATCAAAAATTACTCAATAAATTGCTAGGGAACCAACTCTCGTAACAATTTGAAAAATTTTCCGGCAAAAAATTACCTTCTAATGATATTATATATAACAAAATTTATGAATTTACACCGTTAGTGACAGTGTAAACTTAATTTAATAATGTGGTAAATAAAGGTCTAGTATAGGTATGCGATTATTTAAAAACTGTTTGACACTTAAACTACCTAAGTTACCAAATTCAGAAATAAAATATCAAATATCCCTAAAAACAATTGTGCAAAGTTGAACTTTATAAACACGAAATATGAAAAAATGATATTTGACAATATTTTTTTTTAATAATTTGATGTACCCGTATAATTAGTAAATATTAAAAGCTTTTTCAATATTTTTGCAGAAAATTACACCAAAGTGTTCCATCTAAAATTACTCACATATTCTCTAAGGGAATGCACGAACTAATTAACATGAAATTTTAATTAATTATCAGCAAACTATGTCAAACATCAAATAAAAGTTTGGTAGACGTGTATCAATTATATTTTAAGTAGAATATAATCTATTTATATTATAAAATATTTTTAAATAAACTACTCTATTGATTTTTCGAAGTTACACTTAGCAAACCAAAGAAAAAATTAAGAATTAAATATGAACAAAGAAAAAATAATAAAATGAACATCTTTTGTCGCTACAATGAGTATCTAATTCAAGAATCAGGCCAAGAAAAAAATTAAATTAGTTCATGATTCTCGTCAACGAATTTATTTTAACCAGACTTTAGTCCAAGGTAACTTATTTCAACCGAGTATAGTGATTCAGATTTAAAAATATATTTTCTGGCGCTAACTTAACACACTGATTGAAAATATGCACCGATTACACCTTATAAATCAAGTGTAACTTCTTATTTCGTAATTTGGAACGAACCCAGATAAAATCTTGGCGGGAACTGTCAAAAAATTGCGAGTAACCTCAAATTATCTTCGTGAGAAAATGAGTTATTGATGAACTAAATATCTGTTGAATTTCAACCATTGAAAGATGCCAAAGAAATGAAATCAAGAACGAAATACTCGTTAAATCGTAAATTTGCACAATATCTTGGAGACTCTGACAGAAATAAGTAAATTTAACAGTCATCAGACAGACAAACAGATATTATTTCTTTGAAATTATTTGCTGCAAAGAAAACTGTTGTTACAACTTTTGTATGTAAATTATGTTTGTTGTTGTAAGAGAAAATTTCATGCTTAGATAAATCACTGATAGAATGAAAAGATATTGAAATATTGTGATAAAGAAAATTAATTGCACGATTTTTTTGTATGTAACATACTTCATACAATATTTTTATGTTATTGATATGACTTTTCTTTGTAACCTACAAAATACCGGGTGGTGGCTGTTAGGAGCGTGCATAGGGTGATATTAGATTTGTATAATTTCTGCTCTCCTGGGGCCATTTTTGAAATCATGCGAAATTTTCCGCATGTGACAAAATTCGTGTGGTTTGTTTCGTACACGTGAGCGGTATTCTTGAATACTAAACGAAATTCGACCGAAACCTGCGTATACGATTACGATTCTCGAAACCAAAATATTAAATAAAACTCGTAAGTACCATGTTTTAATACAATATGAATATGTACCTACATCAAATGTTTGGTTAGCAACACATACATTGTGTTACAAAAATTCAATTCTCTCATTAAATATAAGCTCGTGATATAATTAATAATCGAAGATACCAAAGCAGCACATTTCACTCGAGAATATCATCGATGATAATCATATCGCTTGTTATATTACGTATGAAAATAGTTTTAGTAATATTTTTATTTAATTGAAATTTGTAAATAAGTTATGAAAACCAGAAAAAAACAAATTTCATGGATTTTGCTACTAATAAACAGAAATTTTAAAGTTTCATTTAAAATTGAGAAGAAAACAAAAACATAATAAAATATATACAACAATTTGTAATGCAAATTTTAATTCTGCGCAATGTTGCTTTCTACAGTTTTTTTCGTAAAATAAATAGCAGATTAGGAAATTAATATCACATATGAAATCCTTATGTTAACCCCTAACCGCTACCATCCGGTATGTAAAAATAATAACAAAATTTCATATTTTTGAAAATATTTAATAGCTAATGACATACCCAGAATAGTTATGAGTATCATAACTGCCGTAGATGTCGGTTTTTAAGATATTTAAGGCCTGTTATGATTCATAATTGTTGTTGTTTTGTTCAATAGTTTAACGGTTTCAGAAAATGAAGATATTATTAATAAATATTTTTAAATTTTTATTTTATTAATGCTACTTTCAGAATGCTATGATATACAAAACAATAATTATTTTGACATATGTCAATATGACAAATATTCAAATTTTGTATTTTATTTCTCATGTTTATGATTTTAGAATAAAATAAATCGTGTTAAGAACAATACACTAACGTTATCTGTAAGGTAATGACTGGCGAGCATGTCACCTCCTTGAGATAGTAAAATAGTTACCTGGCGAGTATTGCGCAATATTTTATTACTCGCTTGCAAATCAAATTTAAAATAAATCTGTCAGTTGCAATTGATACTTATTTTTAATACGTGGGACATTAACAAAGCAATTTTCACATGTCAACAACGTTACTAACGTGGTAACTAACTTGTAAAATTTTAACACGTTAGCAGCCAATTTTATAAATTAGTAACCAGTAAAGATTAATTTTTAAAAGACTCGGCGGTATCAATAAATGAAGTTTACAAATATGTAAACAAAGTCTAAATATCCTGAAAACGGTAAAAGTAACTACTGTTTTACATTTTAATGTAATTTTTAAATATTTTGAGTATAAAAATATGTAATAACAATAATTCAAACTCCAAAATATTAAATAAAACTCATAAGTACCATGTTTTAATACAATAAGAATTTGTATATCAAATGTTAGGTTAACAAAACACACAATGTGTTACAAAAATTCATTATATTCTTTCATTAAATATAAGCTCGTGATATGATTAATAATCGAAGATATTGCTCGTAAAACCGAAGCAGCACATTTTAGAGAAACACTTTCCTAATTTTCGGTTAAGAATTTATAACAATTGGATTCACGTATCTCAAATTTGATCGTATTTCGATTGATTGAAAACGCACAAATACTCTCCTGATTTTCGACTGGGGTGGGAGACGAACCAACGAACGGACGGTACTCAAATTTCAAATTTCGGTCGTTCCAGAAAAAGGAAATCCCATGGGATATGATCCCTTTCGTACCCCGGCCTAGATTAATCCCGGATCCGGTCACCGCGTTCGGTAAACGCCCGGAAGCGAAACCACAACCCAAGAAGCTAATCATCGAACCACTGAATCGAGCTGCCATTCGGCCTAGTATCCTAATCCATCCACCTAAGCCATATGTATCTCCCAGAGATGCTACAAGGCAGCGCGTTTTAGATCTTCTCCATAAGGAAGATCTCGTTCCGAAAGAACTGCCCAGAACTGATGCGATGGATGTAGTACTGCCAAAAGTACACAAGAAAAAAATAATTCTTCCATATAGGAGGAGGATTGAATTCACTACGATTTAAACGCTGCCAGAACGAACAGATTTTTATTTTTATGCACCCAGAATTTATATTTTTCAACTGTCTTATAAAACAACCAAGAAATGCACAAAATAAATAGAATGTAGTTTCATATTTGAATTTGTTTGGAACAAATGATGACCAATATGGCGTCCTAAATACATCGCAGATTTGATAGTTCAACTGTTGTTCATTGTTGACAGTTTTCATGCAGGCCTTGTTTTCAAAAAACTGTCAAACATCTTACGGTACCATACTAAATATCAGTTGCATTTGTTGTTTCATATACAGATTAGTTTGTTCAACTGTTGTTTATTGCTACATAGTTTTCACGAAAACTGTCAAATATCTGTCAAAGCTAGAATGTGATGAAGTGGTTATCTGTCAAAATATTTGAAATGTGAAACAAAATGAGAATTTTTTTTAAATGAAGCATAAGCCGATTTTGATTTAATATCAATTATTGTAATATTAGGTTACAACATACAGCGGGTTAATTGTTGAGATCATTAACCCCCAATTAACATACGTGTTAGTTACAATCAGGGATGTGTGTATAATCTATGTCACATAAAATACGTCATTGTTTACAGGTAGACAATAATTGTTTACATCTATGTAACTATATTCACTTAATTTCTTTGTTTAAAAGAGGACCAAAAATGTTACTATTTGTTGTTTCAGTATTCTATAGCATAATTTAATTTTGTTCAAATTTCGTTTTTTCTCTCCCTCATTTTTGTTTATTTATTAATGACCCTGACTGTCAAAATAGATACAAAATTATCTTTATTTTACGTCTGTAAAAAAGTACACTTTTTCATTAAACACTTATGTTTTAAAAAAGTGCACTTTTTTAACGCAAACGGGTGAAATAATGAAACGCCATGACACTTTTTTTCACACTTTTATTGTAAACGTAAAAAAAATGTATGCAACTAGAATAAAAAGTCTCTTATTTGATGATACTACTACTACTATCTACAAATCTATTAAAAGTAGGCTTTTTAATATTTGTTTTTGAGGTTAAAAATGTCATTTATTTGAAATCGACACTAAAGTGCACAAAAATTGTCATTAAAAGTTCAGAAATCGGCATTAAAGTAATTCATTATAGGACGATTTCATGAAATGTAGTGTTGTCAACCGTATGATAATTATTGTACATACAATTTGTACAATAGCAAATTTGTATGTAAAATGACAAAAAATATGTGTAAGAAGAACGAATTAAATAATTCCGACGAAGAAACTTCAATGTCCGGAGGTTCGCAATACTGAACATAATTTCGTTTGTTTGACTGACAGCAATTGAAGGATTTGTCATCATAACCTATAAAAATAAATATATCTTTCATTTTCACAAAATTTCGATTTAAAATAAAATTTAATATGCACCTAGGTACTGAAGTTCCTTTTAATCACTCATATGGTTTATTTTCCTCGGCCTTACGGCCTCGACAACTAAATTCCACATTCTTGATAAAAAAATACAACTTCAGTGCCTTGTTACATAAATAACTATTTATGACACCAGTGTTAAAAAGTAACAGATCATTGTTACTTTTAACAGTAGTGTTGAAAGTGAATTATTTATTTTGGCAATGAATGGAACAACAAAGCGATTTTTTGGCAATATGTTAAAAAATTATTAGAAATACAAATTGAAATGAAAAAATAGTGTTTGTAGAAAATATGGGTTAAAAGTGATTTATTTGTTCCTTAATACCAAACAAAATGTTACCTTTAACACATACTATAAATAATTATTATTTCGTTAAATCTTCATTGCGCATGTGCTATATATCAAAATTGTGATAGATTCTCTACGTAATGTCTACATTTGACATTCTTTACATTGTTTAAACATTGTTTACAAATGTATGTACACTATAGATTACGCGAAGATGTACATCCCTGGTTATAATATTTTTTCGTTGACCGTATGTTACTGAATTGGAAAATCTAATTTTATTCCATTACAAAAAATTTAGGTTAGTGTTAGCACCCACTTAAAATCGTTTAGTAATAAAAAATCATGCAGTAATAGGTGTCATTAATGAATGATGCACTATACATAACATAGCTAAATTTTATATTTGACAGTTAAACACGTTTGGCCAACATACAAAAAAATATTGCATGTGCTTTAAACATAATCTGCTGCGAGAAAATATTTCTGCAATGCCGCCAAAATTAAGTTTTTATGTCCTGCAGAATGTGTAAAGTAAAACCATTGGGGAAGTGTGCAAAATTATAAATACTTAACTTAGTTTACGTTTACAGTGCATTTCTTGGGGATTATTTTCAGCTTTTGTAGGCCTGCTTCGCTTATGTTAAAATTTGTAATATTTATACCTCAGAAATAAACGATTTAAAAGATATACCACGAAGTTTTTATAGACAAGCATGGTAGTGTGTCAGTTGAAAAAGAATCTAATATGATAACCTATATCCTAAGTCCTTTACCTTCACGGAAATTGTGAATTTGTTGTTTCTGCTCAAGAATGAAGTCAACAGCAGAATTGTATTGTTAATTGTAACTCATTCCATTGTTGTATATATTTCTTGACGTATTTGTTGTATTGTATTCGCAATTCAAGTTTGTGAACTAATGCAAGATAAATGACAACTTGAACCGCGAATTTTGAATGAAGTAGGAACATACAATGAAAACAATGTAAATTAAGTTTTTTCATCATTGTGTATTCCTACTTACTAGTTTATATGTTCTTGAGAAAAGTATTCGCAGAAATTGAGTTCGTGATTATTACATACACTAAAAGATTTTATTGTTTCTGTACGGATTTATGAACCCGTAAAGGAATATGATTCCAGCACGTTCAGTTAAATTAAAATAATAAAAACTTGTATATAAGTCTGACATAAAATGAGAAAATGAGATGGTATTCATTATTCAGTAACTTGGAAAATATTAAGTTATCACTTATTAAGAATTCACAAAATACTGAAATTTTCAAAGGGAACTTTTTTTTTGTTTTATTTTAAAGATTTTTGAGTACAGCAAAAAGTTAATTACAATAATTGTTACAGTCATCCGGGGGAAAATTAGACAATTTTTTTAAATTTTCGCGCGCATCTTTTATTATGTATATCGAAATAGAACCAAATTTCGCATTAGATAGAAGATCGTTTTTGGAAACATTAAAATCGTTATAATGAGAATTATTAGGCAGAAGACTCATCAACCTGAAATAAATCTTATAAAATGAAATATAACTTGTAGAAATTTTTGGGTGTTATTTATTTTTAATAGAAGATGAAAAAATAGTACTAGTATTAAGTAAGTATATATTAATGATATTTGCAATTATTTCTAAGTCAATCGTTATTCTTTTTACGGAATATCAAATTATTTGAAATAAATGTATTTTATTTTCGTACCAAACATTGGCACTACTGAGAATTAATATATACGTTTCTTTAATACTAGTAAGTATAACAGCAGGTTAATTAGAGAAGCCATTGAGATTTTCAAATCCAAAAGTAATAATCTCAATTATAGTGACGGTCTAGAGCTTAGTCGTACATGGCTTCCTATATTAAATATGTTGTAATTGTCCTCTTGATTACCTGTTGCTAATGTTTTTGTTATTATTTATTTATTTATATATTTGTTGATTTGTTGTTCATTCCTGAAGAAGGCAGTAGTTAAAACTGCCGAAACGTCGGTATTTTAATAAATAACAGAAATAAAATTAAAAAAGGTTGTATCATTTTAATTGAAATATGAGTTCTGTAAGATTTTTTAATAATATATTTTTTTCTTTTTTAAAAAATAAATAACTAATTATTTCTACAAATTATATTTCTTTTTATAAGGTTTTTCTCAGGTTGATGACCTTAGACTTCTGTACAACAAAAAATGAAGAAAAAACAATTGATTACAATAATGAAAATGACTAAATTGATTATAATTGTATTTTGCAAAATAAAAATGTGTCTTGATTGAAATCTGTATTCAGTAAAAAATGATTACAGTAAAGGAATGCTTAATTACAATAAAGGAAATTTGATTACAATAATGAAAATGATTAATCAAACTGTATATTGCAAATATAAAAATGTCAGAATCGGTTGAGATGCGTTTTCAGTTTTTAAAAACAAATATGATTACAACAAAGATATGTTTAATTCCAATAAAGAAAATCTGATTATAATAATGAAAATTTTGCAAACAAATATAAAAACTTCATCTATATATTAAACTATATAAAATAGATTTCTCATAAAAGCAAAATTATAAGTTTGACCTTATACCAAACGTTATTTCAAAATAATAATAAAGTTTTAATACCTTATGTTTCGCACGTGTGCACATAATATCTACGTAATTTTACCGGCCATATAAAATATAGGTAATTCAATTTTCAATTACAAAGAATGAAAATTCTGCTGTATTTTATATCATAGATTAGTTGAAAGTTACAAAGCTCCAAAAATGCCGTAAAATATACGGGAAGTTTCCGGGTTACATTCCTTAAAGTTTAAAGTTAGTCGAGTAAAACAAATAGTTTCAAATATCCTGCATATTTTAAACTTGCAGTTGCAGCATATAAATTTAAACGAATGTCTTTTGATTTTTTAACATCCAGAGAATTTATTCGTAAAGTTTCCTATGTGTTTGAAAGTCAAAGTTATTTCTGGTGAACGTATTTCAAACGATATAGAATATTTTTATAATGCAGAGCAACAGTTCTCATTAAAATTCATACGTAGAAAGAAACTCAGGTGTTTGTAGTATTGAAAGATTCACAAATATTGAAATTTATTCTATATTTTATTATGAATTTATATCACGATTTGAATAAATAAATATCTCATATGTGAACTACATTTCGATCAAAATCAGTGCTGAAATTACATGGCAAAAGATAGTAAAACGACACGTAGCCTTATTATTGGCATTTTCGTAAAGTCTGTTGGAGCTGTCCGACGGATCTGTTCAATGAAGCTTTTACGAAAGCATCAGGGTTTCGATTTTTATCTTTAAATGTTACTGGATTTCCAATTCTACAAGAATTGAATAAAACAATAATACAAATATGATTATAACTCAATTTTTCAAACTAGACGTAATGAAGAAATGTCAAGCATATATGATAGTAACAGCAAAGAAAAATCTCAAATCTGATAGAATTTGAAATCCAGTAGAAGTTACAAAATCGATGCTCAGATCTGTATATGATTTTGACGTTTAAATATGAGGTTATGGAAGAATTTTAACTTGTAAAAATGAATTAGAAAATAGCGCTTGTTTCTGTAGTTGTACATAATTTTATACTATACGACGACTCAAATGACACTAAAAGGCCACTTAAATCATTTGTTTACATTATTTCGATTAGAAATTGTTTCATGTGATTATTTATTTGTTCGAAATAACTCATAAAGACTTCAAAAAGTGTGAATTGCCGTATTTTCTTCAGAATTTGCTATTTTGTTGTAATGTTCATAATCAGAAACATTTAAATAAATATATTTTCTGAAACAAAACTGTTTACAATTTTAAATTTGCGCGCGCAATCTGTACTATAGTTCATTTCACGTAAGAAAATAGTAAACGGCGCTTAAGTGCCGACCGTTTTTACATGTATTAAATAAATAATTTAATTGTGGGTAATTTCTTGCTGTGATGTGGATTAGGTGTTAACAATTACTCTAAAATTCAGTCAAACAGCATTTATTCTTACTATAACAATGTTTCGGTGCACCTTTGCACCTTCTTCAGGGTATTAAGATCTTACAAATTGTTACAATTCATGTACACAAAATACATTCGTACAAAACATTCAGTTAATTTTTTGTACGATGTTTAATAAATTAATTGAATGTTTTGTAACAATTTGTAATATCTTACTACCCTGAAGACGGTGCAAGGGTGCACCAAAACGTTGGTATTGGTATAGTAAGATTAAATGCTGTTGGACTGAACTTTCGAGTAATTGTTAACACCTGTGAAACCAAATTTGTGAATAAAAAGTTTTATTTGTAAAAATGAACTGAATATTAAAAATTAGAACAAAACATGATTAAACATCACTTAATTCTGTAAATTTTATTTGGGAACTGACAACTGACAGGCGATATTTTTTTTCATTTTGGTGAAGTAAGTTTGCATTCTGGCCAATCAAAGAACAGAATTTATACCTTTATCTAAACCAATGCGATTTTCTTATGTGAAATAAGAATAATCAGGGTTGGAAATTTATGATCGGATCGCTCGGTCTGACGAATCGGAGTAAGTTTACGACCGCGTCAAATTAATCCGATAGACTTTACGAAAACGCCTTATATTTCATTCCGGGCCCGTAAAAATATAAATTACGCCCTTATCTTACGATATTCAATTCAGTATTTAACCAAAAAATAATTTACAAATGTAGAATGTTTTGTACAGTGCTGTAACTCAATAAAGTAAACTACACCGCATCGGGATTTCTAAAAATATTTGTGGGGTTATTTTCCACACATCAACATCATCAACAGATTTTCGTTTCATTAGTTTGTTGACAAGTATAAAAGTTTTCGAGGACAGTTATTTCATTTTCGATTTGCAACACTTTTCGGTGACATAAATTGAGCAAGAATATCAGTCACACTCGACTTGCAGATTGACAATAAAGAGACAATGTTACAGTTTCTTCTTTTGAAGTTTAACTACTTTTCGCAACTGCTGCGATGAATGCGGAAATGTACTAGACAAAAATAAACAGATTTGAGTTTCAAATTGAGTGAGCAATTACTTAGTCAAATGGATGACTAGTAATTGCTCTACTTAGAAGATCAAATATCATTTTGAAGAATTGTATGTAAATAATATTCATTCTATTAGATTATACAGTCACTCTGCTCTATTTCTGCGAATACACCCCTTTCTAGGCGCACTATTCCCCTCCCTTCTGTCCGCAGACCCCCCGCCACTACGTCGTCACCGACAGCCCTTCTGGCCGGAGCGCCCAGCAGCAGTACTCCTACTCCTACCAATCCACTTCGGAGTCGGCCTCCAGGGCTGGGGACCCCTACTCACGTCCATCAACCCGCACTAGCTCTGCCACCGAGTCCGTGCAGAGAAGCTCTGGCAGTGGACCTGGATCCAACTACTCGTACTCTACGGAGAGGAGCTCCAGGTCTGGGGATGGACCAGGAAGCTATCATTCGAGCTACAGTTCCTCCACAAGTGGAACTTTGCCTGGGGGTACTAGATACAGGCATTTCTCCTACAGAGTTTAAGGAGGGGGGGGCGATGATGATATTGTTGAGCATTAGGTGTTCATTGTTTGATACGAAATACATCAGAAACTAAAGATAAATAACTTCAATTTGATTCATAATTATGTAGAATTTTTGCAAAATGTGTTTTACATTCTTGAACAACAAAACAAGGTTGATTACAACAATATAAAGTCCAAAAGAATATGATAGATGTTAAGTCCATTCTTGATGGTTAAAATTTGAGAAATAACATATTAAACCAATTTATGAATATGGAAACACAAATTTTAGCCCAGCACAAATTTGTTCATAATATATTAGTTTACGCAACAAGTACAGAAACAAGTTTTGTTATTTAAAAAATATTGATCTTATTATTTGACAAAAATATTAAATCAAACAACCGCGTTCTGAAAAAACAGACAGAAAATAAATTTTGTGAAATATATTCCAATAGTAAAATGAACAGCGCATCTTCTTAATTGTTGTACTTTTTAGATCCTTCATGAATTTTTAAATTCGTTAATTAAAAAATTTTTGATAGTCAAAATGGTCTTTATATTTTTAAAAAATAAAGCTCTTTAATTTCTACATAAAATGTTCTTAAATGAACATTCAAATTTTGAAAAATGCTTCACCATTTTTGTCGAATATATTACTGTTAAACACGCATTAATTTTTTATATGAAGATGAATATTATTAAAAAGAGAAATTATGTGATATAGTAAACATAAATAATTATGAAAACTTATAAAAAGTATTAAAATTGTTCTAAATATTGTTAAATTATTTTGTTGACTTTAAAACAAGTCTAAAACAATGAACAAACTAGTGCTCAATTTTTCAACTTTGTCTGACAACAATATATAAAGTTTTAAAGATTGGTGTGCTTTCAATAGATATTATACCTAGCATAGCATAACCCTTGAAATAGTATTACATGTATATTTATATATTTATTGGCTTTTGTACAATCAGTATTCCTAATAAAATAAGTAAAATGTGATCGTAATTGGTTGTATTATTATTGTATAAGACCATGTTAGTTATAAGACGCCGGCACTTAGACCATCCACAACAGACCACACCTCATGTCCCATCTACTAACATTCTGTAATCAGCAACAGACACACTACTGCATCATACATCATATGTTCTATGTCTTTTCAGGATGTGCAACAGAGCAATTAACGCTTCAAGTCTAAAATTACTCGGTCGTTGGACATTGGCCAAGTATAATATGAATCACCCGCTGGAAATGTGTTATAAACTGTATTTTTGTATCCGAGTACTAACACACTAATATTCCTGGATGTTTTTGTAATTGTTGTCCTTTCTGTATGTCCTTGTGCCGGCGTTCCTGTGAGAAGAGTGTTATCCCTTCCAGACATGTCGCTGTACCTTCCAGACAAGTCAGAATTTATCCAGGAATTGGCAGGGTAAGAATATTTATTTATTTTTGAATTAATACTAACAAACTTATTTAATAATAGTAATATTGATTACAACAATAAAACGGTGATTGCAACAATAAATATTATGATTGGTAGTATTTACTCAAAAATTTAGTCATCCTAACTAACTAATACCATGGCTATCATTTGAAAACACATTGATATGATTAGAAAACAATTGAATTTGCTTAATCCACCATCAGTAAGAGTAAATACGTCAACTTATTTTACGTTTAAGATTAAATATTTACTTAAAAAAAATATCGAAGATAAACTGATTTCGAAAATGATAATGAGAATGATGACAACAATACAGACTTTGATTTGAAAACAACTGAGAAGCTTCTTGTAAAAACAACCTTAATTCATCATTTTGAATCTGAAATAATTTAAAAAACTTTCAACCTTCTTTCCCGTTAAATTTTTTGTAATTCATTTTAACTCAAGTTCACGATTAAATATTATAAAATGGATGTTAAGTAACAATTACGTATGTGTTTATTTGTGATTTTTATACGACATTAATTGTTTTTGTAAAAAAAACTGATAATTTGCAAACATTTTATTTTATTGAAAGTATAATACATTTTTTATATAAAATTCAATCTCTATAGGACTATGATTGTTTTGTAGAAATATTGAAATTTTACAATGAAATAACATGTGAGTAATGTACTTAGTCTCTAAGTTTTCGTTCATAAACGAAATCGTTAACTGTGTAATATTTTTGAACGAAAAGTATAACGTACATTACAAAAATCATATTCTGTAGTTTTGTCTACGTGACATCCTTGAAATTTTGTACAACGAAAACAGTCAATGTTTTTAGGATTTGTGTATTATATGGTGAACGCTGTACTATAACTCATTTTTTCCTCTTGGCAAGAGAGGTATTGGATTCATGGTAAAAATCGCATATTCAGATTTTAATGATTAAGCATGTTTTAAGGTCCCTGCAATCCGATTTTAATATTTTTACGATGAAGTCTGTGTGTGTGTGTGTGTGTGTGTGTGTGTGTGTGTGTGTGTGTGTGTGTGTGTATGTGGGTGTGTGCGTGTGTGTATGTTGGAAGGACGATTCTCAAAAACTATAAATACATAAAAAATAAATATTTCATCACGGCATATTACCCATTGCTGGGTGTGCCAATCTGCTTTGTAAACTATAATGGGGTCTCGTGGCCGTGTGCCTGAGTGTCTGGTCGCGAATCTGGGAACCCGGGTTCGATCCCGACCGACGCCAAAAATTACATCGCATTTTAATGGCACAAAATTGATCCCTGTGGCGCACTCTCCACGCCAGCAATGAGTGCCCGTAAGGTGTCGCCTGGTAAGCGCCCACACGGTACAAATATTCCATCATTACCGATATCTGTGTACGAAGCAGATTGGCACACCCAGCAATGGGTAATATGCCGTGATGAAATATTTATTTATTTAGGTACATGTAGGTTTCTTTACAGAATAAGGAAATTAGGCGATGCCAACGAATTTAGAGAATGAATGTTTTGTTTACGTACGTTCGACAAAAAAATTGTAAATAAGACAATTGAAAAAAGAAACGATTAATTTTATTATCTTTTGAAGTGGAAGTACCTCATTAGTAACTTCAGTTTAATGGTTACGTGTAAAATGTAAACAAACTTTTAACAATCCAAGTTACCTTAACGCTCAAAAACTAAATTAATTTCCTTAAAAAGTTTCGTTTAGTCTTAATATTACAACAAGATGCATCTTAAAATCAAAGCTGTTAAAAATTTAAATAGGTCCTTAAAATTTTATTGTCATTATTTTAAAATTTAATTTTTAGCAGTTCTATATGAAGAGTGAAATATTATTTACTTTATATATATCTATTTATAACTTTAGTGCAAAACCAGGATATTTACATAATAATTCAATGAAACTGTTTATTTTACGAATGTTTGTAGAACAAAATCTAGAAATATGTTTCGTGGTTTGATATTAGAAAACAAACTGTCGAATCTTGATCTACTGCCAAAATAATTAACAAAAATTGTTAATAAACTACGTAATAAGATTTGCACACGATGCAATTTTTGAAAATTATAAATATATAAATGAATAAATTTATTACTACGACAAGGAATGTTATGTAATATTTTTACCACTATCTTGTAAAAACTACGCTATAACTATGATGATTTTAAATAAATAAATTGTTTATAATTCAGTGAGTTAAAAATAATAAGTCACCCTATCATTAGCAACAGAAACATGAGATAAATTAGGTGTTAACAATTACTCGAAAGTTCAGTCAAAAAGCAACGTTTCGGTGCACCCTTGCACCTTCTTCAGGGTAAGGTCTTAATAACCTGAAGAAGGTGGAAGGGTGCACCGAAACGTTGGTAGTAAGAATAAATGCTGTTTGACTGAACTTTCTACGTAGTAATTGTTAACACGTAATCCACATCACAATCAAGAAATTTACCCACAATTACATGAGATAAATATTCATATTAATATCTTTATCAAATGTCAAAATAATATATGTGTGTACTTCCCAGAAAAAGTCTGTTTATCTGTCAGTTACAGACATTTTAATTTTTCAGTTGGTTTCCATGGCATTATTTGGGCTGAGATTTATTGCAACAAATTATTTTATATATTATATTCTTTTATCTCTAAATCAATAAAAGATATAACAAAATATTCGAATGTATCAGATAAAGAATTTAATCTAAACGGATTTTTTTTAAAAAATCGCTACTTCCGGTTGTCCAATTGCAATCAAAACCTTTTCAACTCTTCCAATTAATGTCCGATTGAGAAATACGTAGTTAAACAGATATTAAGTCGTATAGGTTTTGAGAAATCGTCCTTCCACCATTCACACACACACACACACACACACACACACACACACACACACAAACACACATACATACATCCACACACACACACACACACACACACACAAACACACATACATACATCCACACACACAGACATCATCGTAAAAATGTTAAAATCGGATTGTAGGGACCTTAAAACGTGCTTAGTCATTTAAATATGGATATGCGATTTTTAGCATGAATCCAATACCTACCTCTCTTAGCAAGAGGTAAAAATAAATACTGTTTAACTTTTTAAAGATGTTTAATCGGTCATATTCTAACTTTATCAGTTAAGATTTTAGCTCCGACCATTCTGTCAAATTCAGTAGTGTCGTTAACTTAGTTTCTATGGGGGTACATAAGATACTACTGTTATTTTGTTATTATAAAAATATATTACAGTAAAAGCATTCAAAATCCAAAAATAAGTCAACAAATATATATTAGCAAATACGAAACTAAATATTGTCAATAACAAACATCGTTTAAAAATGCTTGTCGCAACTTAGTCGAAATAATATAAATTATTCGAAGACAAGCGTGTTATACCCATCCTTTTCTCACACCCTTCTTGCCATTGCAAATATGAAAGAGATAAATATATGCTTGTTAATTTGTTTACGATACAAATAACCTTTATCCGACATCTTTTAAAAAAAATAAACTGTAAATACATTTTATACCATTTAACAGGATTTGGTATAATAAAAAAAAAATGACCACCATATTATTTTTCCTTTTCGTACAAAATTCGAGTAATAAAAACACAATTTTATACTGAAAACGATTGTAGTCTTTCTGGTAATCTTTATTGTCATCCTATTTGTCACTAAAGGATATGACAATGACAGTTATTGGATATATGTCATTGTAATACAGGCTTTATGAACTGTTTTCATCTCTCTTATCTCTCCTTTTGTATAAACGTGAAATATATTTATGAACAAGGATAATTCTGTTATGAAAAGCTAATACATTCAATAAAAATATTTTTGTATTTAAATCTAAAGTCAATATTTTTGTAAATACAATTGAACATGTGTGAATTATAGAAAAAAAAATTGTGAAATTCTATAATTTGTTTTTATAAGGAATAAAAGTTAAAACGATGCTAGAATCTAAACAATTTTCATTAGATTGCGTATTTTAGTTCATTAATTGGGACATAATATATTACAGTTATATTTCCTTGATTATTTTTTGACATTTCTTAAAACTAATGAAATGTTTCTATTTTATTCACTAGAGATTTTATACGTTATAAAACATTATAACTTAGAGAAATAAATTATAAAATTACTTACATTAGATGCTTATCAGGTGCACTGCTACCCCAACGTAATTCAGCATACCCGGATTCTTTTACACGTACTCCACAACTCGACTACTGTACCCCATCTGAAAAGAAAAGATTTACATATTAGTGAAGAAAATAAATAAAATGATTAGTTGTATTATTTAACATATAATAATAATCATTAATACCTTTAATTTATAGCAATCAATACACTAGAACTATAATAAATCCACTAATACTATAATAAATGCATTAAAACTGCAGTCAAATGCACTTTCATATACATATTTCACAGCAAAATCAAATACATGTTTACCTCAAGACAACTTTTATACGAATAAGCGAGAATACAAGTAAGAACGATACAGACCAAAACAAACGAGTTTGGTGTGGCCAGGCTGTGTATTAAGTAACACTATAAAACAATATAATATGCTTGATTTTATTTTGTTAAAAAGAAACATTGTTTTTATTTTGATAAGAAATAAAGAATATTAATATTTAAAATGCAATTATTTATGAATATTCAAATGTAAAATTTTATAACAATAAAAATGATGGAAAATTGTAAAATAATCGGCACGTAGTTTAGTGAAAATTATTTATTTCCTGGCTTATGTTTCGACTGTAACTACAGTCTCCTTCAGGGCTAGAAATGGTTAAATATTAAATGTAACATAGGGAATCCCCATATGACCCATTGGAAATAACAATGTGTAATTTATATATATGAAATCGTCCTATAATGAATTACTTTAGTGCCGATTTCTGAAGTTTTAATCACGATTTTTCTACACTTGACGATTTCAAATAAAATATATTTTGCTGCGTTTTCACAAGAAAAACTGTTAAGATCATTTAAAAAAATCTGATGTGGCCAACACAATACCTCCCGTTTAATTTAATTTTTATTCATGTAAATACTTAAAATTAAATTAAATTTAAATAGCGGGTTCGATCCCAACCGACGCCAAATATTTTGAATTTTAAATGGCACAAAAATGACCCCTGTGGTGTACTCTCCACGCCATTTCCGGTTATCTGATTTATTCCAAAATCTAATGGCATCTTTCCATATAAGAGTAAGGTAGAAATACAAGGTTTCAAAAGTTTCTGAACGATACTATTTGAGTTAGAGCGTAAAGAGGATCCACACACACATCTGCAATACTGCAATCCATAATAATTTATTTGACATTTCATTTCGATGCAATATCAGATGTTTAATTATAAGGTGAAAATATAACATTATGATCCTCTTTTGCAAATTACGCAATTTTTGTTTCACAAAAGAGATGTTACAGAATATAAATTTCATTAACATTGTTCCAAGAGGCTCAAAATACATTTTTGAAACTAAAAAATAGATTGGGGTTTCTCACATCCAACCTGTCTAAAAATGTTACACAATCCCTCATTTCGGACGCAGGGTTACGAACTTTGAAAAATTGTAATTTGTGAAAATTGTAATATTGGAGTTATCAGAGATGAAAAAATCATTATTATTATAAAAACACAAAAATTGTATTCGTGTTTTTGATTAAAAACCATATAAATTTAACAAAAGACAATATCTTCATTACCCTTATGGTGATGGGACGTGAAAAGAAAATTTCAGGCTTGAAAAATCGTCGAAAATAAAATTATATAATGGGGTTAATTCCTAAAGCAAACAAGATAAATGACACCTTCGTGAAAACGAAGCTAACAACAATGCATCCATTTTTCGTTCTTTTGTATCAGTGGAAACATATTTCCGTACAAGAGTAGAATACAGGATAAGGTATCATGAGATATCCTTTATTCACTATAGGTGTAAATGACCCGAATAACATCTACCGCTTGCAGAATCTTAAAGTAGGTCAAAATTGTATTTTTCAAGTTGTTGTTAACATTGTCTTTCCTTGAAAAAGTAAATAGCTCAAGGTGTTCTCCACGGAATTACAGTTGCAAACTTCATTTTTAAAACAGAGGTTAATATAAAACAAGATTATCCCCGGTATCCTGATTAAGAATAAAATTGAAAGTTTGGTTTTAGTTTTAAGTTTGTTAGTTTCAGTGAAGTTTTTAATAGGTTTGGCCTAATTACGAGTTTACAGTTAATTTTAACTGAAATTTGATAACGAGATTTTAGGATTAATTATATATTAAGGTCAGGTTGTTTTATACCAGTTTATAAATATTACCATAAAAAAGAACATATGACGCCAAGTCTACTGTGGTTTAGTTTTCACACAATTCACACTAAAGTTGTCCCTGTGGTACATACTCCGCAAGAGCTATGAGTGGCCGTGAGTTGAGGTCTGAAAAGCGCCTCGACGGTAAAATTTCAGCAGCAGTAAAAACGAGGAAAAGGTTGTTCCATAATAATATACGAGCTTTATTTTAAAAACTATTGAATATTATGTTACAAAATTTGTTTTTCAAAGAAGTAGCACTTCTAGTTTAATTGAAAATTTACCTTAATAGAAAAAATACCATAAAAACTCTGATGTAGCCAACACATTACCTCCCGTCTATATATATATATTTTGTACAAATTCTATATAGAAAGTTTCTTAAAAAAGATTCGGACAGAAAATAGGGTCCAAGTCCCGCTTTAAAAATTATAACGAAAACACACACAATGTAAATTGCACTTGACACTGACATCTGTCAATGAGAAATGAGAATTATCTGAATTTGAAGTTGTTACCATGGTTATAGCATTTATGAATTTCATTTCGAAAATTTTGAGTTCCACATCGCTTTCTCTAAAATGGAATACCAATATTATATTATATGTGCGTGTGTGTGTGTATGTGCGTGTGTGTATGTGCGTGTGTGTGAATCTTCTTTACGCTTTAACTCAAATATTATCATTCATAAAATTTTGAAATGTGTAAATCAAAAAACCAGAAATGGCACTTTACTTGAAGCTTAAAACAGTGTTTTTCAAAGTATACATTTAAATTACATTTTTTCGCGATTTATGTTAGTATAAAAAATAAAGATTATTGTATTTTCTATACATAGGCATTAATACTTTTTCTATTTATTTTATGAATAAATTTATAAAATAATTTATTTTAAAAATCCCAGAGTTTATGCTTTAAAGATAAATATATCTCCTTGGTTACACAATTCAGATTTTAAATTTATGTAACTGGCAGATAAATGTCACTGTCTATAAATTTAATTTCAAATTAATAATGGTATTTTAAGAAGACAATGTTAAAATATGAATTTATAAAATATCTAATCAATAAATTAATTTTCATATATTTGTAATTGACAAGAAATGAACGTCATAATACAAAATAAAAATATGGTAAGAGTCTGGAGAAGAAAATACAGATAAAATATAAAATAAATTGGAACAATAGTTATATCATGCAAAGGACCTTAATGCAGTAGCCAGCATTAGTGTTTTAACAAAAAAAAAAATGGCGAGAGGTGTTGTGCTGGCCACATCAGATTATTTAATATTTAAACGAAATGGGCACTATGTGCCACTATAAAATAAAAATAGAAAATGTACGAAGTTGTAAAAATATTCTAAGAAAATATATCGTGCTTATGTCCAATATCATTCTACTTAGATATGATAACATGAATTGCTTTATATTTAGAACTGAACTGTTTATTTAAAATAGAACACAGGTCAGTAAAACAATTGAATATGTCAAAATCATTTACAAATTGTATGTTAAAATAACAATGTTTATTGTATTGTAATTATAGGTTAAATAAATTTAATGAATAATAAACTATATGTCATTTAATAATAACAACTAGTTGTTATTAATTATAATGCGTGTAGTTTACAAATTTCTATTAGTTATTATCCAATAAATAACTTTAAAATTTGTACTATATATCGTTTCATACTGAAAACTCAAAAAAATGTTAATTGTCAATAAATTGTTATAAATCATTGGATACACTTTTTAATTTTAAAATTAATAATTTCGATAATGATGATGACGTATTTGTACCGTGAGGGTGTTTAACTGCAAATGAAGCATTGTTTTCTTTTCTATTGTGTGACATATAAATAATAAAAATTTATTACAAACGTTTAATAACTTTCTTTTATAAGTCGAAACTACAAAAGATAACATTTTAGTAGCAAACAGAAACGACGTAAACTGAATTCAGTTGCTATGCAACGCCTTTCAACCATTTTCAGTTTAAAAAGAACATGAGCACATATGTTAGCTTATAGACCAATAGGAGATACAGTAAGGACTGATTCTATAGAATTTACTATTTTCTATAACGAGATATTTTTCCAATTCCACCTTTGTTTTTTCTTTTGGTAACATAGCAACAAGTCAATTTATGTTAAGTAAAGAATTTTTTTGTTTTGCGTTTTAAAAGTAGTAGTTTTGCAATTTAAATTATTTTAATTAAAAGAAAACTACGAGATTTTTTATTTTATTATTTGTTTTCTAGGAAAGTCCTATGTTGGAAAATGATACTGTTTTTTTGAATCGAAGTAAACATATACGTAGCCGTATAATATATGCTTTTATAACCAAGTTCCAACTTACTCAATTTGTATTACATTTCTTGTATTTATGTACGAGTATTTCAGCGCAAAATACATTTAATCACAAGATACACGAGTTTATAATGTATTCCATTTAACTCTGAAGACGCAATATTCGTAATAGAAATAGAATTTCATTGTTGTAATCAGTAATATTACATTGTTGTAATCATACATACTTCATTGTTTATTAATTTAAATTGAAGATCACTGTGTAATTTAACAATAAATTCATTTTAAAAATACAATACAGGTTTCCGAGAAATGTAGCTTGGGTTTTGATTGAGATCTGTTCGTTTAATTTTTAATCTAGGAATTAGGTTATCAATTAAATATTATAAATCTTTTAAAACTCTATTTGTCTAACCATGAAAACTGTTCAAGAAAAGTGCTTCAGTTTTATGGTTATAGGGTACCTATATACTCAGGGTATGGCCATGACGTAGCTCGCGTTTCGTCCGCCATTTAGCGGCCACTGTCATATTCGTTGTTGTTGCGCAAATTATTATGTATTTTCGTGGCTACTTGTTTTATTTTAATGCAAACTGACTACGATGACTGGCAATATTGAAAACACATAAAAATTACCAATATTAAACACAAACATTTAAATTTTTAAAAGGTAAGTTTAAAATATATACTTATTATGAAAATAATAACCACAGTTATTAAATTTGATGTGATAATAACAACCTATATCTATGCTCTACATAACCTCTAAATCTATGTCATAATAATAATTGTATATCTCTTAAATAAATGAATTTTTATTACCTTTATAGATTCATAGTGTGATTATTTAATATTCCTGTATAATATAAAATCACATTTCTTACAAATAAATAGGGAAATGAATTATCAGTATGTTTGACATTGACCCGCTTATGGCGGCGATCTTGCCCCATGGCCATATCTGTATATAAAGGTACCCTAAACGAAACCACCCTGCAGCGCCAGCGAAACCGAACCATTAACATTATGCTCCTATCTACTATAATTGTATTTTTCTCTGTTGTAACCACAATCTGTGTTTTCTTTGTCTAGGTCCACGTAGTGCACTCATATGACCGCATCATCCCGTACATCGGGCACAAGCGGCTGACGGTTATCCCCACGTACGGCACCACCCCTCCACATGTCTTCCGTGTGAGGCCCTCCGTCATCGTACGTGAGATTGACCGTATTGCCAACAAACCTCGCCCATATCTCTACTACACACCATCTTTGGTCCACTCCGAACCTATCACGGTAAGTTCAAATAAGCTAAAAGAGCGACAAGTAGAAAAATTATAAAAGGGTGTTTTCACACGCCGCTATAGCGGTACTATATATGACCAACGATAAATGGTAAATATATTTTCATAAAGAACGATAATTATCTACTATAAAATTCTGCGAATAAAATGAAAATACGCTTTGTTACCACACTATGTTGAAATTAACAAGGAGAGGAAATGCTTTGTAATATTGACAATAATTTTAAATAGCAGAAAAATTAAAGAAATTAAAAACCTGGCGTTTAATATGGGAAATCAGTTTTTCCTTGCGCAAAAGTTCCCAAATTATTTTAGATAAAAATACTTCAAATAAATGTTGTAGAGAATTAAATTCTGCACCGAGTTAGTAATAAGATTTTATTTTTGACATTTAATAACCGAGAATATATATATATATATATATATATTTGAAGATTGTTGATTTATAGCGATAGCCATGCAACTCAAACAAAATTTGTCCAGAGTAACATCATTTTATATTCTGACTTTTTTATTCATGAGAAAACTGTTCCATACTTTCAAAGAAATATGTTATTGAACGAAAATGACAAAACACAAACTTTTTTTGACAGTTAAGAAGGCATACAATTGTTCGTAATTTTGTTTGAGTTCTATGGGTGCCGCTATAAATCAGCTATTTCCAAAAAAAATTAAAATTGATTTTCTCGGTTATGAAATATCAAAAATAAAATATTATTACTTATTCGGGTGTAGAATTTATGTTTCTATAACATTTATTTGAAGTTTTTGTCTTTGGGAACTTTTGCGCAAGGAAAATCTGATTTCCCATGTTAAACGCCTATGGCCAGATTTTTAATTAACAGTATATATTATCTTAAAGATATACTCGAAAAAAAAAAAGACGGCCGCTAGGAGATACGTGACTCGAGCGACCTTGAAGTGCTTGGAATCAGCTGATTTATGTGCGCATGTCACTTTGACTAGACCAATGTTTTGATTTAAGTATTTTAAACTGCTAAAATGTTATTTTACAATTATCAGCTAGTAAAACACATGAAATTAACAATAACTTCTTGACAGTTCAAAATTAAAATAAGTCAAAATATTGGACTTGTCAAAGTGACATTAAGGTCGCTCGAGTGACGTGGTCAGATTCGGTCAGTATATCCAAGAATACTTTAAACAAAATAAAAACTTCATGCCACATAGCTTTTCTTTTGCATTGTTTACCATCATTAAAACATCCGAAAGATAAACAAAAACAAAAGGATAACATTTCATGCTTGTTGAGCAAAAAACTTATTACTATCCTGTCACATGCGGTCAAGCACCTTGCACCCTTGCAAACATATTGTTTCCTAGGTCATGACCTTAGAGGCAGTTAAGGATAATAGCACCTTTGAGATGCTAGCGTCTGATGCGAAGCGCCATCTGAATCAATGGCGTTTGGGTTTACTGTCTTGATTGTTGATGACTATTACGAAACCAATGGAGTGTGTAATGTCGATATGAAATATCCTGATGCGGTTGAGAATTGAAGATTATTGCAAATGGAGATGTTTCATTTAGAAAGATATTTTTATATTTTGCTGAGAAATGCAATTGTGGTACAGATAATAAGAAATGAAAATATGCAGAAATATGAGCCCAGGCTCGTAATATAATACATAGTTCGTTCGGTTTACATTTTCAACAAATTATAAAACCTTCACAAATGATGAGATGTTTCTACAAAATTCTTTCGACAGTTTTGTAGCTATTTGTGTATTAAGAGCGCAAAATAGGACATTGTCGATTGAGAGATTGTTCTCTCGAAATCGACAATGTCCATTTTTTCTACAGTCGCCACAATGGGGTCCTCCACCATAACAAAAAATAATAAAATGTACACTTTGTACTTACACTACTACTCAATTAATACGGATTAATATAAAGAAAAACGTCTTTTATATTTCATTTTAATTTATCGTCATTTCCCATTCTTCTTGACCTATTGCTTCAATCTAATCTAAACATTTCATACTTTCGTTTTTGTAAATGAATGCCGTATTTAATTTTCACAATAGTGCAGAATTTTTTTGGTTAATATACCGACAGAGCAGTTATATGTCAGAATGATTTGTAAAGGTGGTAAATGTGTCACTACAGTGCCATTAGTTCCTGACTAAACGTTTCCATTAAAAAGGTAGACAAGTGACATTTCTCAACATTGTGTAGTTAGAAAATTGGACAGCGAGCGTTTTTTTCTACTTTGTCGCGCTACAGCGGCAAACTGACATTTTGCGTTGACAAAAGAGAGCGCAAATGGCTACTTTCTATGTAGACTGTAGAAAAAATAAATTAGGTGTTAACAATTACTCGAAAGTTCAGTCAAACAGCATTTATTCTTACTTGCCAAAGTTTTGGTGTACGCTTGCACCTTCTTCAGAGTCTACAACAATTATACAACAAAAATGTAATACATACAGAATAACATGGACATTATCACACGTACAGTAAGATCTTACAAATTGTTACAATTCTTGTACACAAAATACATTCGTACAAAACATTCAGTTGCTTTATTAATCATAGTATAAAAAATTCAAAGAGCATATGCATTCATTTGCTCTAACAAACGACAATCGAATAATACGGAAAATAGCCGGAACTATCCTGTGTAAGGATTCTGGTGGCATCATTGATACGGACTCTTATTGGTCGGCTGTACACCAATAATAATGTAGCAAGTTGTAGGAATTTATGTAAGGAAATTAATGAAACTCAGTTTGGCCTGAAATTTGCCCTTTCCTTTTTGAACTATTCCAGAACTTAACAGCGTATATTTTGGTGTATTGAAAATACTAAAAATTAATTTATTATGGTTTCTAATAGATTTTCAATTAAAGATCAGATGGCTATTTGCGAGTTATAGACACATAGTCAAATTGGCTCATAACTCTTTTTTCATTCACCCCTCTCACACGGTTAAAGATAAGACAACGCGGTTTCAAAATATAAATTCAACATGATAAAAAAAGAACGAAAGAAATAATGAATATTTTTAATTTTTTTTTGCAGAAATAAATTTTGTAAAAAATTAAGGTTATTGTTCATTAAAACCTCTTAAAAATTTTGGTTATGGGTTACCGTTATTTTTAGTTTAAAAAGAACAGTTAACGGTTTTCATTCAAAATATCGGTTAACGGATTTCTAAATCGGTTTTTGCCATGGACAGTAGTCAGAAATTTCTTAGCATTTGCATAGGATTTATAATATGTATGTTGAAAATGTAAACAGGCCGAACTATTATGAGCATCAGCTTGTGTATTTTAATCATCCTTAAATCAATTATTCTGAAGTAGTGCAAGTTATATATTCAGCAATTGAAAACATCAAAATTAAAAGCATACTGAATTAAAGTACAAACTTATATTTGAAATTAAACAGTTAAATATTGGCGAAGATTTTTTTTGAAAAAACTTTCATTTTACCCAGTGTAGCATTTGGATATTTTTGAATGTATGATGAAAATTAAGGTTAAATATAGCCTTTAGAGAATTAAATTTTATAAAAATAATTTATATAAATAGATTTCAAAACGTAGATATTAAATTCCATAGGTACTTATTTCAAATGAAATGGTCTTATTTTCCTGAATTATAATTCTTCCTGCTAATGTGCTACTTCTGTAAGCACTTTGTTGAATATTGATAATTAGAGCAATGCAAAAATTCCTGACATAATTACCTTTCACAAAAATTAATTTGCAAATGAGTGCAAGAATGCAAACAAGTCCATCTGCACAAAACCGTGAAAACATTTTTCAATTTCCGTCTCTTATTCACCTCATTTTCGTAATTTAATATGTGCCAGTTTTCATTTCGCTTAATCTTATTTTTCTTTCATTGGATTATGTATAAAAATGAAATGAACGTACAGAATATGAATAGGATAAACGAATGGATTTTGATAATTATGTTATCTACGATGGTTTTTTATGCTAATAATCTATACGTATTTTACGGTAAAAAATAAATTGCATGTATTACTGTTAACTCATCTTCGTAGTGCACTCTTTAAATTTACAATTTTCTTTTTGGTTTATATTTATTCCATCAGTATTTTTTCACATTAATGATCAGTATTTTGTAAAATAAACGATTAGTAAATATGAATATTGTTAGGTTAATTTAGCTACATTGTTGCATAGAATACGATAGGTTAAATTATATTTTTATTATAAGTTACTGATCATTAAAATATTGATCCAATAAGTAGCAGCCTTTCTTTTTATCTTTTTACCTCTCGCTAAGAGAGGTATTGGATTCATGCTAAAAATCGTATATCCAGATTTTATTGAATAAGCACGTTTTAAGGTCCCTACAATCCGATTTTAACATTTTTACGATGATGTCTGTGTGTGTGTGTGTGTGTGTGTGTGTGTGTGTGTGTGTGTGTGTGTGTGTGTGTGTGTGTGTGTGGATGTGTGTGTGTGGGATGTTGGAAGGACGGTTACTCAAAAACTATAAGACTTAAAATTTGTTTAACAACGTATTTCCCAATCGGACATTCATGGGAAGATCTGAAAAGGTTTTGGTAACAATTGGACAACCAGAAGTAGAAGATTCTTGAAAAAAAATCTTCTAAATATTATTTTTTGAAAATTTTTCTTGATAATATTAAAGAAAAATAAATTCTCTTTCTGATACATTTAAATATTTTTATACATATTTTATAGATTTAGAGATAAAAGGAATATAATATATAAAATAATGTAATTAATTTTACAACCGAAAGGATGCCATGAAAAATAGTTGCAAATTTAAATTATTTGTAACTGACAGATAAATGTCAGTGTCAGAAATAATGAGTAATGAAAGAAAAATGTATTTGGAGAATCCCTTAATTCTTGATCTGTGACTATTATGGAGATGACAAGTCTAGGTTGAAGGACTTAAATTTGTTTCAAACATTATGGGACAATGTACACCAGTACTGTAGACTAGAGTAACTTTGAATTGCGAAAAAGCTATCAAATTCTTCTCAAGTAAGTTGTAAATATTGACAAAATTACACATCGATATAAGAATAATCGGAGTGCAATCTATCCGTCACTTTATTAAAAGGAATTAGTGTTATTTAGATATAACAAGTATGAAAAAATAAAATGTAAAAGAAGATATATAAGAATAGATGCACAATCCAGATATATACATTTTAGACCGCCCAAAATTAATGTTTTTACTAGAAGAATATGAAGAGAAAGTAAACAACGTTGTTCGAATTGAAAATTGCAGTTACCAGCTTAATATTTATATATGGTAAACTCTACTTTGTAATTTATTGTAACATAATTTATGGTAAAATATCTTCATGTTGAGACATGCTATTATTGAATAATAAAGAAGTTTATACGTCATAGATTTATATGAATATATTATTTGTATTTTTAAAAATATTCTTTGCTTTATGCATACAGCCAGGTAAAATATACGGCGAGAGGTTATGTGCTGGCCACATCAGATTTTTTATTATGTTATTCTACGCTAATTATTTGAGTAAAAAAAATATCCTGCGATTACTGTAAATTGTTTAATTTTTTGTAGTACTTTGACCATGAGGCCAGTCTCATCAGGGCACAGTCGAATATGCTGCTCAAATCCATCCACGCTCCGGTTCCAAGGGTGCATGCTCCCTGGCCTCTCGCCAAACTTAGGTGAGTTTATAACAATACAATTTTACGAAAATAGTAGTTTATAATAAGAATGACAAATACAAGATTCGGTTTAAAGAAAATGTATGGCAACTATGTCAATACAGCAATACAAGTATTGGTGTATTTTTTAAAGATGTCTGATCAAGGTCATCTTCGAATTGTATGAACGACTTTAACTCCGCTTTTTCTGTCAAATGTGTCAAATTTAGTAATGTCGTTAACTTGGTATGTTTGCACGATCGGTTTTTTTGTACTGATAGGGTTTCCAAGGCAGTAGGCCTTATTTGTAAAAAATAATTCAATGTAAGTTTGTGAACGCGAATTTTCAAATCTTATTTTTTATTAATTTTGTGCTCTTCTACCGTACCGGATGTATCATCCTCAACCGGTACGAAGCACGTACTAACATAGGGGTACACACATAAGATACTACTGTTATAATTGTTATTATATATATATATATATATATATATATATATATATATATATATATATATATATATATATATATATAATCCAAACCTTTTATACCCGAAGGTGTAAGGTGCTTCACAATAATTCATATTAATTTAATTTAGTTGTTCGTCTTCTTCGTACACGAATCTTCTCCATTATTTCTTATTTCTGGCTAGTGCTTTCGCTTCCGGTAGCGATATTCCTCTATCTACGATTAGTTTTCCTACGTTTTTGTTCCATGTCGCTGCTGGCCGTCCTCGAGCTCTTCTTATTGGGACTCTTGCTTCCCATATTTGTTTCACAGGGAACTCTTTGTTCATGCGTATAAGGTGGCCATACCAACTGAGTTGGCATTTTTCGACCTTTTTCATGATTGGTTCAACTTTTAAGTCTTCTCTTACTTTAGTATTTTTTATCTTGTCTCTCCTCGTAATCCCTAACACTCCTCTTAAATATTTCATCTCAGTGCTTTGTATTTTGCTTTTCTGGCTATTTGTTAGAACCCAGCTTTCGCAGCCGAAAGTTAAAATAGGTAAAAATATGGTAAAATTTAGTAATGTCGTTTACATATTTGTAAAAAATAATTCAATGTAAGTTTGTGAATTGTGAACGCGAAATTTTCAAATCTTACTTTTTATTAATTTTATGCTCTTCTACAGTACCGGATGTATCATCCTCAACCGGTACGAAGCACGTACTAACATGGGGGTACACACATAAGATACTACTGTTATAATTGTTATTATAAAAATATATGTTACAATAAAAGCATTTAAAATTCAAAAATAATCTGGAAAGTTTTTAGCAAACGTGGAACCAAATGAATGTAAAATAAGATAATATATATATATATATATATATATATATATATATATATATATATATATATATATATATATATATATATATATATATATATATATATATATATATATATAACACATATACAATGTTTGTATAATTCTTAGAATATATACGAGTCCATGTTTTGAAATTTTACTAATGTTATATTATGTTACACTACTTGGCATAAAGTCTGATCATTTGTAAACATTGTTTCAAACGTAGTACCCGAAATATCTGGAAGTGGAAACCTACACCGTTGATACATTTTTTTCTTGGCACGAAGTAATTCTTGACAGAAAATATTCATCTAAAGTAATTTGACAATTTTTTTTAAACACTTGTTTGTAATATATTTAAAGCCAACAAGTTGTTTCAGAACTCACGATGTTTTTCAAATATGTCAGACGATTTAGTTTGCCCTTCAAACAAAACCGAAAACTGTGCCAAAGGCAATATTATTAAAGATAATAATAATAATTTGAAAATATTTTAATGAGGATGAAAAGTAGGATTACATATGTTTATACTGACGTCCTTGTTTCCTAAATTCGCTCACTGTAATTAAATGTATGTAACTATTTAGTATAACTTCCAAAGATAATTTCTACGCCTATGGAAAACATTCAGTGTTGTCTCATATAATATTCCAACTATAAAGCGCCCACAAAAAAACATCTCTCCACCACTACTTATAAGGTTAACTTATCTATGAGCATTATTAATTTTATAAAATAAAAGCATACTAGATGTAATTTTACCGCGATATTAAAATGAAATTACGAAGTTACCAAAGTCCTGAATTAAAAAAAAAACTGATGTGGCCAGCACATTACCTTCCGTCAATTCTTGCAAAAGATCCTATATTTCTAATAAAATTATTTCATAAATAATAATAATATTTCAGCACTGCAGGCCTAGCAGGCCCATGGCTTGTTGCACTATTGTTATCCATTCGTTGCGGTCTTTAGCCTTTTTTTCCCAGTCACGAATGTTTAAGAGTTCCAAGTCTTTTTGCACCGCATCACTCCACTTTCCATTCGGTCGACCTCTTCTTTTCTTTGCTATTACCCCCCTTTTATATACTAAACTCACTGTCCTGTCTTCTGGCAACCTGCTTATATGTCCTAACCACCTTAACCTTTGCCCCCTAATCACTCCTACAATATTTGGTTCACCGTACAGTTCCGTGAGTTCAGCGTTCGTTCTGCGCACTATCAAGTCACCATCCTTTTTTCCACCATATATTTTCCGTAGCATTTTCCTTTCCCACACCTCCAAACGGTTTTGGTTACTTTTGTTCATCACCCACAGCTCGCACCCGTAAAGCACTGTTGGTCTTATTATTGTTTTATATATTTTTATTTTTGCACTTCTGGTAATTATGTTTGATTTTAATATTTTGTGCATTGCTCCTATGCATCTCCTTCCTTTTGTAATCCTCGCCGAAATTTTCATATCTTCAATATTATTCTTAGTTATTATTACCCCTCGATAGACGAAGCTACTCACTTTCTCAAATTCATATCGTTTTCCTCTTTCTGTCATTATCTTGAGATTGCCTTTTTGATTTTCTTGATTTTCATTTATGCGCATGTATTTAGTTTTCTCCTCATTTATTTTTAAACTTGTTTCCATCCCTGTACTTTCGAAGATTTTAAACACTCTCTCAAATTCCCCTCTTGTTCTGGTCATTATGACAATGTCGTCGGCGTAAGCTAGAAGCTGATGTCTTCGTTGATTTAAGGTTCCTTTTGTATGCATTATTCATAAACTATGCAAATTGCACTTGACACTGACATATTCTTCTTATTTAGCTTTTTCCGTTCGTTAGGGGTCGCTATTTATTATTTTCTTTTTCCACACATTTCTGTTTTGTGTGTCGTCCTCATTCAGTTCCTTTCTCGCAAGTCTTTCGCAATACAGTCCTTCCATCTTATCTTTGGTCTTTCTATGTTTCTTATACTTTTTACTACTAAGGTATGCATTCTTCTGCCAATATATTTTTCATCTTACAAAAGTAGCATCTTTTGTGACATGATTCGTAAAGTAAAAATTAGCTACTTCTACTCCGGCGACGTAGAAATAAAATGAATAAATATCCATAGAAACTATACAGAATCAATGAATAAGAAATAACTTGAACAATACATACCTGTAATATCGTCCTAAGTGTCACTATAACACACTAAATAAACTAAGAATAAAATTACTAAATACCATCAATAACTGTCAAATATTGAAATATATACAGTTTACTTTTAAGGAAATAACATATTAAATAATAGCAGACTTACAGATTGCAATTACAGGGACGGTAATGAACATAAGAATACTACATGTTAGAGTTCAATCATGTTTGTAATTTTGAAAATGTATCAATTTTACATGTCGAAAATAATTTAGCAAGACTACTTCTCCTGGAATCCTATGAAATTAAGAAAGCCATTTCCAATAACACCCCTTTAATGAATGAACAATTAGACTTGGTACATTCCCCATTTCTTGAAAGCTTAATCCCCAAATCTCCACTGCTAAACTAGATATAAAAGGACCCGGTGTAATGTATTCTTGTAGTTCTTCTGATGATGGCCTAACAGCCGAAATTGTACAATAAAGAATTTTCTTTAATTTTGTGAAACAACCGAATGTTTTTCTTATTCCTTTTGAAAATTGTTTCACCTAGTGCCAACAGCTTCCACTATTGATTTTATTGATTTATTTATTCCAATTAAACGACCCCACAAAGTTAGTTGCATATATTCTATCTAATATAGATTACCATTCTATTTATCTTATTCTCTGATACTTAATTTTCGTAACTCCTAGTACTCTTCTCAAATTTTAAGTCTTTGATTTACATCCGTATGTTAATGCGGATCTGTATAAATTAAACCTACATTTACGATCGTAATTACTAATACAATAAATTTAAACTATTATCCTAAACCCGTTTTTCTGAACAGCACCTTTGCTATATAAAAATTCGCTTAGCTGACATTAATGAACATTTAAACTGAAATTCATCAGAGATAACGAAGGAGGTTAATTACTGGCCACAAAAATAACCTCTAATTCGCGTTCAACCCACTTCAACCCTTGTCACATACAGTCGCAAAGCTTTAATGTCTTCGTTCATTCGGGTCGTTATATACTTATTTCACCCATTGAACGGAAACGAAAGGCAAGAGGATTGAAATGATTTAACTGAAGTAGTTAATATGCTTTTGTTATGAGATGAGCTTTGACATATCATGGTAGTAAATTCTAAATAACCTAATTCATTTCTAAGTTCCCTGGAAAATTTCTGTGAAGTAGAATGCCAATAGATATTCATATTTTATTGGTTCAATAGCATTCCACCCAATATATTTTTTCTGTCTATTCCTATATTTATGAATTTTATTGATTTATTTAACCAAAAAACAATTCTTATTAACGGAAAATTTTGTTATTTCGATTCGAAACCCATTATTAAGTGAAGTAATACAAGTCATGAAAAATATGATACATTTCTTGCTCCGTAGAGAACTTGTGGGATTCACTATTATTATATAGATTGTCTCCAAGGTTGCTTGAGTTTTGAATGGGCTCTGTTTGTTCAACTTTTAATGTAAAGTTATCATTTTAAATTAAATGGCATACTTTGATGTTTATTTTGTTTGTATATTATTTCTTAATCTATAGTTTAAGGCTGGTTTATGCAACTTTTCATAAGAAATAAAACATAAAATATAAATGTGCGCTCATATATCGCACCGTTTACGCAATATAAACATAATATATTTTATCGCCCGTGGTCTTTCTATTCGATTTATTATGACTTTGTTATTTTAGCAACCAAATCTTGATCAGTAAATAAAACCTACTGCCTTGGAAACCATGTCGGTAAATATTAAAAAAAAAACTCGATTATGCAAAATAGTATATTACGTAACTTGAGCTGTAAGTGACACTTTTTAGGTCGGAAAAATATCACTTACATTTGAGGTTAGTAAGTTATTTTTTGCAAAACCTGTAAAAATAGAAGAAAAAGAAAAATAGATTTAAAAATTAACAGCTGTCAGATTGATGTCAAAAGTAAAATTTCTATAATATATAATATTTACTTACCATCCACCGTGAACGGTAAGTATTTACTTACCACCCACCGTGGAAAGTAAGTAAATGTTATAGCACTGATGTAACAATGTTTAAATTTTGCTATCAATGGTTTATTTACAATATAGGTATTACAAAAAAGAAATTTAAGCTCCATGTTAAAAAAATTTAAAAAAATATTGACTTACTAGACCTTTTCAATTTAACAACTATCTCTTTCTATCTATGCACATAATAAGTAAAATGGCGCCAGCAAATGTTAAATGGGCTGGCAAAGGAAACGTCAAAAATATTGCAGTCACTAAAATACTTGTATTCTCGATGCAAATTTGCATCGTTGGATATTTTAGTATCCCATATGTTCTATCTCTAAATTGCAAAGGTCTATAGAAATGATCCTTTCAAAGAAATATTTTTTATCTCTCGCTATATAGATATAGATATATAATCTATAAAATAATCTGTTGTAATAAATCTCACAGCCCAAACATCTCCATGGTAACTAATTGAGCAATTAAAATGTCTGTAATTGACAGATAAATGTTATTAATGTCAGGGTCAAAAATTCAGAGATAGTACTGAAGGCTTTTTATGGGAACTATATTTAATATTTCCTATTGTATTATTAATTATATATTAAAATTATAGGTATATTACATGAACCCTTCAGAAATAACGCCAATTCCATTAATGGATTGGAAAAACCTCGAACATTTAGAAGAAATGGAGAAAACTTGCTCATAGAATGAATTTAAAATTATAGAAAATACGTAAATATAAAGATTAGGGGTAATTAGATTTTTTTGTGTGTATAAAAAATGTTAAATACAATACTTAAATATACCACAATGGGGCGCGAGAGGTATTATGATGGTCACAACAGATTTTTTTGTAACAAATTCATGCTCTGAACCAACCTATGAAATCTCTTTGAAGTCAATGAAATTTTCACTTGTCACACTAGGTGGTTATGGAACCACATCCTACTACGTTACTATATATTCAACTGTTTTATATAGTTATTACAGTAACATTCAGAACCGTGAACCATTCAATTATTTAAATATAAATTATAGTTTCTAAGTGAAACCCAAGCAACCATTTTCGAGCACTTTGTATTTACCTTATCGGTGTAGGTGGAACATTTAATGTTCCTGAATTAATTACAAATGACGAAATTTGAAGTCAGGGTCTATACGCACGTGTAAATATCAAATGAAATAACAAGTACGTGTAAATATTCAATGCGTATGACGAAAGATGATTTATTTTTATTCCATTTCGTAAATTTTAAAATTCTGGCGACGGATGTCTTAAAATACTTTGGCATTCAATAGCAAAGGAACAAAACAAAGATTGCTATTCCTGCTCATAACTTTTGACTGCTCGCCAAAAACAACTCAAGTAAAAGTTAACTCACCCTATCGTATGTCCAGCACAGGTAAAATCAGACGCAGACAGTGAAGCGGTGCATTCATTCCTGCAAAAGAGGAAAAAAAAATAATGCTTTGAACGAATGGAAAACAAATGTACATGTATTGCTTTAGATAAAAACAATAGACTTAAGGGTGATTCGGACCGTATTCCTTGTATCGAGGCAAAATGAGTGGGCTATGCATACGAACCCAACCCCAAATGTATTCGTACCCTCTAGGTTTTTAGGTTACAATAGTTAATACTATGTTTGAGCATTTTTTTATTTTATGTATTAATAAAGTGTACTGGATTTAAATGCAATGTTATTAACTAAATTTATCATTTAAATAATAATCTACGGGCAAATATATGACAAAAAACAAGTCCCAAATTTTTTCATTCCAACAGTAAATAATACAATATTTATGTTAGTATTATCTATAAAACTGAGGGTAAAGGTAATTGACAATATACTCAATTAATTGCCATCTTAAATTTTATTACTTTAATAAAAATTATTTGCGAATTATTAAAGACGAAAACATTTGTCACATGCAGACAATGGTTTATTTGCAAATAAATTATTACTAAACCTCAGATATTTTATTATAAACAATGTATTCAAGTTCTATACTATACATTAATATACCATATCAAAATTTGTTGAAATGGAGTAATAATCATAGCATCCAGAAGTTTATTTATTTTTGTTTTTAATATTGTAGGTGGTACTTTAATAAATAAATATCACTTTGCAAATATTTTTACTAAAAGAATAAAATTTAATATAGTAATTGAATATATTGTCAGTTTCCTTTACCTTCAGTTTTATAAATAATACTAACAACATAAATATTGTATTATTTATTGTTGGAACTAAAAAAATAGCACTTGTCTGTTTTCATATATTTGTCCCTAGATTATTGTGAAAATGATAAATTTAGGTAATAACATTATATTTAATTCCAGTACACTTATACATAAAATAAAAATTGCCCAAATATAGTCTTAACTATTGTAATCTAAAAAAATATTTCTTCTTGTTGTTAATATATTTTTTTCAAAGGGCACGAATACATTTGGGGTTGGGCTCGTATATGCAGACTCCGTATTAGTGCGGGAATAAACGCAAAGAAACTGCGTCGTTCCACTAGTTTGTAGTGACCAGAAGGCCAGAAGATTCTCTAGCTCTTGATTATCTGATCGCCGATAGTGCTAGTTCATTTAGGGTTACCCGGAGGGCGAACTAGCTCTACACCCCTCTGCAACTATATGTACCTTTGTTTCTTGATAAATGACGATAAAAAAAGCCAACAGAGAGATATTTCAAAGTAATATTCATCAAACCAAACCTGTATCTATTTGTTGACATAATGTTTTCGATGCGTAATACATCTGGCCAAATGTTTTTTTTTTCATTCTTGTTGAAAGAAAGAAAATAAATAAAAATGTTTTTCTCTGTTCTGTACTTTGTATTTTTAAAAATAAAACTAAAAGCATCTAAATATATTAGCCATATATTATTGTATTGCTAAATAGAAAATGATATCATTTGTATATGTAATTTATAGATCTGCTTCAAAGAGAACTAATGTATACAAAATAAAAATGGAAATGATATATTTGTTTACAGAAATGTAACAATAAAAGCGCATAAATTATATTTTTAAAATTTATTATTATGCATGTACGCCATGTTTAATTTATAACTAGTTCAAAATATTTATACTGGATATGTATTTATAAATAATTAATTTAACTAGCAAAGTTTTTGAGCTTATAATACAAAATATGCAAATATGAAATCCTAGTTGGCTATTTTATATAAAAAAAAAATTGTAGCAAAAATTATTACTGTTTTTATTGCAATATATATATATATATAATTTAACCAGTGATAGTACTCGTCGAGAGCAACAATATTCCTTACCCCCCATAAATTAACGAGTCGTTTAGGTATTTATCCTTCCCAATTTGTGTATAGTTTCAAATATCAATTTAAAATAACAGATAATTGTTAATTGAAACAGAAATGAGAAATAATATCTAATAAAAATAAATTACCCTAACTTGACAGATAAACCATTAGACATATGTTATATATTTTGTCTCAATTTCATGGCTATTGCTATTTTTGACGTGATTTTCAACATTTTCATACCTAATTTCTGGCGTTACAAGGCATACAAAATTAATGTAGCTTAATGATTCAAGTGCAGAATTTTATGCTCTACTTTTATTTGATGCATTTTTATCTAAAGTAATTAGGGAAGCAGGAAATTAAGAAAGTATGATTTTACATGATAAAGTCCTATATTCTGGGGTTGCGGTCACCACCCTGTATCCAGAAAAATGATTTGCAGTTTATTAACTTTATTTGTAAATTTTGTTCTTTGTCTTTAAGACGGTCATCGCTTGTCGTGCGGTCAGGGTGCTCGCCTGGCAATACAATCCTACACGAGTCAATTTTTAATAAAAACCGACACACCCAGATGAGTCCGACTGGCAGCAGAGGTCACAATAAGTTACTCTGCATGTAACGTGGGTGCTAACGGCACTAAAATGTCTCTAATTGTAAAATTGTATATGTAAACTGTATGTAAACTGAAATTTGTATAGATCAAAGGATCTCAGAACAAATAAATACATTATTATTATTCTTTGTCTTTGAAATGAATATTCATTTCGGGCTCGAAAAACGCTATAAGGCAGACCCCAAAAATCTGTTTCAATCACTTTCGTACCCGCTATCCTCTTTTATAAGTACCGTACTATTCAACCTAATTTTTCTTCTTCCAGGTATCACTATGACCTCCCAACACTGCCATCAAGAATTACTCCCGATGACTACATTCAAAGAATGTTGACACCCATCAACAGTGTCAAACAAGATATCTATAACATTTCCCATTATATCACTTCACCTATTAGGCAGCACATAGGTAAGCATTGAATGTTGATTGAAAAGCTTAAGAGTACAAAGTGTATGTACAGTGCACACATTACTTATTACGAAGAAAAACCAACACAGAAAATTTCCAGAGATATTTAATCATTTGACTTTTGAAGGAGAGAAATGATATATACATTTGTGATGAATAATTTTTCTTATCGTAGTTTCCACTAAATTTAATACGAATAGCAATGACTGATACTCTGAGCTCTATGTAACTAGACCCAACTAGCATAATGTAACAAATATATAGTCGAATGGAATATCACGCACAATATTTGAACCTATTAAAATTAAATACTACCGAGATTCATAATAGTCCGGCCGGTTTACATTTTCAGTAAAAAAACCTGACTATGCAAATGTTGATAAATATATACAAATTTATTTCGACTAGGTATTTTAAAATATAGATTTTGAACTTACAAAAACTGAATATTATTCAAGTATTTGTGTAGGTGTTCTAATTTATTGAAAATTTAAACCGGCCGAACATTATGAGTTTGAGCTTGGGTGTTTAACATTAGAATTAATAAATTCTTCAAAAAAAATTGAATGTTTAAATTTCTGGAGTTACAGGTACGAATCCACAGACTAATTTTCCAGAAAGACAGTCTTATCTTTGAGAATAAAAGGACGTGTAATTCATAGCACCTTTGATAAATATGTAAAGGCTTGCCAATTAATTTTAAACAAAAATGTTTCAAACAAAAGTAGTAGATAATAAATTCTTTAACTAAATTACTAAATATATTTTATTTTGAACATTAATGCCGAGTTGCATCAACAAGGTTTAAATTTTAAACGAACCTTTAAAAAAAAACAAATCTAAATTTTGACAGCAATGTATGATAATTCATTTGACATTTCATTTTGATGTAATTTTTTGCACGATCGTGTTCGGTCGGCTTAGCGCTAGACTAGCAAAATAATTGAACGGTTCGGTAGAATCTAGTGCTGATATAGCGCGCTAGCGAGAAATATTTCGCTAAAACTACTAGCGAACTAGTAGGCAACTGTATGCGTTAAGTTGGTTGCAACGAATTTACTTCTGGTGTATCTTCTAACAGTTCAAGAAATAATTTCCATTTCAAAATGAAATCTGGGAGCTTTCAATACTATACAGATAAAACTGTTAATTTCTTCGCTAAGTTTAAAATACCGTTCTGTATGCATCTAGCGTGATTTTTGCTAGGTTAAGGCTATCCCGGCTAAACGCAAGCAATGTTTACTGATCGGTAAGTGAAGTAAGGCGAAGCAGTGTAGTTATTTAAGTGTTAAGGGCCGATACCGGTAAGAAACACTTAATGCCCGCAATGCTGATTATATTTTTTGCACGATCGTCCCAATAATAACAAATTGAAGTTTAGAATTATTTAAAAATTATTTTGACATTTAAAAAAAATAGTTGTCATTTTTAAGTAAGCTATGATCGTTGTTTTGTTATCGTTAAAGCTTTAAAAATTGTACATTTATTTTTTATTTATGTAATTTTCACCGCCTCCAGATCGGTAGATAGTCACATCATTTACTGATCAGTACCACATCACTTACTGATAAGTAATTTGTAAACAAAACTTACTGCCTTGGAAACCCTTTCGGTAAAGTTAAAAAAAAACCTGATCGTGCAAAAAATAAATAAAAGTAACGATCAAAGCTTACTTTTAAAATGACAACTAATTTTTTTTTTAAATGTTAAAATAACATTCAAATCTTATTTTTATTTTTTAATTTGTGTATTTTGCAAAATACTTTATAAGCATTACGGTCAGTAAGTGCTCTTATTCTACCGGTATCGGATGTATTGGAGATCTCGACTTCGTCTCGATCTCGAAAATCATCCTCAACCGGTAAAAATGCTTAAAATTTAACTTACGCTGGTGCAGCGTCTTCGAGTTTAAAGGTTTTGTCTCTTATCATACAACTTTTACTAAAGTGAGTTGTTGACAATTATAATGCTGTAAATTTTAGTAAAAAAATATCAATTTTCTTGTAGGAATAGTGGTTAAAACAACATAAAATATTAACTTGCTTCACTATTTCTATATTGTTTACTACTTGACTTACTACACTCTAATATTCAACGGATCATTTGTCGCCTTCTTTTGGCATGTATCACCCATCAAAAATAAAAATGGTAGTCTATAAACAGCCTTCACATCAAATGTGTCACAAATTTCGACAACTTTTAGTTTCGCTCTCATTTTCAAAGTCAGTCACTGTCTTTCCGTTAAATCTTTCAGAGGATTTGGTCCTTAATTTGGTATTTCTTCTTGCATGCTTTTGCTAACAGCATAACACACTACACATGCACTATTACCTTTAGTTTTTCTTTTTGGTGGTTTTTTTCCTTATTTTCCACTCTACTATAAGACGATATAATTTTTATTTTATTAGGTATACTTAAAATATCTATAAATTAATTATGTTATGAAATACAAAAATGTTAAGCACACAGCAGCTTGCTTCCTGAATTAATGTTTCAGGATATTATATGCGAGAAGGCTTTCTTGCAGAGCATACGCATGTATATGTAAAATATAGGGCAACCTGATGCGATATTCGATTTATTTTACGTGAATTATTAATTAGTTTTTATTGGGAAATGAATTATACAAGAATGCCGAACGAAAAAGTTGCTATACACTATATACTTTATTATAAAGCATCACAGTAACTTTTTACATGTTCAAAATATTCAGAACATGAAATTTTATAAACTTTTACAAAGTTTTAATTAAAAATTATGTAAAATAAGTCGAATGTCATATGCTAGACACGATTAGTTTCAACTGTTAAAAAAATGACGGAATATGAGTGTTCTTGAGAAATGTGATATAAATTATTTTCCATGTTTTTCCTTTATAATTTTTCATATTCCTTTTAATCTTTCATAATAGAATTCTATTTATATCTGAATAGAATTGAAGATTTTTAATTCATTATTTCCATTCCATTTTTAGAATTATCTTTTTCCTAAAGTAATAAAGTCCTAAGTCTTATTTTTTTTTGTAAACAGAATATTTTTCGTCTTTGATTTTCAAGTATTTACGTCGTAAAATTTACATATATTGCTACAAGCATAACATGGAGCTAGGAAAAGAAAAAAGGGAGCATGAGGTTATATTGATGGCCAGGGGAATGAAGCCTAGTGGGGACGGACGAACACCTCTGCTGGTTCAATCTAGGGAGGGGATAAGCGCGGCAATTTTTAAATAAAATTGCATTGTTCGTTCAAATCAAATTTGATACAACTGATAGAAATGTGTTGTAGTTATTTATTGAAATATGATGTTCTATTATTTTTATATACATTTTTTTATTAAGTTAGGTAATCATATTACGAGTATATTATTCTAAATTCTAAGAAAAATGAACAATTTAATTAAATAAGTTTATTATGTTATGAACAACAATATAATAAAACAAATATATCAGATTTTATTTGAAATATATTTCATAATGACGCAAATATAATAAACGATGGGAAATAAGCAATATGACATCTGATGGTATTTTGAACGGGATAAATTATACACGTATCATTTTCTTGATTGTATAAACACAAGTGTTATCTATTATGTTTATAATATTTACGTTTACATAATATCTCTTAATATTATACACTTAATGCATAAATACAATTAGTAAATGTCAAATTATCCCGTTAACATTAGTTCCACTTTGGCGCTGCGATCTTATTTCCCATCGCCTATAGTATTTTATGTATTTAGGACGAAAAGTGAATCTTTGATGTATGAGCAAGTTGTTTACGGCCGAGGCGGGCAATAATTACTTGTGAGTACCGTAAAGACACTTGTCGTCTGAGGTACATACATAATTTTGTCATACTGGTTTCTAGTTTAAATTATTAAAAGAAATATGCATCAATTCCTAGTAGTATGAGTTTTGTATAAGTAAACCAAGTCACAATTTCTTGTATTATTTCATATGTTGTTCTATTAATTTATAATTTATTCTTAAACTCTGATGATGGTTTTCTAATTAAACCGAAATCGATAAGATAATAAATTAGTGTTTTTATTTATTTATATAATTTAAAATAGACATCAAGAAAATAAAATAAAAAAGAATTATAAGTCACAATTGTTCGAAAATCCTAGCAAAATTATGACAGATTGAAATTGAACTTTTCTGGTTTCGTTAACATTCTAATTCGCTATAATTGATGAAAAATATATTCCCCGACATACTTTGAATGAAGCTGCTGAAGTGAAGAACAATTTAATGCCCCATAAATAAAATATTCAATATGAAGGTAAAATTTTAAAGTCCTAGAACTTTAAAATGATATTTTAAAGTTCCAGGACTTTAATGTTTCACTTTTTGTTTTATAAATTGTTCAAAAAACGTTGTTTTAGAAACCAATATGACATAAATTTATTTCTACATACAGTTAAACTTTTAATGCCGAATATTTCAGATTTATCAACTGATTTTTTTGTCTAATTATAAAATCTCACTTTAAAATAATGTACTATGTGATGTGATTCTTTAAAGATCCATGCTTTAAGCAATGCTTTGTTAATTTTGAAAATATGTTTGTATTACCAAAATTTTGAAAAATAATTATTCCTACATCCAGTAAAAAGACGAAAAAACTAAACACTCTCAAACGACACAACCGAAACAAAATGGCATTGTTATAGGCAGCAACTTGCTCCCTCTTTATTTATTCCTACCTCTATGAAGCATAACTATTATTTTGTTCTAATATTATGTCAATGATTTAAAATGTTGCCTAATAAATAACAGAAATTTTCATTTTCATTATTTTCATGATTACTCATTGACAGAATATACACACGGACACTTTAAATGCTCTTTATATGAAACTGTAAACTTCGAAGGGTTTCTTACGTTTTATTATATCTGTGATTTAATGCAAGAACAACCAATGTAATTTTGGAAATAAGTGTTTAAAATTACCAAGTCCTCCAAAAATTGACTAATTATTTCTACGTTGGTAATTATTTCTATTTACTGAGGTGTATAGGCATGTACAGTAATAGTATGTTCTACAACAAGTAATGGAATGGCCCCTATTCCACACGAGCAAAAAGTTTGTGGCCCGAGCCGAACGCGATGACTACTGCGAGTGTGGATTATGCCATTCCAAACGTGTTGTAGACTATACTTTCTCTAACAAGATTTTAGAAATTATACATAAAACGTTGATTGATAATAACAATATATTATCATATACCATTAAATATTCTTTTCGACGCCAGTCCATAAATTGCTTATAATAACTCCATTCATATTTTCTTTTGATTTATTTGGTAATAACTGACTCCCTGTATCATGAACAAGTTCCCTTATTTCTGGTGACGTACATTTCATATCTATATCTTCATTTCCACTTTATATGTTTTTCTATAAAATGTCTTCAGTTAATTTTCTAAGTAATATATTATTATTTAGATAAACTTATTACTCTGGACAACTCCAAAAACCTGTAAAACTTAACAAAAAACTCTAAAAATGTTCAAAACTTTAAAACGTCAAACGCGAATACAGAAATAAATAAATATAAAACAAAGAGTCATAACCATAGTAACCGAACCAAGATATTTGATATACCGCGCTAATATGCGGCGAAATAGATTGTGATTCGTCGAAAGCCGTGCGAAATTATTCCAAACGGCGTACGGAATTATTCCACACGGTTTGTTGGAATATATCCACCATAATTTTTAGTTGTGGAATATGTAGTTTCCAAAATAGTGTTGGAGAAAAGTACATACAATTATCCCATCTAACGTACAATCTGATCAATAGGGAGCAAACTTATTGCTATATCCACAATAAATACTATTCAAATTTTTGAGAATTAAAAGATTGTAACAAATTTGACTGTCATCTTTGATAATTCAATAAACTTTCTTCACAACAAATTCTTGCATTCAGCCACAGATATGAATGCATCTATATGTATACAGAGTGTTCCACGACTCGAGCGACAAACTTTTACCATATATTCCAGGGGTCATTACGATCAAAAAATGTTATATGACCTATAGATGAATCCCTCTTTGTTTCGGAGATATCGAAGAAATTAAGAAACAAAATGATAAAAGAAAAATTATTCATCAATGGACAGCTAATTAACACAAAATTACAACAACTGTCCAAAATGAGAACCGCCATTTTCAAAAAATACAGCTATCCTTCGAGTCATAGAATGTTGCCAGTTAATTACTGCCAATTCATTCTTTAGAGAATTAGTAGCTTCAACTATACGGTCAGTCAACTCTTGGCGTGTATCTGGTTTACCATTATTATACACACGAGATTTGAGGCAACCCCACAGAAAAAAATCTAAAGGCGACAAGTCAGGTGACCGAGCTGGCCAATGTACAGGACCACCTCGTCCTATCCACCTTCGATATCTCCGAAACAAAGAGGAATTCATCTATAGGTCATATAACATTTTTTGATCGTAATGGCCCCTGGAATATATGGTAAAAGTTTTTCGGTCGAGTCATGGAACTGTATGTACAATACTCGTATTTTACACTTTCATTTAAAAGAAAGCTATTTTATTCGGAAACAGTGTACATTATTTAATTTCAAAATTGAATATCGTTGCCACATTATTCATAATAATTCAAAGGACTTTAAAATTCTTGACCGACAGTATGAACTCTAGAATCTTTCACGACAAACTCATGGCTCCATCTATCATTGTTTTGTGGAACATTTTCCTTATTGCTTTGTATGAACTTTCAAGTTCCATATTCGAGGCTGTACTACTCGAGTCTGTATCCGCGCCTGTACTCGACCTGGTACCCGAGCCTGTACTCAAGCTTGTACCCGCGCCTGTACTCAACCTGGTATCCGAGCCTGTACTCAAGCTTGTATCCGCGACTGTACTCAACCTGGTATCCGAGTCCGTACTCAAGCCTGTATCCGCGGTACTATTCGCGCGTGATACCTCGCTACTACGACTACTACTACCGCTACTTTCCCTACGTTTATCGCTATCTCTGGAACACTCTGCCAAGCGTGAAATGTTGCGTAGGCCCTTCACACCTGGCTTGCGTCCGGTACAGCGGCGGAAAACCCTACTCGCGCCGCCGTAATCTCACCTTGCAGGAAATCTACGCCATGCAAAGCGACACCGTCCGTAGCGACATCCAGCTGCTTAGCTACTACATCCGGGCGAACAAGGATAGAAAGCAGCGCGAAGCAGGTAATCAGAACGGATAAGACAGAGAAAGAGAGACTGGATCATTATGGCGGGAAAATTGTTATCTTACCAACACAGATTATTATGAGAAAGTTTTTTTACTATATGCTCTATTATATACGTCTACAATATCAATGATAAGCATTGAAAAATTCCTTGATACAATGCAACAACTAGTTAGGAAGACAGTATCCTGTTGACCGTTTGTACTTATTTTAATAGGACAGTAGGGGAAAAGTGTTCAAAATGATTCCTCAAAGTAAAATGATCCTGTACTGTTTCTGCTACTTGGAATCATTCTCCCTACCAGGTATTCAGTCACCAGTTGAAGTGTCAAGCGAATATCCACACTGTGGTTATTTTGGAAATGGAAAATAAAAAAATCTGATGTGGACACCACACAACTTCCTTGTACGATTATTAAACTATACATATTTTTTTAATAAATAAATTACAAAATATTAATTTTAACTTCAAAACAGTAAGATATATAGCGACCATAATCTAATCCGGTTCTTTTTAAAGAGAGTTTTGATTACAACAAAGAAATATTTGATTACAACAATGAATATGACTAATTTCACAATAAATATATAATATTTGTTATTGTACGAATCATAAAATTGCACGTATTTAACGTAATTTGACATGAACATTTTTTTATGTTTTTGTCCTAATCCATAGCAAGCTTTATTACAAAAACAAAAAAGTATATAATTTTTAAATTTACATATCTAGCTTATACAAAGGGCTAATTTAATAATACTTGATGTGCTAGATGCAGAAATTAATTCTCTAAAACTTTTATTTGAAGCATTTATTTCTAAAATCAAAATAAAATCATTTTATTCAAGAAAAACTGTTAACAACTTCAAGTAATGTATTACTTCCGGTTAGCCTATTTTAACCAAAATCTATTATGTTATTTCGATTGACATAAAAGTCTTGTATAGTAAATTTTAAAAAGTTTTGGATTATATTTTAAAACCGTTTTTCATTAAAATCTATTATAGGCTTCATGTAAAGTGCCAGTTCTGGAAATTGTGTAATAACCAGAAAGGGAGGTGCACAACTAGATGTTATAGGAGTCCTAAATACAAAATTTCAACTTTCTACGGCTTACTGTTTTTAAGTTATGCGAGATACGACGAAATTAGTCAAAATGGATTCAGGGATCATCAAAATGGATATTTCCGCTGAAATCTAAAAACCGAAATTTTTCGCGATTACAATACTTCCTTTACTTACGTACAAGGAAGTAAAAATACTGTGCTTGATGTTAGATAAGGTCTTTTCCAATGTTGTATAACTTTTGTCCTAAAAGGTTTTATGTGATTGTAATTTTATTTGAAATCGTCGCTAAAGTGCACAAAAATCGTCATTAAAAGTTCAGAAATCGGCAATATACGACGATTTCATACAAATACAATGTTGCCAACCGTATTATAATTATTATACATGTAAGATCATTTGGGTAGATGTGCGATGTACAATAGTAAATTTATATGTAAACTGACAAAAATATTAATATAAATAATCTTATCGGTAAGCGGTAACAATAGAAAACCTTTTTGTAAGCTGTAGATCCTACATATTAACTGACAATTTGTTCCACCAAAGCACGAACACAATAAAACGGATATATATGCTTTGCTTCCGAAAAAAAAATATTTACTTATATTGTTTGTGACAAATTTCTAAATAGACGTACATATTTTTCAATGCATTCCGGAAATTATTAAATTTCAACATAGTTCTGGATCAAGTAATTGTATTGAATCTGTAAGAAGAAAATATACATATACCTACGTGTACAAATGTTAATTCCATTTGCATTTGCATCCCACGCATTCTTCTTTGCATTTTTACAATTCAATTTCATTAAAATGTTTTTTTGTTCTGCAAGATTCTAGGATAAAATAAGAATGTATTGGTAATGTCGATGCCAAAAATGGGCTTGCGACAAACATAGACAATCACCAACTGAGTTACAGTGATCTATGTTCAAAACTACAGAGTGTTATTTAAATAAGTATACAACACTTATTCCATGGTAGAACTAACCGTATGGAGAGTAAACCTGTCAATAATTTTTGTTTTACATGCTTCATTATTCTTATAGGAAGCATGTAAAACAATAATTATTGCCAGATTTACAATCTATGTGGTTAGTTCCACCATGGGTTGAGTGTTCTACACTTACTTAAATAACACCCTGTATAATCCAGCGACCCTTATATAAAAAGTAATATCATTTTCATCAAAGAACACTGCGTTCTGTAATTGGATCAAAGAATTATTCAATACTGTTCTATCATTCTGGCACAGGGACAATATATTGCAAATACGCACTCACTTAATTTTTTTTTATGTAGCGGCATAAATAACCTGACTAATTTTTCAGTAACCATTTTTATGAAAATAACTGAAGTTTCTCCGACGGTACCTTATAAAACAAATGTTTATTAAGTATTTAAATTTTAAAAAATGTAAAACTCTTTGTGAAAATTGGAACGAACTTGACCCTGAATTTCGCAGTAAACTAATACGGGAAACGGTCTACTTAAATGCCCCTAAAATCTAAATTTGATGAATAAATATGTACATAGTACCCGTCCACATTTACATACATCGTAGTCTAATTAAATGATTAAGTTTTAGTTCAATTAGTATCAATTATCACTTCTCTCCATCTCTAAATGCACATTATTTTTTGAAATAGATATACAATTCTCCAGAATCATTCTAGTTAATTATTAATAGAACTGAAACAAAACCGATGTTTAATCGTATTTCTATGCATTTTCCTGTATTGTACGAGTATAAGATAACAATTTTCCTTAGCTGTTCTTCACAAATATAATACTAGTAACTTTCATTCATTGAATTGAAATAACAACGTTAGAATAGACAATAATATGCTATTTCCATTATCAAATAAGTTAATTTTGTATTTTACCTTTTTGTAATTAAAAATAAATAGGTAAATATTTTTACGCATTAAAAATATAACTAGATATATTAAATATACGATATTTTTGCAATTAAATGTATAAATTTAAAACTTTCATTTATAAAATGTTTTATATTTTAATATAAAATATCACATATCATGTTATTATAAAATTAATCGTTATACTTTCATTTATTTGTAATTTTATTTTATTAACTTTGTATCAGTTTTACAGTACAGACTATGTTATTGTTTATTTATACAATAATAAACTTATTTATAATCGTACAAAAATGGTCAGTAAATGCTTTAAAACATTTAAAAACTAATGTATGTAGGTATGTTATAAAATTAGAGCAAATATACTGATCATTTTTAATGTTCAGATATTTAGAGACTACTTTAAAAACAAATAAATTGTTATGTTCTTGTTTTATAAAATCAAACATAAATATTGAGAAATGAAACTTGTAATGTCTCTAAAATTTTGAACAATACCAGAGCCATAATAGGAATGAAACACTAAATTTTAACAAGAAAAGTCCGTATTCTTTGAACCAAATAAATCAGCTGACACCAAATGACCAAGTAGGGTTATATTTGCATTGAAAGCAAATATAATATATACTTACACAATATTTCCATAAAATGTATTTACGTATACCTGTTTTCTTGATAATTGAATGAAATACATTTGAAATTTAATCCAAATTGATACTATAACTCATTTTGACTGTCATTTATGTTGCTCTCACCAAAAATTACTGACTGAAGTCCAGCTGTATAATACGTTGTTACTTTATAACGTATCCAGGTTTTCGTATAAAAAATACAGTGAAATACAAGCATTGTTAAAGTTAAAGCTAACAACGTGATTATTGTTGGCTTTGCTTTATGCCCGTTTATGCAGCTGGGACCAAGATACTTCTACGAAGAATGCAAATACACTAAATACAGAGCAGATGGCGCTAAATAATTGGCGGGATTTACAAGTATTGACTACACAATTTAAATTCGTAAAATCAAAATACAAGATAAATACGAGTTATGTATGTGTATGTAATACGTTTTAAATTTTATAATGAACCATTAGCCCTAATCCTACAATATCTAGTTAAAGTAACAGTTTATTAACGATTAGATAAGAATTATACTGAAGTTTAGAAGCGATGTGAACAGTTTTACCATCTATGGGGTCAGTTCTATCATCGGTTAAGTGTTGTTCACTTGCTTAATAATATACAGGATATTCATTCTCAGTATAATTTGAGTATCTGTGTCTCTCTTTGAAATTCAGTACTTATTACAAAGTGTGTCAGTTTTCCGTATAATATTAGACTCATATTAAAACTGAGTAATGACATTTTGTGTAAAAAGAATACAGACAAATAAATACAAAATTAATTAAAGACAATAGTAAATAAAGGTGTCAACAATAGAATCTTTGATTACAACAATTAAAATGTTGATTGCATACCAACAAAAAATTGGTTGCGCCATTATATAATTTGTACTCATATGAAATAGAAATGGAATATACTTCATTATGGCTCTGGTGGTAGTATACTTAGTTATATTCTGTCAACCACAAAACACACCATCTCATTGTGTTTTGTCCTATGTATTGATTAGGCTGTTGTCGTGGATCTATCGATTCGATTAACTTTCCTGTTTGTCAGCTAACAGTTCTGTTGTGTGACTTGGGGTTTATTTCCTTCCAGCCAAGCCTGAGAGCGTAGAGGATGCACCGCGCACACCAGCTATCGAACCTACCCCCGCCCCCCAACTTACAGAATAACCATGGCCACCAATCAATTCTATTTTATTTTTTTACTTTTCAACTACACACCCACAACTATACAACGTATATGAATATAATCGTTGCGACAGAAACAAAAATATTATAATATTAATATTATTAGTTCATTATCTGTACCGTGGTGTAAAAATAACTAACTTTGTGGCATTTTAAAAATACTACCAACTTTAGATTAAAAATTGATGGTAAAATTAAAATGCAGAATGAGACAGAATTCATAAGATCATTTTAAATGGTAAATTCTAAAAAATTATATAACCATTTGAAAAGACAGCAGAAAATAGAAAATTATTTTTGAAAACTTGCATATTGATAGAAAAAATAAAAGTTCCACTAATTAAAGTTGTCAATAACCGAGATGTCCAATGACCGAATATATTCGATTCAAAATCGATATTCATAGTCGATATTTGGTCTGTTTCATTTATAAAAGTCTATTCCGGATAGGTAGTTTTATACAAAATTCAAATAACCGGGTACCAGTGCTCGAAATGGACCGGATCAGACAAGAACGCTGTTCCGGTTTATGAAATTGATCAGGTTTACCGTTGCGTCTCGTGAAATTGACCAGGTTTACCGTTCCGTCTCATGAAATTGACTAGATTTACCGTTTTGTCTTGTAAAATGACGGAAAATACTTTTCTGTTACATTTCTTTAAATATACAATCTAGAATCTATTAGTTACCTAATATTCTTTAAACTAGTTGTTCTAAATTGGTCTATTAAATTCAAAACAGTTTAGTACATGGGAATGTATATCTTTACCATTTCTTCCGACATTAAATTGGCATTTGAATTACGCGGTCATAGTATTCGTTGGACAGTTGTAGAAAACATACACCAGTAGGGCGCCACTATCCTAATACGCATTTGGCGCCAAATTTAAATTGGCAAACGATTCTAGACACATCTGCTTTCTTTAATAATTTCAAAACCAATATCATGCTTAGAGATCGTATATCTAGCTCTAAAACAATGAAGAGAGCTTCATATGTGGTGCACTCTCGGCAGCAGCTTTAAGTGCCCAAGAAACAAATTCTAATATGGACAAATTAATAATTCTTGCATCTATTAGTCTTCTACAAGTATTATTTAAACATCGCCCCATTAGGATTCTAAACATTTCTTATTTTTGCACCAAGGTAAAACAGATATACTTGTTCCTCGAATTAAATCGGTGTTTGAGACTTCATCGCCTACCCTTCAGAGAGAAAGAGAGAGAGAGAAATAAATAAAGTTTATTATGATCACTAGAAGAAATCTATATTTTTTGATCTTTTTTGTTCTGTTAGAAGATCGTAGTAAACTTTGAAAAGTGTGACGCACACTGCCACGTATATAACAATTGAACCACTTTAAGTGGTTGTGTATAGGATTGTTTTTAGCTTAGCTTAAATTATATTGAACACCGATTTATATTCAGCGCGATAATTTGTAATGTTAAATTATTTTGTAATAAAAAGTACTAGAAGTATCTCCCTTTTTAGTTGAGCCCTAGAATTAAAAATCCAATGGAGTAGACACAATTTTGATATTTGAATAATGTTCTCTGGTTTAATATAAGGACAAAATCAGTTGTAATCTATAGAAAATACTGAACATAACCTCCATTAGACATTTGTCGCTATTGAAGCACTCGTTGGTTTGCGAACACGCGTTGCCTACGTTTGACGTCACAAAATGTTGGCGCCAATTTTGAAATATAATAAAGGTATTTTTTCATAGAACCAAACTGTTATGTCTATAATATTAAACTTGTAGAACAAAATATCAAAAAATGTGATTATTCTCGTATATTTCTTCGCACCCGAATCTAAACCCTCGCTTAACTTAACCTCGCCAACTAACAAGGGAGACGCTTCAGCATAACACTGATTTTAAACTATACGACACTATAACACGAACGAAAACACTATAATTGACAATAGTGCTATCGAAAAAAGAAATAAATTATTTTCTCACAATCACTTTTTTTTCTTTCCTTTCTCTGTTTTTTCGCGCATGTTTTTGACGTAGTTTTTTGTATTTTTGATGTGTAGATTTTCTTAGGTGTGTTTTGGATTTTGTTGTAAAATTTAAAAGTTAAATTTTTTGATAAACTTCAAGTGGAATGGCTGTGAATCGACTGGACTTCAGTAAGTTGCCAAATAAATAAATCATTTGCTTAAAACAGCTGTAAAAATCATAAAAAGGATATATTAAATGCTTCCTTGCGCTGTTTTAATTTGATTGTTGTGCCACTTTAAATTAAGAAAAAAATAATATGAGGAATCAATTAAAAATTAATTACGTTCGGGGTATTAATTCGTTAATAATTTTTTACTGCTTTAAATTCAAATTTAAAATCGATATCTCATTTAAAATGTTGTCAGATTCTTGACCTATTTCAAATTTAATGAAATCGTAACATTCCTTTGGTTTTTTTTAAATACATTAAGAATTTGGTTACTTATATATTTGTATATAACATTAAATTTGAAATAATTTTAAACAAAAAAAAAATCTTTTTATAAATAAAAGATTGTTTCCTTTAGAATAAATATATTAACTGTTTTAAAAGTTTTAAGATTTAATTTTATACTACACAATATACTAAACAAAAATTGAGTACAAACTATGATTATATGCATTTGCATATGAACACAAATTCAAATTGTTTTTACTTTCCGTCACCTTTAGGTTAGGAACTCTAATACTACAATTTTAAAAATTATTTTTTTTCATGTTTCTAATTCTTACATCTAAATGAAAACTTGTTTAGATTTTGGTTACAATTGTACATCCGGAAGTATCTTAATTTGAAGCTGTTAACTGTTCTTAACAAAACACATACTGTCATTTTTTGATATTTAATATTATTATAAATATTAAAGAATATTTTATTCTCTATACGATTTGATTGCAATATTATATATGTATTTAGAGATAAAATTTTATAAAGAATAATTTTTCATAAATCTTGTAATCTTTGCCACAATGGAAACAGTTTCATTAATTCAATATTACTAATTGACAGATGTCAGTGTCAAATACAATTTACTTTATGGCTGCGTTTGGTTTTACGCTCTGAGCGGTCTGAGCGCTCGATGTCGTTCGGTAATGTACCTCTGAGCGATCTTTTTGCTCAGCTCTATGTTCGGTTTTTAGCTCACGGAGCACACGGAGCCGATCTGTTTGCTCGTTCTCTAACCATGGAGCATGTTGAGCAGTTGTCTGGCGCATGCGTATTTAAGCGCAAATTTAAAATGTTTGTCGCCGGCAATGCAAACAGTGTCTATTCGATATATGAATGCTGTCGTTTTCGTATATCAATCAGAAATGTTTGAATTGTATAAATTGCTACTATTATTATTAAACGAAATAATATTTTTTTGTCATAATAATTGTTTTAGTTCATTGTTTTATTTCATGGGTCACTATTCTCTTTTCGACTAGGTGTATAAAAAAGTGCCCGCCATTTTACTTTTTAATAATGTAACACATGGATTATTTTACATGATTGTAAAGCAAATTTGATGTACTTTTCAAATTGTAAAAAATATGTTCCATTTGAAATTTCAAAGTTGATATTAATTTCTAATAAACCGGAAGTGGTATCATGAATGTACATCCGTCAACGAGTAGCTTACATGTTGCTGTTTAAATCATGTTATACGAAAGAAATTACTAACTTTTTTTGCTGAGTCCGCTAAAATATAACATCCTGTATAAATGGACAACGATATGTTATAAGTTTCAATTAATATAACCAGAATTGTAAAATTTGATTTACATGAAAGATATATCGTCATTACTGAAATCTGGGAATACAAGTAGATTGACACACTCAAAAATGTGTAGTACTTATAACGTAATAGTATATTAAATAGTGTTCAGTATATTGTGTAGTATAAAACATATATCAATAATATTACATCACTAATAAAATAAATGAAATGAAAACCAAAATGTATTGGTAATTTAAAAATAAAATATGCAAAACAGAATAAAACTTCTAATAAAACATACACATAAATAAAAATCTACTTCCCGGCACAACAATCAACCCAATTTCACTTCTCTCACTCTGCCTTCATTTCAGCTTCACAATCACAACTGAACCCAATGCGTACCAGCCGTCATTTCAGCAAGCCTACTATGATGATAGAGCCATCGATAACCGAAGAGATGAAGGAACTCAGGGAGCAAAGAGCTGAACGTATGAGGAAAATCCAGGAGCTGGAGGACTCTACTCCTTCACCAGCCGTGGTGGAGACCGCGAGGATCAAGAGAGAGCAGAAACAGGAGGAGGAGAGGTTAGCTGAGGAAAGGTGAAAGAAAGACAGAGAGACACAAAAGCATGCTGATGATGTGTTGGTGTTGGTAATGAGGAAGTAGTAGGGGACTACAGATTAATTTTGAAATAGATGCAAATGTGCATGACCTACAGTAAAATCATATTTATTTGTTATGTTATATTACCAGCAGGGTCGGCTCGTGGGGCAAGCACATTAGGTATATTAGCGGAAAAAACTCAAAACTAATTTTTCGTATTCAAAATATAATCCTGCGGCAAAAGAACATTTGAAAAATTGTAAATCAGACAACTCATCCTGATTATTTGGGCGAAAATATTTAAAATCAATTGTAATAAACCATATAAAACAAAATATTATATCCATGGTAGAGATATACAAATATTTTTCATTTAATAATAATTGATTGATGAACTAATGACAATAATTCTAAGATGTGTGTCAAATGGACGGAGTCATACAAAGATACATGAACAACATGATTACGTGGCGTACTCTCCCTTACCGCAACCGATTTCTTTTGTGTCACCAACTGTGTATATTCATCTCATATACTTTCATTAAAATAGTTATTTATGCAACAATAGTGTAATCACAATCTTTATGACATGAAGTCACAATATTTTTTATATGTATATATATATTTAAGTAAAATTCCTGAAACAAATTAGAAATATAACAGACGAGCAGACGACAATTTGAACACACCAAATACCGAGTTCACATTTAACCAGGGACTAAAAACGAAAAATATGTCGTTCATTTCTTATCTGAACGAAACCGAAAAATTTCGTTTCCGTTCTTAATGTTCCCACCTCAATATTTTCGTTTTCGTTTTCGTACACAGTAGTTAAATACCGGTTATAACTATTAATGAGTAACAATTGATGAAAATATAGAAATATAAAAGTTTTTTTTTATTAAACATGAAAATAAAACATACATATAAAGGAAAGATAATACATATATAAAAATAAGAAGAAAAGCTTATGCTATGGCCTGAATTTTTTACGATAAAGAATAAAACATTAATTACATTTTATTTCACCTAACTAATAGTATGTTTTCAAGCAAATCTTCCTTTATGTTAGTTCTCTTATATAAGTACTTAACATAACTAATAAAACGAATACCGACAGTGTGTGCAAATGAAAATTATCGCAGTCAGTGTTCAATAGATGAAACTACGAGTATACCGTTTAACCTAACACGTAACAGGGTTAGCTACTGGAGAGCTACTTTGAAAATCTGCTTGTTTGCAAATCAAATATCTGAAAATTCAATAATTTGCCTGTAAAATATTTGCTGTAAATAAAATAAAATATTAAATAAAATAACGGTTAAAACCGGTAACCGATATAAATTATTTCGTTTTCAATCATGAACGAAAAAAATATATTGCGTTTTCGTTTCCGTTTTCGGTCTTATAAAAATTTCGGTTTATTTCGTTATTTCGTTTTCGTTCTTAGTCCCTGCATTTAACAGATAACAGATCTGAAGTTGAATATTGCAGTTCTGTCAGTATTACCAACATGAATGTATAGAAAAAACTGAATTTAGGTAAGACAATTTAAATGCCAAACGTGTATTGATGGTGGTAGCTCTGTAATGTGTAAATAAAATAAAATACGAAAATCGTTTACTTTACACATTGTCTGCAGTGTGTAAAGTATCAACTTTACACATCGGAGTATAAAAAAAATATTTTTGATTCCAACAATAGCAACTTTAATTACAATGCAGAAAAATTTATTACAATAATGCATATTATTAACCACACAAAAAATAATTGTTATTACAAGTATATATAAAAAAGGAGAAATGCAAATTTACACATTTTGCGAAAAATTGCGCCGTACGTTTGTAAATTACAACCAACGATAAATATAAACTGTTGTATACTCATACAGTATCATGCATGAAAAATTTATGGAAAATTCTAATTGTGTGTATATAGCGTAGGTAGTACGAAAATGAATGGAAGCAAAATGAAAATGAACAATGTCAAATTTTCGCTGATAATCGAAATAGTATTGAAAATTAGTTTACAATTTTGTAACAAATAAATTCAAATTATCTATACAAAATTAGTAATAAACAAATCGCAATAGTTGCTTCTATTTATTTTAACGTTTTCAAAAACATCAACAGTTTACTATACAGGTTGAACAACTGATTAGGATAAATTGGAAATATTTACAAATGAATTCTTCAAAAGTAAGCTCAAATACTGTCTTTCCATCTGCCGTCAGCCGTCAGTATGGGAATTCCTTGATAACTTAAAAACTTCCTCGCATGGAAAGTTCTTCCTTCTTCCATGCCTTTTAAATTCGTTTTCTGCGAGTTTATTAGTATGAAATCGATTTAAATTTAAAGTTTTGATGCGAGAAAATCCTGGCTATAAATGGAAGGAATGGATAAGAAATCTGATATGATTGAGGTGGTTCTGAATGTTGATATGTTTAATTTTCTTCGAGTAGGGCCTTGGCTGAGGAGAGAGCGAAGCAAGCAGCAGCAGCTAAGAGGGAAGAAGAAGCAAGAAGGGCGGAATTGGCTAGGCAAGAGGCATTGGCTGCTCAAGCTGCAGCAGAACGTCAAGCTGAATTAGAACGCAAGGTATGGTTATTTATAACTTTTACCTCTCGCTAAGAGAGGTATTGGAATCAGGCTAAAAATCGCATATCCAGTGTGAGTGTGTGTGTGTGTGTGGGGTTGTTGGAGACACAATTTCTCAAATTCTATAAGATTAAAGACCTGTGTAACTACGGATTCCTCAATCTAACAGTAATGGGAAGAGTTGAATAGATTCTGGTAACAATTGGATAACCGGAAATAGTAGTGTTTTAACAAAAATCTTCTAAATATTATTTTTTGAAAATTTATGTTATTACAAATATTAAAAAACAAAATTCTCTATCCGACACATTTAAAAAAATATATAATGCCTTCTACAGATTTAAAGATATAGAAATATAAACTACAAAATAATCTGGTGTAGTAAATCTCACAGCCTGCTCACAGCCCAAACATTTCCTACTTGAGAAATTTAAATGTGTGTAATTGACAAATAAATGTCACTAATGTCAGTGTCAAAAATTCCGAGATAGTATTGTAGGTTTTTTCTGGGAACGATATTTAATATTTCTTATTGTATTACTAATTATATATGTAAAATTATAGGTATATTACATGAACCCTTCAGAAATACCGCCAATCCCGCTAATGAAATGGAAAAACCTCGAACATTTAGAAGAAATGGAGAAAAATTACTCACAGAATGAATTTAAAATTATAGAAAATTCGTAAATATAAAGATTAGGTGTAATTAGAATTTTTTGTGTGTACAAGAAATGTTAAATACAATACTTATATATACCACAATGGAAAGGGCGAGAGGTATTGTGATGGCCACAACAGATTTTTATAATAGACTATTTCAATTAGAGAGGATCCACACTCACATACATACACCCACCCACACATTTACCAAAATCTCGATACGCGATTTTTAGCATGATCCCTATATCTCCCTTAACAAGGATAGCGGGAGGTAAAAATGGAGGTTTGCAACCAAGGGTAGGATTAAATATATGAATATAGTGGTTTTAAAGGCTTTTGACAGAATAAGAATTGTAAACGAGGTACAGAAAACACATCGCACAGTGGGTATTGCTTGTTATTTTCATTGAAAATTATAAATAAACAAATTGATAACGTTTGTTGTTGCTCAGTGACTTTAAAGCACGGCGTGTTTTAATCTTGAGATTATGCACGCTTTTTAGTACGCTAATCAGTGATTATGATGCAGGTATAATCAGTGGCGGATTTACGATTTTGCCGCCGATAGGCTGAAATATTTTGCCGCCTATTCTCAGGGGCGGATTTAAACTCTTTTGGGCCCTAGCCAAAATCTTTATTTTGGGCCCCTAAGTAAAAACAAAATATATTTAATAAATGTATATAAATAGTTCGAATCTATTGCCTCTTTAGCCTAGGCCAAAGTTCGGCCCTGCCTATTCTTGTCAGAAGGGTAAGATTTTGGCACATTTTTGAGCCTCTCTAAGAGCCGTGTACTTTGTAATTCTCCTGTTACCTACAAATATTTACTAAGGTAAAGCATCTGAAATAAACGGCCGAATTGTGAATTCACCATTGCTTAATCAAGGCTTGATCCACTGATCAACTAAGAAGTACAAATCTTCAAGAAATCTTCTGGTTTGCATACGTACGTAGACGATCGCTTATAGTAGATAGAATCATAGAATTTTAATTTAAATCAACGTATCGCACCCACAACATGGGTGGTTCATGCGCACATGTGCACACGGGCGCATGCAAACAGCATAGGATATTCAGCCGAAAGAAATAAAGTTTCCCGTCTAAATAAAAATTCATAAAGGCCTCAAAGTCGAAATTAGATACCCATCGAAAATTTGCCGCCGTAGGCTTCAGCCTACTTAGCTTAATAGGAAATCCGCCACTGGGTATAATAAAAAAATATTTGAAATAATTGTAGTTGATTTTCGTACTATACGAGCGTCTTCTGCCTAATAATTTTTACTTTAGCTTTATATTATGCTTAAATATAACATCCGTAACTCTTCAAGGACGGCAAGAACTACATTAACCGTTTACCATTACTCAAGGAAATTTAATGTTAAACAAAAATTAGTTTTGCTGGACCCTGTAATCTTAATAAATATTTACAATGTGCACTTCATCAATGAATTATGCACTCTTACACTATACGTACACGTCGACACCTAAATTGTATATGATCGGTTATTATACGCATCCTAGAGATGTTCTGGGGTGCGGCCGTCACCTTTTCAGCAGTGAAGAAGGGCCAGGATTTATGATATTGGGGTGCCACGTAATTTTATACAAAAAGCATATAAGAATAACAAAAATAACCTAACCTAATATATAAAACTCGATTAGTATTAGTCATTTTATAAAACGTTTTGCCAAATTGTAAAACATTGCTTAGTCAACAAAGATTTTTATAAAACGACGAATTTTACTATTTGGCTGTGACATATACCTACATATACGAAAGCTTTCACTATCCGTCCCATATATTATATTTCTACCTGTTTCATGACATATATAATTCCACATATCACGTTAATTTAATACAAATAGTTACCAATCAAAATTTTCTCTGTGTCCAATATCAATTTTCCACATGGATAACTTCAAACATTCAATTACTCCCACAGTTCAGGAAAACTGAATTCACTTTCAGAATAGTTTAATTTAATTTCAAACTTTCATTTTCTGTATACTACACATACATCTACTCGAAAAGGAAACTAGGGAATGAGATCAAAAAGCTTATAAATGAAATAATGTTTTTAAAATATTTCGTGGCCGCGTGTCTGTGGAGTACCCTCCACGCCCGCAATGAGTGCCCATGAGGTGACGCCTGGTAAATGCCCGCACGGTACAAATATATCATCATTACCGAATCTGTGTACGAAGCATTTATTTTATCTCATTTTTATTTTCCGTGATTTCAAAGCAGTAAGGTTGTTAAAAATGTACGTTGTTTATAATATTTATATTTTATACAAGTCAATTATTAACTATCCTAAAGGCATTTGTGATAATGTATTTCTTTGAAATACGAAATATTTTTATTTTGGATCTTAAGAAATAAATGTTTGTATACGTCTTTATAATTTTATTTTCTTTAACAAAGTATGAGAAATACGACAATAAACTATAGAAAAATTGTATCATCTATCCTTTTACTTTTATACGTCAAACTGGAAATTTATTGTGACTATTTCATTCATAAATTTATAAACCGACACAAATTGAGGATTCTACCTAGTTACCAAGTTTTATTTCCACAAAACACCGCCATAAAAAATTTCGCATCCTTCGAGCCAATAAGATGCTGTATTTTTACAAGTGAGTTTTGATAAGCGAATTTTTTTAACGTTTTAAGAGTACCTAGAAATATATTGTTTATATACCTGTCAAAGTACGTATATTTTCAGTCTTTTCAGTTTTTATTAAAAATGAGTCGATTCAGACAAGAATCAGTTCAGAACATTGAAAAAGTTATCTTAAATATAACACCTAAAAACACAATAAAAATTTAAAGATTTTTGTCAAAAAACTAAATTATTACCTGATTTTGGAAATAGTCATCCGAATACCATTCGTGGTTAAATTTTATCCTGGCAAAATTTACCACTTATGATATTATATATGAAAATATATACGCTGCAAACCATTTCTCCTTTGTTATCTTCTTTGCTGTGAAAAAAACGACATTTACTTTTCCAGGCCGCCGAGGAGCGCGCCGCTGAAGAAGCCCGCCAGGCAGCTGAAAGAGCCGCAGCTGAAGCAGCCGCTGCTGAAGCTGCTGCTGCCGAAGCTGCCCGACTGGAAGCCGAAGCTGCCGAACGCGCCCGCCAAGAAGCTGAAGCAGCTGAAGCCGCCGAAAGGGCCAGACAAGAAGCGGAAGCTGCCGAAGCTGCCAGGCAGGAAGACGAAAGACAAGCTCTACTCAGGCTGGAAGAAATCGCGCGTCAAGCTGAAGAAGAAAAGGAAAGAGAGCTTGCCCGCCAGGCTGAAGAACTCGCCGAGCTTGCACGACAGGAGGCGGAGTTAGTCGAACAGGCTAAGAGAGAAGCTGAACTTGCGGAACTCGCTAGACAGGAAGCTGAATTAGCTGAACTTGAAAGGTAAGATCACAATATCGAGTTTGTGCACTTTTTCAAGTTCTTATGAAATACAATATAATTTTGAACGTATTTATTGGTTTTAATTACATTAATATTTCGCAACTCTACTGTATATCTTTCTAGACAAGAACAAGAAATGGAAGCCTCTAACATCGCTGCCGAAGAACCTGAACAAACCACCGAAGAAGCGGAAGTAACTGCCGAATCCAACATTCCTGCCGAGGAAGCCCCTGAAGAAGCTGCCGCTAACGAACCGGAAGCCGTAACGTCACCGGAACCCGAGCCCATCATCGAGGAGCCGGAAACTCCAGAATAGGAAGATGCAGAATAAGACAAAAACAAGAGTCCTATTGTTATTGTTATAATGCATTTTCTGTATTTATTGTATATTTTAACTTATTAAGTAACTTATTCGTATTAAATTGGAGTAATAAATTATGATTTCGAAAAGAAATTTAATATTATTATGAGGAAATTTAATACTATGTACATGTTATGTATGTGAATTTCTTGTACAGCGTCCATAGACGCTCTTGTTAATATTGTATTAAATTAATAAAAACTCTTCAAAGTTTTATGCTGGTACTGATCTCATTATCCTTTTGTTCATCCAAATGTACACAATTTTTCAGGAACAAAAAATCTGATGACCTCCCGCAAATTCCATATTTAAAATAGCATTGAGCTTTAAGTAAAGTATCACTTCCGGTTGATCGTTTGTAAACAAAATCTAATTTGTTGTTCCAATAAATAGAAAAGTCTGTAATACGAAATTTTGTTTTTCCTCGAAAATCTGTTAAGAGCTCCAAATTAAGTACCACTTCCGGTTTATAATATATAGTCCAAATCTAATATGTTGTTTCAATTTATATACGAGTTTCAAATATCAAATTTAAGAAGTTTCGGATTATATTTTAATATATTTTTTCAAGAAAATCTAATTAGAGCTTCCAGTAAAGCATCACTTCCGATTATCAATTTTAGAAAAAATCTAATATATGAGTCTCAAATACTAAAATTGAAAAGTTTTGGATTATATTTTAATACAGTTTTTCATTAAAAATTGTTTTGGGCTTCGAGTAAACTATTTCTTCCGGTTCTCCAATATTACCCAAAATCTAATCAACTCACACACACACACACACACACACACACACACACACATACACACACACACCCTAATTCGTGCTTATTTACTGAAAACTAACTACCGAATTTTGGACCGAAAACATTACCTCCCTAAGGTATGGCGGGATGTAAAAAAAGAATTAATGACATATATATATATATATATATATATATATATATATATATATATATATATATATATATATATATATATATATATATTTCGTATTTAAAAATTGTTAGAAAGTATCATAAAATCTCGTTGATTCGCGTAGTAATTCTTGTACATATTAATTAAATATATTTTTTACGCTAAAAAAAGTAGATCTACATAATTTCAATTTCAAACAACAACTTAACAAGTAACAATGTTAAAATAGAACTTTGGTTTGTACAAGTTTGCTACGCCCTAATGTTAACGCGCGTTGAAAAGCATAAATCACGATTTCATTAGTATTTTATTTTATTGAATTTATTTATAAAAATTTCAGCACGTTAGTGCTGCCACCAAGCAACAAAAATTTATACTACTAGGCTCATAGAATGTTTAAATATAATAATATTGTATATTGTATAAATGGTTTTGTATGTTTTTAAAGTAATTCTTGCGGTATTTTCGCCACTATAGCTGTGAGTATCTGTGAGATGACGCCTGATAAACCTTCTTATACAATAATATACAAAATACATTTACATTTAACTATGTATAAATACAAATAACTCGTAGAATGTTTAAATATAATAACACAATTTTATATAAATTTTATTATATGCTTTTAAAATAATGCTTGTGGTGATTTCTCCACGTCAGATGTGTGTGCCTGTCAGGTATACCTAGGGTTGCCAGAAATCAAAATATCGAAAATAGAAGAATTAACTTGCAAATATAGAAGTTTCGAAAAATATATAGAAGATTCAAATAAATCTCGAATAATATAGTAAAATAAAAAACTTTATAAACCATACTTTAAACTTTTCTGCAAATCCGCCAAAACTATTTTGTTTTCTTTGGCAAAATATAAAAAAATAAGTAGCTCCTAACAAAATTAATTATTATTAACAGTTCTGCCCTATTTAATTCTGTAGAACACTGATTCCTGGAATCGTTCCACTTGTTCCCCATAATAGAAAATACAAAAGCGGAAGTAGCCGGCATGTTTAAAATAAGAGACAGGCAGTGTTTTAAAAATATTCGGCAAATATGTCTTTTGAAAAATTATACGCCATAAGAAGCACAGTGTTGCTCTTTTGCCGCGCGGTGCCAAAAATAAAAATATTATTGTTATAATATTCTGAAACGCCGAAATATAGATTTTGCTTCTATATTTTAGAAACATAGAAGATAGATTTTCGTTAGGTATACCCGGCACGATCACTGAATATGGAACGTACAATTTTGTATAAATGGAATTATACGAGTACATGTTTTAAAAATAGTAATTCATATGGTGATTTTTCCACTACAACTGTGAATGCCTGTGAGGTGATGCTTGTTACACAATATTATTCATTATTTATTACTACTTCACTATATATAAATAACTTTATTAAATTTTGTACTAAACATTTCTATGTAACAAGAAAATACAACCAGCATTATGTACACGTGCCCAAATATATCAGAATCCACAAGCATTTCCACATTTAGAACACATTAAAATTATTAAATTTATAAATCAACAAAAATAATGTTTACATTTATAAATATAGTATAAATAAATCAATTATTGTAATGAAATCTCATGACAATATATGCGTATAAAACCGAATTAAAACTGCGTATTTAACTTTTTTCCACCAAACAATTCGTTTGTTTGAAACAATAAAAGAAATTATCTCCGGTAACCATGCAAAATGCTCAATTGTTCTCGATAAAAACAACTGTAGCAATTATTAAAACAATACTTAGTACTTATACAAAAGGCCACCAACAATAAAAATTCTAAAAAAAGAAATCCATTGACGTAAAAAGGTGTCATAGTTAATAGAGAACAGGATGATTTACGTCAAACCATAGATAATTTTGTATGAATCTCAGTTTATTTATATTTGCAAATCGCGAAGTCACAGTGATATATTGCAGTCTACCGAACGTTGAATTTAAACGATTATCAGATTCAAATCGACCAATGTTTGATATAAATAGATTGAAATTTATGGCAACTTGAAAACTTTACAGATTGCATTGAAAAATTTATGCAAGATAAATAAATTCCAGAAATGATAAAATCTTAATCTCGAATAAAGTTTCCTTGAAATAAAATGTAGTATACAAGGTAATTCAAATAATTTGAAAACAAATCGAACAAGTCTTTGGAGATTAATCAGAAATTAATCAGGTTGGTCTGCATCCTAAAAATGAAAAATTCAATAAATAATTTAAAAAGAAAATATGAGTGACTCAAGACGCTTACGATCTCGAATTCATGTTAACAAGATTATATGACGAATACCAAAAATGGGGGCTTCAACTCAGCCTAGAAAAAACTGAATACGGAGTCACCAATTCAGACACTAAATTCGATGTGTCGAAGTGGACAACTATAAGTACTTGGGTACAATAGTAGATAAAAATGGCATAGGCCATCAAGAAATAAAGAGCAGAGTACAGAAAGCAAAAAAAATGTGGAAGCCCTAAACGGAGTATGGTGGAATAAAAACATAAGTCGAGAAAATAAGAAACGCATAGGACAAACGATGGTGGAAACAGTTATGAGTTACGGCAGCGAAGTATGGCCCTTGAAAGAGGATGATAAACGAAAAATATTAACCATAGAAATGGATTATCTCCGAAGAAGTGCAGGAGTGACTAGAGTGGACAGTCAGAAACAGCAATAAATAGAATTGAGAAAAGAAGTTTAAAATGGTTTGGGTATCTTTTAAGAATGGAAGAGACGAGATGGCCAAAATTTTCAACTGGCAACCACCAGGAACAAACTGAAGAGGACGACCAAGGAGATCATGGAAGGAGGGAATTCGAAGAGCCATGAGTGATCGATATTTAGAAGAAGAGGTAGCATACGACAGAGAGGCCTGGAGGCGAAGAGTGGGAAAACAACATTTAGTTGTATAATTATGGCACTGTATTTATAATTTATAAATGTTGTACTTAATTAATCCAATAAATATATATATATATATATATATATATATATATATATATATATATATATATATATATATATATATGTCACTGTAAATGCCCGAAAATCGGTAAATCCTAGGATTGACGTGCAAAACCTAGGATTAACCAATTTTATGTGGTAAATTAAATGGCATGGCATATTTCTCTACATATCACAATAACCTAACGAACAAAACTGTGCTCCAGTTTTCAAGGGTGACTTTTGTGCGTTAGGTTAGGTTACTGTTGTAGTATTTAGAAAAATATACTAGCCAGATTGTAAAACATTGCTGTCTTTGAAGGTTTGACAATCTGGCCGCGTTTCACCAACCTTTAATGAAAAGTCGGGTTTTACTACATGGCTACGACAATTAAAAATGCAATACCAATTTACAGTTGCACTACTACGTTTTAACACCCGAAATTATATAAATTATGTAATTTTTTGTAGATTTACTACATAAAATTGGTAAATCCCTGGTTTTGTACATCAATCTTAGGATTTACCGATTTTCACAAGGTAGAAATAAAATAAATAAATATCCATAGAAACTATACAGAATCAACGTATAAGAAGTAACTTGTATAAAAGAAACCTGTAATATCGCCCTAAATGTCACTATAGCACACTAGCTAACCTAAGAATAAAGTTACTAAATACCATCAATAGCTCTCAAATTTAAATAAATAACCTATGAATTGAAATATAAACAGAGTTTACTTTTGAGGAAATAACATAATATAAGAATAGCAGACTTACAGATTACAAATACAGGGACGATAATGAACATAAGAATACTTAGAATTAAAATGATAAGAAAAGTTTATATTGTTTTGCAGTGATTCCTGGACATATCTTTCAGCCACACTGTTAGATTTCCATCCAATTCAACAACTTCAGGGGGCGTACATTATAATACTTCAAATTCCGACATAATTGCACACCATGAGTATATAAAATTGCAGTTTTTTTTAAACGTCACAACGTGAAAATTTTCACTTCAAAATGAACAAATAAGTATCCATAGCTACAGGACAATTGAAATCTCAAACGTAATTTACGTAAAATGTAACGTCAATAGAAAATATTTTTCATTACATATTTATATTTGAAGAAAAAATATAATGTGTCATTCGGAGTAAAAGTGTCTTTGTGTGCCTCGCGTGCAATTGTCCGACTCGCTTCGCTCATCGTGCAAACTTCCACACTCGCCACACAACGTAACACTTGTACTCCTACTAACACAATATACTATTGTAAAAAGTAAATTAAATATGGAACATGTCATTATTATAAAGAATTATTTTGGAGGAAATAGTTATCGAAGATACGGGATTTATTTTTCATAAGTCAGATTAACGTTTGATTTTATTAACAATGTCTGAAAACCAAAAAAAAAAAGAAAAATGACTTGTAATGTAAAATACTATTGTACTGTATTACACTTTTATATTGCTGCTCTACATTTGAATCAACCACGAACAACTGTTTATGACACATTTGAGCCTTCCACAATTATCTTTCCAGTTGCCTAGCAACAAAACTGCTTTGTCGCCCCTGGGACAAATATGTTTGTTTAGGTCTAGTTCCGATTCGCAATCGAGTGAGTTAGCACACTGTATTACCGAGTAGCACATGATAACGGGATTAAATCGCACTAATACCTCGTTTGTTTCACTTGATGTTGTTTTATTACACTATTTGTTTGTTTGCCAACGTTTGTTTTTGTTTTACAGCTTCTTGGAAATATGATAGGTTTCTAATTTATAGGTTTCGGCTTTATGATTTTTGTGTTTATAAGTTAATTGAACACTGGTTTATACGATTTAAAAGCATTTATAAATAAACATATTTTCTAAGTGGAAATATTAGCTGAATGTTTGAATTTTTACAGGAATGTTATAGTTCGGTTCCTAGAATCTTAAGAATTAATGCATAAGTGAGGGTTCAAAACGTAAAAAAAGACATACAGAATCCAAATCTTCTTATAACTCTTTTTTGCTAAATGGAAGATATGCAGTGGCGTATATTAAGGGCGTTAAGTGGGTTTCAGAACCCGGGGCCTCAGCCTCACAACTTCGGCGCCTTTTTTCGTCTAATCTAGTGACAAAACTTACTGCAACCAAAACCATATTCGAGGGCAAATGTTTATTAAATTCGATCTGCAATTTTGACTTTTTAGTACTAATAATTTTTTGGGAAGGAATTTTGACTAACATTGATGCTTGTTCCAAATATTTACAAAAAGTTGACTTAGATTTAGCTACTGTATCGGCATAAATAAATAAATATATCATCACGGCATATTACCCATTACTGAATGTGCCAATCTGCTTTATAGACAGATATCGGTAATGATGAAATATTTGTACCGTGCTGCCGCTTACCAGGCGTCACCTCACGGACACTTAGTGCTGGCGTGGAGAGTGCACCACAGGGGTCAATTTTGTGCCATTAAAGTTCGAACCCGGGTCCACAGATTCGCGATCAGACACTCAGGCACACGGCCACGAGACCTCATCCATTCATAATTATTATAACTATATCGTCAGTTTCCTAAGCTCTTAAGCATCTCTACAATTTAATGTGGTGTAAGTTAATTCGCTGCGAAAAGCCATAGTTCATAGTTCGCAGTGTAAACCATTGCCAAGTACTTAGATGTCCCAATAATATGGAGGGTAATGAACTACTTAAAATTTAATCTGATAACTGATTGTACTAAGTGCACAATTATAATTGGTTTACAGTAATTTTCGCAAGAAATTTACAATGTAATTGCTTCTGAAGTAATACATAGAGCAACTATTGTCAATAGTTCTGTCTCTGTCTACGAACGTTTCTGGTTTCTGGTTGTCAGTTTTGGTAATATTTCAGATATTGTGCATTTACTACTGTAGGTATTACCCTCATCACCATAATTAAGTTATGTGTTCAGGGATGTTACCAAATGCAAAAAAAATCTGTTGTGGCCAGCACAATACCTCTCGCCACTTCCTTTTTTTAGTTACATAAGTATAGGGCGCGAATAGTCATGTTACATTGTTGGCCTTCACAAGCAGATGTAGTTGTAGTTAATTTGTCACCAGGAGTGTGGAATTTACTTGTCGAGGAAAATAAACCACATGGAATTGGAAAATCACTAAATTTAGAATGAGAAATTATGATATTTGACATCTATGTACGTAATTACTAGCTATCATTCTGTCATGGGGCCCCATATCTGCTTGTCAAGGCCAACAAAGTCCCATGAGTGCTTGCGCCCTAATGTATTCAATATTTCTTGTATACCTATACTCTACACCAAAAATTCTACTTATATCTATTCCTTATATTTAGATATTTTAAATTTAAATTCTATGAAGAAATTTTGTCCTCTTCTAATTTTTCGAGATGTTTCCTATTCATTGTCGGGAGTAACAGTATTTCTGAAGGGTATGTGTAATATACTTATAATATTAAATATTTAAGTATTAATACATTAAATAATATAATGTATGTACTTCCCAGAAAAAGTCTTCAGTAATGTCTCTGGATTTCTGACACTGACATTTATCTGTCAGTTACAAACAATTTAAATTTTCAACTATTTTCCATGGCATTCTTTCGGCTGTAAAATTTATTACAACAGATTATTTTATATATTATATTTCTTTTATCTCCAAATCTATAGAATATATAATAAAATATTTATATGTATCAGATAGAGAATTTAATTTTCTTTAATATTACCAAGAAAAATTTTCAAAAAATAATATTTAGAAGTTTTTTTTTCAAGAATCTTTTACTTCTACCAGCACCAATTGTTTTACAATCTGACTTTTGTGCGTTAGGTTATGTTGATGCATATTAAGAGAAATTGCAAAAGAAAGTGTCCAAATATTTAATAGGTTTGATAATCTTGCCGTGTTTTTTATAACGATGAATTATGGAAATTTATTAGAAAATATCTATTTGCATTTGTAGCTCTAAATATCTTCTCGTGCCTCAGTTTTATAACCCTCCCCCCTGACTCTAAGATCATTGTACGTTAATTATATTACCCTTTCTCCAAGCTTCTGGATGGAACACTATACCTTAGCGATTCATTTCTGATAAGGTTCGTTAATGTTCTGTTGCTGCATTAGAGCTTCTGTTAATCACGAGATATAAAGGCTTATAAGGAAGTGAGAAGCGGAGAAAAGTAGAAGGAAGTATGGAAGACAAGATCATATTTTATAATTATTAACTTAAGGATGAAATGATAAGGTCGAAGACCTTATCAATTTAACAAGGAGGATTATTTATTATGTTTTCAATAAATATTCCCAAGTTTTATTGCGTGAACGACAATAATATATCAAGGCGTTATCTACCTACTTAAAATGAACTAGGTACATTTTTATGGCCATTGACAATATCATAGTCAAATTTTAACTACCTTTGATAAGACTGCGAATATATACGTAAATTAGTGAGCATTAGTAAAAAAACGAGTTTAAGTAAATATTAATTAGTTCGCAAATTACAAGTGATTAAAGTAATAATAGTATATTATTATATAAGGGATTATGAACGTCTTTATTCACGAAGATGAAGTTTGCGTCACGAGCCGTAGGCGAGTGATGCAAATCATCCGAGTGAATAATGACCATAATCCCAAATATAATACTGTACTTTTTCTACTCCTGTAAATTCGGAAATAACGAATAAATATTTTAGAAACAACTTTATAAATTCACAATTTATTTAACCAATATTTAACAAACTATATTAAAATATTTATTTCTTCTGGAGTGAATGCTTTAGATTTTTTGCTTTATAGCCATCAGACTTACGTTTTAGTAAAGCTCTTAGTTTTCCGTAACTTTCCAGCTTGATGTTATGGTGTATCTCAAGTGTACTTCGTAACATAGAATATTGGGTCCAAAGTGAAGATGATTTATATTTATCTGCTAAATCTCCAAAATAAGCCAGTATATAAAAAATATTTCAGCTAGAAATAAAAGTTTGTCGACCAGTGGTGAAGACTTGTTACGACACGCGCCAAATTCATAACTTTAAAAATTCATATCTCACTTATTACATACGTAATTTTTTTAAGTCGCATTTACACTAAAATTCTTAGTTCATCCTGTTCTTCCCGAAAAAAAAAATATAAACAAATTGTTTAGGACCTATTAATAAAATACTAAGATGTTTTGATTTTGTAATAAAATTTCTATTGATTGTAGTAATCAATATTATTAATGTTATCATATAATCGATGTTTAATATTTTTATTGTTGCAATCAACATTTTCTTTAGTTGAAATCTATATTTAATTATTATAATCAATGTGATTCATTGTTATAACTATATCCGTGAGTAATATTTTTATTTATTTTTATTTTATCTATTATTATCAGCATTTTATGAACGTCATTTACTTTTATTTTTATGATGTAAGGTAGGTACACTGCAATTGTAAGAAAGGTCATACTGTCGTATGATGGGTTCCGTATTAGTGAATATTTTTACATATTTTATTCCTGTGTATGTTAGCAAATATATTTCTAAATATATTCTACATCCGTATGCAAGTAAGAAAAATATCGTTTCTACGTCATGATAAGTGCTTTAAACCCACTTATTCAATACTCAATGACACCTTATGACGTCAGCAGCCCACATCTTTCGACAGATGAGGGTTTTATTTCATTTTAATCTTAGTTATAATCAAGAAGATTATTGACTATCTTTGAAGCATCATTTTAAACTACATTTTAAACAGTTTAAAAAGAGGTAAACGATACCGTTTGACGCACGCTCTTATCAATTGACTCAAATTTAAATTTGTATTTTTATTGGTAATAAATACTGTTATCAATACGTAAACAATTGGCTTCTATTGAATTTTTCAATAAGTTTATGAATAATTTTATTTTAACTGGCATTTTTATGAAAATTGATTAAACAAAAATGAAATCTGAAATGTCGATAAAAATGCAGTAAAATTTAGTACTATAACTATTTTAATACTATAGTTATAGATTACTGTACAAAAGAATAAATCTATTATGGCCAGCACAATACCTTTCGCCCTTACCATTGTGGGATAAATATCGCATTTAACATTTCTTGTAAATACAAAAAATTCTAATTACATCTATTCTTTGTATTTAGATATTTTTATAATTTTAAATTCATTGACGGGATTGGCTGTATTTCTAAAGGGTGCATGTAATACACCTATAATTTGAAATATTTAATTAATAATAAAATAAAAAATATTAAATGTTCCCTGAATTTGTGATACTGATATTAGTGACATTTATTTGTTAATTTCTCAACTGGTTACCATGAAGTTGTTTGGGCTATGAAATTTACTACAACAGATTATTTTATAGATTATATTTCTATATCTTTAAATCTATACAAGATACCTATATTAAAAAAAAAAAATGCATCGCATAGATAATTTTATGTTCTTTAATATTTGTAATAACATAAATTTTCAAAAAAATTATATGTAGAAGATTTATTTGTTAATCACAAACATTTTAATTTCTCAACTAGTTACTATGGAGTTGTTTGGGGTATGAAATTTACTACGACAGATTATTTTATAGATTACATTCCTATATCTCTAAATCTATAGGAGATATAATAAAAAAATTAAATGTATCGCATAGGGAATTTTATGTTTGTTAATATTTGTAATAACATATTTTTCAAAAAATAATATTTAGAATATTATTGTTAAAATACTACTACTTCCGGTTGTCTAATTGTTACCAGAACCTATTCAACTCTTCCCATTACTGTTAGATCGAGGAATCGGTAGTTACACAGGTCTTTAGTCTTGTAGAATTTGAGAAATTGTACCTCCAACATCCGCACACATACACACACACACACACACACACACACACACACACACACACACACAAACACACATCATCGTAAAAAATTATAATCGGATTCTAGGGACCTTAAAACGTGATTATTCACTAAAATCTGGATATATAAAGTAGCAGGAAGAGTTTTGTAGAAATTTCTAACCATTACTGTAGATTTTATAATGCTATGTCATCATCTGCCGATGTTTTTACCTTATGTTTTTTTTGTAGATTAGCGCGAAAAGCATGTTCGTGTGACTCAGATTTTTTTTGTAGACATTTCTCAAAAATTTTGTACATGAGTGACGAGCAATCATCTAAGTCTTTTGTTTTGTCACGTTAATTGTGTTATTACATTTTTCATACACTTGAAATAAAACAACAATTAACACTTAATGTAGATAATAAGAAGAACATCGAACTTCATTAAAATAAAAAAAATAAAAATGAATCAGACATTTAAGCTACATTTACAAATATTCATTTGACATATGTACATTATTTAGATAGGTATACATATTCGAATAAAAGCCTATATTCAAATATCAAGATATTGAGAACATTATTACAAACAAATTTTAAATCAAAACGCAATTATCTTTACGAAGTCTTCTTCTTGTATTGATTTCAGATTCCAAAAGAGCTAGACGTAATCACACTTACACCTTACACTATATTAAATACACATATATAGTGCAACTGGCACTTTACATACCTTGAATAAGTTTATATTAATAAATAAAACATTGAAATTGTTCATAAGTATCAACAAATTCACCTATGTGTGATAGATCATTTTTACTTTTAACTCTAGTGTTAATGACGAATGGAACAACAAATCGACTTTTTTGGCATATGTCAAAAAAAATTAGAAATATATATATTTAATTGAAAAAATCTGATGTGTCCAACGTAATACTTCCCGCCATTTAATTTTTAATAATTTAAATACATATCTACATATTTACTACTGCTGCAAACTATATTAAGTTTCGTTACATATAACTATTGTTCTATTTACTATTTTCTTCTTAAAACGTTACTGTTATTAATTTGAAATGATTAGTTCTTTGAGATTTGAAGTATATGTTATAATTTCATCCATAAGTATATAGAGACAGTATTAATGCAAACGTATAGATAATTTATTAATATTTAATTTTTATAATCACACAAATGCGAAAAAATATCATTTAAAGGTATTTTTTGAAAATTATTTTGAGCTTCAAGTAATGTGCCATTTCCGGTAATCCAATTGACACCAAAATCTAATGGTTTCTTTCTATAGTAGAATACATGGTTTAAAAATTTACTGAATGATAGTATGTATTTGAGTTAGAGCGTCCAATGTATTCAAACACACACACCTAAACATAATCGTGAAAATGTTAAATTCTGATTTAGGGTCCTTAAAACGTGGTCATTTATCAAAATCTCAATATGCGATTTTTAGTACGATCCTTATACCTCCCTTATCAAGGGTAGCGGGAGGTAAAAACACTTATATCATGCTATATATATATATATTAACTGAATCATATATATATATATATATATATATATATATATATATATATATATATATATTTAAATTCTTGCAACAGCCCTCGTGTGCATTGCGCATTTATACTTTGTCTCGCAACTGCAAATTTAATAATTACAAAGAGAAGTTTTGTGAATGGAACGAATTTAACAATACTAGGAGTTAGTGCCTTCACTTCTAAAAAACGATAAGTTAGTTTTCTCTTTAATTTTAAATTGACGGAGTAACAATAATATAATTAGAACATAGATACAGAAAAACATCTTAAGAATATCAATTTAAAAATGAAATTAGATCGCGTTCTATTTACCTCTTAATTTGATCTAATTTTCAGAGATATTAATGTTTATTTTTATGCAGACAAAAAATACTCGCAGATGCTTAAAGTGCTTTTATATGTACAGTAGTACAGTGGGTATTAAAATGGAACATGGTTTTAATTGCACTAATTGTCGATATTTCTATGAAATTATAAAGAATGAATCGGCATTTACCTTTAGCGATGATTAACGATACAGCATCTGAAACAAATGAAGTATATTATTAGTGTAATAGTATAAACAAACATTTAATAGATTTGTACTTTATATTTTGTTCACAACACAAAGAACAAGATATATGTATGTAGTAGGTACAATGTACAAGCATTATAAAATGCATCACATTGCGTTAAGCATGTGTTGAAGGTAAAATATCAAGAGATTGGGAGATACTATTATTGTACCTGTACATAAAGAAGAAGACACCAAAGATTTTAGTAACTATAGAGGTATAGTTTTAAAAGTATTTGAACAAATTATAGAAAAAAGGTTCCGTATCAGAATCGAACCAATATTGTCAGAGATGCGAAGTGGATTCAGGAAAGATCGAAGCGTTCAAGACCACGTATTCACCATAAAGAATATAATACAAAAAACAATAGCCACTAAATTTAAAACATACATGACATTTATAGACCTACAGAAGGCATTTGACACTGTGAATAGGGATAAAATATGGACAATCCCAAAAAAAGAACGGCTAAATTAATAAATGTTATTAAAAGTTTACAAAATATCCCTCGCCATTTTCATTTTATGTTGCATAGGGCGTGAGCAGTTATGTGACTTTGTTAGCCTTGGCAAGCAGATATGGGCTCCCGTGTCAAAATGACAGCTAGTAATAATGTAAATAGGTGTCAAGTATCATAAGTTTTCATTCAAAACATTATAATTTTCCAAATTCATGTGGATTATTTTCCTCGACAAGTATATTCCATACTTTTGATGACAAATAAACATCAAAATATATTTTTTGGGGTGCAAAGCTAGTTCGCCTCCTCGTGGTGCACCCTGGGTAACGCTAAAGAACTAGCAGAAATCGGCGACCAGACAATCCTCGTGATCTCCTGGTCATTACATTCATTACAAGAGCTCCAATATTCTGGTAGCGACTAGACCTTCCGGCGATCTACTTGGGCAAACAAGACAGTACTATATCATATTCATATTGAAAGCCGCCTTCTACCATCTTGACCAAGTCAACATCTTGATCTTGATATATTTAAATTGTGATGAATATATGCCATAAGCTAAATAATAATAATAATCAAAATATTTTGAAATTTTGAATGAAAAATTATGACATATTATGACAATTGTGACATCTATGTAAATAACTACTAGCCGTTATTCAGACACGGATCTTCATCTGCTTGCCAAGGGCAACAAAAGCACAAGACTGCTCACGCCCTATAAGTAACGAATTTAACATTTCTTTTACACACAAATAATCGAAATTGTATCTCTTTTTTCGTTCTATAAGAAATTTTGTCCTACTATTCAAATATGTTCAAAATTATACAAATTCATTGACAGTATTAACGGTATTTCTTAAGGATGTATGTATTATTAACATACCTATAATTTAAATACATATTTAATTAATAATACAACAATATAAATTAAATGTATTCGTACCTCCCAGAAAAATCTGATTTTTGACACTGACATTTTCATTTATCTGTCAATTACAAACATTTGAATATCTCAACTGTTTTTTGGGCAACGAGATTTATTACAACAGATTATTCTATATTATTATATACTATATCCCCAAACCTATACGAGATATAATATGAAAATTAATTGTGTCACATTGAGAATTAAATTTGCTTTAATATTATCAAGAAAAATTTTCAGAAAATAATATTTAGACGAATTTTTTTCAAGAATCTGCTACTTCCAGTTGTCCAATTGTTACCAAAACCTTTTCGGCTCTTCCCATTAATGTCCGATTGAGAAATACGTAGTTAAACAAATATTAAGTCTTATAGTTTTTGAGTAATTGTCCTTCCAACATCCCACATACACACATACACACACACATACATCCACACACATACACCCACACACATACACACATCATCCTAAAAATGTTAAAATCGAATTGTAGGGACCTTAAAACGTGCTTAATCATTAAAATCTGGATATGCGATTTTTAGCATGAATCCAATACCTCTCTTAGCGAGGAAAAAAAAGAAACTAGATTAGGTTCGGCGCCTATATCTTTTACGGCGCCCTAGGCTTTAGACTAGTCAGCCTATTGGATAATATGGCCCTGGGTACGGTACGAGTTTTATTTAATATATCGTATTTTAAGTTATTACTCATTTTTATACTCACTTCACTTTTGTAAATAAACAAAACAAAACCCTTAGTAACAAATATAAATAAGGTGATATTTTTGTTTATCATTGCTGTGATAGTCATGTAACTAGGGAGGTTCTGAATGTTGATTGGCATAAAACATGTCACGTGACTAATGAATTATATGCTTAGGTAAATAACAACCTTTATAATGCCCCAAAATTTAGAGATCGATGCATTCGCTTAATCCGCTCGTGGTAAAACCAACTCTGACGCTAGCTGTGGAAAATATGAATAACGTTCAATAGTTGAATCATAAAACAAGTGAATCATTTCCATAGTCCTCTATGCCAGAACTCACGCAAATGTCCAACTGTTTATTTTTATCCTCCCTTATATGATGCCGCATTTAGCGGTTGGTATTTTTAGAAGAATTGAGCGTGTTTTGTTTTCGTGTTATCATAAAGTCGAATCTACTATGAAAAGGAAAAATTCATATGACGAAAATAGTCCCCTTGCATTTGATATTTCTGTGTAAGTCGCATACTTCATAAAGTAAACTAACCTCAAGAATGGAAGGTTCTCTTTAAATAAAACTTTATTTCGTGAAGTATATATTCATATGTTTTATATGCGGATATCTAAGAATAAGGTAATATTCTATTATTGCTATTTATATTGGTATGTTTAAATAAGGCTTTGTATATTCGTGCTTCATTTTGTCACATGAGCAGATAATAAAGATTCCTAATATATTTCACACTCATATGACATAAAAAATAAAATTATAGTCTACAAGTACTGGTATGCTGATATCCGTGAGTGGATAAAATGTCGTTTCTCTCAAGTGGCATACATTTTTTTTTTTGGGTCTCCGTTCGGTATAAGTACATAGTTTTTTGCACGATCAGGTTTTTTTAAAACTTTACCGATAGGGTTTCCAAGGCAGTAAGTTTTGTTTACAAATTACTGATCAGTAAGTGATGTGGTACTGATCAGTAAGTGATGTCACTGACCGGTAAGTGATGTGACTACCTATCAACCTGGAGGCGGTGAAAATTACATAAATAAAAAATAAATGTACAATTTTTAAAGTTTTAACGATAACAAAACTACGGCCATAGTTTACTTAAAAATGACAACTCATTTTTTTAAAATGTCAAAATAATTTTTAAATAATTCTAAAATTTAATTTGGGACGATCGTGCAAAAAATATAATAAGCATTGCGGGCATTAAGTGCTTCTTACCGGTATCGAATCCAAACTAATCTTCAACCGGTAAGGTGAACTTACTGCCCTTAATATTTAAATACCTATTACATACCTCCAAATCATCCAAAAACACTTTGTTACCAGCATAGGCCGGCAAAAAATAGGGACTTTTATTGTTATAAATTAAAAGTTAGAAGATAAAACTACAGAGAGTTACTCAAAAATAAAAGAGGTAAAGAATGGGAAACAAATAAAAAATATGACAAAGCGTAGAAAGAAGTGAAAGCAATGGATTAAATTTTTTACCTCGACTACTATTACAGTGATATGGAGAAGATTTTTTTTATTTCCTTATACCAGATGAATTTGGCAACACTTTCCATATCCATTATTTAAATGTATGTACAGTAAAAAAAATTAACGCTGTCCAATCAAGGTCATTTACGAATTGTACAAATATTTTAGCTCCGCCCATACTATCAAATTTAGCAGTGTCGTTTATTTATTTTTTATGAGGGTACATAAGATACTACTGTTATTTTATTATTATAAAAATATATGTTACAGTAAAATCATTCAAAATTCAAAATGAAGTCAACTGGTAAGTTTATTAGCAAATACAAAAATTAATATGTGAAAAATAAAATACTGACACAATGTCAATATCAGTGACTTTAACAAAAAATAATGTTATTCGTTATGAATCAAGGTAATATATTTAAATTAATAAATAAAGATACGTTACAGCGAAAGTATTGTCAATAACGTGCATCGTTTTCAAATGGAATATCCTTAGTCGAAAAAACAATATGAATTTTTGAAAGATGAGCGTGTTATATCCATCCTTTCCTTTCCTTATAGATTCAAAACTCAAATGCAGAATTTTATGCTCTACAACTTTTTACCTCTCGCTAAGAGAGGTATTGCATTCATGCTAAAAATCGCATATCCAGATTTTATTGAATAAGCACGTTTTAAGGTCTCTACAATCCGATTTTAACATTTTTACGATGATGTCTGTGTGTGTGTGTGTGTGTGGATGTGTGTGTGTGTGTGTGTGTGTGTATGTGTGTATGTGTGTGGGATGTTGGAAGGACGGTTACTCAAAAACTATAAGACTTAAAATTTGTTTAACAACGTATTTCCCAATCGGACATTCATGGGAAGATCTGAAAAGGTTTTGGTAATAATTGGACAACCGGAAGTAGAAGATTCTTGAAAAAAAATCTTCTAAATATTATTTTTTGAAAATTTTTCGTGGTAATATTAAAGAAAATTAAATTCTCTATCTGATACATTTAAATATTTTATTATATATTCCATAGATTTAGAGATAAAAGAAGTATAATATATAAAATAATCTGTTGTAATAAATTTGACAGCCGAAAGAATGCCATGAAAAATAGTTGCTAATTTAAATTATTTGTAACTGACAGATAAATGTCAGTGTCAGAAATAATGAGTAATGAATTAAAAATGTACTTGGAGAATCCCTTAGTTCTTGATCTGTGACTATTATGGAGATGACAAGTCTAGGTTGAAGGACTTAAATTTGTTTCAAACATTATGGGACAATGTACACCAGTACTGTAGACTAGAGTAACTTTGAATTGCGAAAAAGCTATCAAATTCTTCTCAAGTAAGTTGTAAATATTGACAAAATCGGAGTGCAATCTATCCGTCACTTTATTAAAGGGAATTAAGGTTATTTAGATATAACAAGTATGAAAAAATAAAATGTAAAAGAAGATATATAAGAATAGATGCACAATCCAGATATATACATTTTAGACCGCCCAAAATTAATGTTTTTACTAGAAGAATATGAAGAGAAAGTAAACAAAGTTGTTCGAATTGAAAATTGCTGTTACCAGCCTAATATTTATATATGGTAAACTCTACTTTGTAATTTATTGTAACATAATTTATGGTAAAATATCTTCATGTTGAGACATGCTATTATTGAATAATAAAGAAGTTTATACGTCATAGATTTATATGAATATATTATTTGTATTTATAAAAATAATCTTTGCTTTATGCATACAGCCAGGTAAAATATACGGCGAGAGGTTATGTGCTGGCCACATCAGATTTTTTCTAAAATAATTAGGAAAGCAGGAAATTAGGAAAGTCTGATTTTACATGTTAAAGTCCTATGTTCGACTGTCCCAGTCACCACCCTATATATATATATATATATATATATATATATATATATATATATATATATATATATATATATATATATATATATATATATATATATATATATATATTATTGTGTATTCTAAACGTAATGATATATTAATTTTCATAGAAAATTGACATACAACTTTAGTATTCTAATGTCGAAACCTCTAAAATATATCTATATGTCTTCAAAGTTTTGTAAATTTTGTATGTTTCCTGTTTCATTGAGTAGTATTACTCCTATTTTCTCTTCTCCTTTAACTCCTTGTAGTACAGTATCGTATGTTCCAATTTTCATCTTCTCTTCCACTTAACCTTCACATTTATTCTACTTTCTGCCAGTATTCATTGCAACTTTTCTCATTTTCACTACGAAATATTTACAGACCTTATATTCTCGTATGTTATAAAATGATTTTTGTTTTATGCTATTATTGTTTCATTTGATTTTCTCAATTTCTTTGTTGCAAGTAGGTGTCTTTTTTTGTTTTTCGTGATTTTCCCTAGTTCTGAACTAGTTTTATCTTCCCACGGAATTTTTTATTCTTCTTGCTAAACATTATAAAAATATTACTACGCTTTATATTGATTTTTGCATAAGATTTTTCGTTATTTAAACATATCTGCAGACAGTATATTTTTACTTATGAAGTGCAGTTACTATGGCATATTTTGATGACTAATGCATTAAAGCATAAAAGTAGAAAATGCCCACCTGAATATTTTGGCAAAAAATAAAAGAATCTGCGTCAAACCGGACTGAAAATTAAGTTATTCAATTGTCTTAGCTAAGCCAAATGTCTAAAAAGCTATTTTTTATCTTAGTTGGCTTGGCAGAAAAAAAACAATAGTATCAAAGTAGACTATTTTTAAATCGGAATTCATAGAAATGGGGACTTATACAATTCAAATATTTTGGTCGCCATCTAGTGTGTAAAAAAGTATTTAATAATTAGTTATGTAGTGAGCAAGATTTAGTTCGAAGTTTGACGTTTGTCACGTGATAAATATTTGGTCCCACGTGATCACAACAACCATTGTTTGAAAATGATGCTGTAAAATTTATATATTTCACCGGCTTATCAGTAGAATATTTTAATGTTCTATATGATTTGTTAAATCCCACAGTTATGCCAAAGTTGAAATACAGATATTTCCAAAAAACGCCAATGAAAACTAAATTTAATAATTTAACATCCAGCGACAAATTATGTATGACTTTAATAAGATTAAGACATGGATAAAGAAATTTCATTATTTTTTTCCGTGTCTCTCTCAACAATAGAATTAGTAGTGTTTACATGGATTCAGTTCATGTTTTTTCAAATTGAAACGATGAAATCGAATTTATTTTCCTTCCGTGAGAATCAGAAAGATTCGATTCCGCAATGTTTCATTAATAACAATTACTACACATAATAACTTAACCAAACTTTGCTGACTAAATAATAAATTGTTGGATCAACGGGGAGGTGCTAAAGAGGGAAAGCATTTGATCGACTCGGCCATGGTATATCACCTCGCTCTTTCTAATTTTTTTTTGTCCCTTTCTAAATTGTGTGGAGGGAGGTCCGCTGCCGATCCGCCGCCGATGACATCAAAATCATAAGTCCCCATTAACGTAGAGTTAACAGTCTAATTGTTTGAAATAAATTATGAAAGTGTGAAAAGATTATGTCAGCCACATGGATTTGAACCATGGACCATTAATTTGACGGAGTAACGCTCTACCAACTGAGCTATGGCCGAACTATCCAATGGCTGAAATTACTCTTGGCCCTATCGGTCCAGTTTTTGAAATTAACGTAGAGTTAACAGTCTAATTGGCTAACATTATCTTTTCACACTTTCATAATTTATTTCGAACAATTAGACCATTTTGAAATGTGACAGTTTGACGAGTCTGACAATATTCCCTATATTTACTCATAAAATAAACGCTTCAATACATTACTGTCATTTTGTAACTATAGTAATGAAACTACTTTATATATACTTATAAAAAAAACTTCCTGTATATTCCGGTACTGGATAACATGCTAAAAACAAAAGCGGAATGCATCAGAAGGATTTTTCACCACTTAATTAAGCGACGCTATATCGCTAATTAATATTTTTCTGCGAGATGTTGACAAGTGAATGAATCCTGCTCAATTATCCGCTGAAATAAAATCAACGCTGACAAATTTAGACGAAGGACACGTGACAAAGTACGATATTTATTTTTGTTTCATTGTGTCCCTTGTCATCGAGATAATGCGATAATTACTTGTGTCATAATTAGAACATCTTGACAGCTTGCTGCATCCTTGTTTGTGGATAATATAGATTACTTCATATATTTTCGCTTCCTTCATAGTATTATGAATTTTTGAAATATTTTGTAAGAGATTCAGAAAAACAAAGTTGTGGTATTTATACGAGTAGCGAATACTCGGTTACGCCGAGATTTCCCTTGGGCTCCGTCGAGTTTTCCCTAGGGCCAAATGTGAATTATCACTGTTTACATTCATACCTAATCTACTCAAGCATACTATTAGTTAAAATGCCGTATTGTATATATAGGGTGGTGATCGGCTTAGCCGACTTTAACATGTAAACTCAGACTTTTCTAATTTCCTACTTCCCTAATTATTTTACGTAAAAAAGCTTAAAATAAAAGTTATAGAGCGCACAATTTCATAGTTATTGCTATTTTTGGCAGGGACTAAAAACGAAATGAGAACGAAAACGATATAAACCGAAATTTTTAAAAGAACGAAAACGGAAACGCAATATATTTTTTTCGTTCATGATTGAAAACAAAATAATTAATATCGGTTACCGGTTTTAACCGTTATTTTATTTTAATATTTAATTTTATTTACAGCAAATATTTTACAAGCAAATATTATTAAATTTTCAGATATTTGAGTTGCAAACAAGCAGACTTTCAAAGTAACTCCTTCGTAGTTAACCCTGTTACGTGTTAGGTTAAACGGTATACCCGTAGTTTCAACTATTGAACACTGACTGCCATAATTTTCATTTTCACACACTGTCGGTAATCGTCTTATTTATGTATGTTAAGTACTTATATAAGAGAACTAACATAAAAGAAGATTTGCTTGAAAACGTACTATTCGTTAGGTGAAATAAAATGTAATTTATTTTAAAATAATAAAAAAACTTATTATATTTCTATATTTTCATCAATTGTTACTCAATAATAGTTATAACCGGTATTAATCGGTATTTAACTACTGTGAACGAAAACGAAAATATTTAGGTGGGAACATTAAGAACGGAAACGAAATTTTTCGGTATCGTTCGGATAAGAACTGAACGAAATATTTTTCGTTTTTAATCTCTGATTTTTGGGGTGATTTTCGACATTTTCATAACTAATTTCTGCCGCTACAAGGCACACAAAATTAATTTTGTTTATTGATTCACATTTTATCCTCTATATAGAACTTTTATTTGAAGCTTTTTTTATCTAATATAATTAGGGAAGCAGGAAATTGGAAAAGTCTGATTTTATATGTTAAAGTCTTATGTTCAACTGAGCCGGTAACAACCCTGTATATATATATATATATATATATATATATATATATATATATATATATATATATATATATATATATATATATATGTGTGTGTAATTTTCTTGTCATCACATTTTTGAAAGAGAAAATTTTGAATATAGGTAACTAAGGAAACAATACGCAGGTCTGCAAAGTAGCTCCTTTATAGCTCGTTACTGTCAGTAACGATCTACAGAGCTTTGGTCTGTAAATATTTACTCTCAGTAACCACATGATGTTTGAACAGCCCACTTTCTTTATCCATCTTAGAAAAAAATATGTTTTTTTGGTATTATCATAAAATATCAGTTATCTCTTTTGTGGTATTATGAAGAGAGTATATTAGTTGATAATTTGTGGTTCTGACATCACATGGTCTGTGGTTCGGGTACAAACAGTTGTCGATTTGGGACAGTATATGACAATACGCGACAATTGGGCGAGTCACACTGGGCGGTAGGAACAAAAAAATTTTTTAATCAACAATACCTTCGTTACCTAAAGGTGATGGAAGGTAAAAAATAAAAGAAATATCCTTCCATGCAGATAATTTTCTTGCATTCTTGTTATATTGCACACAATAACTGTAAAATTGTTGATTACAACAAAAGATTTTCGTAATATTGATTACAAGAATGTATCTAACAAAGGAAATTTCATCAATATTTTAAATCTAGCATTTTTCCGTGAATCAAGTAGAGTGTGATAATTTGCAAATTATACATTATGGCGGGACGCTGAAATTTGCAGAAATGCGTCTTCTACTCCTTTTACCTTGTCCGGTAAAAATATCATTAATATCGTAATCTGCGTAAAACCGATTCATTTACTCAGTAGTGTATGAACGCAGTGATTATGTAGTTATTAATAGATACATAATCATAAATACTAACAAAACTATTTTTGAAATAAGTTCAGATAAGAACTTTGTACTATATTATTTTCACCATACAGTCATCATTCTCATAAATTTAACTGTTCAATAATTATTCATCGTTATTTTGCGTAAATATTAACAAAAAAACTGTCATATACATTTTAAATTTCCATATTATATAACAAATCTATAATTAGTATAATCAATAATTCCCTGGAAAATTCCAATGAAACCAAAAATCCCAACAACTATTACAACAATTACCCTACATCCACTTCTTTGTTGGGTTTTGACCGTTACATATTACACTCACTCTTCTTCCCATTGTGTAACCGTCTCAAAGGAGTGAATATATCGTGCCGCCAAACACATGTGCTCAACAAAAGAGGAGGGGAGAATTGAGTGGGGGAATTAGACCAATATACCGGTGTATCGTTCAAATAGTGGAGTATCGCTTTGGAAAACTAACAAGAGGTATAACTGGAAAGATTGTAAGTGCAGTGAAGTGATTTTAATATTGTAACTCAAAATGGAAGCTACGAAAATGGACGTGCCGATTTTGGAAACTACAAAGAGGTTGTCTTCTTTAAGGTAAGACAAAGGAATATATAATTAAGTTTGAATTATAGAGATTTTTGTATATTTTTATACACTGTTGTTTATATAAATTAAATGTTGTACAGCTGTATTTTAATTTTATAATTTGAAATTTGGCGCTTCTGGTAAATCCCCGATTCCGCCATATTTAAACCGTTAAACTTTGTGGTACTATAAATTTAAACTTTTAATATACATTTATTAATGGCCGATTACAACAAAGTAACTTAAATTTTAAACGTATCAATCGAAATTAAATGTATCGCTGCCAAAATTTCGATTCGTATTTTATTGTTTAACAAAGCTTAAAATTTAAGCCTTGTTGGTGCAACTGACATTTAGAAAGTCAACAATTCAAAAGTGAATCATTTTCATGACTTTTACTTACAAAATAGGTTTTCCATAACATCATTTCTCATAATTAGGTAGTTCGTTTAGAAAATTTTCAATAAAATCTGGTAACTATAGCACAATATCATACATACTATGTAAATTGCACTTGACACTGACATCCACTCATCCAGTGCTTCGTGGGTAAAAGGCGCCTTTGTGCAAAATTATATTTCAGCGCACCCCCCCCCACACACACAAAATATTTAATAATTTAAACTATACTTTTGATTCTTCGAAAAATGCTAGATTTAATTATTGGCGAAATATCCTTTGTTAGATTCTTTCTTGTAATCAATATTATTAGTTTGTTGTAATCAACAATTTTACGGTTATAGTTTGCATTCGAATATATCATCGTAACAATACCAGAAAATTATCTGTTTGTCATATTTCTTTTACTTTTTTTCTAATAGTTACATTTTGGATTAATTATTGGGATTCATTCTTGTAATCAATATCATTGAACTATAATCAAAATATTCTTTATTGTAATCAACATCTTCACAGTTATTATTTCAATATAACAATGCTAGAAAAATATCCGTTTGGTAGAATAATATTTCTTTTACTTATAACTAAAGCTCTAATGCAAACAAATTTTAAAATTTTTATTCACTTCTATTACCTTGCTGTGTAAGTTGTAAAGTAATTTTTTCTTTACGAATAAGAACATTTTATAAAAATTTACTATTATTTACTGTCATGAAATGGCGCCCCTTATGGTCAGGCGCCTTTGTGCGGGGCACAACCTGCCCACCCGCACGGAGCGGTCCTGCTGACATCTCTCAATTAGAATTTTCTTAATATAGTAGTTGTTTCCATGGGTATAGCATAGCTGGCTGATTTATGAAATTTAATTTCTTTATATTTTTTAACATTATATTCAATAAATTTGAAGTATAAAATGCAATCAAATCGTGTAGATAATAGATTATTTTTTAATATTTATAATAACATCAAAAGTGAAAAAAAAATATTTAACATAATTTTTTCAAGAAAAACTTAAATTTTTAAATGACGGTACTTCCGGTTGACCAATTATAAACAAAATCTAATAAGCTCTTCAAATGGATGTAAAGAAAAGGAATACGAAAGAATTATAATCTTTAGAATTGTATATAGTGTTGGAGTAATCGTCTATGCAAGAATCGTCACACACACATACAGACATCATCGTAAAAATCTCGGGACCCTAAAACGTGCGTATTCACTAAAAACTCACCATCGAATTTTTTGACAAAATGCAATACCTTCCTTACCTAAAGGTGACCGAAGGTAAAACGATGACAAAGAATAGGTACCTAGGTATTTCTCTCCAAACAAATATAAAGACAACAAAGTTTAAATATCCTGAAAACAGTACATGCCAAATTTCCTAGTATTATGTAAGTTTCTAATGGCCTACTATTTTTCCATTTAGACGTTTACTACTTTTAATTTTGTTTATTATTTCTGTAATTAATATTTTCCCTATACGCTTAGGGAATACCAAATTTCCTTTATCATACTGGTAACACTAAATTTATTACATTCCTATTTATTCGCACGTACCATACTTACTTTTTATTATTTAAACAGTTATCCCATAATTTAAATATTTGTTGAGATATTTTCGTATTTTTGTATAAACAATGTCTAAAATAATCGAAAAAAAATTAGAAAGTTTATTTTAAACTATGAAAAAATGTTATAAAAATATCTTGCATACTTGAAGTTTCATTCATTATCCGCATGATATTATGAAATTCTAAAGTTTTCTTTTCAGTCTGTATAAGGCTAACGTATTTTTCACGGCCTTGTGTTTTGTCACCCAAGATTCGTAGACTCATATAATCGGTCTATAGAATTTAAAGACGGTTAGCATGAATTCTACCTGGATTTGTTGTACCGTCTGGGAACACCTTGTGTCATTGTCCCAAACCCGTAATATATCGACCGATTTACATTTTGAATAACCAAATTATAAAACCTGCTCAAATGGTGACAATTTATATAAATTTCTTTTGGCTACTTTAAAAAATAGTTTTTTAAAATATAGATTTTAAATTTACAAAAACTGAATATGCTATTCAAGTATTCCACCATTTAATATTAGGTTACATCGCCTTTATATACTAAAACCAGGTTTAATTCTATCAGGTAATGTAATCCTAAACGCTATAATTTTTACCTTTCGTCACCTTTAGGTAAGGAAGGTATTGTCTTTGGTCGAAAAATACAACGATGATTTTTTGGTGAATAAGCATGTTTTAGGGTCTCTATAATACGATTTTCCATTCTTACAATGATGTCTGTATGTATGTATATGTATGTGTGTCTGTGTGACGAAAGTTTCGTATCGCATAACTTCAATACCACGATTCCAAAAATTATATTTATTTCGTATTCCTCAAGTTTACATCCAGAAGAACAAGTGATTAAATTTTGGTTATAATTGGTGAACCGGAAGTAGCCTCATTTGAAGATTTATTATTATCTCCCGTCATTTGGTCCACAGTTTTTTTTAAGTTTAAGTCTATATTTAAAGTAACCGAAAGAATTTTGTACAAATTTCGAACGATTTGTGTAGGTTTTATAATTTGTTGAAAATGTAGACCAGCCGAAACATTATGAGTTTGGGCTTGTAACTATACAAAAGTTCGCATATTCACAAAGCTTTGGATTATAATTCTCCTGTCTGAAATACCCTATGCCAGCTATGTAAATAATAAGGGAAAATTGTATTTCTTGCTGTTAAGTTACTGTGAATTTTTCTGTTTATTTACCACGATTGGTTTTAAATTAAAGAATATTTACTACCTACATACGTTTGTGTACAAGAAAATGCATAAGATGAAGCAGTGTTATACTAGTAAATTTCTTGACAAAGAGTACAACAAAATCATTTCTGTGGAGGCAAGAATCGATCTCGCAATCGATTGAAGATGATTCAAAGTAAGGAAGGTTACAGAAAATGAATACTTGCAGACCAAAGCTCTATGCAGATCGTTGTTAATAGTAACAGTCAACAAAGAAGGTAATTTGCAGCAGGGACTAAAAACGAAATGAGAACGAAAACGAAATAACGAAATAAACCGAAATTTTTATAAGAACGAAAACGGAAACGAAAACGCAATATATTTTATCGTTCTTGATTGAAAACAAAATAATTAATATCGGTTACCGGTTTTAACCGTTATTTTATGTAATATTTTACTTTATTTACAGCAAATATTTTACAAGTTGTAAATAAGCAAACTTTCAAAGTTACTCTCCCGTAGCTAACCCTGTTACGTGTTAGGTTAAACGGTATACTCGTAGTTTCATCTTTTGAACACTGACTGCGAATTTTCATTTGCACACATACATTAAAAAATCGATTAATCTCTCTGATCGTAGATAAAAGTAGCTCTTTGCAGATACAAATACCGGCAATAAAACGACATTTATCAGACAGAATGCACTACAAAACTCATTTTCTGCAACAAACAAGATTAGCAACACATTTGAATTCAGCATCCTTCTCTACTCTTAACTCCATTGTAAACTTTCGTCCTCCGAAATTCCCTTTCCGGCGTCGTCCGACACCCGGCCCTGACTTCCGCGAAACGGCATCCCTGACCTTGACACTGCAACCCACGCGATGTAGAAAGAGACAGCAAGCTGGCGTCGGCTACACTCTTCTAGCGTTAGACAGACGTAGAAAAGAGATGGAAGACAACGAGGAAGACGTCGTCGCTGACGTCAGTACGTCACTCAAACTTTACAAGTTGAGGGTCGGGAGGATTTGGAATTCACGGACGGTGGATGAATGATTAGCGAGTTATTAAACGGCAACAAGGGTTTAATATAAATGGACTGTGAATAATTATGAATAAGGTGATAATGAAAGTATTTGGTTAAGATGAAAGATGTCATTCGGTTTGTGGTTATGTTGTAGGACTACAATTTAATAAAAAGAATTCAATTCTCTCGAAAATCACATAAAATAATCCAAATCCATTATGAAAATGGTCGATCTATGAAAACCACGATATTCTCGGTCGTTATAATCGTTCATGCGATTAAGAATTTAGTGAAATTTTTTGTCAACTGGGTGACACAACGTAGCGGTCGTTCGCATAAAAATATTGCTACTATGAGTGATAGTGTTGAGCTGTTGAGGAGGATCCAAATTTATCAATTCCACGGCGTTCTCAACAATGGGGTAGTTACCATATGTAATATTTAATGAAATTTTTATTTGTTTACAATATATGACTCTTAATAAGATATATACTGTAATAAAATTCGCCATTTATTATGTAAATATTTCAAAAAAGTTATATAAAATGTTATATGATTCAAATCGACCTCTTCTCTGTGACGTCACGCTTACATACTTAAAGCCGCAAATGTCGCTAGTGTCGTTGTTTTACAGCGATGTGACAGTTGATGGTGATACTGACGCCGTGGACATAACTTTGTTACTATTTATCAACTGTAATACAAAGCGTCGTTACAAACTTGCTCAAACAAAAATAAATAAGTAAAAATACGTGCTAACTTGAGAGCAATCTAACCTAACAAACAAGTTCCCCTTACCCCGCAAGACATACGTCGCACAATATCTTTGTCATACTTCGAGCAGCACGTCGGAGCTAAGTTGCAACGGAAGCGGCAAGGGAATGTCACAGTGTCCGGTATTTTCATTAATTTTTTTCTCATTTAAAAACAAAAATTGTGCAAAATAAAAAAATATGGAAAAATTTAATTTAAAAATACTTGCTTCTAATAAAAAAAAAACAAAAAAGGCGAAGCTACCCCATTGGGGTTGACACCGAGCACAACATGGCGTATATTGAGCAAGGATTTGGGCTCTAAAGCCTTATAAAGTCCAGTTTGTACGTTTCGCGAGGTGATGTCAATTGGCCACCAAGATCATGCGATCTAACACCGTTAGATTATTTCTTGTGGGGATACGTGAAAGATAAAGTTTATAAGGATAATAAAGAACAACAATTGCAGAGATCAAAGTCAACATTGAGTGCGTAATTCGTGAGATTCAGACAAATTTATGCAAAAATGTGATTGAAAATTTTGTCAAAAGATTCGATGTATGCTAAAGTAGTCGTGGTGGACATTTATCGAATATGGTTTTTTATTCATAAATTATAGAACCTCTACAACATATTTCAAATAAAATATTCGGAGTTTTCAGCTAAAATGTGTTTTATTTACAATTTAAAAAAAAATCTTATTAAAAACCCTATACAAAAGCTCAAGGGTACAAATATTTTGTGATTAGCGAAATTTGAGAATTTTTTGTTGAATCTGACACTTGAAGAATGCGAATCCGTTTCTAATATTTTTTTAAAAGTCTTTCATCAAAAGCAATATCGTTTTCTTTCAAATTTTTTTATGGTCTTTCTTTTTTGCTTTCTACTTTGACTAGTTAACCTACTCTATTTCCATCAAAACAACTATAAAGCATGGTAGAATCATAAACGAAATTAACTGAAAGTATAGTGAAGTTAGCAGTATCACCACTATCACAATAACAAAGGTCTTCAAGAAAATACCTTCTACTCTACTTTCATCAAAACATATACAAACCATGACAAAATCACAGCACTGTTTTTATATTTTATATTTCATATACAATGGAAAAAGTGTTAAAGAATTATAAAGAAATTAAATTTTATAAATCAGCCAGCTATGCTTATAACCGTGGAAACATTTTTGACACTGATATTTATCTGTCAGTTACAAACATTTTTTATTTTTCAATTGGTTTCCATAACATTATGTGGGCTGTGAGATTTATTACAACAGATTATTATATCTTATATTTCTTTATTTCTAAATCTATAAAAGATATAATAAAATATTTATATGTATCAGATAGAGAATTTACTCTTCTTCAAAAAGTAAGAACAATCTGCTACTTCCGATTGTCCAATTATTATTACCAAAACCTTTTCAGCTCTTCCCAGTAATGTCCGATTGAGAAATATGTAGTTAAACAGATATTAAGTATTATAGTTTTTGAGATATCGTCCTTTCAACCGACCTACATACACACATACACACACACACACACATACATCCACACGTACACACACACATGTGTGAAAATATTAAAATCGGATTGTAGGCACCTTAAAAAGTGCTTAATCATTAAAATCTGGATATGCGATTTTTTAGCATGAATCCAATACCTCTCTTAGCGAGAGGTAAAAAACACTATAAAATTTGGCACGGTCATCGTCCTACCTACACTATTAGATAGCACGAATAAAATAACTAGTTTAAAAATATACTGAATTATAAAAATAACTTCAATCGATAGACAGTATGGTTAGTAACATTGGGGTTCGTTTTTGATATCCGATAATTGCAGCATTTAAAAAATAACTTGTTAGTCTTAATTTGGTTTTGAATCTACACGAAATTATGTAGTGTATTTCGTCTTTTGGTATTTTCGTTTCGTCAACTATACTATACTGGTATATTTAACTTGTGCATCTGTCTAATCCTAGTATCCATTTTGTACTTCGATTGTTTACATCTTCCACTACCACCCACTATCCAATATCTGTTTTACTTGTTCTAATTAATCCTTAATCCATTTAAATCTTCGTCAATCGTATTAAACATTGGCTTCTACAAAAAACTCTGTAAGGGTGCTACTAATCCCGAAGCCTAGACTCTGATTAAATATTAAAGTGGGTTAAAATTAAATCCGCGAGGCTTGCTATTCAAATACACACGTGTTTCTGGTCGATCGGAATCGAAGGTGAATCCCAACGTTTGTTACGTATCCTTGCGTGTCCTGCTGACGTCACCAGGTACAAGGGTGCAAGCTGAATAAATAAATATAGAAAAGATTACATATATGAAAAGGTTATTTTTATCATAGAATCATGAATCACGCCATGAAAAGTTTCATTCATGTACATGAGGATTATTTGTAGGAAGGTTTTATAAGGACTAAACACGGAATTTGTTTTATGGATTTATAAATAAAAATCTGATGTGGCTAACACAATACCTCCCGCCATTTAATTTTTTTAAACTTTTTTTGACAGTTAAGATGGCATACAATTGTTTGTAATTTTGTTTGAGTTCCATGGCTACCGCTAGAAATCAGCTATCTCCAGAAATATTCAAAATTAATTTTCTCGGTTATGAAATGTCAAAAATAAAATCTTATCACTAATGTAGAATTTAATTCTCTACAACATATTTGAAGTATTTTTTACTAAAATAATTTGGGAACTTTTGCGCAAGGAAAAACTGATTTCCCATGTTAAACGCCTATAGCCAGGTTTTTAATTATTACACTATATATATATATATATATATATATATATATATATATATATATATATATATATATATATATATATATATATATATATACCTATTAGCAGACATCACCGTGAAAATGTTAAAATTGGATCCTAGAGATCTTAAAACGTGATCATTTACCAAAATCTCGATATGCGATTTTTAGCACGATCCCTTTACCTCCCTTATGAATAGTAGCGGGAGGCAAAATGTATAAATATATCTAACGAAGTAAAAATAAATGATTTACGCAAATTTCAGAAATAACTAATATTTTTATCGTAAAGGACGTACTAACGGACGTCATTTCACGAATATACGTAGGTATAGATTATGTCTGTACACGAGTCCGTTATAAACATCTCTCAAATCCTTACAAAAGTTTTCTCGTTCGAATCAAATCAAATCAATAAAGATCAGAACAAAGCACAAACTTACAATTAAATCCGAAATCTTCTAAAATTAATTACTTGGAAGGCTGCAGTCTCAAAAAAGAATTTAATTTCGTCTTTCACAAACAATTTTTACGACTGAAATCACCTGATGTATTTACCTCCTCGATTCTTAAAACTTTTATCGCTCTGTTGAAGGATGGAGAAAAAGAATCAATGTTTTCAATTTTTAAAAGTTCTGGAAATTTTACTACATCGTAAAAAAACACAGGTTCGTAAATATCAAGCGAGAAAACAAGACGATATTTAAAGATCTTTGCCATGTGTTTGATTGAAAGCAAAAAATAAATTAACATACGACTATTTACTTAGCCGGCCAATGGACTCGAACCGAAATATTTCAGATTATAATGCTTAGATATTTTGCCATATATACCGAAATATGCACTTTTATACGAGCCCAAATGTATGTGTACCCTCTGAAAAAAATATATTAACAGCAAGAAGAAATAAGTTCTTAGATTACAATAGTTATTTTTATTTTATTTATTAATAAAATTTATCATTTTAACAATAATCTACGGGTAAATATATGACAACAGACACGTGCTATTTTTTTTTAGTTCCAACAGTAAATAATACAATATTTATGTTAGTATTATCTATAAAACTGAAGGTAAGGAAACTGACAATATATTCAATACATTACTATAATAAATTTTATTTTTTAGTAAAATTATTTGCAGTGATATTTATTATATTAAAAACAAGAATAAATAAACTTCTGGATGCTATGATTATTACTCCAATTCAACAAATTTTGATATGGTGTATTAATAGAGTGTATAGAACTTGAATACATTGCTTATAATAAAATTTCTTAGGTTTAATAATAATTTATTTGCAAATAAACCATTGTCTGCATGTAACAAATGTTTTCGTCTTCAATAATTAGAAAATATTTTTTATTAAAGTAATAAAATTTAAGATGGCAATTAACTGAGTATAGTGTCAGTTACCTTTACCCTCAGTTTTAAATACTAACATAAATATTGTATTATTTACTGTCGGAACGAAAAATTTTGGGACTTGTCTTTTGTCGTCGTATATTTGTCCGTAGATTATTGTTTAAATGAGAAATTTAATTAATAACATTGTACACTTTATTAATACATAAAATAAAAAAGTGCCTAAATATAGTTTTAAATATTGTAACCTAAAAATTTATTTTTTATTGCTGTTAATATATTTATTTCAGAGGGTACGAATACATTAGGGGTTGGGCTCTTATGTATACATTATAAATTGATACATGTACATAGATTACCAAAATATATTTATACATACAATGGCTTCAAATAGCGATTAATTAATGCTACTTGTGGTGTACCACAAGGCTCGCACTTGGGTCTCTTATTGTTTAATATCTACGAGGGTCATTTCATAAATGTTCTACTCAATTGTTAGTTTATTCATTTGTTTATATTTATTACACTATCTCTTTTCAATCCTTCCATATAGTCTCCCTGCTATTCAATGACCAAGTCCCAACGTCTGGGAAGCTTTACTATTCCATCCACGACACCGACACTGTTCATCTGTCGAATGGCATGGGTAACAGCAGCATGAAGTTCTTCTTTTGTTAAATGTAAACAATCGTTATGTTATTAGAGTCTGGCGTATGTAGAACAATTATTATCCACAATTTATATGGAAGAACATTAATCTTGAAGTAATATTAGATTCCAAATTGTTACGAAATGTCCATATGGTTGTTCAATTCATTATCTGAGCTCAAAAATAGTTTTAAATAAAGTTAGGTTAAACCGTGGGATACTCTATATAAATACTAGTGAAATTATTATCTTGTCGTTAAAGGAATTATTAAAGTAAATGTGGTTTAACGACTGTAATTTAATTACGGACTTACTAGCATTTTAATTATTATTGCAATCATTAATGTCAAAGAACAATGAATAAATTTCAAACTAGATTAATGATAATGAACCATAAGTAATAATAATTACGCTTTCCATAAATCATACTTTGATTGTAATTGTCGAAGAAGAATGTTATTTACTGTTTATATTAAAGTTCAACAACTTTATCACAGACCTTGGTAAAGGATTTTTTTCTCACATTAAATATATTTATGTATATAAAGTCTCGATTAAATTGCAAATTTTAAGATTTAGCATAAAATATTATATAAAATTCGTTGAGTTTTTAACTCAATATTGAATGGGTCTATCTCGAATTTGGTCAGTCAAATGATGAAATTTGATGTAATTTTTTTCAAAATACAAACATGAAATAACCTATTCAAATAAATTTCTGTTTTACTGCGTATACTGCGAAAAATTAAATCTAATTATTAAAGATGGAAATTATTGAGAAGGTACTACATATAAGACAATTCTCTCGGGAAAATGTGTAGGACTTAGGGATACAACGTCTAATAGAATTAAAGCTAGTATTACTAATAAAGGCGGTGTAACCTAATATTAAATGGCGGAATACTTGAATAACATATTCAGTTTTTGTATGTTTAAAATCTATATTTTAAACTAATCGAAGGAAAGTTGTAGAAATTTTTCACCATTTACGTAGGTTTTATAATTAGTTGTATTATTATTACAATATTTGTGTTTTGTCTGGCAAAGTACGTGTAATTTTCGGAATATTTACACGATGCATTTCTATGACTATATCATTCATTAAGTTATAAACCAATAAGAATGCGTAATTTTCCTTAGATACCACGAACCTTTGTATATTCGAATATACCCACCTTCGTATATTCACTTACAGGTGCGTTTAATTATTTTGTTCTACGTATTCCGACTCAGAACGGTTAATGTCATTTTGAATTATATTTACGGAGCATAAAGTACAATCTTTTCTTTCGAACACAGTATCGAGTACATAAATTGAGTCTGTAGTCAGACTTTGAGGAGAAAAATCGTGCTTTGTGTGCCTTAAGTAGATATCTGAAATGACTCTGACAGCTCCAAATGCACCGAAACAAATAATTATTTGGATCACAAGCTTGTTTATTTGAAATACGAGCATTTCAATATAATATTCCATACTACCATAGGCTACAGATATTTAAAAATATTGGTTATGTGGCATAGTTTCTGTCAAAAAAATATGCTGTAGGCCACTGTTCAATTTAATTTTTACTTATTAATTTATTTTATATTCATGATGTAGTCTACCTATATACAACTCGACAATCGAAAATTCTCCACATACTTAACGTGTTGCCTATAGGAAATACCGAGCAACACGTTTCGTGTAATCGAGAATTTTTAATCGTCTTGTTGTATAATATATGAATATAAATTAACAATAAACATCATACGAGTATATTACTTTCTTCCTGTAATACTAAAATGTTTGTTATCACAAAAGAAATTGCAATTTTATTGTTTCTATATTTGTTTCTAACTCTCCAGAATTAGGAAGTTGAACAAACCAATTCTTTATCTGAGGTCATAATAATGTCAACTTTACAGATTACAGAAACGGCGGCCATTTTCTTTATTTGTAAACAGATCTGGCTGGAAATAACTTGAGACTTGTAGGTCGAGCGTATGTGTATATTCACTGACCCACAAATTATTATTATTTATTTTACTTAGAGTGAGTCACTTTTGGACTTTGCATACTTCAATGATTTATCCGGACTATCAGTTTATTTTCGAAATGATGAATCATACACTGAATATATTTGACGTTCATAATCTGACAATCAGGTTCTAAGCGTACTTCGATTTCACAATTTCTGCGTGGACAAAAAGGAACCTCGTGCATTTTGTGGTACATTTTATGTGAATTTTTTTTGGTTGTATTGACTTTGAAATGTAAAAGTAAATATATGTGATATGAAATGTTTATGTAAGAGGATTTCCTGAATTTGTTTATGTAAAAATCATAAATATTTATATATCTATTTTGAAGGTAATACGGTATAATTAAATCAGTTAATTTTTCTCGTAAAATTGCTGTTTTTGCAATACCGATGCATTTTACTAAAATTTTCAACCATGTTTATAGATACATTCAAATTAATTTTTCTAATTCATGACGTATGTACACAAGTTTGGTGAAAAAGTTACACCTCATAAAATAGAAAGATTTTTACCTTCCGTCACCAGAAGAAGAAATGATTAGATTTTGGTTATAATTGGTCAACGTCAACCAGAAGTAGCCTCATTTGTATATTTTAACAGTTATTTTGAATTTAACGTTATTATAACTTAAAGAATATATTATACTCTATACGATTTGATTGCATTTTATACTTGATATTCAATAGATATAGAGTTAAGGAATTATAAAGAAATAAAATTTCATAAATCAGCCAGCTATCTAACCATGCAAACTCCTAATATATTCATATAATTCAAATTCACAGATGTCAGTATGAATGAAAAGTAAATGAATGTAGCAGAGATGAGGATGTTGAGATAGATGTTGGGGAACACACGGAAAGATACGGTTAAGGAATGAAAGAATAAGGGAAATAAATCTAGTGTAAAATGTTTCTAGAACGATACAACAGAGACGATTACATTGGTTTGAATATGTCATAAGGAGAGATGAAGAATATATTGGAAGAAGAATGAACAGCTTGGTAACAGAACATTGAAGAAAGAGACCAATTGACTTGAGACTTGAGAGAAAAGGAACTGAATGAGAACGACACGCAAAACAGAAATGAATGAAAGAAGAAAATAAAAAATAGCGACCACTAACGAATGGGAAAAGCTAAAGAAGAAGAAGAAGACGATGTGAGTGTCAAATGCAATTTGCATAGTTTGTTTACGAAATAATTTTACTGGAAATTTAGAATATTTTGCAAGAGAATTTATGTATGGAATTTATACATAATACCCAGGATTTACGGAAGGTATTATACTTGCCACATCAAATATTTTATAACTGTTGTTCGTTTTGGTATTCCCAGCCATTATTGTATACTTTCCTGTTAAGAAATGCGCAAAAGTCTTCAATCAGTCGCGCCTGAGGAACATTTGGGGGATTATACTCTCTCTCTCTCTCTCTCTCTCTCTCTCTCTCTCTCTCTGTGTGTGTGTGTGTGTGTGTGTGTGTGTGTGTGTGTGTGTTATCTATAAAATGTTGGCTCTGCAGCATCTGGTCTACTGGTTACATTATTTCTTTTTCAAAATTTTAAATTATTTACGACCAAAGTTCATCTTTAAAAATTGAAATTGTCGAATTAATTTGCGCGATGACATTCTAACTTTGTCTTGAGTACTTTGAATGAGTCTGCTGGTACGATTTAGGGGCAAATGTTCGGGTTGCCCAGTTTTTGGTAAATCAATACATATTACACCTTCTTCATATTCCCGTATAGTTCGGTAAATAGTCGTCTGTCCAATTTTTTGATCTCCAGAAACGTTATCATTCTCATGTTCCGGCTAATCTTTCCAATTAACCTTTAGATAGATTTGCATAGGTATTTCAATTTTGTATAATCTTTCAAAAAAAAAACCGCGAATTTTAACATGGTGTTAGTATAGTATTAAATCTTATTTAGTGATATATATTTTTTTATTTCTAATTATGGTCTTGACTTTCGTCATGCGACCTTTATTACAAATGAGTACATCTAGAGTTTTATGTTACAATCTGTTAGAAATTCAGTTATTTCATTGTAATGTTTTTCTGGCTCCTTGAGGGTGTTCATCAGCGTCTTCTTCGTTTGTTGTTGTAGTAATATTCTATGCTGTAGTATTTTGTGCAATGGTTGACTATATGTTCCATGGTTTCGGGTGTATTACATGTCAGTCGGGTGAATCACTGATTTTTATTTTATGTTTTAAATAGTTTGTCCATGTCCAATTCTCATTCTTATTATATTCTTTATGTTTTTTTGCTACTTTGCAGGTTTTTGTACCATGTTTTTCTTTGTATTGTGGGTTGCAGATCATAATACCATTTTGCTTTTGTTTGTGCGTCACTGCTGTATTGTTCTTGCCATTCATTAATAGTATTTATTTTAATTATGTTGAGTATGTCTGTACTTGATATTTTTATTTCTGTTTTCGGTTGTTGTACGTCTTTTGCTGCTCCGTCTGCCATCTCATTTCCTAGTAGTCCTATATGTCCTGGTATCCATTGTAATTTGATGTTCATTACCTTCTTCGTTTGTTCTTCTATTTGGAAGTATATGTCATTAGCTATTTTATTTTTTATTAGTAGGTTATTCGTAGTTTATAGTATTTGTAGGGCAGTTTTCGAATCTGACAGTATCACGTAGTTTTGGTCTTTGTTATTTTGTATATAGTAGAGTGCCAGTTCTATTCCTTTTAATTCTGCTGTTGTTATTGTTGCTTCGTTAGGTAATCATATTTCTATCGTTCTATTTTCTGTTTTATTGTAGCATGCTGCACCTACGTATTTATGATAGTGATATAATTTGGAGAGTTAAATTTTTGTTACATACCTTATTGAAAATGTCAACCTTTTGCTTGTCATTTCGAATATTAAAATGACGTTCTTTTTCGCATTAGTGCGAAAAAATAATAGTTCAGTCAATAATCATTCAATTCCTATTTGCTTATTTTATTTTGAAGGTGATAGTAAAGTATTCTAACTATTTATTTTCATTTCCACGTAGGAATTGCGATAAACTTTCTTTGACAAATTATTCTGGCAAAATGCCGTCTTCATTGAAAACTAACGACAGCAATTTTTAATGTTGCAACAAATTTAACCTTAGTTTCATACAGTTATGATTTCTTATTTTACGGGAACATAATTCTTAGTTTCGGCATATATCTGACATGTTTTTCCAAAGTTACACTAAAACGCAACTTTGTTTGATTCTTAGAACCGGAATACTATTTCTGGAAACGGATTTATTTTTACGATGCTGGAGAATAATGGAATATAAACATTTCTCAACAAATTACGCCGAGAAAAGATGGAAACATATTTTATTATAATTTATAGCTAGCAAATAGATTTTATATGAGGTTGGTTGTTATAATTAAATTTCAATGGTTAAAACGTTAAGTAATCAGCAATTTTCAAATAATACGAAAAAAAAATTGTTTTGATTTTGGTGCATTATAGTTTTCTGTTAAAAGTTGTTTATAATGTTTTATTGATATTGCTCAAGAAAAATGATAATGATTTGCAAAACAAATAAACAAGTTGTAGCTATTTGAACATTTGAAGGTCAATATACATACGATTGAACAGTCATTTAAATAAACAAAACTGTATAATCAATTTTGAAAATAAGAACTACATTCTTAACAAAGTTTAAAGTAGTGTTCGTTTTTTAAAACAAAGAAATTTATCTGTTACTCGTCAATTTTATCATAACCTTTTTTTATACAAATGTACAAATGTCCAATCGTATATTAACCTTCAAATGTTTAAATAACAACAACTTGTTTTTTTGTTTGTTGTTGTAAATCAATTGAAAATAACATTATTAACACAATTAAAACGGCAATAAGATAATCTAATGTTGACATTTGACATTTAGCATTTGTTCTTGAATAATGTTTTCGGCTAATAATTGATAGTTATGTTTATTAACCTAATTTAAAAAATGATAGCTTTAATAAGCGTAAAAGCATTAGCGAAGCTTCCTCATTCTTAAAACTTGGACTTCGAAACAGAGATACAAAATCTGATGTGGCCAAAACAATACCTCCCGCTATTGTATGTGTTAATTTAAATACAGGGTGTATCACGGAAAGTGAAACATATGCGTTTAACATGGGAAATTAGTTTTTCCGTGCGCATTGCCCCCCTAATTATTTTAGACAAAAAGTTTCAAATGGATGTTGTAAAGCAAAAATTTCTATATCCGAATCAATAAAAAAAATCATTTTGGCTACTTAATAACTGCAGAAGTAAAATTTGAAAATTCACGGAATTATAATTTAATAGTACCTATTAGCCATGGAATTAGAAACAAGAGACAAACAAAAGCGTGATATTTTATTACGTCAAAGTATTAGTATCATTATTCTGACACTAACGTAATAAAACGTTATGCTTTTGTTCGTCTCTTGTTTCTAATACCATGGCTAATATTATTAAACTGTAATTCCGTGAATTTTTAATTTTTATTTCTGGAGTTATGAAGTAGCCAAAATGATTTTTTTCTTTAAACGTCATAAAAGTAGCATCTTTTGTGACTTGATTCACAAGGTAGAAATAAAATAAATAAATATCCATAGAAACTATAAAGATCAACGAATAAGAAGTAACTTTAATAAAATAAATCTGTAATATCGCCCTAAATGTCACTATAACACGCTAGGTAACCCAAGAATAAAGTTACTTTGAGGAAATAACATTATTAAAGACTAGCAGACTTACAGTTTACAATTACAGGGACGGTAATGAGCATAAGAATACTTAGAATTAAAGTGTTAGATTTCCATCCAATTGAACAACTTCAGGGGACGTACATTATAATACTTCAAATTGCACAGTTTTTATTTAAACGTCAAAACGTGAATATTTTCAATATTTATAACAAAAAGTGAACAAATAAGTATCCATAGCTACAGGGCAATTGAAATCGCAAACGTAATTTACGTAAAATGTAACGTCAGTAGTAGATATTTTTCTTTACATATCTACGTTTGAAGAAAAAATATAATGTGTCATTCGGAGTAAGTGTCTTTGTGTGCCTCGCCGGCACCTAACTAACCTAACCACAGATTTATTTAAAGGGGACCGACATTGTTGGCAATTCCATGATAAAATATTAGCCTTTATGTCCGAAAGTAAATCATCACTTATTTGAACGCAAATCGGATGGTATATATTCTCACATCGGCCGCACTTCACACCGGGGTTTCGTGCATTGACGACGCGACTGCACTTTGCGCACACTACCATTGTTAAAATTGTTAAAATGAAAAAGTTCAAATTTACTCACAGGAGACCGTCCCACACTTTAACACAGGGTGTAGATGAAGAGTCACAAAAAAATGGATTTTTCTGATGCAAATTACACAAAAACAGACTAATATAAACCAATAAAAGATTGATTTTACTACAGAGCAGATTTATAAACGTGCTACTAGCAATAGTATAAATGTTAATTATAATAAATTCGCACGGAAAACTGATTTCCCTTGTTAAACTTTCCGTGATACACCTGTATATGTGTATTACTCGTTTATCTGATATTTTTTCTGCAAAAATATATAGGACTAATTTTGCAATGTTTTCCCTGTTAAATCACCTATTTGTTGTCATAATAGTTTATTATGTTTCTCCCGATATTCCCGATATATGTATTTAGTTGTACTTTTTATTTATTTAAGAAGTTTATAAAAAATAGCTTCACCCATTTATATACCTCTTTATGAGTTTTTTTCTCTTTTTACCTCTCGCTAAGAGAGGTATTGGATTCATGCTAAAAATCGCATATCCAGATTTTATTGAATAAGCACGTTTTAAGGTCCCTACAATCCGATTTTAACATTTTTACGATGATGTCTGTGTGTGTGTGTGTGTGTGTGTGTGTGGATGTATGTGTGTGTGTATGTATGTAGGATGTTGGAAGGACGATTACTCAAAAACTATAAGACTTTAAATTTGTTTAACTACGTATTTCCCAATCGGACATTCATGGGAAGATCTGAAAAGGTTTTGGTAACAATTGAACAACCGGAAGTAGAAGATTCTTGAAAAAAAATCTTTTAAATAATATTTTTTGAAATTTTTTCTTGATAATATTAAAGAAAAATAAATTTTCTTTCTGATACATTTAAATATTTTATAATATATTCTATAGATTTAGAGATGAAAGAAATATAATATGTAAAATAATCTGTTATAATAAATTTTACAGCCGAAAGAATGGCCATGGAAAATAGTTGAAAATTTAATTTTTTTGTAACTGACAGATAAATGTCAGTGTCAGAAATCCGAAGACATTACTGAAGAGTTTTTCTGGGAAGTACATACATTATATTATTTCTTAATGTATTAATAGAATTGGAAACATTTCGAAAAATTAGAAGAGGACAAAATTTCTTCATCAAAAATGAATTTAAAATTAAACAATCTAAATATATATGGAATAGATATATGCGTAAGTAGAATTTTTGGTGTAGAGTATACAAGAAATGTTAAATACAATAGGGAGCGAGCAGTCATATGATTTTGTTGGCCTTGACAAGCAGATATGGAGGCCCATGTCAGAATGATAGCTAGTAATTATGTATAAATTTCTCATTCTAAATTTAGTGATTTTCCAATTCCATGTGGAGCAGAATTAAATGTTAAATATCTAAGGCATACAAGTAAATTTTAAACTCCTGGTGATAAATTGACGTAAATTTAGAAAATCTTAAAAATTTTAATGAAAAATTCTAACATTTGACATCTATGTACATAATTACTAATTATCATTGTGAAACGGGCCCACACATCTGCTTGTGAAGCCCAAAAATGTAACATTACTGTTCGCGCCCTATACTTATGTAACCAAAAAAAGGAAGTGGCGAGAGGTATTGTGCTGGCCACAACAGATTTTTTATGTTAGCTAATTTCCAACATAATTGTTGTCTGTAACAAGAAAAACATTTTTTTTGTGTTATTTATTATAACTGTTCTGTACTGTTATTAGGATCTTGTCCATGTTGTATAGCCACTTTTGTAAATAAATAAATAAATAGCATGTCTAAAGAAGCTATATCTTATACTATAGTGTACTAGATGAGTCGATTCTCATACTTTTACAATGTATGCGACCACATTAACCATTGCCCGTTAAAAATAGAATTGGCGGGAGATAATATTCTATCCAAATATTTTTTCTTCCAAGAGTTACCATCTGACAGCTGACAGGCTGGCATTCACGAACACTTCCACAATTTAATAAAACCTTTCTTTTTCCTTTTCTTATCTTTGTTGTGACGCTGTGCCTTGGCAGTTCAAACCAGCCTTCGGAATCTTCCGCATGCTGGGTTGGAAACATGAAAGATAGAAAGAAAGTCCGTTTCGCAGATCGCAGCTGGCCGGCGGCTGACCAACGCGTGGCCACACTTGCGTCAATGGATTCGCGATTCGAGTATTTTTTGCGTGACGTATCGCACCGCGGCAGATTCGCATTTTCTATCAATGCTATTTATATTCGCGTGTTGATAAACGCCGGATTTAAACAGGACGCTATGTTTATGCTAAATATAATGGGTTTCAAGATTTAAGAATGGAAATACGGGTCCTACACCCAGAAAAATCTGATGCGACCAACAGTTTACAGTAAAAATTTTGAAAGATGTCCGATCAAGGTCACCTGTATCATGAACGAATTAACAAATTGGCATACATTTATCTCTTTCCTTTGCAAAGGCTATAAGCGTGTACGGTAAGGATAGATATAATACGCTTGTCTTTCAAAAATTCATATTGTTTCGACTAAGCTAGGACATTCCACTTTAAAACGATGCTCGTTGTTGATAATACTTTCGTTGTAACGTAAGTTTATTTATTAATTCAGATACATCACCTTAATTCATAGCCGTACGAATAACATTATTTTCTGTCAGAGTTACTGACACAGACATTGTGTCAGTATCTTATTTTTCACTTATTTGGTTTTACATTTGCTAATAAACTTACCAGTTTACTTATTTTTGAATTTTGAATTATTTTATTGTAACATATATTTTTATAATAATAAAATAACAGTAGTATCTTATATACCCTCATAAAAACTAAGCAAACGACACTACTGAATTTGTCATTTGCTCCAAAGATCTGAATTCATACAATTCGTACACAACCTTGATCGGACATCTTTTAAAAATTTTACTGTACCTTCCGTCAATTCTATGCGTATTGTACAAATTCCATCTTTCAATCAGAACCGAAAGAAACGGATTAAAGAATATGGTACTACAAACGTCAAGAATTGAATAAAATCAAGAAAAGTATGTTGATTTTCTGTTATCTGCATAAAAGTTAATCCAATAATGCGGTCAGCGAAGTATTTATTTTTCAACACTTTAATATCGTGTTTATTTTAATGCAAGGTTACAATATACGTAAATTTCTCCAAAATTCACATGCTTTTAAAAATTACTTACGTCAAGAAAAACTTTCCCAATGGTAGACGTGCAGATTACGTCCCATATTTAATTTTTTTCTACGACTTTATATCTTTGCTTCTAAATATGGTTTTGATAGCGCATATTTACATACGAAGTGTAGTTAGTGTACTAGGGTTGCGATGGTAATTTTCGTGGCCACAGTTTGCCCTCAAAGGATTACGAGTTAATTAAATTCTCTTATTATTGCTGAAGTGCCCAGTACGGATGCAACAGTTATGTTTTTACTGATCGATAATTTAAATTTAAAAATATGTTGGTAGTTATCCTACTTCCGTAAATCTTGTCCTTCCAGGATTAGGCTCTTTGTTTCTGCTTCTTTGTTTTGAGTACAAAAAATCCAAAGATGTATGAAATCAATAAATTTTGTTTCGAACATTTTTACAAACCGCATCTCTACATCTTTTTATCTTCAATATTAATTTCCCTAACACCTTTAATTTAATGAGAAATACAAACGGCCAAATTCTTGTCGAAGTCCTTGAGGAACTCCCAAGATCCTTAAGGAACTCCCAAAATCCATGAGGAAGTCTCAAAATCCTTAGAAAATCCCGATTCCTGAGGAACTCTCAAGATCTCTAAGGAACTCCTAAGATTCTTCAAGATTCCTCAGGAACTCCCAAGATACTTAAGAAATCCCTGAAGAACCTTCAAGATCCTTTAAGAACTTTTGAGGTTTTTTAGGAACTATGGAGTCCTTGAGTACCTCTAGAGATCCTTGGAGACTTTTGGAAATCCTTGAGAAACTCTTGAGATTCTTTAGAAAGTTTAGAGAACATTCAAAAGACTGTAGGGTGACCAATGCTCTACCTACATAGTAGGGTACGCAATGGATGCTAATCACATATGCACAAAGTATTAAATAAATTTCTGCAATGGTATTCTGACTTTAGAAGGAAGAACACAATGAGACTTAAATTGTATAAATATCTCAAGAATTATTGAAAAATTCGAAAAACAATTTAAAGACTCTGCTTAAGAGAAGTATATAACATGTTTTTCAATTTTTTATTTTTTTTAATATTGGAGAATTATGATATGTGTTTTTCGAAATTATTTATTGTGGCGTTACGGTTTCTATAGGTGATATTGTTTATTTATGTTTACAGTAATGAGTAATAAAATATTTACTCATACGTCCGCGTATTGTGAGTTTCCTGCATTTTTTTAAAAAATTGACTGAATAAAGTCTTGTTTTTTACCTCTCGCTAAGAGAGGTATTGCATTCATGCTAAAAATCGCATATCCAGATTTTATTGAATAAGCACGTTTTAAGGTCCCTACAATCCGATTTTAACATTTTTACGATGATGTCTGTGTGTGTGTGTGTGTGTGTGTGTGTGTGTGTGTGTGTGTGTGTGTGTGTGTGTGTGGATGTGTGTGTGTGGGATGTTGGAAGGACGGTTACTCAAAAACTATAAGACTTAAAATTTGTTTAACAACGTATTTCCCAATCGGACATTCATGGGAAGATCTGAAAAGGTTTTGGTAACAATTGGACAACCGGAAGTAGAAGATTCTTGAAAAAAAATCTTCTAAATATTATTTTTTGAAAATTTTTCTTGATAATATTAAAGAAAAATAAATTCTCTTTCTGATACATTTAAATATTTTTATACATATTCCATAGATTTAGAGATAAAAGGAATATAATATATAAAATAATGTTGTAATTAATTTTACAACCGAAAGGATGCCATGAAAAATAGTTGCAAATTTAAATTATTTGTAACTGACAGATAAATGTCAGTGTCAGAAATAATGAGTAATGAAAGAAAAATGTACTTGGAGAATCCCTTAATTCTTGATCTGTGACTATTATGGAGATGACAAGTCTAGGTTGAAGGACTTAAATTTGTTTCAAACATTATGGGACAATGTACACCAGTACTGTAGACCAGAGTAACTTTGAATTGCGAAAAAGCTATCAAATTCTTCTCAAGTAAGTTGTAAATATTGACAAAATTACACATCGATATAAGAATAATCGGAGTGCAATTTATCCGTCACTTTATTAAAGGGAATTAGTGTTATTTAGATATAACAAGTATGAAAAAATAAAATGTAAAAGAAGATATGTAAGAATAGATGCACAATCCATATATACATTTTAGACCGCCCAAAATTAATGTTTTTACTAGAAGAATATGAAGAGAAAGTAAACAAGGTTGTTCGAATTGAAAATTGCTGTTACCAGCCTAATATTTATATATGGTAAACTCTACTTTGTAATTTATTGTAACATAATTTATGGTAAAATATCTTTGTTGAGACATGCTATTATTGAATAATAAAGAAGTTTATACGTCATAGATTTATATGAATATATTATTTGTATTTATAAAAATATTCTTTGCTTTATGCATACAGCCAGGTAAAATATACGGCGAGAGGTTATGTGCTGGCCACATCAGATTTTCTAATTTGTAATTACACTATTTCCTCTAAAATAAATAGGTATAAAGATATCGCCAATTTAAAATGTTAATATTGTATTTATTATGCTCAGAAATAAAAGTGGGCTCCCGGTATAAGATAAGATTACTATCATTTTTTTTTCTGGTATTGTAGGTTGAAATTGTTAACTGTTGTGAAATGTCTATGTGAAAAATATGTAAGTTAGTTATCTGCTAATCAGAGTATTGAATATTTGTCTGTCAGCGACCCATTTCGTGGTTAGGGTAACCACACCATTCTACAAATTGTTTTTTCACAATTACTTTTAAGACAATCACCCTACGTCAACAGTTTTTCTTTAAAAAGTCTGTAATCATATATCTCGTGGTAATCCGTCTAATTGCATTTTCTTTTCATTTTTGCCTGATTACATTTGTGTTCTGCAAACGGAATGCATTCTGCATCCTTATTATATCTGAGATAAAGAAGTCATCTACAGCCGAGTTGAGTTCCGTATGCACTTAACCGAATTAAAGTCGTATGACTGCGAGTCTACTGTGTGCAACAGCTTAATGGAAAGTGCCATGGGCCTTTAAATGATGCGAGGTAGTTGTTTACATTCAGTAGTGGAGATGAAAGATTTTACAAGTGGTTTGCAAACTTTATAAGTTTTATAAATAAAGTAAATTAGGTATATAGATATTATCAAAATGGGGTCTCGTGGTCGTTAGCTTGAGTGTCTGGTCGTGAATCTAGGGATCCGGGTTCGATCCCGACCGACGCCACAATAATTACTCCCGTGGTGCACTTTCCACGCCAGCCATAAGTGTTCATTACGTGGTACCCACACGGTACGAATATGACATCATCATTACCGATATCTGTGTACAAAAGCATACTGGCACACCCAGAAATGGATAATATACCATTGGGGTACATTTATATTTATTCATATACGAGTATTTAATAATATAAAATCGATTGCATTGTTTTTAAAGTAACACAAAGATATTTGTTTTTATTTTACCGTATGTTCGAGTTAAGCAGTTGTGAAGTCAAAAATTAATGAAACAGAATTACAGGACGATCATACCACAAACAAATATAAAAACGAATGAGTTGAACAATACAAGTAACTCAATCCAAAAATATTTCGTTAACATACTCTTAAATTTAGATAAGGAGTCGCCAAATATGTCAATGTCAATAGTACATGATACACTGTTATATGCTACACAGAGTTGTTTTATTGGAGATTTCAATTCATAATTAGTCCTAGCTATTTTACAATGAAATGGTACTTTATTTCTTGAAGTGACGCATGGAACGTGAAATGGTATTAGTTCAAGACTACATGGGTCATCAATACAATTATTAATCAATTTGTATAAGTAGAGAGATAATTGTAAATTTCTTCTGCTACTTAATGGCACCAAGTTCACTTCAGGCAATAAAACAGAATAATCATGGGTAAAGTTAGGATATTGTCCATGTATTTTAAAATAACAATATTTGATGAATTTATGCTGAACAGATATATATTTATGATATATTGGATTCCAGACTTGTAGACAATATTCTAGCTTAGAGCGGGCAAATGCACAATACAAGCTTTTTAGTATAGTTGTTTTTCAGAAAGACCGACAATTTCTAATTACAAATCGAAGATTTTTGAAGGATGATCTTACGGTAAATGTGTACATTAAATGTTAGTTTTATGTCAAATAAAATCCCAAGATCCTTAAACTGAGTTACTTTCTCAAATACGAAACAGTAAACATCAAAAAGTGAGGAAATTGCAACTGAATCAACAATGTATAAATGAAAATATATTTCATTATTCCAATGAGTATGTTTCTTTCTTATAATCAACATAGTATTCCAAATCAAAACAACTATAATCTCATAATCTGAAGCATTTCTGCTGAAAAATTTTCAGAATGCAAAAGCGTAGGCACAAATATTTCCAGCGTCCAGCGTTGAAATGGAACACCCATTCGTTTATTCTTTTTTCTCTGATTCAGTTGAGAATGTGGTGTTATTGTTGAATGGAACTTAGTGTTTACGAGATATGTGAAAACTTTGGTTTAATTCCAGTGATTTATGGTAGTTTAAAATTATTTAATTTATGGGTCGTTGTAGTTGATATACGAGCTTGCGTTTCAAATTTTGAGGTATAGAAAAGCAAAATTAGACGTATTAATTTTGTAACGGGGAAGTTTAAAATACATAGGAATGTCATTGAAAATAAAAATACCGAAGTTTCAATTTGTGAGTAGTGGACTGTTCTTCGTATCTCATCATCCATAATTGAACGCTTGGAAACAATCTTTTTTACGATGTGTTAGCAGACTCAAATACTTACTTAAGAAATTAATTCTCTGGGTTACAGTGACGTTCCTGGATTATCCACTTACCAACTTTTAAGTAATTCACAGAAATTTGTAGAATATATCTTCCAAAAATTGTGCCGCACAGACAAATGTTTTATATTCTGACGTCAATGTGTGGTTTCTATTCTAATGCAATGTGTTTGATAGATACTTGTCATAGTTCTAAGATCCTTTTTTGAAAGCTAATAGCTCTTTGGTGTTTGTAGACGACGGTGAAATGAATTTCTTTGATTGACTAACAAGGTGGGGTCCACCTTGTTTAACTCCTTTTTACCTCTCGCTAAGAGAGGTATTAGATTCATTCTAAAAATCTCACATCCAGATTTTAGTGACTAAACACGTTTTAAGGTCCATAGAATCCAATTTTAACATTTTTAAGATATCCGTGTGCGTGTGTGTGTGTGCAATTTATCAAATACTATTAGACGAAAGACCTGTTTAACTATAGATTCCACAATCTAATCTTAATGGGACGAGTTGAATAGGTTTTAGTAATAATTGGACAACCGGAAGTAGTAGCATCTTAAAAAAATCTTATAAATATTATTTTTTTGAAAATTTATGTTATTACAAATATTAAAGAACATAAAATGCACTATTTTCTAATACATTTAAATTATTTATTATATCTTCTATAGAATTAGAGATAAAATAATCTGTTGTAATAAATCACAGCCCAAACAACTCCATGGTAACCAGTTGTATAATGTTTTTAAATGTCAAAAATCGAAAGACATTAATGAAGGCATTTTCTGGGAAGGACATTTAATATTTCTTATTGTTTTATTAATGAAATATTTAAAATTATAGGTATATTACAGAAATACCGCCAATCCTGTTAATGAATTGGAAGAATCTCAAACATTTAGAAGGGTAGGAGAATTTATAAAAAATATCTAAATATTAAGAACAGATCTACTAAGAATGTTTGATATGTACAAGAAATGTTAAATGTTTCATAGAATTATTTTATAAAATTATTTTTCACTTCTGTTCCGTTAAAATTATATAGTTAAACGTTATGTATTTCACATAAAAAAATCATTAATATTTTGTTAACGTTTTGTTACAAAAACATTTTTCTTTGTCTCATTTTTTTTTTTTATGAGTCCACAAGAAGGTTCAGTCCTGTAAAACGGTAATTTGGCTCACTTTTTAGCGAGCTTATTTGCTTTTTCATTGTGTTGAACTCCCTCGTGGCTAGGTACCCATCGAAAAGCGACGTGGTGTGTTCATGCAATTCTAGACTAGCCTTGACTCATAAGTGAAGGTACCTAATACCCTAAGTTAGTCGCGCGGGTGACATACGTCACCCACTCTACTGTAATAAACGCTAGAGATTATTTCTGAAATTGTATAAATCCATAGGTCTAAGGAATAATAGTAGCTATATATTTCTGAATTCTAACACAACGACGTTGATCAAGGTGAGACTGTAGCTGATAGTGGTCATTAAAAATTCATGGTTGACACTAGTCACCCACGCAACTAATGATGTACCTGTTTCCAAAGGTGGAACTTTGTATTTACGTTTAAATAAAAAGTGCATAGTCAATACACTCATTGCTGGCGTGGAGAATGCACCACACATGGCATTTTTGCGCCATTTAGTATTCGAAATACTTATTTTGGCGTCGGTTGGGATCAAACCCGATTCCCCAGATTCGCAACCAGACACTCAGACACGCGGCTACGAGACCCCAAAGAATGAATATATTAAATATCCTAATGTGTGGCAAGTTTATAACAATAGTGTTTAATTTTCATCTAATATATTTGTATTTTGAATAAAAACTTTAAATATATACCCATTAATTTCGGATATGTTACTATATATTACATTTCAGCTGAGTGACGTATGTCACCCACGCGACTAATCACGTCAGTATAAGGCACGCGACTAACGAAGGGTTAAAGAAGCCTGTAGTCTAAATTTATAGCAAGAAAAATTGGTATTTCACCGAACGGGTCTCCGAACAATTATCAGATATACCCAGTTTGACCATACCATATATCTTTCTTATGGTTATTTACTTATTTATAAAGTTTTAGTTTGAAGGTGTAATTTCTGATGTAAAGTCTACCCCTTTCGTGTTAAACTTTCGTGATGTGGTCCACTATTCATTATTTATAGCATGTTTGTGACGTCACAGACGTCAAGTGACGTCACGTGTTAACTTTGAGCTTTGACCTAGAAGTAAGTTGCGTGGATAAATGCATAATCTTTTATTCATTTGAAGGAAATTATACTCGTTGCCATTTCACTAGTGTTTTATTAATATTGGCGCGTCTAAAGGTGGTGGCTAGGTTCCTTTTATGTTCGAGAATCGAATATATCATTAACAGCTGGTTAAAAATAGAACAGAGACCTTCGATTTTTAAATCTTGTTTAATTTAATAAACCGGCTATTTTTACCTCAAGAATTCAATTAATATTTCCGGAGAAAATGTATGTTATTATACCTAATCCATTTTGCAAATCGATATCTAACATAGGTACACACAATCTAATTTTAGAACCTTAAAAGGTTTCAATTATTATAATTAGTGTATCGTGACAAATTTAACTTTAACTACGTCTAACTATAAGTAAAGAAGGTATTAATCGTATCGAAAATTGCAAGCCCCTTTCTATAAAAGTCTGTATCTCTATATAGTTTTCCAATACCTCCAAAAACTCATATGCACCCACCTTTTCATACTTTTAGATACATCATATTTCAAACCGCATATTAAAATCTCTTTTGGTTCGTGAGATATTTGCGTTAAAATATGTACTTCCAAAATGCTAATTTTGGGCAGTAACCTATAAATGGGTGGAGACTTCGCCATTCGATTCTACGTGCAAAATTACATAAGTATATATTTATCCATAATTTTGGAACAATGGATATAATTAGGTGTTAACAATTACTCGAAAGTTCAGTCAAACAGCATTTATTCTTACTATGCTAACATATTTGTACACCCTTGCACCTTCTTCGGGGTCTACAACAATTATAGAACAAAAATTAATATATAGAAAATAACATGGACATTATCACACTTACAGTAAGATCTTACAAATTGTTACATCGTACAAAAAATTCAAAGAGCATACGATCAAATAACGGGCTTAATAAAGTTTTTCATTAAGTGGAGCTCGTGCAAAGGTACTGATATATAAGTGTCACTTATTTTTAAGCACTACTTGCTTAAGTGTAGTAACTTGTATAGTGCAGCGGTGTAAAGGGGCATAAAATGATTTTTCTACAGTCTACATAGAAAGTAGCCATTTGCGCTCTCTTTTGTCGACGCAAAATGTCACTTTGCTGCTCTAGCGCGACGAAGTAGAAAAAACGCTCGCTGTCCAAATTTCTAACTATACAATGTTGAGAAATGTCACTTGTCTACATATTTAATGGAAACTAATGGCACTGTAGTGACACATTTACCACCTTTACAAATCAGTGTGACATATAACTGCTCTGTCGGTATGTTACATAACCAAAACAAAATGCCGCACTATTGTGAAAATAAAATAGGGTATTCATTTACAAATACGAACGTATACAATGTTTAGATTAGATTGAAGCAATAGGCCAAGAAGAATGGGAACAATAAATTAAAATTAAATATAAAAGACGTTTTTTCTTTATATTAATCCTTATTAATTGAGTAGTAGTGTAAGTACAAAGTGTACATTTTATTATTTTTTGTTAGGGTGGAGGACCCCACTGTGGCGACTGTAGAAAATATCTTGTGTGTGTTTCGAGCGCAAATGGACATTGTCGATTTCGACAGAACAACCTCTCAATCGACAATGTCCGATTTTGCGCTCTTAATACACAAATAGCTATTGTGACGTTATAGTCCAAGTTAGTTATGCTTCTCAAACTGTTAATTCTATTCTATTGTCTGAATTAGGTATAGATTGTCACTTATTTTTATTAAATCTTCTTTCCTTTGTCAAATTAAATAGTAATAAATACAGAAATAAAGTAAAATGTTTAAAGTAAATATAATATTTAAAATAAATATTATTTTAATCTAGGTATGTCATGTTACAGTTTGATAGTGTTATTAGGATGACAGTAGTGTTGCTAGAGTTTTTATTTTGAATTCAAACAAAAACAATGAATAGGGCGCCCGAATTCATACGTAGTTTTCCGATAATAACCAATTAGTAAGCTCGGGGCATTTAGAATAGTTAAGCTTTTTTGTTACAACAAAATATTATTTGATAATTTTCTTTTTAATAACGCTCTTAATTTAACGTATGCTACATTATAATTGTTGAAGTTTGCTATTTCTTTGCAATGGTAGAATACCCCATTCCCTAGTTTTTATCTAGTGGGAACAACAAATATTTATTAGTTCAGCAAATATAATCAAGTAAACAACACACCTATGTGGATAAAAAAAAGAAACGTCTTTGACAGTTAGTTTCTTTTTTGCAAGTTTATACCTATGCACATAAATACATGCTTTTCTTTCCGGAAATCATTTCGAAATTCATTAAAAAACTTGTTTGACATTCCACTGAATCTCAACAGATAATAAACCACGCCTAACCACAAATCTGCTAGTCCATAAAAATAAGAAGAAGTGCAGCCTGGAATAGCGACCGTAAACATAATTCATTTCAGTCAGATTCACACTATGAGTTGATATTTTTAGCACTTCGTCTCGCACTTCCAACTTTGAATAGGATTCTTAAATTGTATTCGTACTCGGTAGCGAGAACTCTACAAATGAAAAGAGCAAATATTTTTCTTTTTGCAATATATCACAAGGAACATCACATATAATAGAGGCATGCATTTTCGTTTTATTATATTGAATATGCTCTACAATTTGAAAAGTCAAGATATTCGGAAAATTTTTGAATGGACGATACTGTGGTTTAAGGAAATATTGAGTCTTCGTATTACGGGAAAAATGGGTCATGGGCTCATACGTGACCCTTAGTCTGTAGCCAATCCATGTTTGGGGCGTGACTGTCACTTTGCGTTGGCGGCAATTTGAATGTAGGGTTCTGTGGGTGTAACCAACAAACTGCCGTTTAAAAGTTGTTTTTTGTATTCAAGTTTTGTTGTGTTTTTGTTTTGCTGCATTTTTGACTCTTTTAAGTATGTATTTTGTATTGTATCATGTTAATTTTAACAGCCTGTTAAAATATTATTTTTGTCATTCAAATTTTTCATTCAGTGTCCACTATTGTTATTAGTGAAAAATTTAAGCAGAATGTTAAAATTAACATGTCTTACAGAATACATCCTTTAGTGTGTTTTGTTTATTGTTCTTTTAATTTTTACTGCTGCTTTAAACTTATTTAATATTTATTCTTTTGTTAAATTGATTTTTTAAGTAAATCATGCCTCATGTAGTAGGAGATTGTTTGTTCTTGCTTACACATCCCACTACACAACAAACTCGTCCTACACGGGGAATGATGTACTTAAAAAGTCAATCTAACAAAACACAAATACTATAATATAGAAAACCAACACAATAAATATTAAATAAGTTCAAAGCAACAGTAAAAATCTGATGTGGCCAGTACAATACCTTCCGTTAATTCTACGTATTTTGTACAAATTCCACACAGAAATTTATTTGCAAACTATTCTATGAGCGTTTTCTTTTTAAAAGAGAAAAGAACAGTATTTTTTATTTACAACATAATAATCTGCTGAATTGGCTTGTGGCTATAATTTGTTTTATTGTTTCTCACATTAAATTATTTTACATTTTTATATTTCCAGTAAAATCATTTCACAAAGATATTATGTAAATTTTATTTGTCACTGACATCTGTTAATTAGTAACATTTTAATATTGTAACTGTCTCCATGATGCAGCGTTTAGCAGCGTAGGTTGTAAAGTATTATTTTATAATTCTTTCTCTAAATTCGTTGAATATGAAGAAAAAATATAATTAAATCGAATAAAGATTATAATATTCTTTAATATGTGTAACATAAAAAGTCAAAAAATGATATTTATCCGCGTTTTTTCAAAAAAACTGTTAATAATTCGTAATCAAAATCTAATCAACTCTTCAAACGGACATACCAAAGAGGAATATGAAAAAAATATAATTTTTGGAATTGTGGTATTGGAGTTATCGAAAGAGAATTTTTTGTCACACACACACACGCACATACACACATACACACACACATAAAGACATCATCGTAAAAACAATAAATTCATATTCTAGAGACTCTACAACGTGCTAACTTATTAAAAACTCATCATCGAATTTTTTGACAAAAGATAATACGAGTACCTTCCTTCTCTATAGGTGACTGAAGGTAAAAATTAAAAGAACACTAAATAAAACACTCTGAAAGAGTCAACAAATGCAGCAAATCAAAAAACACAACGAAAGTTCAAGCGAATAAAAAAAAGAAACCTAAATTTTTAAACATTATTTTGATGGTTACACCGCAAACATGGTTTGGCTATAGGCTAAGGGTCACGTGTGAGCCCGTGGCCAATTGTTGCAGTTAAGCTATGTTAATTATAGTAGTTTTATAGTAATAAACAGGTTCAATAAACTTTCATTATCGGGCATTGATTTTTTTTCCGAAAACTTATGTGACACCCGTTTTTTACGGAGTGTATCAGTCAGTCATATCAAGATAAGAAAAAGTCCTAATTTACCCACGAGTATATGGTTAACTTTATAACGTTGTGTAGTGTTTAGTATATGAAGTATAAAACAAAATTATTAAACTTTATATGGAGTCGTTTCGTAAATGACATTAACTTTTTTGTCACTCTATAAAGTTCGCAATCTTCATCATTTGTATTTATACTTAATGACAGTTTCCGCCAAACATTTCTTGTTTTAAATAAATTAAAGAAACTCACTTCCGGTTGCTTAATTACACAGGAGAGGAGCGTTAGTTCAATCAACTTGAGAAAAACTTGGTGACCTTTCTTATTGCTGAGAGAGTTATCTGACGTTCGTTTAATAAAAAAAAAACGAACAGGTTTTTGAACTGGTAAATAGGTAAATCTTTTCAATTTAAATGCTGCATTTTATGAAAAAGAACAAGAATCTTGTACATATATCATATTATAATTCAGCTGTTCGTCTTATACAACAATAATCTCACACAAAACAATTCTATTTATCTTTAGATCACCTTGACAACTGTAACAATTTAATGGTCAACGTTTCATTGACGTCACAGACCCGGATGACGTTTGAAGTCATTTAAACTTTAATTATTGAGTACATTATCTATCAAGCAGCTTGTCTGATATACAAGTGGAAGTACCTGATATTTTTTTGGACGATTTAAAATTCAATTATTATCTGATTAATAAATATTTGGTTTTTAATTTCCGAGAATGATTCGTGAAATAAACAATTGTGAAGGATTTTTTGTTTGGAATAATTTTATAATAATCGTATGTTTGACGCAAATTCTCAGGAAAATTAATAAGAAATATTGCAATTAGTTTGATTTATTACAGAATAATATATCCAGCTATAAGATTATTTATTTATATGAGATTCAAATTGCATATTTTTAATTATAAATTCCATTTTTTATGAGGCCTTTCCCACAAGTCCATCTGTTTCATTGACAATTTTATTCGTATTTATAGAAGAAATAAGAAAAAAATAATTACAAATTCAATTAATTTCAAGAACCAGTAAATATTTATATGCTAGGAGCAAAGGCCAAAAATTCCCAATAAGCGAAAAACAAAAGCAGCCGCGTTCTTACCTTTAACTAAACCTACAAAAACCGTTATTTATTCGTTATTTTTTTAAACAAACTGTAACAAAATCCACGCCCTGTCAAAGTGCACCGTTTGCCATTTTCTAATTTATTTCCATTTCTATAATAAGATTCAAGAAGAAAAGCTCTGATTTCTTTAAATAATATTTTTGATAATTTCTCGTGTCAAAATGACATTTAATTAAATACTTTTAAATTGACATATGTTTCTTTGTTCGTAGCCGTAGGTTTTTATTTGAACACACTGTATTTGTGAAACTGCAGTTTTTATTCCCATAAGAAATTATTTCAAACAAAAATAGCATTTATGTGATGATGATGACATATTTGTACCGTGCGGCCATTTACCAGGCATCACTTCACGAGCATTCATTGCTGGCGTGGAGAATGCACAAAGGGGTCAATTTTCTCGGGATCGAACCCGGTTCAACAGATTCGCGACTAGACACTCAGGCACGCCGCCGCGAGACCCCATTTAATAAATTACTAAATTCATCGTATTTGTTTTTTTAGTGCAGCATTAAATTTAATATGCATTATTTCTAACTGCAACTCAGTATCAATTTGTTTTATTTGCTGTTCAGTTCATGAAAACGGATTAGTAAAGAATGCATCCTCCTCTTTGGCTGTAAATTCAGAGAAGCGAGAATCAAATTATTGGTTCAAAAATTTATATTTGTTGTAATTAAACAAAAAGATTAAAATAAATTACATATAAGGTAGTATTAATAAACGCTCTCTTATAAACATAAAAAATAAAATAAATTATAATTTTCTATTCTTGATCTATATACCTACTTAGTATGTGTATAGAATTATAATATGGGTATACATACAGAAATAGAGTTTAAAATCAGAAAAATTATATTTTGTTTTCATAAAGGGTCGTAAAAGGGCCACAAGTGGTCCGAGGTCCACCTCTTGCGCAATCACAAGCGTTTGTTCTAGGGAAATTTTAAAGTTATTCCCTTTAAACCGAACATTAATATAGCTCTTGTTTTAAACTTTAACCATAACTTTCGACAATCTCGTGTATATTAGAATATAGGAGAGTATTAAAATATTGTAGAAACTTTGCATCGTCTTCTATTTTTAGCTAGTAATTAGCTGAACGTTTAGACCGTGCCTAGAATACTAATCGTGCAAAGTACACAAACTTAACCAAGCCATAGAACTTCTATTGTGGAAAATTTTCAATGCCGTTGGTATCAATAAAATTAAAGGTAAACAAAAACTAGATTCTTTTGTTCTCAATATTTTTTGATTAAAAATAATTGCACCAATTTTAAAATTAAAAAAATACGTCAATTGATATAATCTATTTTTAATTCTTTGCTACATTTAACTTTAGTTTAAATATTAAGTTGTGATATATGACCTATCTCGCCCTTTTAAAAGTCGCTTCAAGGTTAAAGGTCAAGGGCAAAATAAACAGGTTCGAATTACAAAGTTGGAACGCCGTTTTTACTTACGATGCCTTATAAGAGTTTGTAATACAAGATTTAAAAGCAGACGTTAAGATAATAACTGCATTTTAAAAATTACTCGGGTTTTTCATTCTAAGTAAAACAATGTTTATTTAGCAGGATTTAAGTGGAATTATGTGTTTTGAGATATTTTGTGTTAGAAAGTGCAAAGTACAGAATGAGGTGTTGCAAAAAAAATTAATATATCTTTTTTATTCTGAAATTCGACGTCTATAGTGTTAGTAAATATGATTTTCTGTTCAAATGTGTGTATATATTAAACACAGTAGCAATTTTAATGTATACTGTTTGAATTAGCGCCAAATTACAGTGCTTGTGACGTCCAGGAAATACTAGCCTATGACAGAACTGGAAAAATAAAAAAATAAATGTAATATTTCTTATTTAATTATAAAAATATTTATCCTTACAACAGAATGAAACATTGATTCTGTTTTATGTTTACTTGACATAACAATTTCAATCTTCTTTCTTCGTTTTGAAGCACTATTAAAACTTTTTTTTACCTCTCGCTACCCTTGGTAAGCAAGGTGAGGGATAATGCTAAAAATTGCATATCGGGATTTTAATAAATGACCATGTTCCATAGAATCCGATTTTAACATTTTCACAATGATGTATGTGAGTGTTGTATGTGAATGTGTGTGTGCATATGTGTGTGTGTGTGTGTGTGTGTGTGTATGTGTGTGCATCCTTTTTACGCGCGAACTCAAATACTATCATTCAATCCTATTGCAAATAAGTCATCGAAGCTGGCTGATTTATGAAGTTTAATATCTTTATAATTCTTTAACTCTATATCTATTGAATATGAAGTATAAAATTACATCGTATAGAGAATAACATATTCTTTAAAATTTGTAATAACATTAAATGTCAATACAAAATATTTAACTGCGTTTTTTAAAGAAAAACTGTTAAACGTTGCAAATGAGGGTACTTCCGGCGGACCAATTATAACCAAAATCAAATCATGTCTGCATATGGATTTAAACTCGAGGAATACGAAAAAATTATAATTTTTGGAATCATGGTATTGGAGTTATGCGATCCGAAACGATCGTCACATATGTACACACACACCCACACACATATGCACACTAACATACACACACGCACACACATACTAACATCATTCGTATTCTAGAAATCCTAAAGGTTTACTAGTGTTTTAAAGGTTTAATTTCTAAGTGTTATAGAGCCTATAGAACGGTATAGAATAGCACTATAAAGCTGCTTTACTAATAAAAGCGATGTAATCCAATATTAAATGACGGACTACTTGAATAATATAATTTAGTTTTCGTAAGTTTAAAACCTACCAATATTTTAAATTAGTCGAATAACATTTGTAGAATTTTTATAATTTTGTGTCGGTCGAACTATTATAAGAATGGGCTCGCATTCATTGCTTTGAATTTGACCATTTCACATTAGAAGAACATTACATGAGATGATTTCTTGAAAATGTTAATTTGGTGATTTGCAACAATTTCTCTGTTCTTGGAATTTAAAACTTTATTTTTCAATTTTGAATTGAAAGACATTTTCAACGCACCTTTTTACTGTACAGCTATATGCAGACTATTGCGCATCCATCCATCAAACGCACAGCTATTCTTGTTGAACTGTACCTTAACGTATTACATATTTACTTTCCCCATATTTCGCGCATAACTCTAGTTAATATAAATTTTAATATAACCGTGTGGATTTCATAATAACTTTACAATAACAAAATACCACTGAGATATTTATGTCGTTTACTCACTATTACCTCTTCTTTTTTTAAAAGTTTAATATCGCAGAGAAAACTTTCAATTTTCTTTAATATCCCCCATGGTGCAGCCTATAATTTATTGTTGCCTGTTCGCCTGGTATCATAAATTCGTAATTACAAATTCCTGTGTTTTTCCCGACCTACTTCTGGCTTCATAAATACATTAGTATACTATTACCGGGCTTCCTTGTAGGACCTTAGGGATACAGGATCGATCCCAGGAAATGAGACTAGTACGAAACTGTATGTTCATTGAAGGACAGGGATGATGCTAATATTATAAATTAGAATGTATATATTCTCGTAAGAAATGATGAATTTCATTTAAAGATGGATAAAATAGAAAGAGAAAAGTTTGATGACTTGATAATGTGAAAAGTTATGAATTGCTGATACAAAAATAATCTGATTGCATTTCCATAAATAAATATAAAATAGGTAAATTTTTAATTTCATTTACATATTTAAAGTATTTAAATAAATCTCAATACCATAAAATATGATGTGGCCAACACATTATCTTCCGCCATTTCTATACTGTATTTCAGATAAGAATAGACTAAGGAGTAAGATAGGACCTACGATTTCAGCTTTCTGATTGCCTAAACGCAAACCAATTACCAAACGAAAAACTGTCAGCTGTCAACTGGAGTTGTAGTCAGTGCGAACGTTGTAGCAAAATTGTAATCTGTGATTATCTAGTATTATATAGTATACTATAATATTTAGTATTTAACAGTCAAGATAAAAAGCGATTGAAGATTGTACGAAGAAATTAGACAGAAATATGCAAGGTAGACGAGCAATATCAATATTAAATAGTATTTTGTGAGATCAGACAATATCAAAAGAAAGTAAAACGAGATGTTTTAACGCTGTAGTAAAAGTATAACTGCATATGGAGCTGAAGTTTGGCAGCTCAGCGAAAGATAGAAACGGATTCTAAGCAACCGAAATGGATTTTTGGAGACGAGCCATAGGCAGATTCAATAGGGAAAAAGTAATAAATACAAGAATCCAAGAGATTATGAATATTATCACACAATAATAAATGATATTGAAACACAACTGAGATGGTTTGGACATGTGCAACGAATGGGAGAACAAAGATAACCAAAAATGATATATATATATATATATATATATATATATATATATATATATATATATATATATATATATATATATATATATATATATATATAGTTCACATATTGTTTAATTATTATTATGTTTCTTCATAAATATTTTCTTATTTAATCATCTTCTGAAAACATTATTTATTCCATTTTAACTTTATAATCTATATATGTATGTATATGTTGATGTTGTTATTATTTGTGCTAACCCACTAACAGTGATAATAATAAATAATTTCCTAATTCCAGATTAGGTATTCCGAGAATATCTCTTAACCGTGTGTTAAAATGACGTTAATGGAGAGTTTATTCTAGAGTTAAGTCGTATTCCATGTTTATTATTATACATTTGTTGGTCTAGCTCGTGATAAACTAGGAATAGCTATTCCTGTGTTAAAAAAAAAATCTGTACTTAACCCTTATTATTACCACTGTAAGTGGGACATGCGTGATTTTATGTATATGTATGTATAAAGTATAGTATCATAAAATTCCAAACACGATTTAAATGAAACGCCAAAGATGGAACTTATTTTATGAACAAAACACTGTCTACAAACAAATTCAAATAGGTACTCAAATATTAATTAAATGCTATATGATTTTTGTAGAAAACTACGAGTGGACTGAAAGTTCTCTAATTTAATTTATATATCTGAATTGAAATATTGGCAGTTCGTATTCGAGTTGAGTGTAAGTTATAATTGCTCTTGGAATTGCTGTCTGCTATAAACTCTATACGAGTATTTCAACACAAGCGCCCTTGATATGTCAGTTGGAAATTACTTCTAAAATATTTCATCTGACACTTATAAAATATAATAATAAAAATATAAGTTCAAATTTCACTTTTAATAAAAAATACCTACTACAATTTTTGAATATATTCATATTTTTCTCAAACCGTTTAATTATACAATATAATTTTCTATAGGACATACATGATATACTTAGATTTATCTATGTAGCATCTGTTGTGCAGAGTAGTAGTCAATATGAGAAATTTTCTACCGTTAAAACTACTTCATCTTCATTATCATTAGTAACATCAGAAGTAGAAACTGTATAGCATATTACTACTCCATTAGCACTAAGTCCTAATAGTCGCAATATGGTTTACCAACAAATACGAATCAACATCAATAAATTGCGTAGTATCCTAAAATGAACTTTTAAATTGCAAATAATTATTTTACAGACTTAGGCTTGATTTACATTCAGTCAATTTTTTAGAGTATCTAATTTTTTTCTCTTTCTTGCAGTATCGTTGTAGACGACTTCGACTGTGACACAAGCAGTTCAGCCAGTCCTCGCACATTAGAAAGCATGCCTGAAGTGTCACTCTACCAACCACCACCTAAGCCATACACCAGACAATCATCAGACGCCATGATTCAGAAAATATTAGTGAGTATAGTTATATATTGTATACCATATCTATGCTAATTAGATATTCAATTTAATATTCTATTAAACCTCAGAAGACGAATGTTTAGAATAATATGAATAATAATATAAGCATTCCATACGTAAGATATTTCGATCCTACTACCCTACTAACACTAACAGTAATTTTGACGGAGACAGCAGTAACTTATACATTGTCCCTCGGGAGCTTGTTAGCTGGAGCGTTAGGAACATGTAGAAATTATCCCAAAGGAAGAGATATTTATGAGAGAAAGTTGGGTTATGTTAAGTAAGTTGTAATAAATAAGATTCAGGAGTATGAATATATCAGAATCTGAATCGTATTTTGCACTAAAAATATATTAAACAAAATAAAACGTTTGACGTTACACATAAAATAAACATTAAACAATTTATTTATTCTAAATTAAAAATATTTTATTTGCAAAATTGTCTATTCGCTGATATTTTATAAAATTTTACCCAATGGGTCTTAATTCCTAAGTTTCGTAGTCGAGAGGGTTAACGCATATCTTCTAGCTCGTAACCATGTTCCGGGCGTTCGATTCCAGTCGACCGACAATGTGTAATTTCTCGTAAAATACAGCTACTTATATTTATCACACTCGGATGCTATAAGCTGACCACTTTCACATCTTAAATAAATGTGCCAATGGCTGAAATTTAACCGGTAATACGGCAGTGGTAAAACATTGGAAAAGAGTAAACGACGAAAAGCTGTATGTAAGCCCTAGATAGATAGTGTTGAATATGTTGAGGTGGTAATTTTGAGTTTTTTATTATTTCTATTTTATTATAAAAATATTTAGTTAATTTTAATTATTACAATCATGTATGAAAAATTTTAAAAGCACAATTTCAAGTACAACGTAAACAAAAATACTCATTCAAATAATTTCGCGGAGCTATGTTAGAGTTTGTTTACATTGTGAATCCCTTTGAGTTTTTTACAACACTTTCTAGAATATTTCTATGCAAACGGTTAAAGAAATGCTTCCGTATGCAATTATGCTGTTACGTGAAGTGACAATAATATATTCAAAGGGAAAAATGCATCTATTACAGTTATTATTTTATTTTCAAATAAAAAAAAACAACTACATAGTGATTGTGATATTCTTTCTAAATTTATTACTTCAACAAGTGTTCAATGCTTATACCTTTTCAACTTTAATATCAGAAATAGTAAATTCTATTTCGGAAAAAGTATAAAGAAGAGGAACAAAAAAGCACTAGTATTAAGTAATGTATATATTAATGATATTTACAATTATTTCCCAGTCAATTGTTATACCTTTTACGGAATATAAAATTATTTGAAATATTTATAGTTTATTTTCGTACTATTCGTTGGCACTACTGAGAATGATCATGTTCTGTCAAATAATTTTATATTCCGTAAAAGGTATAAGGATTGACTTAGAAATAATTGTAAATTAATTAATATATGCGTTTCTTTAATACTAGTATATTTTTTCTTCTTTTTAAAAAAAATAAATAACTAATAACCGCTACAAGTTATATTTCTTTTTATAAGGTTTTTTTCAGGTTGATGACGTGAGTCCTCTGCCTAATCATTTCCACCATAACTTCAATACTAAGTGCTAGTGTGTAAAGTTAAGAAAAACAAAATTTAATTGATAGTTGTCTATTAGTTTAATTACTTTATTTACAATAATCATTAAAACGTTATCAAATTAATCTCGTTATCAACGTTTAGTTAAATGGCAAATTTTAACTAAATAATATTTAATTAATTTGAACGTTAACAGCGTTGAATACTAGTGTAATTAAGTTACACTTTCCAGACACGTGTAACTGTCCAATAAAAATTTTCTGCCTGGAGGACATTAATTTAATTTTAATTGCAGACAGAAAAATGAAAACAGTTTTAATTAAAAAAAAAAGTCTGCAGCACTTCATCACTTTCTCTTGCATCAAAACAATTTATCTCCATGGCAACGAAAATAAACAAAGGTTTCGCAACTGTGAAATAATTTTCATTCCAATCTTAAAATAAGAAAATACTTTATTGAGAAACCATACTTTCAACAATTTAAATCTCCAAGGAATGTTCCAGTATTTATACAGATGTTAGAATAAATTCTTCAATGTTGCAATATTTGTGCAGTTATAAATATATATTACAATAGTTCCTTTTGTAAAACAACGCATATACCACGTGTACTTAAGTTTATGCATGAGAAAATGTAATTTGTTTTAACCGTAACCTAAAGGAATGCCAAGTTCAGACTATTTTAAAAATATAATTTGAAGTCCTCTGTGGATGACATATTTAAATTAACTTTATATGCATATTTTCATATATCTTGCAGAAATAAACTTCATATTTTATTTTGTTCTCATGATTATTTATAAATATATACACACTGGGTTTTATTTTGTCAGTAAACATAGGGTACCATAGTTACAGTAGAAAATGACATCCCTGTCATTTCGTAACTATGGCAATGAAACTACTCTATGTTTACTGATAAAAAAAACTCTTTGTATATAAATATTTTTTGATAATATTTACAATCAAATTTGTACCCAGCACCCAGCAGACTAGCTTAAAATTATTAACTAAGTAGAAGTATTTTCAAGAGCAAATTAAGCAGAATTGAAAGTCATTGTACATATACTCTTGATAATAATGCAAGCGATTTATTACTCACGATCAGTGGTGTATATAGATTTTTATTGCGGAGGAGCCCACGTATACTCATACATCTGAAAACTTGAAATCGTTTGCATTTGTCCACTGGTTTCTTTGGTATAGTGTTCTGTGATTTGATCTGTGTGGTTTATTACTTTATACTATAAATTATATTCCTTATCTCTAAATTTGTAAAAGATATAATAGAAAAATTAAATTAACCAGATTCAGAATTTAATGTTCTTTTTTTGTAATAATATAAATTTTCTAAACATAATATTTAGAATTCTTTTTTAAGAAACCACTACTTCCGGTTGCCCAATTGTCTTTCCATAAATGTCAGATTCAGGAATACGTAGTTAAACAGGTCTTAAGTCTTATAGTGGAGGAATCGTCCTTCCAACATCCACACACACACACACACACACACACACATATATCCACACATAACACACACACAGACATCATCGTAAAAATGTTAAAATCGGATATTAGGGACCTTAAAACGTGCTTATACACTAAAATCTCGATATGCAATTTTTAGCATTAATCCAATACCTCTCTTAACGAGAGGTAAAAATCGAAATACAAGAAACTTTAAGAAGTTAGTATTGTAGTATAGTTTGTGTATATTACCGACAGGCGAAGCCTCGAGGTGAGATACGGCGCAAAGTTGTAAGTAATGAAACTCCCACCGACGTAGTATACTATTTTATTCACACTCATCCTCTAAATCATTGGGGTTTAATTTTATTAATATTTTTTGAAAGCTCTATTAAAATTTGCTTGGCCTACTTTATTATAGGGATCTATGACAATGTTGCTAGGCAACCCTACATAAACATTTCCAACCCGTGGGGTGAAGCGTTTTCTGTCATTTCCTACACAAGGGATTGTTATTCAAGTCAGGAATGACGTATTTCCTAACCTGTAAAAGTTCAGGAATCGACATATTACTATAATGATTGTGAAGAACAGTTATTATAACTCTTTGATGTTTGATCCACGTGAATCAGACTGAATGTGAAAAGTGCTTTCAGCAGAAATCGTCATGTTTGTTTTCCGTTCGGTCAGGTATTAGGTGACCATTATTTTTTGAAATACTGCATACTAAATCCATTTGTACCATGTCTTTAAAATTAGTTTGATCGGACAACAAATGCGTAAATTTTAGAAATTTCGCACCAAAATATTCAAAATTTGATTTTCCAACTCTTTTTGTATAAAGCGTAACATAATTGTATTTGAGTGTAACAAAATTATTACAGTAGTAATGATATATTGGGTCGGCCTATATACGCCACTGCACGGCATTTGCAATCATCCACGAATCTCTAAATTTTCGATAAATGTGTTTGATTGGTTACAAATCACTTTGTCAGGCTCAGAGACTTTCAGCCATCCTATTATAAATAAATTATACAATTTCCAAAATTAAATTGTGCAAAATGAGCACATGAGACAAATTTATTAAGTTTTACTTGGATATCATACAATCAGCACACAAATGAAATATTTCATCTTAAAATAAAAGTAGGTCAAATACGCATATTCCATGAAATAATTAGCTGCATATGTACAGGCATCTGAAAAATTAGTCCATTTTTTCGGGAGAGATCTCACGAACGATTTCACAATGAGGGTGATGAAGCTTACGGCCTTGAAATACCAGAGGTAACTGAATTCTTGTCACAAATAACGCGATACGAATGCATAATTGGTATCGATGCAGGATTTTGGAGCAATTTGTCATTATTAAAGCGAACCTGCTTTAGAGAGCATTAAAGAAGACATACATCTATCAACAGTGCAGAATATTTATCAAATTACAACAACGAACATGTGATTACTAACGGATTTAGCCAAAATGCTATTTATAAAATATAACAATTTCTAACCTAGGCATGGGCGTAGCCAGGATGTTTTTCCAGGGAGGGCAAAAAATAATTACAATTTTCTGATGAACTTCAAAAACTTCACAATTGTTAAATTTCTTATTGTTTTGTTACAATTTACATTACGTTTGTTGGTTATGTGTTACCGACTTCCCAAATACTTTGTCTTGCCTACTTCTGCCGAGCAGAATTTTTTGCTCAAAAACTATAAGACTTAAAATTTGTTTAACAACGTATTTCCCAATCGGACATTCATGGGAAGATCTGAAAAGGTTTTGGTAATAATTGGACAACCGGAAGTAGAAGATTCTTGAAAAAAAATCTTCTAAATATTATTTTTTGAAAATTTTTCGTGGTAATATTAAAGAAAATTAAATTCTCTATCTGATACATTTAAATATTTTATTATATATTCCATAGATTTAGAGATAAAAGAAGTATAATATATAAAATAATCTGTTGTAATAAATTTGACAGCCGAAAGAATGCCATGAAAAATAGTTGATAATTTAAATTATTTGTAACTGACAGATAAATGTCAGTGTCAGAAATAATGAGTAATGAAAGAAAAATGTACTTGGAGAATCCCTTAGTTCTTGATCTGTGACTATTATGGAGATGACAAGTCTAGGTTGAAGGACTTAAATTTGTTTCAAACATTATGGGACAATGTAGACCAGTACTATAGACTAGAGTAACTTTGAATTGCGAAAAAGCTATCAAATTCTTCTCAAGTAAGTTGTAAATATTGACAAAATTACACATCGATATAAGAATAATCGGAGTGCAATCTATCCGTCACTTTATTAAAGGGAATTAGTGTTATTTAGATATAACATGTATGAAAAAATAAAATGTAAAAGAAGATATGTAAGAATAGATGCACAATCCATATATACATTTTAGACCGCCCAAAATTAATGTTTTTACTAGAAGAATATGAAGAGAAAGTAAACAACGTTGTTCGAATTGAAAATTGCAGTTACCAGCCTAATATTTATATATGGTAAACTCTACTTTGTAATTTATTGTAACATAATTTATGGTAAAATATCTTCATGTTGAGACATGCTATTATTGAATAATAAAGAAGTTTATACGTCATAGATTTATATGAATATATTATTTGTATTTATAAAAATATTCTTTGCTTTATGCATACAGCCAGGTAAAATATACGGCGAGAGGTTATGTGCTGGCCACATCAGATTTTTTATTATAAATTTAGTTCCTTGAAATGCTTTAGACGTAGGAGAGTGTTTCAAAATTGTACTGTATCTGAATTAACATATAAACTTACGTTACAGCGAAAGTATTATCAACAACGAGCATCGTTTTAAAATGGAATGTCCTAACTTAGTCGAAACAATATGAATTTTTGAAAGACAAGCGTGTTATATCCATCCTTATCGCACACGCTTAAAGCCTTTATGAGGAGATCTGGGAAATTAACGTTTCGGACGTTGTTTAAGCGACGCGAAACAACACATTTCAATGCATGAGTACAAAAAATATATTCTTTATTAAAATATTAAATAGATAACATAATAATAACAAATAATTTCTCGGGGAGGGGGGACAAGCGCCCCCCTGGCTCCCGTAGCTAAGCCCATGAACATAGTTACCAAAATAACAAATTGTTTTAATGTGGAATTTTGAAATTGAGGTCAAATTCTTGTTTGTTCATAATATACTTTTATTCAAAAAATTGTTTTCAATTTTCATCTTGTTTAGAATTCACAACAATGGTTATGTTTGTAACGTTTCAAAATTAATTTTTATCCTATTTGTCGCGTATCGTTGTAAAACAATGATTTTTTGTTGCATTTTCACTTTTTTCTATCACGGTAATTAATCTTTTTTTTACTTGAACCTTGTGAGCGCTTTATTGATTTTGCATCTCTAAAACACGAATAGGTACATAAAAGGGATGAGTAATTCTTTAGAATTTTTTTTTAATTTCTTTTTTTTTGTAATTAATAAAAACATTGTATAGTTCATACTTCATTTTGTAAATCATATACAGAGCGATTGAAAAATTGGGACAAATAGGTATTACCTTTATTATTAATTTTATAACTTTAGTTTAAATTACAAATGTCACTTTTTGGTGTGGAAAAATTTGGAAACTTAACGTTATAAAAAAAAATTTTTAACGTAACGTTATAAATAACTTAATAAAAAACAAAATAACGTTATAAAATTGATGATGCCCAAGTGTAAAAATAGGTATTATATATACCACTAGTGACATCTATTCATTATAAAATACGAAATAAATTGTCAGGAACTTAAACTTTCAAACCGCAAAAATCTTGTAAAATTTGTAAACATGGATAACGTTATAGTGAAACATTATTTGTTATGTTACGGTTACATAACGTTATTTTGTAATTATAACGTTATCGCGTATCGTTACGTTACGTTTTCCATCCCTGGAAATAATGAACAGTACATGGTGACAAAAGTATTTATATATACAGGGTGTTAATAAAAAAACTTTACACACTTTAGCAGGTGATAGTAGAGATGAAAACAAGAAAAAAAATCTAATACACTTAGGTCCAATACTCATTGGTTTTTAGAAAATTTATGTATGGAATTTGTACATAATACACAGGATTGACGGAAGGTATTGTGCTGGCCACATCAGATTTAACAACTAAGGACTCTAGGTGTTTACGATCAATTGTAAACAAAGTTGCAGCCGTCGTCGAAGAGACTAACGCACTTGATCGTAAACACCTAGAGTCCTTAGTTGTTAAATCTGATGTGGCCAGCACAATACCTTCCGTCAATCCTGTGTATTATGTACAAATTCCATACATAAATTTTCTAAAAACCAATGAGTATTGGACCTAAGTGTATTAGAATTTTTTTCTTGTTTTCATCTCTACTATCACCTGCTAAAGTGTGTAAAGTTTTTTTATTAACACCCTGTATATATATATATATATATATATATATATATATATATATATATATATATATATATATATATATTACTGAAATCTAAAACTAAAAATATCTTGAATCATATTTAATATTTTCTCTGAAACTACGAAAATTTTTATGTTATTTTCAATCTATAACGAAAAATAAAACCAACAATACGGGTTATAAAACATGGATAAATCTATTTTTAAACTTACAATACTACATAAACTAAATCGAAAACAGTTTAAATTTAAAATGAGTTTGATTTTATCTTGTAATCGAAATAGTTGCATCTTTGAAACTAGTTTATAGTGGCTCAATATTTATTTTATTGTTTTACCAAAAAAAATTATATTATACGAATTGAAAGTTTACTAGGTATAATCAATTATTTATTATATATATATATATATATATATATATATATATATATATATATATATATATATATAAACTCCTGGACAAAATTAACGCACCACTTTTTTAAATGCCGGTATAATGATAACTATTATTTACTAGTTATCTTGCAAGTAGAATTTGGATGTCCTCTGACATTTCAAGCAAATATTACCAAGAAATGTTTTGTTTTAAAATTAAAATTATTAATTAAAGCCACTTTTGCCAAAAATTGATTTAAAATTTGTTCGGATATTGCTTGTTAAGACAAATTATCTTTAGCCACAAAGTTTTTTTTGTTATCGACTGTATCAGATACAAGTGTTTTAAAGTTGAAAAATGAATCGCCCAAAAAAATTATTGGTGGAGAAGGCAGTAAGAGCATCAACTTTGCTGGATGAGGGATACTCGATGCGTTATGTTGCTAATGCCATGGGAAGAAATCATTCGAGCATAAGTTGGATGGTAAGACGATTAAACGATACAGGATCTTACTTTAGAATGCCAGGGCAAGGACGAAAACGATGTACCAATCCAAGGGATGAGCGTTTTTTTTAGGCAGTCTGCTGTACGAAACAGGAGAACCACTAGTAATATGCTAAAAAATTAGCTTGCCACTACTCGCAATCTTGTAATATCGTCTCGAACAGTTAGAAGACGTTTAAATGAAGCTCGATTAAGTATCAGAAGATCGGCAAAAAAACCATTACTCACCAGAGAGCACAAAATTCAAAGATGGCGTTTTGCCCGAAATCATGAACATTGGACTGTTAATGATTGGAAGAAAGTTTTATTCTCAGATGAAACGAGAGTTAGCATCAAATCTCCTGATGGACGTGAACGCGTCTGGCGTAGGACAGGAGAGAGATTTGCAAGTTGCAATATCTCTCCAAGAGTCCCGTTTGGCGGTGGCTCTGTAATGTTTTGGGCGGGAATCTATTTCAACGGCCGCATAGACAAACCTAATTTATAAGTTTTTATTTCATTTTTATTATAATAGTCATTCTAAAATTGTTATTATATGAATTTAATAAAGTGGTGCGTTAATTTTGTCCAGGAGTTTATATATATATATGAATTAATAAATAAACCTACGTTACAGCGAAAGTATTGTCAACGACAAGCATCGTTTTAAAATGGAATGTCCTAATTAGTCGAAACATTATGAATTTTTAAAAGACAAGTGTGTTATATCCATTCTTATCGCACACGCTTGTAATTTGTAGTCTTTGCAAATGACAGAGATAAATGTATGCCAGTTTGTTAATTCGTTCATGATACAGATGACTTTGATCGGATATCTCTAAAAAAATACTCTACTGCAAATAATAGTAGGAAAATTAATAGTACGCATCTTTTATTAGAAATGATCGACAGACAAAAAACAATGCTAGTCAACTGCTTGTTGTTCTTTCTAACGGTCATTGTATTTGTTTCCTATTTATTGTAATATCCGATATTTAATGAAATAATTCATTTAATTAAAAAACAATTTTATTATTTTTGCAATTTTAAAAGCAAAAATATTCAACATCAATTTCTCTTTCACATAAAAAACCGATGCAAATTTCGTTTTCCCAATCGGCTATCGTTAAAAGCTGGAAGTGGCTATCCTGTTTCCAATGACGTCAGAGGACGAAACGGAAACTGTGGAACTATCCCGAGGGTTCCCACAAGTAACGAGCTTCGGACGAGATCCCGTAGGAATAACTGCTAGGCACCTTGTAATTAAATGTAAATAGTGCTTCGACATTTCGGTTGAGAAAATATTTATTTTAAAGTATTGTGGTTGTTTTGTTTCGTACCTTTGTCTGGGAAAGGATTTCAAAGTTATATCTATATTTAGAACTTGGTTTTGTGGAGTTATATTTAACACAATCTAATTAAAATTTTATTTATTTCATTATTTAACTGTAATGTTCTTGCCTATGCTGATGACATCAAATTATATTTAAATATTGATACTCCAGCTGATACAATTCAATGGGGACTTATGATTTTGACGTCATCGGCGGCGGATCGGCAGCGGACCTCCCTCCACATAATTTAGAAAGGGACAAGAAATTTTTAGAAAGAGCGAGGTGATATACCATGGCCGAGTCGATCAAATGCTTTCCCTCTTCAGCACCTCCCCGTTGATCCCATAATTTGTTATTTAGTCAGCAAAGTTTGGTTAATTTATTATGTGTAATGATTGTTATTAATGAAACAGTGTGGAATCGAATCTTTCTGATTCTTACGGAGGGAGTTGTTCTGCTTATTATCAATTTTTAATGTGTTTTTATTAATATAAACTTGTGTCTCTTTATTAGTAGACAGCTTTATTAAAGTTGCTTGAGTTGCTGTACTTGTTTTTCCAAAATAAGTTTGATTATGTTTGTCCACTTTATTGTTATTTTGTACATAATTAAACTTCCTTTTTATCACAGGTTCCTGTAAATACATTAGTAATTCATATTCAATTTATATTAATCATATTATTTCAACTTCCGTGTTCAGTCTCAGACATGTTCTTATTTCTTTTCAAATAGTGGTTGTTGTGATCACGTGGGACCAAATGTGGATCACGTGATAAACGTCAAACTTAGAGCTAAATCTTGCTCACTACATAACTAATTATTAAATACTTTTTTACACACTAGATGGCGACCAAAATATTTGAATTGTATAAGTCCCCATTGCAAACCAATATATATTTAATGGTCGATTGGTGTATCAAAAATAAATTAAAGTTAAATATTGACAAATGTTGCATAGCTACGTATACACGTAAAAATAACCCATTGAAGGTTGAATGCAATATCAAGACAAAATTGTATAAATGGTCTTGGAGTTATATTCTGTAGCAATTTATGTTCATAGATCATATAAATACTTGCAAATCAGCTAGCAAAACACTAGGTTTTCTTATGAGAATTTCTATTATTTTACTGATATCAATGTACTAAAATCTTTATATTTAGCATTTATAATGAGTAAATTTGAATATGCTTGCTTAATTTGGTATTCATTTTATCAAAGTCAGCTCTTGATCAAATCCATCGTAGATTTTTTAAATTTCTTTCATTTAAACTTGATAGGTTCTATCCATGGTACCATGGTATAGACCAGGATTCCCTATTACAACGGCATCATTTAATATCCAACAAAATTGATGCCTCATATCTTCTGTCCCGGGTGTGAATTCACTACCTCGACTGCAGTCTGGATATACCAGGTCCTTTCATCTGCCGACTTCGCGCACAGATATAATGAAACGATCTCCAATTTATGTATAGCTTCCTATGCAGCAAATCTTCTGTATACTTAGATATTTTTATTTAAACTATTATTTTTGTATTTATCTCAATGTATCTATTGTTACTTCATTATTATATACTTTGTCCAGTAATCGGATTACTGTTGAGCAATAAATTATAATTATTGTATTATAATAAAATAAATACAATATTATTTGTTAAAGATGTCCGATCCAGGTTATCTGTATCATGAACGAATTAATAAATTGGCATACATTTATCTCTCTTCTTTGCAAAGGCTCTAAGCGTGTGCGGTGTGCGATAAGGATGGATATAACACGCTTGTCTTTCAAAAATTCATATTGTTTCGACTAAATTAGGACATTCCACTTTAAAACGATGCTCGTTGTTCAGAATACTTTCGCTGTAACGTAAGTTTATTTATTAATTCAGATATATTACCTTGGTCCATAGCCGTACGAAGAACGTTATTTTCTGTCAGTGTCACTGACACTGATATTGTGTCAGTATCCTATTTTTCACATATTTGGTTTTACATTTGCTATTAAATTTATCAGGTGACTTATTTTTGAATTTTGAATGCTTTTATTGTAATATATATATATATATATATATATATATATATATATATATATATATATATAACCGTAGTATCTTATGTACCCTCATAAAAACTAAGCAAACGACACTACTGAATTTGTCAGAATGGGCGGAGCAAAAATCTGATTTCATACAATTCGTAGATAACCTTGATCGGACATCTTTCAAAAATTTTACGTTTTTGTATTTCAAAGCACCAAATGTTGTATTATAAAAAGTGAAAATAAATTAACAGAATATTTTATTTAAAATCAAACGAACCAGTGAATAATTTTGATATCTGTTTCCTATTTAGTTTATTTATTTATTGAGTTCAAATTAATTCTGTCTTTGAAAACAAAACAGCCTTTTCGAGGGCACTGATGTAACCATTACTCAGCATTGCGGAAATATTTTCTCAAAGTAGGGTAGACATAAAATAAACTGTGACGACATGCTTAATAATTATTGACATATTAAGAATTCATTTTTGAAAAAAAACCATAAAAAACATCGATGTCGATCGATAGTATTGAAAAAAGAAATATGAATGTGAACATGGAATATCAAAAGCCAAATATTGATGTTTCTCAAACATCGATGTATCGTGCGCATCCCTACTCTAGGGGTTCCGGGTTCGAATCCCAGTAAGCATAAGGCAAGAATGTTTGTATGCGTACGTGAGCCCACTCTGTAATTGGGCTTTAATCATGTTGAGAGGTTTTAAAAAATAAAAATAAAATAATAAAAAATATATGAATACTTTCAATATTTACTCTATTACATAAAATAATTGTATTTTTGTTTATTTTTAATGCAAAATATAAAAAATAAAGCTTTTAATTCTGAATTAAACCAAAATATATTGCATTTTACACTCCAAATAACAATTGAAACTATTATTGTACGTACCTACTACGTATTTTTGTATCAATGTATACGGATATATATATCTGCATGTTACCTTTTCTAACATTAAGATTATATATTTTTAAATGAAATAATCTATTGAAATATTGTTATTATTATGAAAACATTTATTATAAACAAATTTTAAAACAAAATACAAAAACTAACCTTTACGAGGCCTGCTATTGTTTCTTTCCTTGGACTGCAAAACTACGGATCATAGCCATGTTCATAACACTATGAAATAAACAAATACTGTATAAATAACACGTAAAACACTTGATAAAGTTTATAATAATAAACAACACGTTCAAATTGTTCATAAATAGCAACAAAATCACTCGTTTCACACAACAAAAACATTGAGAACTGACGCTACCTTGCGGGCATGCATATACAATATGCAAGAATAAACCAGAGAAACAAACGAATAGACAGAATTAATATTTGAATAAAGTTACTATATTTTGGTACTATTTTTATCGCGGTAGTTTTAAATGTTTGAAAATGTAAAAAAATGTCAAAAATATTTATTTATTTTGTATTATATGCTAATTATAATATATTTAAACAAATAAATAAGTAAATATATTATCATGGCGTATTACCCATTTCTGGGTGTGCCAATCTGCTTTTATTTAACTACAGTAATAATATATCCGTACCGTTTATTACAGGCGTCATCTCATGAGTTGTCATATCTTCTGTGAAAAGAGTACCACAGGAGTCACTTATGTGCGATTTGAAAATTGAAAAATAATTTTGGCTATTCGAATCACAACTGGTCACCTCATAATAAATATTTCATAAATGACAGGATATGAATTTAGAAAATAATGGCGTTACTATACTCCTCCAAATTTGAAACAATTTTTTTTTCGTAAACTACAAATTAGTTGTTTTAAAAAAATGTGTATTTTATTACCTCCCGCCAATCTGCATACATAGATAAGGGAAGTAATATTTTCGGTCCAAAAATTCGATAGGGAGTTTTTAGTGAATAAGCACGAATTAGGATCCCCATAACATGTTTTTACTATTTTTGATGTCTGTGTGTGTGTGTGTTTCCACAAATTTGTATGTTTCGTATTTAAACTTTTTGCATTAATATGCAAAATTGATTAGATTTTGGGTAAAATTGAACAACCAGAGTGGTACTTTACTTGAAGCTCATAGCAGTTTTTAATGAAAAACTATATCACAATATAAGCCAAAACTTTTCAATTTTTATGTCAAATGAGAACAATAACAAATCGGAAGTGATACTTTACTTGAAGCTTTGAACAGATTTTCGTGAAAATATATATTATGATATAATCCAAAATTCGTATATTGGAAATTAGATTTTGACTAAACCGGAAGTGGTACTTAACTTGGAGCTCTTAATAGATAAAATATAATCCAAAATTTCGTATTACATAGTTTTCTATTTATTGAAACAAAAAAAATAGATTTTGTTTACAAATGATCAACCGGAAGTGGTTCTGGAAGCGCATTGCTATTTTAAACATGGAATTGGCGGGAAGTTATGTGCTGGCTACATCAGATTTTTTTGTCTATACTCGCCGTCAAATATGCTCAATTTTTTCCCTTCTCCGCACCCTGTCTCTTGCCCTGCAGTGCTGCTGCTTCTTAAAAAAAAATTCAACCAATGAATTGGCAACAATATATAAATATACAGTCCATACTTATTTGACGGAAAATATAGTATATTATACTCGGATGTAAACAACAAAAATTAACTACATATAACTAATATAGAAATAATTTTAGTAAATATTTAAATTTGAACTTACCTATTTTTCTTTTGCAGGAAGAGGCAGAATCACGGAAGAACGAATTCTGGAAACTCATCGATGAACACAACGCCGTAGTGGAGAACTTAAAAAAAATGGAACAGCTGGAAAACAACTGCTGCAAGGTGTCGTCGACGTCAAAAGCTCTTAGAACTTAGCCGATTCTTCCAAGTCTTATTCGCTCATCCTGGAAGATTCCTCGTGCATTTTAATAAAAAACCAACAGATTCTCCACCAATTAGAGCAGCTAGAGTCATGCAATTAGAATGGAGATCTGAATCCAAATCCAAGGAATGTCCAAAGTCCAAAAATTATTATTAGGTTAGACTAGGGTACAATAATTTATTTTATTTGTAGTGTAGCCCCTAAAATCGAAGTGCCTAAGAACATAGATGTATTTCTACGATCTGTATTTATCAAAAATAAGTATTAACATTAAATTAGAATAGATTATTTTGTATTTTGTAAACTTAAGACTGTGCTTCATTTTGTAAAGATATAGTTAGTCTTATTTTATAATTAATAAATTAGACAGTTACAGATAAACAAAAACACTTTTCTTACTAAAATCGAACATTTTATTCACAGCCTGTCCTTTCATTTAACAATCCATCTTATTTACAATCTTTTTAAAAATAGTTTAATTTAATCAGTTTGTAGCATGAACAAAGAGAGTATACACATTTATTTTAACCACTGAACTCAATATATATTCTGAATGATACTACCGTTGGCAGCACTGCGATTGCTATTAAAATGGCGGTTGACTGTCATATAGTATGTTGTAATTTACTATATTTAACAAAAATTGTGGGTAATTTCTCGACTGTGATGTGGATTAGGTGTTAAAGTTCAGTCAAACAGCATTTATTCTTACTATACCAACGTTTCGTCCTTGCACCTTATTCAGGGTAAAAAACGTTTTTTAGAGCAAATGGATGTGTGTATGCTCTTTGAATTTTTTGTACGACGTTTAATAAATTAACTGAATGTTTTGTATGAATGTATTTTATGTACATGAATTGTAGCAATACCTTGAAGAAGGTGCAAGGTGCACCGAAAATAATATTTGATATTCAGACAACCATAACAAACAACCACAAGTTCTTGTAAATGTCTATAGTTGTTACTAAATTTCTTTCCAATGTTATTTGTTTTTTGATGCTAAATTATATTTAATTTACAATTTCGGTAACCAGGGTAATTTAATTTAAAGTCATAGTAATGCTATTATTTCAAAAAATTAACATTGCTTATGGTCGGTAACTTAAATTTAAACGTTTAAATAGATATCACATCGAAATGAAATGTCAAATGAATTATTGGTGCGTGTTATTTGACAGTTAACTCGATGTTCATTTTTTGAAATTACACATACTAGCTCTACTTTTAAATCATTCAATTTAGTTTATATGTACAGTAAAAAAATTGTCATACTGGTTTCTAAAGCAAAGTTTTTTGAACGATTTATACAACAAAAAGTGAAACATTAAAGTCCTAGAACTTCAAAATCATATGACATAAAATTATGGATGTACCTCAGACGAAAAGTGTCTTTCGGATACTTACAAGTAATTACGGCCTCGGCTATCCACCTCGTAAAGATGTCCGATCAAGGTCATCTGTATCATGAACGGTTTAACAAATTGGCATACATTTATTTCTGTCACTTGCAGACTACAAGCGTGTGCATAGGATGAATATAACTCGCTTGTCTTTCAAAAATTCATATTTTTTCTACTAAGGGCATTCCATTTTAAAACGATGCTCGTTGTTGACAATACTTTCGCTATAACGTAAGTTTATCATGATTCATAGCCGTGCGAATAACATTATTCTTTTGACATTGTGTCAGTATCTTATTTTTCACATATTTGGTTTTACATTTGCTAATAAACTTACCAGTTACTTAGTTTTGAATTTTGAATGTTTTTACTGTAACATATAATTTTTATAATAATAAAATAATAGTAGTATCTTATGTACTCTCATAAAAACTAAGTTACTGAATTTGACAGAATGGGCAGAACTAAAATCTTAATTTATACAATTCGTAGATGACCTTGATCGGACATATTTAAAAAGTTTTACTGTATATACTTAATACAGCTAGCCAAGAGAGATAGTAACTAAGAGATGATTTGTCGTAAGTACATATAATGTAAAAAACAAATTATCTATCCGCCATCAGTTCTATTCTTAACGAAACGATAAACACATACATTTTATATTTTTCTGTCATATTTTATTTGATATTCATCATTGAGAACAAACTGTACACACAAAACTAGATCTACTTCTTTTGAAGCTCTCTTTTTCGTCAGAATACACATTGAGTTCAATGATTATAACATACTCATTTTAAAATAATAAGATACAAATCCAACGAAATATGATATTACATTTACAACCCTCTCGATATTAGATATGACTTATGATATCAATATTTCGTTGAAGTACGAATATTCAATAAAAATATTACAAACTAAATATATTCTTCAAAAATATTCATCTTTCTTCCACCAGCAATAACATCTTTCATAAAGAAATATGAGTAACATCTATAATAAAACGCATACGCTTTGCAAAGAATTTACGTTTCACAGTATGAAGCCAAAGGAGCTATGAATATTCTTGGTAGAAATTGAGTTTGGTTAGGTAACACAGTTATGGCAGAATTCATTACACAATTTGAAATTGGCGCTAAATTAGAAGAACGTTTGTAGGTTAGGATGAAACCTCAGAAGTGTGAGCGTAGGTCGTTAAGGAAAGAGGTTATTTGACACAATAATTATTGGGTGTATTTTTATATAATAAAGGAAGGAAATTCTATATCTGTTAATTTGTAATTGTAACTGGAGAAGACAATTGTAACTTTTGTTCAACAAAGCATGTACTTCTCTAATGAACACGTGACACTTCTATCGATCTCTTCATTGTATTTAATTGAAGTAGGATACGACATTAGATGTAATGTACAGTTGTTCAAAACCTTCTGCTTGAAGAGCGTTTTTAAAGTCATCATTCAATACTTTGACGATATAATGATTTTCAGAATCACATTAATAATGAAAAAATATAAAAAAGAACTGATTTCTGTTATACAAAACTAGTATTTGAAAATAAATGATAATAGTATGCTTTGACACAAAGAATTTTGATTATTTAAAGGCCCAGTCAGAATAAAAAAAAATAACGGCAGTGATAAAATTAGTGGCATCGGTAGCGCGCGAAATTTAAAGTAAAAATTACATCTGTTCACAATGAAGAATTATTGACATTATAGTTTCTAGAATTAGTCGGAAGAAATTTGTAGAAATTTCTCACCATATGCGTCAGTTTTATAATTTCTTTGTTGAAAATGTAAACCGGTCGAACTATTATATACTAATCTCACGTAGAAAAATCACCAGCAAATTTTGGGTTGGTATAGTCGTTTTTGTATTTTCGGATTTTACCCGTAAGATACGGAAGTAGTAGGTATAGTTGAAGACAATATAATATGTAGTCTTTGATGTTTCGAGCACATTAATAGGTGGAATCAATTAATGTGCAATACAATTGGAAAACGTATTACTTTACTAATAATACTAATTCAAATCGTGTAATAAATTCTGCCACAATGTATAAAGTAAAATAAGAAAACTTCCAATGTTTTTCTGAAGAAAAACACTGAAAAGTGCATTGTCTGTATGGAGTCTACAGTCTTTACTTGGCACATTGACAAAGTAGATATTTAGTTGTCTACCAAAATCTTACTGATAGCTCTAGGTAGATAAGAACATTGAACCAACCTAGTCTAGGTGATTCTATATCGGTTTTACACTATCTGTTACTGAAGAAATATTGTTAAAGTACTTCAGTAGTACTAAACTAATTCTTTGGCAAGATGAAGTGAAGTAATCCATTCACAGTCCAAGAAGTTTTACATCAATCACTTTCTTAAGTATTTTCACATGATAAATGGATATTCAATGCATTTTATTAATCATTTAAGTGGAAAATAAAATATACAAAACAGATTGTGTTGAGTGTTGGTGGTGATAAATGGTACGAAAAATTGTCAATAAACTTTTTAAAGATGTTTAAGCATATATTTTGGAAACAAAATAAAAAGGATTTCGAATTTTATGAAAATATAAAAACATGTATAATCCTTTATACAGGGTGGTGATAGATAGCCGAACATGGGACTTTGACATATAAAATCAGACTTTTCTAATTTCCTGCTTCCCTAATTATTTTGGGTAAAAATGCTTCAAATAAACGGCATAAAATTCTGCATCTAAATCAAGAAACATTTTTTTTCTTCAAGCGTCATAAAAGTAGCATCTTTTGTGACTTGATTCACAAGGTACAAATAAAATAAATAAATATCCATAGAAACTATACAAAATGAACGAATAAGATGTAACTTGTATAAAAGAAACCTGTAATATCGCCCTAAATGTCACTATAACACGCTAGGTAACCTAAGAATAAAGTTACTAAATACCATCAATAGCTGTCAAATTTAAATATATAACCTGTGAATTGATATATAAACAGAGTTTACTTTTGAGGAAATAACATTATTAAAGAATAGCAGACTTATAGATTACAATTACAGAGACGGTAATGAGCATAAGAATACTTAGAATTAAAGTGATAAGAAAAGTTTATATTGTTTTGCAGTGATTTCTGGACATATCTTTCAGCCACACTGTTAACTTTCCATCCAATTGAACAACTTCAGGGGGCGTACATTATAATCCTTCAAATTCCGACATAATAGCATACAAGGAGGATATAAAATTGCAGTTTTTATTTAAACGTCAAAATGTGAAAATTTTCATTTCAATGTTTATAACAAAAAGTCGCAAACGTAATTTCCGTAAAATGTAACGTCAGTATAAATTATTTATTTGTAAAGAAGGCAATAGTCAAAAAGTTTGTAATTTATGCAAATCAATTGCTTTATATGAAAATCTACAAATGTTGCTTTTAAAAATATTAATAATAAACACATATTCATTAACAGAACAACTGTGAAAACTAAAAATACTGAATAACAAAAAAGTTTTCCAACTTTATAATTTCATAACTGAATACGTATTAATAGAACCCAAACATAAATTGGTTATTGTTTCAGTTTACCTTTTGTTACATCTTTTGTATTGTTTTAGAAAATCAATCATAAAATTTATAACGGTTTCGGTTAAATACAAATTTTGTAAATTATTTCCACGTTTATTGTTTTCAAATATGGGTCAGCACGTGTTTTCAATTCATTATACAAGAAAAAATTGTATGAAAACCCTTCAGATAATTTTTTAATTTCGCTTGTTAATAAATAATGGTCTACATTCTACAATCCAATATACAGACCATGAGCATGTTAACATATAAAGGGTATTTTTCAACTTTAAGGGTATACAGCACTTACTGACCAAAATAAGTAAAAAAAAAAACTTAAGCAACATGGATCCGATCTTTACTCGTTTCTGCGATATAACGGAGTTTGTTATGTCGGAAAGTGTCACGACTTTCATTGAATGAAATTTTGTTTACCTTTGAAAAGTAATCTTAGAGGTACTTCTGTTTTTCAAAAAAAATCAAATAATTGTAGAATGTGGTGATCTTGACCAATATTTAATTTTCAAAGATCTTTTGTTATTTGTAAAAGTTGACAATATTGTTCATAAAGTTACGGCTAAATGAGTTAAGTGAAGCACTATAAAGATGGAGGTTGAGTACGTCTCTTTTCAACATATCTTCAAATTAATATTATTTATATACCTACTCATTATTCTTTTGCAATTTTAAAATTTGAACACTGTATTTTAAATAAATATTCATAATACATATCAATATGATTTCACTTAGTTTTCTATTAAATATAAAAAAATTAAAAAACACAAAACTACAGATCTAGTTACCGTGGTTTAGTTAATTGCAAACGTTGATAGATGGCCAACTTATGAAAATACAAAAGCACTGAGCTTCCAATCTCTTTTTAGATAGTTGTCTCTGATACGAATTATGTAGATTTAGAGTAAATTTCATGAGGGGGCATTGAAAAAAAATATTTTTGGGCAGAGGACAGTGAGCCAAATAAGTTTAAGGCTCCACATTATACGGTTTTGAACGTGCGACAAAAAACCGCTGTAGAAGTGAAGAAAAATATGGGATCTTTCACATTATACGGCGACGGTAAAATGCCGGTGCCGCGTCGTGCAGCAACCGTGTCTTGTTACTACATTTGACGGTCGCCGTACGACGCACGACGCCTTGGACACAGTAGCCTATATGTATGTGTCGAAATGCATGCTTGCACATTGGACGGTTTTAAGTCGTACGGCATCGAAAACTTCGATGTAGTGTCTGGTTGTTCTAAATAGAACTTACCGTGATAGCCAGCATTTGAACAGGTTGTATGCAATTGTGGAATTGTGTGTTTTGTCGTTGTAACATATCCTTAAGTTTTCTGTGTAATTCGTCGAAAGAGGCAATAGACATTCGGAAATAGTTGAAGAATTTATTTCCGTCGTTCCTCAAATCTTCAAAGAGTGTATAAAATAATCCTACTTCCTTCTTCTCTGATTAATGGGGTGCACCCATAAAAGGCGATGTTTTATTCTTCCACAAAGCAATAATTTGTTTACGGTTCATCTTGACACGCACATTAAACAACTTAAATGAAAATATCTACAATTGTTCACGTCAAAATTCCGTGCAATGTGAAAACAACACAGTCACGGCAAAAATTTGTACAGTTTTTTGCCGTACGATCAAAACCGTATAATGTGAAAGAAGCCTAAGGATCACTGTTCTAAAGGGTGACATGAATATATGTAAGGTCTACCAAAAAAGTAACATTACTAAATTGCAGATCGTAACTTGTATACCGTGATTTATACCCTTACCTCTCGGTAAAGATTTACCGTCGGTCTTCCCCTTCCTTTAACAAATAAATAATTACATTCACCATTCATCCACTTACATATTAAACGTAGAAATGTGTTTTCCTCAATATTAAAACAAAATTAAATTAATTTTGCAATCGTTGAAAATAAATTAAATTCAAACATAGCTTCAACGGTAACTAAAAGTAAACCCAATATTTCCGTTATGGCTTTATAAAAAGAAAACTTAAATGTTTACCGTAGTGCATTAAATATCCATTTTCTCAATCTAATAACCGGTTCGTTCAAATGGAAATACTTCTGATTTGAGCTCCATAACTGTTAAGGCAGTATTTCTCAGAAAAATATGGAATCATCTAGAAGATGTGCGTAAAGATAATTACTAATCGTATAGGTATTTAATCTTTCTGATACTTAAAATATTTGTCCTCCACGATACCTTTCTTATAAATAAATGCAAAAAATATTTTAGTACCCTGCGATTGACAATATAGTACTACATTTATTTATGACTACTTAGTTTTGATATTAACATATGAAGTTTTGATGTTGATGTGAAATATTTATGATCTATCATATAGTTTTAAAAACATGTAACAAGCAATTTTGTTACAAGTTTTTAAGTATTTGATTGACATTGTAGCAACGGAACACACAAAATGAAAATATGATATAGTTTTAGAGGGCTCAGATTTCATAATGGTATATTAAAGAACGAGTTTTATAAGACCTTTTTTCGCAAGCGACAAAATTTATACTATTTTTATATTTTGTGTCTTTTGTATACTAAAATATTTTTAAAAAACTTTTGTATTATTAAACCGAGTTGATTTAGGGAAATTTATATTTGTAATGTTGTAACATTGGATTGTCATTAGATGCGTTCAATGAAGCAAGCAAATCAAGCAAATGCTAGGTAAGCAAACGAGACATGTTGCTTAGTACACTGAAAACTGTCATTCACAACTGTTATCGAGAAAGTTATACAGTTGTCAAATTCAAATATAACATGTTTATCTCTCGTATATCTTTAATTGGTCTGGAATGTTATACAAAATGAATTTATAGATAGGTACAGTTATTTGCAGCTAGTGGGATCAATTTTGCAGATTTTTTTTAGGTTAAGAAAATATTTCAAATTTAATAATGTTATAAACATTCATCACAAAACTTTGAAAGCCTTTTGGCATGTGGTTGACATAAACACACCATAAAATGAGATAGAAACAGTACAAGTTAATTTCATGTATGTATAATTTGTATTTCCCGCCATTATATTTGATAAGTTAGCAAGGCAAGCGAGCAAAGTCGTTCAACAAATTTACTTCCGGTTGCTTGTTTTGCTGGGCTTATTGAACGCAACTATTTAATCAATTATTTGAAATAAATGTCTTATAGTACCTACCATAAAACAAAAAAATGATGAAAAGAAGGCTTTTTCGATACGCAATTGGGATTCGTAATGACTTCATTATGAAAGCAAATAGTGTTTCACGAGTGTCTTGCATTTTTCTTGTTCTTGTTTTGTTCTTGCAGAAAATACAAGACAGGAACAAGAGTTATCAATTTTGTTGCAAGGCAAGAATTTGTCTTGCAAGAGAAATGCAAGAATAGCAAGATTTTTTAATATTCTATGCATTCTCGTACTCTCGCAATTTTATACTAGTATTATATATCAACATTTTATTGTAGGTTTTATAATGGTTTTCAGAGAGAAAAATACAAAATATTTTTCAATATATTCGTATATTGTAAGTAAAGTGCGTACACGACAATAACAGGCCAACTACGTCATCAATCGTCAAGTGCGCGACAGAGGGAAAGAGAGTGACATTGAGGTTGGTTTATGATTGGCTACGGTCTGTATCCATAGGCTCGTCAGTTTTCTTTTTTTTTTTTTAGTTGGGAGCTAATTACGCTCCCTATGAAGCTTATATTTTTGGTCGTTCTCGTTAATTTAAAAATATTATTTTGTAGAAATTTTTCATTGTATTTAATGGTGATTCATGGCCGAATTCACCATTAATCCGTTAATTATTAATAAGCTGATTAAGGAATCAAGCTGATCTGTAGATCAACGTATGATCTAATTCATCAACTTGACTTCTAAATCAGAGAATCATGATCAACAGATTCAGACTTTGTTTTGGTTTTTGACAGTTAATGTAAGTGTCATGTAATTTTATTCGTAGTAATTGTACTTCCCATTAAAAAAGTATTGTATAAGTTTTTAATTTTTTTATAAAATACGTTTTATAGTTTTCCTATAATAATATTATATTTTTATTTTGATATAGATGGAAATTACACTGATTCCAAGTGTTTTTAAATATAGTGAAAAGTGGAAGTATATTTGAAAATAATAAAACTAATGCGGTTTTAAATGAAGATAAAGAAGAAGCATGAAGCATAGTTACAAATGAGTACAACAGCCAGAATCCTGACATAGCTATAAATGTCAAAATCATGATTCAAAGATATGATCAATCCGTGATTCATGGAATATGACCAATCAATTGATCATTGATTTTGATTAATAGATTAGCTTGATTTTTAATAGTGAATTGGATTGATTCAGAATCAGCGTTGATCTGTGGATAAACCAATGATTAAGGAATGGTGAATCCGGCCGTAAATTTTAATAAAAAAATACTGTGTATTAACAAAAAAAACAATATTGTCGACTTGTTTTTAACGTGCACGCACTCTAATTATAAACCAACACGAAAAGATGCAAGACAAGAAATACGTAAAAAGCTTGCAAGATTTTTGTTTGGAAGAATAACGCAAGACAAGAGTTAATTAAATTTCTTGTCTTGTGAAACACTAAACGCAAAATATAAAAATAATATTTAATGAAAGAAGATTCTGATTTACTTCATACTAAAAGAAGAAGACGATATTCTGGAAATTATTCTAACAAAAGTATTCTATTAAAAAACGTGGAAGTCATATTTATATTTGTATCAGTCACGTCACGGCATGATTGCGCCTATTAAAAAAAATTGCGAAAAGTTCTTTTCGTTACAGAAAATGTATCTTTACTAATTTATACCGATTACTTTTTGTTTCCATGGAAGAATTTGAAATCTGAGCTTTGTTATTAATAAGATATTCATTTAAAAAATTAGTAATGAATTTACGAGTATCTGGGATGATTTCTAAAAACGATTAAATGTTTATTCTTTCGGTTGCTACAATTATACAAGCGCATTCACAAATACGAATCCAAAGTAATTTTACCCAGCTCACATTTGTATTCAGATTTGTGCTAGGGCGTCAGTCTATTCGCTTTAATACTGAAACACTACATTTACTTAAAATAAATCATTATTTGAGTCCATTGGTGTCAGTAATTGACTAGACGTTTTCTCTGAAACCTTTTGAGAAACGACAATTTCAAAGAGAGCACAGCAAGAATATTCGCGCCTTTGAAATTGGCGCACAATTATTTATTACGTAAACAATATAGATTTTTATAAATATAAAAGAGTTTTAAAACCATTCAATCACAAATAACAAAATAAATGAATTTGGAAACTCACCCGGAATGCGCCAATTTGAAGACGATATCACAATCCTAACTTTTTTGGTCCTAATTGAACGAATCCTGACCACTAACGCATGCAGGATGCCCGAAACTAACCCATTTATCCCTTATACTACCCGAAAGTTCTCGCTATAAATTTCAGGGTCCGCCGCAATCTTTCTACTTGACATGAGAATTAAATTGAGATATTTGTTGCTCCTTTCCTAAAAGAAAATAAAGAAAAAGTTTTATTCCCAGTTCCTACCGAAGTAAGTTTGTTCTTTTCGGAAAGTTTTCGTTTGAGTTATGATTGGGGAAAATGTTTAATAATTGTTATCTGTAACGACCATAAGAAGTAAAAGATCACAGAGACATCTAGAATTCAGTAGCAAATTAAATTAAATATATAAAATATATGCTGTAGTAATATGCAGACAAATAGGACGACACAGTAAAAAAAGTAATTTATAATTATTAAAGAGTTAAATTAACACATGTTTCACAAGATTTCAGTATTTAAATCAATCTCTCAGTCAGTTTTCAGATGCTGACCGATCCCAATTAGTAACCACAGACGTGTTTCGCTTTTATTGGAGTGTGGTGTAATTGCCGTCCTCTTTGCAGAGACAATGACTAACTGGGTTCCGCATGACATTATCTCATATGAGGTAGATGACCGAGAGATTGATTGAGATGCTGAAATGTTGTGAAACATGGCGAGGGTTTTTTTCTAATTCTTTATTAGACATTATTAGTTCGCTATTGTACTTTTGTTGTTATAGTTATTTTTAAAAAATGACTAAGGTAACGTACTTAGTGGTAGCGTTGCCGCTTCGCCTACTGAAAGTCCAGGATTCGAATCCTGATTAGATATGAACATTTTTATGTCTTACTTCAATTAACAAGAAACAAAGCTGGATTGGGTTACCATAGTTATCTAGGAGCGAAGAGTACCTCTGTCCGACTTAACTTAGCTGTAGGGCACATTTTGTCTACTAGAGACATTAATAGGCTATTCATAGTTTGCAAAGTTGAATCTTTGGAACAATGATCTATGAATTTAGGTCATAATGTAAAATAAGGTGTTACACGATTTTTTTCTTTGCAGAATAGAAAAAATATATTACCTGTTTTTTTTATTTTCTTTCATATTATGTACTCTTTATTCATAAGAAAATTATTTCTGAAAATACAATGTTTAAATTGCCTGATGTCGCCTGATGACATCAGAAAAATACTAACCAATGAGGAAGTGGCTTACATTTTCCGCCGACAGAATTTAAACGAGTGACATCCGTGATAGCTGTCAATTATATACAAGCTACTAGTTCTATCCATATTACTGGTTTTTATATTTTGTAAAGACTAACATAGTTTTACAAAAGAGTTTTGTGCTAGTGTGCCCAAATAGAAGTAATAATAGTTAAAAAAATAGTTTTAGTAGTAGGTACAATAGAATGTCTGCGTATGACCATAGCAATTATGTAAAATAATGAGTGGTATGAGTTCCCGAATAAGCAAGAAACTAACTACTTCGTTGCGTACTTGTGTGCAAGTAACCATAAAATTTGGGCGGGGGAAGTCATTATGACTGAGCGTTTCCATGATCTTATTTTAAGAAAGGAGCAACCCGAAGAACTTTATTAGTTTTTAGTTCATTTGGTGACAACTCTGCTTACTTTATGATATATTTAGCACAATAACTTACTTGATAATCTTTGGCGTTGCACTTACACAGCACTGGCACTAGTCAAACACCTTCCACTTTCACTCTTTCTGACCACCACCGTCTCTCTGCAATCCCTACACACAACAGTTTCTATCAGACTCTTGGACAGTCGAACACCCTTGATGGGTGTTGTAGGACTCTCGGATAATAGCCCAGAAGACTCTGGCCTAGCAATGGGGACGAGAAGAAACTCTGGACACTCTGGACACTTGACTTCTTCTTTCTGGGCGACGTGGTTGATGAAACTTGCGTGCTCGCCGTTGGTCACGGCTGCGCTTGGTGGTATAGGGTCTGAACATGGTTGGTGGGAGTGGTAAGTGAATCCTGGAGAAGAAAAATGTTGTTAGGGGTTGATACTTACAAATGATGCAAGAATAAAATTAAGAGCTGTATTTGCAATCTAGATGTTGTTGACTTTATCTAGACCAGTGATTTTCAAAGTGAGCGATATCGACCCCTTTTGGGTACTACATAGATCTGAGGGGGCGATGATGACCTCAGGGTTAACAAAGGGGGCATTGAAGGGCTGTAAGTGGGCGTTATGAACTAAAACGAGCAATAAAAAAATCCTCAAAATATTTAACCGACTAAAATATTTTTCAATATTTTTCTTTCCTCTTGAATGAGCAAATATGCAGCAATGCATAGTGTGCACTGTTGCCACACTATATTGTGAACAACCATAAAATATTTGTACTGTTCGCTATAATTTTAAATAGCAGAAAAAGTAAAGGAAGAAAGTATCCTAGAAAAGGCTGACGTTTTTGCGTCCATCCCCCGTTACACGCAAGATATGTAGAGTCGATCATTATAATCTTCTAGATATTTATCTCAGATGCAAGGTTTTTTTCTATTAATTCAGCGAGATTCATGGAATCATATGTGTAGGTCCTTCATTTTCTTGGACACCAATTACAAAACTGCGTAAATTGAAATGAACAATTAATGGTAAGTAGTGTTGAAAACATTTATAAACTTGTATTGGTCTCCAGGATCGCGCTCAGATACAAGGTTTCTTCTATTAATTCAGTGAGATCCATGGGATCGTATGTGTAGGTTTTCCTTTTTGTTGGTCATCTTTTACAACTAACTAATTGCAAAACTGCGTAAATTGAAATGAACAATTATTAATCATGTCGTGTGAAAACATTCATAACTTGTATTGGTCTCTAGAATCGCGCTCAGATGCAAGATTTCTTCTATTAAGTCAGTGAGATCCATGGGGTCAAATGTGTAGGCTCTTCCTTTTCTTGGCCATCTTTTACAAATAACCAATTGCAAAACGTGAATTGAAATGAACAATTAATGGTTGTCGTATGAAAACATTCATAAACTTGTATTAGTCTCAAGAATCGAGGCAATAGAATATGGTGCGATATCCGGTGAACATATTGCGTGCACACGCTATATAGCGTTGGCGGTACCATACTGTTTATTGTATCGCGGACGTGTGAAAACGGCTGATTTAAAAACACGTATTTTTGATGTAAAGCAATATCGCGAATGTTTATAGCCTGCAATATTATATCGCCGTGTGAAAACACCCTAAGCGTTGTCTGTATTATAAAGCGATACGCCAGCCACAGCTAACTGTTAGTACTGTACTAAATAAAAATATAATACTTTGCTAATAGTTTGTAGCAAAATTTAAATTTAACTAATAGTGTAAACTCAAAAATACAACGAATTAGCAAATGCAAGAGTATTTTGAATGTTTTTTGGTTGGTTTGTATGTTTCTATTTCATTATACATCATTATCCAAAGCACACTAACAATATTAGTTGTTTTGGTATTCAACAATCTCTGTAGATGATCGTTATCTTAATCAGTTCAATTTGAAGTAGGTAACTTTGTTGCCGATTATGAGTAAGATTTCAGTTGCTAACTGTACCTATTGGAACACAGCAGGAAATTGTTCAAGAACAAAATTAGTACATGTGCCGAGTTAGTAATTACATTGCATGTGCACAAATGTAAACGATAAATTTAAAATAGTTTTCCCACTTTGTATATAGGAAAAGCATTAACGAACTAAATCATGCTGGTTAAAATCGTATTTCATTTTCATTATTTTTTATGACCGAAAATATTTCTAATATTACTCGATATTGAACTGCGAGCCCAAGCTCATAATAAACTCCTGTTCAAAATTATCGCACATTTAGTTTTCCATTTATTTTACAAAGTTAGCTTATTTTCGACATGTTTTTTGTTTGTTTTTTAAATGAGTATTATTATGGTAATTCAAAATTTGTGAAACAAAATAATGTAACATAATGTACCTAAAGTTAAAGATCTGATTGAAAAAGAATCCAACATTGTGTATAAAATTCCGTGCGGTGAATGCGAGAAGGTTTATATTGGACAGACAACTAGATCACTCAAAGATAGAATGTCATCCCATAAAAGCGATTGTTATCTTTGGTTATTATGCTACCTAGGTAGTAAAATTCATTTACTTCAATTGGTTCATCTTGTACTTGGAAAGGGTGCTGAATTAAACAGTTTTTCACCTCAGCAACTTAACCCAAAGTATCTCAAAGAATGTCGTAAATAAAGAAAACAAATCCCTTAGTAACGACTATAACTAAGGTGATAAATTCTTTGTTTTTATAATCGCTGTGATAGACATGTAACTAGGGCTAATGAATTATATTCTCATATATATATATATATATATATATATATATATATATATATATATATATATATATATATATATATATATATATATTATGAACTGCATCTTAAGAAAATCTCATATTTCCTTCTATTTTAAAATAAATCTCGAAAATACAAGTGTTGTGATAATTTTGAACATGAGTTCAGTTCGACCGGCTACACTTTCAACAAATTATAAACCCTAAACAAATGGTGAGATATTTCTTTAAAAAAAAATTTCATCAATATTATTCTTTCTCAATTTCTCACAAATACGCCATTCATTCCCGCAAGCAACTTTCATTTCTTTCGAAAAGAAAAACCAATCACAGCGTCTTTTAGTATCTGAAAAGATGTTTTGTGCTTTACCTAACGCTGTGAGGAAGTCATCTACAACTCGTCTGACTGCTGAACGAAGCTCAGAATTCCTGTAGCCGTATACCCATGGATTGAAAGCGCTGGAAGCCAGGATTGGGAGAGCTAGGTATACAGCTACCCAGGCAGTGAGAATTTTGGTTCCGATGAAGACGTCCATCAACATACAGGCCTGAAAGAAAAGAAACAGACAAAATGAAATTTGTTATGTGTGAAATATTATTATTTTTATATCAATTTCTGGTTCGAGAGAGACAGTAGTATGTTTCAAGATGTTAAAATATTCATAGTAACTCTGATAGGTGCTTTACATTTTTACTTGTCTGTATAACAGCGTAACTATAAAAGTTATATTGTAACGTTTTAAGCGGGTTTCATGACGTAAAGCAAGAAGTAACGCAAAATGCAACGCAGTCAGTAACGCAGGTGCAAAGCAAGAAAACTGCATTAATCTATTAATAATTCATCATCCATGATAAAACATAAAACAGGTTATTGAAATAGTGTAACAAAGTCCACAATTACAAGCTGTCACCTGTCATGTGACAACACAAACATATACTAATATTTGAAATAGTACATCCTGGTTGGTCAGAGGTAGAAACAGTATCGCAGAAAGTTGGTCAACTTTAGCGTTGCGTTGCTTTTGTGACTCTAGCCATTCGTTAAGTACAGAGTAGTGGTGGGATCCGGATCCGGATAGTTTTGGTTTCGGATCCAAAGTTATCCGGATATCCGGATAATTGAATATTGAACTATCTGGATCTCGGATCCAAATCTCAGTATCGGATTTTGGATCCGGATCTGAGTTTCGGATTTTGGATCCGAATCTGAGTATTGGATTTTGGATCCGGATCTGAGTATGGGATTTTTGATCCGGATCTGAGTATCGGATTTTGGATCCGGATCTCAGTATCGGATTTTAGATCCGAATCTGAGTATTGGAGTTTGGATCCGAATCTGAGTATCGGATCTTGAATCCGGATCCGAATATCGAATCTTGGAAACGGATTTGAGTATCGGATCTTAGATTCGAATAAGAGTATGAGATATGGAATTCCAGTATCCGGATCGGCTCTCGGATTCGAATATTCTCAGTATTGAACCTTACATTTCAATATTAGCATCGGGTATCATCAAAACCAAATAAATCTGATGACAGTCCACAATACATTTTTGTTTGATGTAGTTAATTAATAGTTGGCAGATATAAATTTCTGTTGGACAACTTTTAGCATCCGCTAAGAAGGAAATTCTTCGATTCCACAGAACTATAAGTAACAAAAACAACCCCTTTTATGTGAAACACGTGCACGATAGGTATTTCGCTACCTGCAACGAACCTATGGCCATTGTTTCTCAAATTTCTTTTTTCTTTACATTTGCACATACTACCTGGTTATTTTAGAGGGGTATTATAAAATGTATTACTGTTTGTGTACTGGTGTTTACAGATCGCTGTAAAGATAAACAGACCCACTTTAACGGTTTGAGTTTGAACACAATTCCAGATGCTAGACTTCACATTCAAAATGAAGAATTGGATCCAGAATTAAAATTTGGATCCGGATCCGCAAACAAAACATCGAATTCGGATCCGGATCCGTAAACAAAATTTCGAATCTGGATCCGGATCCAAATTCGAATTAATTTTTCGGATATCCGCTTCAATATCCGAACGTCGGATATCCGAGGATCCGGATATTTTGAAATCCGGGTTCTCGGATCCAAGTTTAGTCAGAAAAATTGACTGACGGGTCCAGTAATAACACTTAACTATAAATATCGCAATTATGACAAAGCGGCATATCGCTTATCAATGGGTTAGTATTTGCGCCGCTCTGTTCATGCATTGAATTGTTTCTCTCTGTATAGTAAAATAATCTTACTGTTCCTTTAACATAAATGCTATTTTTGTTTGAATTAATTTCATAGGAATAAAAACTCTAGTTCCAAAAATTAAACTTTTGTGTTATTTGAAATGTAGTATTAATTTACAAATTTGACATCGGTACATATATAAATAAATTATTAACATTGTTTCGTTTATTTTGATCACCACTAAGATTTCATTAAGTAATTTAGACACTAAAAAAATATCTAAAAAAGAAGAAAAGAAGGCCACATGTAAATGGACTCCGATTATTAGGCATTGGAAGACAAAATTCAAGTAGGCAGGGTAAAACTAAAATGTCACGTCCTTCATTCCCTATGTAAAAACAAACCTGGCGCCCGTAGGCTGTGTTACTGTGTGCTAGCGCAAAACACGTACTTATCGTCCTTATATTAACACTGCAACACCCACATGATTTCGCCCTTGAAACAACGAGGTTTCAATCCAGACATAACAAGATCTTAAAATAAATCACGTCATATAATATTACAAATTTTCCGCGGCGAAAATTATACTTGATTACATCTATGAATCTGTAATTTGAGAAATTATATGATCACTAACGAGGTGACAATCAAACATTAAATGCGTAAGAAAAGACCTTGAATTTCGCACCAAGATAGTGTCTCTCCAATCTTCTCTGACAGCATAATCGGTGACTTTTTATGATTGTACAGGTAATTAGAAAAGTAACAATGAAACTATTTTCAATTTTTTTAAATAATTATATGGATGCGTGCGAAAATTGAAATAAAGCCTACTATAAAAAATTACAATTACACCAAGGTCCGTATTGACCACACTGTACTATTATATTATATCTGGATTAAGAATGCAGTATAACTTAGTACAGTATTTTTTTACCTTCCGTCACCTCTAGGTAAGGAAGGTATTGTCTTTGTTTATGAAATAATTTTACTGGAAATATAAGATCTTTTGCAAGAAAATTTATGTATAGGGCGGGTGCAGTGACGTGACTTTGCTGACTTTGGCAAGCAGATATGGGGACCCGTGTCAAAATGACAGCAATTAATGATAATTTTTCATTCAAAATTTCATGATTTTCTTATTTCATATGGTTCGTTTGTTATCAGGAGTATGGAATTCAGTTGTCAAGAAAGGGAATCATAAAATACCAAAAATTTAGAATCTTTTGCAAGAAAATTTATGTATGGCATTTGTACATAATACACAGGATTGACGGAAGGTATTGGCCACATCATATTTTTTTAAAGATGTCCGATCAAGATCATCTGTATCATGAACGAATTAACAAACTGGCATACATTTATCTCTGTCATTTGCAAAGACTACAAGCATGTACGATAAGGATGGATATAACACGCTTGTCTTTCAAAAATTTATATTGTTTCGACTAAGTTCAGACATTCCATTTTAAAACGATGCTCGTTGTTAACAATATTTTTGCTGTAACGTACGATTATTTATTAATTCAGATATATTACCTTGATTCATAGTCGTCCGAATAACTTTACATTCTGTCAGTGTCACTGATATTGTGCCAGTATTTTAATTTCACGTAATTGGTTTTACATTTGCTAATAAACTTTACCAGTTGACTTTGAATTTTGAATGCTTTTACTGTAACGTACTGTAACGTTTTATTTATATGGGTGAAATGTAAAACTCAGACAAATATTATTAATTAAAAGAACACGTTTATTAACCGATAAATAATTAAGATTAAATATTAAAAAGATGATAAAAGTAACTAACACTGTGACACACAAATATTAACATTCATTTAAAAACTAAGAATATTATAAGACACTTAAACACTAAGATTATTTATTTAACCAATATTTATATCACTACATTTATTTATATAATTACATTTATTTATGTTCACAACTCGTAAACTGTTTATTTATATCACTGTTCATTGCTCGTTGCTTCTATATATCAGACTATACCTACGCTGTCATTCAGACGGTATTTATACAGCCCAGCGTCCTTCTAGAACCCTCCGGCGCCACAGTGATACCGAGTACAAAAGAATTAGGTCAACGGTGCAATTAAACGTCTAGTCTGTCCGTCGCCGGGGATTGCATCATCTGGGAAATTCCGGCGAAGGGATTACGTCATCGCTCTGGTACTTTTTTTCAGTAGCGGCGCTCGTATACTCTTCTCTCAGGGGCGCACGTCACAGTGCATTTTTATAATAATAAAATAACAGTATTTTATGTACCCTCATAAAAACTAAGTAAATGACACTACTGATTTTGAGAGAATGGGTGGAGCTAAATTCTTAATGCATACAATCCATAGACGACCTTGATCGGACATCTTTAAAAAAGTTACTGTACCTAAACAACATATACCGTATAATTTGGATTGTCCGATGTGTTTGTCTTCGAAAACATACCGCTGAATCTGAATCTTTCGTCGGCGTGTGTTGTCGTAAGTCTTTAAGCCGCTTTGTCTCAGAATGTTTAACTTGTTAAATACTTAAACCCCAATTTTCCAGTAGCTAAGATATGTAAATTCAACCAGTAGCTATACTATACAATATGATAGTAGACGCCAAAATATGATAATCTGATTATCGTCTTACTTTTCGTTTCCCATTCTGTTTTATCAACCTTGAATTTATCTTTTATGCCGTAATCACGTTATTTATTATTCCATTTTATGTGGATTTTGAAAGGCTGAAATTTAAGTGTATGAATTAATAAGGAAAAAGCCGCAAGCAAATATTCTATTTTTAGAAATGCAAATGTTTCTTGCTAATAATAACATCCCTCAGTTTCTCAAGAGTTGAAAAATTAAAAATAATAATGTGACGTAAGGAACGTATTTTCCTTTTGAGTTGCTCTTTTCAGTGAATGTTTCGTTTTTAGTATCACAAAGAGAACGAGATTAAAAAAACATTTTGTATAATTTACGCATAAATTTAATTAAATTGTCCTATTATAGGTATGCGTAGCGTACTATAATACATTATTATTATTTATTGTATTGCTAGCTTGGTGGATTATTAAAAACTAAAAAACCTAGTTGTGGAATTACGTTTTTATTTCAACGAGATTAAATATTTAATGAGATCTTTATACTGCGTAGTGACAGTTTACATTTTCAACAAATTATAAAACCTACGCAATTGTGAGAAATTTCTATAAATTTCTTTCGATTTTAAATTTACAAAAACTGAATGTGTTTTTCAAATAATCCGACATTTAATATTGGGTTACATCGCCTTTATTAGTAATACAGTGTGTTAAAAAAATTCGTAACTACAAGTATTTATTTGAAACCGTTACTAAAGTGCATAAAAATCGTCATAAGTTCAGAAATAAACACTAAACTAAATCATTATACGACGATTTCTTGAAAATGTAGTGTTGCCAACCATCTGATAATTATTGTACATATGAGACAAATTGGGCAGACGTACGTTATGTAACCACCCCCTAAGACAGGTTATTGTAAACTAATGCAACCACTTTGTAATTCGCCTTAAGGGAATAATAATAATAAAAGTATTACTGTTGATGCTGATTGGCCGAAAAACTTGACTATGACAGAATAATAAATATGGTAGTTTACGAAGATATAAAATAATAAATATATTTTGTAATAAGATGTAAATAATGTTACACTACCCATTATAGGGTTTCCGTCTTGACTAGACCATTGTTTATAAAGTATACAGTTACAACTCACGAACCCACTGTACGGGTCCTCGTACCTATTGTATATTTCATGTACCCAAGCTCGGATCCACGTACCCACTGTATTCTTCACGTACCCCCACTAACTACAATATTGGATAGGTCTTTTATACAATACAATAATATTACTGTTAGAATGATACAACCTTTTTTTACCTTCCGTCACCCTTAGGTAAGGAAGGTATTGTCTTTGGTCAAAAAAATCAATGATGAGTTTTTACTGAATAAGCACGTTTTAGGGTCCATATAATACGATTTTACCATTTTTACGATGATGTCTGTATGTATGTGTGTCTGTGTGTCTGTGTGTGTGTGTGTGTGTGTAACAAAATTTCCGGATTCCATAACTTCAATACCACGATTCCAAAATTTATAATTTTTTCGTATTCCTCAAGTTTACATCCAGAAGAACAACTGATTAGATTTTGGTTATAATTGATCAACCGGAAGTAGTCTCATTTGAAGATTTAACAGTTAAATTTGATTTATTGACATTTAACGTTATTATAACTTAAAGAATATATTATTCTCTATACGATTTGATTACAATTTATACTTCATATTCAATAGATACAGAGTTAAAGAATTTTAAAGAAATTAAATTTTATAATTCAGCCAGCTATGCCAAACTTGGGAACTAGTAATATATTCATATAATTCAAATTGACAGATGTCAGTATCAATAAAAAGTAAATTAATGTGGCAGATATGAGGATGTTGAAGTAGATATTGGGGAATACACGGAAAGATACGGTAAGAAAATAACTCTAGTGTTACAAGTTTTTAGAAAGATACAAGAAAGACGATTACATTGGTTTGAACATGTCATGAGGAGAAATGAAGAATTATATTGGAACAAGAATGAATAGTTTAGTAATAGGACGTTAAAGAAACAGAGGAAGACCAAAGATAAGATGGAAGGACTGTATTGCGGAAGATTTGAGAGAAAAGGAACTGAATGAGAACGACATGCAAAAATAGCGACCCCTAACGAATGGAAAAAGCTAAAGAAGAAGAAGATGCCAGTGTCAAGTGCAATTTGAATAGTTTGTTTATGAAATAATTTTACTGGATATTTAGAATCTTTTGTAAGAAAAATTACGAAATTTATACATTATACACGAGAATGACGGAAGGTATTGTGCTGGCCACAACAGATTTTTTAGTTTTATTTCTGTATATTTATTTAAATAACGATGTTTCGGCAGTATTAACTACTGCCTTCTTCAGGAATGAACAACAAATCAACAAATATAAATAAATAAATAAATAATAATAACAAAACATTAGCAACAGGTAACCAGGGTGACAATTACAACATATTTAATATAGGAAGCCATGCACGACTAAGATCTAGACCGTCACAATGATTGAGATATTACTCTTGGTTTTGAAAATCTCAATGGCTTCTCTAATTAACCTGATGTTTAAGTGTGTAGGTCTCGCCAGTATTTTTGTATCTTCAAATTTTATTCGGTGGAATTCTTCCAGGGCATTCTCTGCAACTGAAGATTTTTCTGGCTGGTTCAATATGATCGAACGCTGGTGTTCATTCAATCTTGTAGAAATGGTTCTATCATGCCGAAACGTTGTTATTTAAATAAATATACAGAAATAAAACTAAAAAAAAGGTTGTATCATTCTAATTGAAATATGAGTTATGAAAGATTTTTTAATAATTTAATATTACTGTTGCTTATCCTGCAATATTTGGAAATACTAATACGAACTATTTAATTGTTCGCATAGGATAGGAATAAATTTTCATCTGAATTTTATAAAGAATCTGTTGTCACGTTGAATTATAGTGACGATAATTTAATACTGATAGAGCAAGTGTGTATGCATATACATTTGAATAGAATTCTACGTAAAACTTTTTAAATTTATCGAAATATCTAATTTAGAAATCGTCGCGACTACGAATAAAGAAAACGTAGATTCTAAAAAGGATTTATTTCAATTTGAATATGTCAATATACCGTGCATTTTTTGCTGTTTTCTTTTACAATTTAAACTCTTTTAAAGCTTTTCAAGTGAATGCAAATAAAACCGAGTAGCACCTCTCAAATATCAAATAAACAAAAAACTGTAAAACGAATTCTCTTTCACATTCTATTCCAGCATCAGCGTAAGATAATATTTAAACGAGAGGTATTCTGAATTTTTTTACACTGTTTTTCTTAGTTCAGTAAACCTGTGAATGAGAAAGTGATTGTAATTAAGTGCCAAATAAAAGAATAATCTTTCTTGTCATTCCAACACCTTGCAGAAAGTATTTTCATTTCATTATAATTTTTCGTTTGTAGTAAAAAGTTTCAGGTCTTTTTATATCCTAGAAGTTTTATAATTCAAATTAAAAGCATAAAGCAATATATCTTTGCAAAAACCACGTGGAACTTTCAGAATGAAAAGTTCGCTAGTTTCGAAATTATAATCGTTGTTTGAAAAGTGAGTTTTTCTATCGGAAAGTTCAGAATCTTGGCGATAATTAAAATCTGTACAATAGGAGAAATTCTGCACAATAACTCTCAGCCTACAATCTTTTCTTATGGGAAATTCATAAACTTCAATTCTGCATCATATTGGGTTAACCAGAGTTATATATTTTTAATTTATTATTGAGAAATAACATTACTGAAGCAGTACAATAATTATTTTATTATATTTATTGAATTTATTATGTTTTCCAATTTACCGAAATATTTATTTTACATTAGAAATATACAGTTATAAAGGAGTCTTTAGTTTCACATTTTTTCCTATTACTAGAATATTACAAACAATTATTCCTTTCTCCTTCCGGTAGTCCTTTACTACGGAATTTTTGTGCCGGAGTTGTTACCTAAATTACATGATGCCCAACTATCCTAAAAAAATGTCAAATATTGTGTAGTGCCCCGGTTTAGGAGAGAGTAATTTCCTCTTCAGAGTGATGTGTGTGTATCAGTGCAATTGTTTTGTTCAGTGTAATGATGGTTGAGAATTAGACAGGATCTTGTATTCTCGGTTATTGACGCCTTCGAGCTTTCACTTAGTGAACAGAGATGGCTCTCTGTCCGAGTGGTGAAATAGCGCTCTTTAGCAACTAACCGTGTTGGAAGTATGTGTACCCACCGACAGAGGGAAACCGGAGTACCCGGAGAAAACCGTGTTGGAAGTATGTGTACCCACCCTCCTACCGAGTGGTATTCATAGTATATAAAGACTATCCTAATTCTTGAACGATGTACGATCCACTCCCTTTTCCACTGTAAAAGCTAGCAGCTGCATACCAGCTTCACATTCTAATATTTAATCATGAACTTGAGTTAAATTGAATTATAAATATCTTTTCTCTGTTTCAGAATTAGAATAACACATTCTAGCACGCATAATTATGTTAGAAGGAGCTTCATTCTTACATGATTTTTGGTGATATTTTGTTATTTGAGACTCGCATGACTGCAATAAATACACTAAATATCTAAGCAACAGATCGAATAAAAAGCACGAATCATTGTCACCAACATAATAATTCTACCAAAAAATTCCCATAATGGAAATTGTTAAATATTTTTACAAAAAATAATGTAAATGAAAGATGTCCAATCAAGATCATCTACGAATTGTATGAATTAAAATTTTAGTTCCGCCCATTCTGTCAAATTCAGTAGTGTCGTTTACTTCGTTTTTATGAGGGTACCTAAGATACTATTGTTATTTTATTATATTACAGTAAAAGCATTCAAAATTCAAAAATAAGTCAAATGGTAAGTTTATTATTAAATGTAAAACGAAATATGTGAAAAATAAGACACTGACACAGTGCGACAGAAAATAACGTTATTCGTACGGCTATGAATCAAGGTAATGTATCTAAATTAATAAATAACAACGAGCACCGTTTTAAAATGTCCTAACTTAGTCGAAACAATATGCATATATATATATATATATATATATATATATATATATATATATATATATATATATATATATATATATATATATATATATATCCTTATCACATACGCTTGTATCTTTGCAAATGAAAGAGAAATGTATGCCAATTTGTTAATTCGTCCATGATACAACGAATTCTCTGTATCTAAAGATCGCTTCTAATATAATATAATTATCATCATTTACCTGGAAGGGAATCCACAACGCGAGGAACATCCCTGTGGTGATTGCCAACGCCAACCCATACCTCGGTGGACATGCCCCATTGTGCTGTTGTTGAAGGGAATGTCTAACCTCTGATATGGCTCTGGCATGGCCCCTTGCTACCAAGTAAACGTACCCGTAACAAGCGACTAAAACCAGGGCAGATGGTCCGTAGACGGCGCAGAACATAAAGAGTTGAACTGGACGCGCTACCAACGAACCGAAGGAGCAGTCTCCTCCCCTAGAAGAAAGCAGAAAAAAGAACATAATAATATAATAGTTAACTCCCTATGTTATATAAAGTAAGCAAGAGTATTGCGCACAGTCCAAATAAAAATCTTAACGGAAGATATTAAAAAGATGGTAATGTAAATTAAAGTATAAGAATAAATCGTATCTAAGATGACCTCTGTAAGTCTCATTTAATCGAAGTCGTAACTTTTACCTCGCAAAAACTCATTTTTCACTGCCTTATATCTCCGAAACTATTAAAGAACAGAGCTATATTCATTACGCTTTTTTACCTTCCGTTACCTTTAGGTAAGTAAAATATTGTCTTTAAAATGTTCGATGGTGAGTTTTTAATGATTAACAACGTTTTAGGCTCTCTAGAAAACGATTTTACTATTTTTACGATGATGTATGTGCGTGTATGTGACCATCATTTCGGATCGTATAGCTCTAATACCATAATTCCAAAAAAAAAATATTTTTCGTATTCCTTGAGTATACGTCCAAACGAAGAGGTGATTAGATTTTGGTTATAATTGGTCAATCGGTACCCTCATTTGTGACGTTAACAGTTTTTCTTAAAAAACCACAGTTAAATACCATTTTTGACATTTTATGTTATTATAAATAATAAATAATATTTTATTTTCTATGCGATGTGATTTCATTTTATACTCTATAAAGAGAGTTTATTTTACCAGTAAACATAGATTAGTTTCATTACCATTGTTACAAAAGGACAGGAATGTATTGAAGCGTTTATTTTATGAGTAAACATAGGGAATAGTTGTCAGACTCGTCAAACTGTCACATTTAAAAATGGTTTTTTTATAAAATTGCGGATTATAACAGGTATAATTCAAATATCAGCCTAAGATAAGTTTCAGATGTATCTGCTGCTACATTTAATAATCGACCCAGACCCTGCCCAGCACCAATTTGAAAAATATATAATAATTATAGCTTGCACCAAATGATTTTTTTTCTTTGAGGACACTTAAAAAATGTGTAGAGTGGTGACAGAATGAACATTGAATAATTAAAAAACAGAATTAGTACAGCTTCACAAAATATTACACCCCAGGGAATGCTATTAATTCTTTTTATAATCGTTTAGAAGAATATTGTTTAGAAGTTAATGGTGCCAATTTTGAGTAATTTGTGATAAGTTAAAATAAAAATTGCTCACTAGTTTAATATAGTTCTTTAGTGTATAAACGTAAATAAATAATTCCTCATCTCTTTAATTCATAATTTAATATTTATTTTAGTCTATGTTAATTATTTCCTATGTTTACTTATAAAATAAACGCTTTAATACATTGCTGTCAATCATTTTATACTGTAACTATGGTAATGACATAGCCTATGTTTACTGATAAAATAAACTCGCGGTAAGTACTCGCGCGTCTGTGTGACGTGCTCGCGTGGCGTCATATGACGCCAAGTCGGGGGATAGGTTTTTTTCGGTTGATTTTTGGCAGAAAAAGTTTGAAAACCCTTTAATATAATATAATTACATTTACAATATTTTTAAAACATGAAAAAAATATATAATTTACATTTGAACACATGGTTTACTCGTAGCATCCAGAACACTGAGTTCATGTTTGTGGCAGATTATGAAAGTTACTCTACTTGATTTGTTTTTTGATCTGGGGCAGATGTGACACCTTTTTGGTTTTTTGGTCCAGACACCGTAGGTGAGTCGACGACCGTTTCCTTGTCAAAGTGATTTTGCAGGTGTTTCCTGATGTTTCGCGGAATGTGTGTACCTTTCATCCGTTTTCTTTGGACTCTGCCAGTTCCCGCCCCATTTTTTCAAAAAAAATCTTATGTTCATAGGATTTCCATTGTTTGTGGAGTTATATATGACAAGGGCATTTATGGCACATACGTTAATCAGATGAAAAAAATAACCATTGGCCATCTTCTGGTTCTTCGCCCGACATTATACGCACTACATAATTTATCATTAGTATCCACATCCCGACAAATGACGTCAGATGACGCGCTCTACTGCTAAAATGATTATAGCTTCAAATTGTATCATAGAAAAAAAAATAATGGGCATTTATATTTCTCAAAACTATAACAAAAGAATAATTTGGGGGTAGAACTCCGGAGAAAAAAGTGTATAAAAATTACAATACTTTAAACTTCCGTACTTAAAGATGAATGGAGCAAATAAATCAAAATGGAAATGGGCTGGTCATGTTGCAAGACTAAAAGACAACAGATGGACAAAAACTACAACCGAATGGTTACCACTAGACGGGAAACGGAACAGAGGAAGACAAAAGAGAAGGTGGGAAGATATACTTATTACTAATTAGGAATACTAAAAATATATTAATATTGTTATTTTTTGTACTGAAGGTATGTTAAATAAAGGCTATTATTATTATATTATTATTATTAATTAAAGGTGAATAGTACTACTTTAGTCAGATTTCACATAATTCAAGTACAGTAATTTTCATTGCGTTTTTGTTATAATTATACTGGTAATATAATAAAACAAAAGAATAATGTTCTTTCAAAAAAAAATTTAAGCTAGACCCAGATCCTATTCCAAACTCCATCCGAACCTTTTGCAACAAATTTTCTGTAGGTATGGAATTTGTACAAAATGCATAGAACTGACGGAAGGTAATGAGCAGGCCACATCAGATTCTTTACTCATGATGTTCAATACAATATGCACTTCAAGTTTTTAACCGAAATTGAAAAACACTAGACATCTTATCTTATCAAATATGCTTAGAAGACCAGAACAATACCAGAGATAACAACTTATATAAAATATCCTTGCTCCATGCACCAATTTATATTTTATTTTTCTAGGTAGCAATCAAACTCTTTGTTTGTCTGTCCTCCTGCATTGTAAGTCCACCATTGCAATAACGCAATAGGTACTCTTGTTTCACTAGATTTGCTTTTACGATATTGTCCTTTGGTTCGGTGCAACAAAACGTTTCTATTGTCCTTACGACCCAGGATACGGATAAAATCCTTTGATAGGGCGTTTTTATGTGGGAGTATACCTGTGTTATACAAAACAGACAAATAAAAGAGGTTTTATTGTTGTTTTATTTATTTATTGTCCGTGGCACAGAAGGCGGTGACTGATAAATGAAGAACAGTCTGGGAATTATTAACATATTTGGAATTAGATTTTCATTCTTGTTCTTAATGAAGGACATGTCATATTTTGCATAAATATAGATATTATGAAAACTTTTATTAATCTGTGGGTGGAACAAAATAATGAATGAGAAGTTATTTATTTAAGTACACGACAAGCTTACTAGATCATTATTTAAAAAAAATATTTAGTTTTACAAAATTTACCATTTCAATTTAAATACTTTTTAAGGAGAGGCACTTTTGGCTTAATCGGAAATAGGTACTCCCTAACTTTCTTATTTCAAATTTAACCTTATTGCCTTCCAAAACCTTTAGATAAGGAAGGTATTGGTCTTTGGTCAAAAAAATCGATAGTGCGTTTGTCTCTGTGTGTGTGTGTGTGTGTGTGTGTGTGTGTATGTGTGTGTGCTTTTATTATTTTGAAAAAACGCAGTTAAATATCATTTATTGACTTTTAATGTTATTATAAATTTTAAAGAATATATTTACTCTCTATACGATTTGACTGCTAATATATTCAGATAATTCAAATTGACAGAAGTCACTATTAATGAAAAGAAAATGAATGTGACAGAGATGTGGTTATTGAGATAGATGTTGGGGAGGTCACGGAAAGACAGGGTAATAAATGAAAGATAAGGGAAATGGCTGTAAAAAGATACAAGAGAGACGATTACATTGGTATGAACATGTCAGGGTGGAGATGAAGAATATATTGGAAAAATAATAAGTAACTTAATAGAAGGTAGAAGAAATAAAGGAAGACTAACGATAAGATGGAAGGACTTTATTGCGGAAGGCTTGAGAGAAAAGGACCTGAATGAGGACGACACGCAAAACAGAAATGTGTGAAAAGAGGAAATAAAAAATAGCGACCCCTAACGAATGGGAAAAGCTAAAGAAAAAAATGTCAGTGTCAAGTGCAAATTGCATAGTTTGTTTATGAAATAGGTTTACTGGAAATATATAATCTTTTGGAAGAAAATTTATGTATGGAATTTGTGCATAATATACAGGATTTCTGGAAGGTAATGTGCTGGCCACGTCAGATTTTTTATTTTGGTCGGCCACATCTTTATCTCTCCATTTAAAAAAATATTGTTCTTTAAATAGCCTTAAATTTGGAAATATCACGAAATATCCATTATATATTTAACAATTAATTATTGAAATTTGCGTAATATTTTAAAAAAGTCACGAGATTTGAAACAGAATGTGATGTCGAACGATCGGTTACTTTTATTTATATAAATAAATGATGAACAAACTGTTTTCCTATTGGTTATGAATGACGTGTTCTATGTTGTAACACGAGGAAGGGTTACAGAAACTCTCAAGATGACAATTTTAACTGAGTAGTAGTCGATGACTGATCGGCCACGACTGTAGTGAAGAAGGAAGATGCGTACTTGCACTTTGATGATGAACCGTTACATTATGGACAAAATCATACTTTGGTATTATAAACTACCTTCTTTTATTACAGTTAAACTAACTTATTATTAATTTATTATACTAGACATGACTAAAAACATAAACTCCTAAGTACTAGCGTCTAGTATGCGCTCAACCTAAAACGCGAGACTACATGTTTACTCCAAAAGAGTAAAAACTAGACTCCATGTGTTATTGACACGAGTATCTAATACCAACTACATAAAAACAAAGCGTTACCTTCGCAAGAGGATTATCTTAGGCACGTAGGCTTGCAATAACTTCTGAACAAATAACTGTCTAGTTCGCTGGAACTCAAATTAAACAGTCAGTTAATAGAAAATGATAATGCCAGTCTCACGTGAAGAAAATTATAGGTACGAAATAAAATAGAGGAATTTTTAATAATATTAATTTTAAGTTACAAGTATAAATTCATTTTCTCGGTAGTACATTTTTTAGATCAAATTTTAGTAATGTAAAAAATATTATATTAATAAACCGTAATAAATGATGACATTTTCGTATATTTAGTTTAAAAATAAAAACTAATTAACAACGAAAGTACATTTTTCCATCCATTTATTCTAAAAGCTTTTCCATATATGTATTTTGAATCCGTAGAAATACTTCCACTTAAATCTGTATGTAATGATACAAACTGACACAATACCGAAAGTAGGGTAATCGATTTTTCACCATTTATTGCTTATTTGTACACTGCGTTATTGTAAACACGACGTATACATAATACAGGTACGGAAAGTTCAGCAACCTCTTAAATAAATATATCTTGTCTTGTCCAATGGAGATGTCCTGTAATTTCCCAAGATGTTTGCTTTTGTTTCGTTTTGTTTTAGTTGGTGAAAACAAAACATAGCTGAAGTTTATATTGTATATTCATTTTCTATGGTTTGGTCGCATAATTTACTGTATTCTGTTCACAATAAATACAGTGTGCTCAATGAAAAACCTAACTCGGAGTAGGCTATGAACAGAGATACGTATGTCTGATTTAAACATTCAATTCAAAAGTCAAGCTGTCACAATTGATCTTGAAATGTAATTTTAAGGAGAAAAAGGATACAGTATATTGCCATTCGCCGTTTTATAATTTGTTTTCATTTCTAAAATAAGATTCAAGAAGAAAAGCTTTGATTTCTTTAGATGACATCAGTGAACCAAAATTGTGTAGAATCAATTTCTCGTTCTCATTTAGTTGCTGTTATAAAAACCAAGGGAAACCTAACAAAATATACGAGGTCTGGCTATTAATTAACAAGAAGGGAAGAGGGGGGGGGACGAATGCAGCGTTGGATAGCTGGTCTAGTAAGTGTCTACTATTCCGGTACGAAAACACGTTTTTGTCGGTGTAATAGTATTGTAGAATGAAAAAAGCAAGGATGTCGAAAGCAAGATTTAAAAGCCATACTAATCGTTTTTTTCGACATCAACGGCATCGTGATGACTGAATGGGTTCCCGAGGGTCAAACTGTAAACCAAACTTACTATTTGAAAGCTTTGGCAACACTGCGAGAACGAGTTCGTAAGAAACGGCCGGAGTTGTGGAAAAACAAGTCGTGGATTTTGCACCAGGACAACCCACTTGCCCCATAACGCGCTGTCTGTGAAGCGTTATTTAGCCGCTAGAGGCACTCCAGTAATCGAACACGCGCCGTACTCGCCTGATTCAGTACCCTGTGACTTTTTTCTGTTCCCGAAGATCAAGTCTGCCTTAAAAGGAACCCGGTTCGAATCGATGGAAGAGGTGAAGCGAAAATCGGCGGAGTTCCTAAACGCTCTTACAAAAGAAGACTTCCAACATTACTGACCAATGGAAAAAACGAATGGAACAGTGCTTGGCGAGGGGAGGGGAGTACATTGAAGGGGAGCATTCGATTATAAAATAATTTTTAAAATAAAACTCTTTTTCATAAGCAGTCTCGTTATTTATTAGCCAGACCACGTATTTCTTTATAAAACATATATACACGATTTATAATTTTAATGTTTTTAATTACTTTTTTACTCGTAATACGTAATATATTGCTTTTCACTATGGATTAAAAAAAATCTAAATTTGCTCAATTTGGCTTAAGTTCGAAAAATATATATATTCGGTTTCACACTACTATTTTTTCTAAAATGTATTGAAAATATTGTTGTACGGAGACCTTTTGGGCCTTTTTGCACCTTTGGGCTGCAACCGGTAAAGCCCATGCCTAAATCCGCCCCTGATTAAGCCTTATGCACACATAATTTTGCATTAAGCATTAAGACATTCGGTGGAAACCAAGTTTATAACAAGATATAATTCACCACAATAATAAAAATCTGAAACCCAAATAAACTTTAAAACACTTCATCAAGATTTAACACAAACACTTGAAATCTAATTTCGGTTACAGTCGCTATCCAAACACCAAACACCGCAAATCCGTTGTTGTTAAATAATTAATTTCGGGCATTTGTTCTCCGGTGGCTCATCTGTCTGTTGCAATCGATACTTTGCCGTGAAACTGAGTGTAATGGCTCGTGAAATATACCGAATGTACTGCATAAACTGCCTCGACTCGAATGTGATGTAGTGATGTGGGGTAGTGTTGGATTCCCGCCAAATCGCGATCGACAAACGACGAGAGGCTACGTGTTGCAGTTGTTGAATTTTATTTTTAGCGGGAAATGTAGATATGGATTTTTATTTTTATGTTTTATTGAAATATGGATGGTATTTTTATTTATTACAATAATGTATTGGATATCGAAGATCTCAATACAATATATTGAAACCTACAGTAATCAAATAGCGTAGTATATAACCTAAATTTATTGCACTTCTAGGTTAAATTAAATTGAATCGAGAAATGTGGTTAACATTAACGTGCTGTGATAAGTCGAGTACAGAGCATTAATAAGCAAATAATCTTATTATTGACTCTTTGAAATTATAGTTTCAGTAACAATATTTCAACTCAGTTTATCTTGATTCACAAGGTAGAAATAAAATAAATATCCATAGAAACTATATAGAATCAACGAATAAGAAGTAACTTGTATAAAAGAAACCTGTAATATCGTCCTAAATGTTACTATAACACACTAGGTAACCTAAGAATAATGTTACTAAATACCATCAATAACTGTCAAATTTAAATAAATAACCTATGAATTGAAATATAAACAGAGTTTACTTTTAAGGAAATAACACATTAAAGAATAATAGACTTACAGATTACAATTACAGGGACGGTAATGAACATAAGAATACTTAGCATTAAAGTGATAAGAAAAGTTTATATTGTTTTGCAGTTATTTCTGGACATATCCTTCAGCCACACTGTTAGATTTCCATCCAATTGAACAACTTCAGTGGGCGTACATTATAATACTTCAAATTCCGACATAATTGCACACAAGGATGGTATAAAATTGCACAGTTTTTATTTAAACGTCAAAACGTGAAAATTTTCACTTCAATGTTTATAACAAAAAGTGAACAAATTAATATCCATAGCTACAGGGCAATTGAAATCGCAAACGTAATTTACGTAAAATGTAACGTCAGTAGTAGATAATTTTCTTTAAATATTTACGTTTGAAGAAAAAATATGTGTCATTCGGAGTAAAAGTGTTTTTGTGTGCCTCGCGTGCAATTGTCTGACTCGCTTCGCTCGTCGTGCAAACTTCCGCGCTCCTAAAAACACAATATACTATTATTGCATTTATTATCGAATATTTAAAACCATAGCAACACTTTGTTTATATGAAATACAATGAATAAAGCTTTAAATATTATCACGGATTAAGGTTAAATTATTAATTAAATTTTAAAATAGGCCACAATAATTAAAATCTACTGCCACAACAAAATTGAGTTTTATAAAAAATGCAATTCCTGGCCTGCTAATTTGCATTTAAAATAAAGTAAACATTTGTTCAATTTTGTCCATAATTGGAAATTAAATTTTTAATGCCCTAGAAATATCCGCTGAATCTTGTAACAATATTCCCGTATCTAAAATTACAAATCAGAGCTTAGTAAAGTTAAACTTGAAAGATACGTAAAGCTATTGATGTCACAAGGCTGATGTTTCCTGAATGTAAAGTACTTTAAATCATGGCACACTTTGCAAATTAAAAGCAGGTAGACTTGCTGCATAACATGACGTGTAATGGAATCATAAACTTTTGATGTGATTATCTACAATTACATCTATGTTATACCTCAATAACTTCAAACTGGGATGACATACAAAAGTGATCGTTTCACTATCAAGTTCCCAACAATAGATCTTGGGTAACTAGTTTAAACAGACATTTTTCTTTAGGTTCCAGACCTGTTTTAAAGCTTAGATTCATAAATCCCAGTCTCTTACTTGTTCAATATTCCAAACAGTTTAAGAGCACAGCTTCTTTCTAGTAACGTAAGTAACAAAAGTTTTCAGAAAAAGTTAAATCTCTTCATCAAATAGAAATTATCTTCAATGCAGTTTTTTAATTCTTATTATATATATATATATATATATATATATATATATATATATATATATATATATATATATATATATACCCATCGTAACCATGGATATGACAAATCCCATGTTTCATGTTAAAAAATACTCACGGTATATATATATATATATATATATATATATATATATATATATATATATATATATATACACCGTGAGTATTTTTTAACATGAAACATGGGATTTGTCATATCCATGGTTACGATTTAATTGACAGCAATGTATTTGCCTGTCTCATTTAAAATGAAACATAGGGGACAATTTTGACATTTGTCTACTCTGTCAGTGTCAAAAAACCAATTTGAAATACAATGGTTTATACAGTGGAAGAGAAGGTGCAGATTATTACGTGATATTATTCGAATTTTAATCCATTTAAGACAAGTGTCGGACTTGTTCCGCGCTTCATTTCCTGACAGGCCTATACCAAGTGCATGAAATTCTGACTTTAATACAAAATAAGAACATATTAACATTAAGAGAGATTGGGCAAACTACTGCTGTAAACAAAGCTACTGTACACAGACTATTTAAAAAAGATCATTACAGATCATACCATTTCCAAAATCACCAGGAGTTAGTTATGGACGATACGAAACGAAGAATAAATTTTTGTGAATGTTTGAAAACGTTAATAACAATCCAGATTTGCTGCAAAATATACTTTTTACGAACGAAGCAACTTTTTATTTTCATGGCGAGGTAAATTCACAAAATTGTCGGTATTGGTCCATGGAAAATCTACATTTGTATCATAGTACGAGGACTCAACGACCCGAGAAAGTTAACGTTTGGGCTGGCATAATAGGAACCCACATTTTTGGGCCATTTTTTATTAACGGGAATATTACTGCTCAATATTTAAATATAATACTTCTGTCAAATTCATCCCCTATGTTTCATTTTAAATGAGACAGGCAAATACATTGCTGTCAATCAAATGTCAAGTCGTAACCATGGATATGACAAATCCCATGTTTCATGTTAAAAAATACTCACGGTATATATATATATATATATATATATATATATATATATAAATAAATAAATAAATAAATAAATAAATATTTCATCACGGCATATTACCCATTACTGGGTGTGCCAATCTGCTTCGTACACAGATATCGGTAATGATGGAATATTTGTACCGTGCGGGCGCTTACCAGGCGTCACCTCACGGGCACTCATTGCTGGCGTGGAGAGTGCGCCACAGAGGTCAATTTTGTGCCATTAAAATGCGATGTAATTTTTGGCGTCGGTATATATATATATATATATATATATATATATATATATATATATATATATATATATATATATATATATAAGTTGGTTGTGATCACGACTGACCAGTTAGGTAGAAGATGAAATATTCACAGGTATGCAGTCAGGATGATGGCAAATTTTGAATAAAACTCTTGTAAGTTAATCTATAATAAAAAAAATTGATGAAATATATAAAAAGTTTGTTAGTGTAACCCATTTATGATGGGCAGAGATTTAAAACAGATGAAGTCGAATGGTAAAACATCACTCTGGAGAATGACTTTAAAAACAGCTCGTAAGTTAAATGTATTTCATCAGCGTTGCTTGCGGAAAATACTTCACATATCATGGTCACATAACAAATGAAGAAGTACGGCGAAGATGTTGCTGCAAAAATGTCTTGAAGATATTATTACAAAACGTCGTTTGCGATTAGCTGGACACATCCTTCACCTTCCAGACCGTCATCAGAAAATTTCCATGGAATGGATACCACACAGAGGAAAGCAGAAACGAAAACGACAGTGGTTGACTTGGCGTAGAACATTCATACAAGATCTACGAGGTCTCGAAATTCAATGGGATGATGTCGTAGACATCGCTGCGGTCAGGATATTTTGCTGCACAATGACCTGAAAAGCGCAGGAGGAACTAAGTCTAAGTCTGTTCTGACAGGAGAAGGTGGGGGAGCCCCGGCCATGCACCCTCATTAAAAGGAGGAGTATACTTTAAAAGGATTTGTAGAATTTTCAAATGAATCCGATTTTATACACCAATCCCGTTATTTAATAGTCCCACCTCGTATTTCTTAGTAGCAATTATGCCCGAAACTTTAGTGAAATTACATTTCAGGGCGACGGCTCTTTCGCGTTCAGAATATTTTATGTTCCCATTCTTGACATGATTTATTGAAGGTCTTATTTTAAATAATGAACGAAAATAATATTTTTACCTCTCGTTAAGAGAGGTATCGGATTCATGCTAAAAATCGCATATCTATATTTTAATGAATATACACGTTTTAAGGTATCTACAATCCGATTTTAACATTTTTACGATGATGTCTGTGTGTGTGTGGCTGTATTTGTGTATGTGTGTGTGTGCGTGTGTGTGGATGATGGAAAGACGATTTTTCAAAAACTATAATACTGAATTTCTGTTTAATTACGTATTTCTCACTCGGACATTAATGGGAAGAGCTGAAACTGTTTTGGTAAGAATTAGACAACCGGAAGTAGCAGATTATTTTTTGAAAATTTTTGTTCTTGCAAGTATTAAAGAAGATTAAATTCTTTATCTCATACATTAAAATATTTTACTATATCTTTTATTTATTTAGAGTTAAAAGAGTATAATATATAAAATAATCTGTTGGTGTGTTGCAGTGAATCTCATAGTCCAAATAATGCCATGGAAACCAATTAAAATGTTTGTAAATGATAAATAAATGTCAGTGTCAAAAATCCAGATACATTACTGAAAACTTGTTCTGGGAAGTACATACATTGTATTATTTCTTATTGTATTAATAGTTAAATATTTAAAAATTTAGCTATAACACATATATTCTTCAGAAATACTGTCAATTCCGACAATGAATTAGGTGCGTTCATTAAAGTAAGCAAATCAAGCAAATGCTAGGTAAACAAAAGAGACTTGTTTCTTAGTACACTGAACGATTTGCTAGCTATATAACGAACTGACAATCGCAACTATAACCGAGAAAGCTATATAGTTGTCAAATATAACATGTGTATCTCTCGTATCCCTTTTATCTGTGGAAAGTTATACAAAATGAATTTATAGATATATACAGTAATTTGCAGATACTGGGATTAGGTTTAAAGATATTTTTTAGGTCTAAGAAAATATTTCAAATTTAATAATGTTATCAACACTCATCACAAAACTTAGAAAGCCTTTTTCACGTGTGGTTGACATAAACACACCATAAAATGAGATAGAAAGAGTACAAATTCATATACCTTTGTGTAATTTGTATTTCGCGCCATTATATTTGATAAGCTTGCGAGCAAATAAAGCAAATTCTAGGCAAAAAATTCGTTCAACAAATTTTACATCCGGTTGCTTGTTTTGCTGGACTTATTGAACGAACCTAATGTTAAATACAATACGTATGTAACCAAAAATTAAAGTGGCGAGAGGTATTGTGCTGGCCACAACAGATTTTTTTAAGAGGTTTGTTCTGAGGCATTGCATCCCTTTAAGACATTATGTTGTAAAAAAACATTTAATATTGATTTAATCATTAAAAACTCATTATGCTTTTCTTGAGTCTTTGAATTTTTACACCCGCTTCCTTTTTACATCATTTCCCACATAAAACAAGTCAAATAAAAAATATACTCACCGAACACTTGTTCCATGGATCAGCGCGTATCCAAGCGGTGTAAACCCCACCAAACTGGAATACACCCAAAACACCGCAATATATCTTTCAATCGCTGAATGCGTTATTAGATTCGCATATCTTAGTGGTCTCGCCAGAGAAGTGAACCGATCCACTGCTATAGCAACCATCACCAACACTGACACACAACACAAGGTAATCGCAACCCCGTAGGACATCAAACAAACATACGCACTGGAAAATTCTCTCGCTCCTCCAAGTTCTAAATACATTCCCACTGGCATAAACATCCCAATCCCCAGATCAGAAGTCGCCAATGACGTCATAAGATAGTTACTAGGTGTTCTAAGTCTCTTAAACCGATACATAGCAACTAACACAAGTGAGTTGCCGATTAAGATCATCGGGGAAAATAAAAATACGAGTAGCACTGCGATTGTAACGGCAAGAGGGCTGTTTAATCGCGGAACACGTGTCATGTTTACGTGCTCTTCTTCGGAAGAATCGTTTTGTAATTCGCGAATCTGGTAGACAAAGTCCATAAATGTTTGAGTATGGTTGGGTGCATCCATTGGGCTGGAAGCCGTTATCCTGATGAATAACGGACCAAGATGGAAACTGGAAAGAAAAAGAAGAATTAGATCGAGATTTATAACTTTAGATGAATGCAGTAAATCAATTATTAAGAAGTATAAACTTGGCGTTTACCAGTAACATCAATATTATGTTATTTTTGCGCGATCGAGTATTTTTATCAATAGAGTTTCGAAGGTTTTATTTACAAATTACTGATCGTTAAGTGATATGAAACACTTAAAAAATGATAATCCATTTAATGTATCAAAATAATTCTCAAAACCTATTTTTTTTAATTTTGTGCGTCGATCGTGCAAAAAACGTAATAAGCATTACGGTCAGTAAGTGCTCTTCTACCGGTATCGGATCGTTCTCGACTATTCTGCATAATCAGGTATTTTTTAAATGTTTACCGACAAGGTTTCCAAAGCAGTAGGCTTTAGTTACAAATTACTAATCGGTAAGTAATGTGAATCACTTACCGATCAGGAAGCGGAAACGATAAGTGAATAAAAACAACGATCAAAGCTCATTTTAAAAATGACAAAGATTTTTTTCATTCTTTTTACCTTCCATCATTTTTAGGTAAAGGAGGTATTGTCTAAAAATTCAATGGTGAGTTTTTAATGAGTTAGCACGTTTTGGGGTTCCTAAAATATAAATTTACTATCTTTACGATGATGTCTGTGTGTGTGTGTGTATGCGTGTGTATGTATGTATGTATGTGTGACGATCGTTTTGGCCGCGATAACTCCAATAATACAATTCCAAAAATTACAATTTTTTCGTATTCCTCATTCTTCATCCAAATGAAGACTTGATTAGATTTTGATTGAGAGATAAATATTTATAAAGAAAATATTTTCATAAATTTTGTAATATTTGAAAACATACAATATGTATGTGAAATAATTAATAAATGGGAAGAGAAGAAGAGCATGAATGCGATTATGAGTGTGGCCGAGGCGAAAGAAGTAGGTATGCTTAGACAGGAATGTGTGGCGAAGGATGATTGTTTCGTAGCTATTATTGTGATTTGTATTTCGCTAGCGAAAATCGGTCACTTTAATACGTTGAATGAGGATTTGTTGTATGATGTTCACGTTATAATTATTTTCAGGTTTATGCTAACCCACTAAGTGGAACATGTGTGATTTTATGTATTTTACGTATGTATGTAAATAATTTCATTGAAAATACAAGAAATTTTCTGTGTGGAATTTATTTAAAATACATAGAAATGAAGGTTAATAATTGCTCTTCTTCTGGTATTCGACTTTGTCTCGTAAAATCTCCAAAATCATCCTTAACCGATAGGAAGCATTAAGTTTTATTTACTGCTCAAGATTTGGTTATTATTGTTAGAATAAATACAAATCATAGTTGCCTGTAGTATTCGATTAATTGTATAAAATGCTAAAATAAAGTTTGGAAGCTTAAAAAATAAATCGAAGCTTATATATATATATATATATATATATATATATATATATATATATATATATATATATATATATATATATACCTAACCTAAGCTTTAAATTTTAAAAGCTTGAAATTTCATCTCTTTTCTATTGCTAGCTAACTACTTGACTTGGTAATTTATTAAAAAGTACATACTGTTTTAATAACTGGGAGAAAATATAATTTATAATTTTGTTTAAAAGCTGCAAAAATACACAATTAAATTTATGAAAACTCACTAGAAATAATTATGAATACAACATGTACAATGAAGTTACTGCTGTAAGTTAATTCAATTTAAAATTATAATAATTAAAATAATAAACTTTTATATTTTTATTACATACAACTGCTACACAAGCGTTATAGTTTCTATAAAGTACAACTTTATATCTCCAATTATCACAGGTTCGTAATTCAACCCATAAATTCTAACTTTAATAATCTCGATTGTCGTCCATTGTGTCTCGAACTCAGATGCACAAGTCTGATAGTTAAAAATACCACTACATTTTATCGTTTAAATGTCCGGAGACTTTTTTACTATTTTCTTGTCGTGGCGTCCGAAGTCCTATGTCTCGCAAGAGCTTTAAGTGACCTCTGTAAAGTTTCGAAGAACTTGAAAGCTATTTGTTGTCCTTTTATCTTAAAATTACATTTTGTCAACGACAACACATGTTACAAATAAGAAAGTTACAAATTTTAAAAATGGTTGAAATTTTAAACAAAGAAATAATATTGTATGAAAATAATTCAAAACTCAACTGCGCATATTTAATACTTGACGTTTACAATTTCACATTCAAGTTGTGTTTAATATAAGTATTCTCTTCGGTATTAAAACAAAATTATGAAAGGAAAAAGATTAAAATCTTGTTTCCACTCATTTTATGTGATTGTTATCTTTCTGGGCATTTCTAATTTTGTGAGAAGACTTTTTGAAATTAAACAATGTCGGAATAAATTTGAATTGCGCAGAAAGGATTGCGGATTATTCATAGTATACAATAAAGTAAAGATGTAAATAAACTACGTTTTGTTTAAATATTCCTACGGGAAAAGTAAAGAGTGTATTATTAATAGTCTGCCACTTTTTAAATTACGAACTTGTTAATTAAAGTAATGAACTACTCAAGGAGCAATTAATTTTCAAGCTTTTCTAAATCATTAACTAATCTTTTTACATGTAAAGTACGCATTACCATATTCATTAATTTCAAAATGAAATTTCTTCAGCGCCAAAAGTTTATTTTGATATTTTACCAAAATATTCCTAGGTCTAAAATGGCTCTCTATTAAAATGTTGAAGAAAGATATATATAAATGACGCGATCATTTTGCTAGATGTTCTAGTTATACTTATATTAGTTCTGGAATAGTTATTCCCTGATATCAACAAGGAATTCGTGTTTAGAAATTTCGGGAGCTTTTAATAGGAAGTCATCTGCATCTTTGGTATGACACTCCTAGCTATAGTAGGCCAAGGTCTGTGAAATCGTTGATAATCGCTTCGGGACCGATTCGACGTGCTGCATACTGAATCTTAATTCAAGTGGAAAAGTTTGGTATTATTACTAAATACAGGATAGGGTAGAAATTCCCCGGGCTCCAAGACTACGAGATCAACATAATATTACGTAGATTATATATATATATATATATATATATATATATATATATATATATATATATATATATATATATATATATATTGTCAAAAACCCTATTACCATAAGGTGTATAGTGTACAGATATATTTAATCGTGTATAAATTTCGCCCATTGCTTCTTATTCCTTGCCGTCTTCCTAGCGCGTCTTGAATAGTCGTATTTTTCTTTTCCAAGATCTTCAGTATTACCTTACTCCAATTGTCTTTAGATTTTCCTCGGCATTTTTTTTTCTATCACGTTCGTAATCCATATTTGTCTCACCGGTCTATCTTCGTTCATTCCGATCATGTGGCCCCACGAAGCTAGTTTTGTCTCTCCTCGATGAAGTCCAATACAGACAGCGTTGCGACGACACCCTCCACCGAATCATTACTGACACTGGGCGATGGCCCCTTCCTATCTTCGGGATTTTCTCTGCAGCTTCCCGAAAGCTGTGAGCATAATTTTGGCGGTTAAATTTTTCTTTTACGGTGATGAAGAGAGCAGCTTCCATGCCCCTGGAAGCAGTGTGTGCTGCAATAATTGAGTGACCGGAATGTTTGCAGAAGTGTGCGAAAGAAGAAGGCGGTCATTTTTAATAATTCTATTACCTCCTGCCAACCTACCTGCATAGGTAAGGAAGGTAATGTTTTCCGTCCAAAAATCCGATAGTGAGTTTTCAGTGAATAAGCACGAATTGTGTGTGTGTATGTATGTGTGACGATTTTTTCTTCCACGATAACTTACATCAAACTTTCAATAATTTCTATTTTCCGTATTTAATCTTTCTGCATTAATATAAAGAGTTGATTAGATTTTGGATAAAATTAGACAATCGTGGTAGTTTATTTGAAGCCCCCAACAGTTTTTTAATGAAAAACTATATTAAAATATAATCCAATATTTTTCAATGTTAGTAAATAACACTTATATAAAGAGTAACATATTAGATTTTGGCTAAAATTGAAAAATTGAAAGTGATACTTTACTTGAAGCTCTGAACAGATTGCCTTGCAATAATATATTAAAATTTGATCCAAAACTTTTCAAATTTGGTATTTAAAACTCGTATATGATTGGAAACAACATATTAGATATTGATTATATATAAACCGGATGAGGACCTTAACTTGCAGCTCTTAACAGATTTTCGAGGAAAAACATTATTATTATTCCAAATTTCGTAATACAGATTCTTCTATTTATTGGAACAACAAATTCGATTTTGTTCTTGGTCAGCAACAAGACAGATGCACCTTTCCTTCTATCTAGGGTATTATTCCACATTCCCAAACTAGCATCAAGGCACTTCAAATCGTTCCTACTACCGCCAGCGCGTACCGAAGTAATGAAACATTCTCCAATATTTATATGTTGTAATGCAGTTAACCTTCTGTTTGATGATATTTTCATCTAATCTAATTTATCGATTGTATTAAATATTTCTTTGTTTTTTTTTCTCTGTTTTATATCTTTGTCCTGTAATTGGCTACTGTTGGGCAACAAATTTATTATTATTATTGTTATTATTATAAAGCTCATTTCTGTTTTAAACATGGAATTGGCGGGAGGTCATGTGCTGGCCACATCAGATATTATTAGTATGCAACAGTTAAATAACATTCGTTTTTTATCACCTCTTTTGTATTAGGGACAGTATTTATGGCACGACTACGTAATAATAATTTGAACTAGGTTTATGAACTTCCTAGTTACATAATACGGTATTTAATCATCCAAACAATAAATAAAAATTCTAACACACAATTTCCACATAACACCGTCTGTTTCCTGTTTCCTGTTTCCCACCCTAATATCTATTTACTCAACAACTTAATCTCCTCATCTTGTTACTGTTTCGTTGGCCCGGAAGATAATCTCAATTCCCCGCTCCGGTATGAAGTTAGCAATACACAATCCGCACGCCGTGTGTCTTGTCAACTATTTGGAGTTATGTGTCTACCACTACCGGAACGCTTCCGGCTTTGGGTACAGTTCCCTGAATACGGTAGGCAACAGTTTCTCATGTCGCTTTCATATTTAATACTGTGAACTGATTATCTTCGCTTGTGTACAACACACTCGAGGCCATATGTAACAAATGGGATTAGATATTATTTAGAGGGTGAATTTTATAAGAGGAGACCCGTAGTGAACTACGTCTCAAATTAAGATGGGGCTTTCAAATAGTATATTTAAAGGAGGTAACGGTAACAATTCTAAGATACAGACTTTTAAGTTTTTACAATCGAACAGTAAATGGCGTTCATGAGTTGTGGCTAGTGATGCCGTGGGATCTCGCGTGTTCGAGATCTCGTCTCGAAAATCGAGAAATTTCGAGACGAGAGTAGGTATTGGAGATCTCGATTGCACGAATATTTTTTTTTTTAATATGTATATAATTAAAGATATACAATAAGAAAAATAATTATCAGTACAAATATTTTCATTGCCTGTTAACTACTTATTTATTCATTTTAAATTTATAGGGTTTTAGTATAAAGAATAGGAACAAGAGTGTTCCCTGTGATGTACTCTCGACGCTAGTATTAAATGCCCTTGCTGCGAGTAATATTTGTTCAGTATTTTTTTACTTACCTGTTAAATGCCAGACTTAGTACTCCTTTATTACGTCCAAGTTGATGTTAATTTATTTTCCTGATAGATGTAAGTATAGAAAATTTATAACATGTAAGGGTAATATTTTATGAATTTATTTTATATGTATTCATATACAAATAATAAATAATTAGAGCGTCACTGCTTGCTACCTTCAACCATACGAGATGAAAACAAATCTCGTCTCGAATTTTCGAGATGAGACGAGAGTGAACTGTTTCTCGCCGTTTCTCGTCTCGCGGCATCACTAGTTGTGGCATCACTGTATTTGTGAACTTTGAAGTTTGTTATTGCGAAGCCAGTGGCAACTTAAAAATTGACCGAGTAGGTTGTTGATAGTTGCTTTGCGTTGGATGATTTTTTATGATTTTAAAAAAGGCCTTACTCAACAATAATGCATAGAATCGCTTCGTGCAACTTTTGGTTTTTGGTAATAAAGCACCATCAGAGAAAACTGTTTACAATTGGTTTACATTCGGTTGTCATTCCGAGAAACATCGATGCTGTGCGCAACATGATTAAAGAAGATCGCCATGTGACTTACATACAGATAAAGGCGTCTCTTAGCATATCGCAGACTACAATACAATCGATTTTGCATGAACATTTAGGTGTGAGAAAGATTTGTTCCAGATGGATTCCGAATAATTTGACCGAAGCGCAAAAAAGGCTCGTGTTGATTGGTGTCAGGATATGTTGAAAAAATTCGACCAAGGACGTTTAAAATCCATATACAACATTGTTACAGGAGACGAAACTTGAATATATTCGTATGAACCTGAAAGCAAACAGTATACTGTTTGGGTGTTTGACGATGAACCCAATCCCACTAAAGTTGTTCGTTCACGGAGCACTTCCAAGAAAATGTTCGCTTGTTTCATCAGTTGTACTGGACACGTCGCAACCATTACTTTATAGGTTCGAAGAACTGTTAATGCTGAATGGTATACAACAATTGCCAACGGTCTTCGATGAAATAAGGAAAAACAACAAAAAACGTCGCATCTTCTTCATCACGACAATGCCAGCTCCCATAAAGCACGTCAAACAACTGAATATTTGAAGGAGAAAAACATCGAATTAATGTCTCATTGCCCGTATTCACCCGATTTATCGCCTAATGACTTTTTCTTGTTCTCCACGGTCAAACAAAAGATACGTGGACAGCGATTTTCATCACCTCATAAAATGACGAATGTTCATTCGTACATCGATATGCGCAAGCAATAACTTGGTCAGATGTTTTCTATTTCTGTTCAGTACAAGATTATGTTTGTTTAGAGCGGTATCTCTAGCTATCTGATGATAATATCTGTACTTATTAGATATGGCTACCACCAAACGACGAAACAGTGTGGACGAAAAAGCTTAGACTGTGTAATAGTCCGGCTTAGCGACTATTTTTGAGTTTTTCTTTAGGTTGAAGTATTTATGCTTCCAGGCGCATGTTACAAAAAGTCTCAGAGTTAGAGCTTTTGTGCAGAACTGTAAGTTCTAAAAAGTATTTGTCCATTACTTGGTGTGCCAGTGAACACTAACAAGTTTTTGTAAGAAACTGGAAACTGTCTCGAGTTTTCTGTATGAGATGAGCCGAAATTAAGGCTTTGAGACTCACAGGTTTCTACCCTTACAGAATATAAAGTCTGAGTTTTGACTCTGACTCCTTCTTGTTGTTTTGTTGTCTTAGTGACTACTTGTTGTTGAGACTTGTCTGATTGCCTTACTTTGCATAGACGTGTTGAGCTTATTGTTTTACATATTATTCGTGTTTATGGCTGTGTATCTTAGACTGAGCTTGGTATTTCTGTGTGAAATAACCAATTAAATTGCACCCTGGGCTCTCTCATCGTGGTGTGTTTTTGTATAACTGTATGTTTTACTCATGTAAGTAATTGTATTTCATTTTGTATCATTCTTTGTGAATCGGTATTGAAAGATTTATAGATCGATATATACAGCTTGAGATTGATTTTGTAAATTAGAGATTAAGAACTTGTTAAGTTTATATAGATTCAATTAATCGCGTTGTAGTTTTATTTGGTTTATACAACTTTATTTATTCGCGGATAATTATTAAAGTTTATATAGTTTTGTTATTGTTGGCATTACGTGATTGTTCTGCCTTCATTTCCAACCTGTGTCTTAGTGACCTCCTGCGGTACAACACGTGAATATCAATTGAATTACTTAGTGACACAACCCAAATTTTATTGATTGATTTGGTTAACCCGTTTTGCCCGTGTTCTACTATCCAAGGTGCCAAAGTCAGCAAAATCACGTGACTGCTTGCGCTCTATGAAATTTGTACATAGTATACAGGATTGACGGCAGGAAATGCTGCTGGCCACATCAGATTTTTTCTTACTAAAACTAGCATAACGTGGAAAAACAAAAATACGTGAGTTCATTTGTGGGTATAATAATGTTAAGAAATGACCAATCTGACCTTTAGACTAAGATTGAATACACTATGTTACATCAGAAACATTTCATTGGGATTCACACTTTAAAATTAGCGTACTGAAATTCATTTTTTTCCTCCCAGCTGTTCAAATGTAATGAATAAGATAATAAACTTGTGGAACAACCAAATAAGATGAATTTTATTTTCGTTTGCATCTGAATAATAAATTCACATTTTGAAAGGGAAAATTGAAATAATTTCATAAATTTTCAGCTCACTTTTTCCACGTGGCTTATTCAAGTAATCGATTTCTTGAAAGGATATCACAAATCACCTTTCACTGCTGAAAATATTCTTCCGTTGGCTTTTTCACAAGAAATCATTCTACGAAAGTATGAATATAAAACATGCAATCACTTTATTAGACAATGATTCGAATATAGAACACATCAAAGTAAATACTATACTCGCAATTACAATAAAAGCCCGACCGAAACTGTTTTATTCCATTAGCAATAGTTCAGACGGAAAACGTTCTTTGTGAAATCATTTTAGCGGAACTGACGAATGAACAGATGATAAACTGTTCATAGATATGTTTGATAATATAATGCATGTATTTTACGCGGAAAATGAAGGTATGTTCTGTCTCGAGCAATTTCTGTTAATGATGTTTAAACTGTAATACGCTTTCGTACAACGTACATCGTTGTTGAAGTTTATTAATATATGCAAATTGTAATGGCTATTTATACATAAAATAACAATACACTTATAATAATACTCTTACGTGGTTTCCTCAAAAAGTATCAAACCTTTGGTCGACAAAAATACAATTATTCATTTCGAGACTAATTTTTACATTAAATTTAGATAGTCTTAAAAAATTTATTGAAAAATTCTGACATTTGACATCTATGTACATAATCACTAATTATCATTCTGAAACGAGCCCCACATATGTTTGTCAAGGCCAACAATGTCGCATGACTGCTCGCGCCCTACACTTATGTAACCAAAAACGGAATTGAGGAGAGGTTTACGTATATTCCTTAAAACAAATACTTTGTTTTATTCAATTATTATAATCCTGTCTGAACACAGCGCACCCATAAAACTTTGTGAAAATAACGAAGCGGGGGATGCAATTTCACTATTTCAGAGAAGTAAAACAATATACTCGTATTATTCTTCACCTAATATGACAACATACACAAGTCAATTAAAAGTAAATATATGTTAATTACTAATTAAAAATACTTCAATTAAAATGAAAGCATATTCCACATACAAGTCTTTCCCGCATTACACAATTTTTACATATTAACGAACTACGCGATTTTGCACTATGCTCATAATAAAAAACCCAAACCTGTAGTTTATTATTTCAAATGAGGGTGCTCATTTACTTTCACACAAACGGCTTCCAGACAAACAATGCGTAGGTCTAGGTCAGTGAAAACATGTGAAGAATTTCTCATATACCACCAAGTGAAAGAATTTAGAAAGAATGAAAAAGAAAACAATTTGTTTCAGACGAGAGAAATACTTTTCCTGTGAAATGAAACAAAATAACAGAATTCTTCTTGAAAAGAAATACTGATAATAAAGATTTTCTTATAAAGTTCAAGATTATAATAAAATTTGACCTTGATATTTCACATATTAAAGATCTATAAAAAAGATATCACTGTTTCATATAATACTTGACATTTACCATTACCTATATCGGTATTACAAGAAAAAAGCAGCACGCAGTCTAAATTGTTCTAATATTAAACAACTACACTGAAAATTTAAATAAACAACCCAAAAACAAGTAGATAAGTTTTTGTAAGCAAAATCTAGACTAATGACTGATAAAACTGTGTAAAATATGTAACAAAAGGTTTGAGAAAACTTTTACGCTCCAAATTTTATTCCCAAATAAAATCTAATCTAATTGCCACTTAATAAATACATAATAATTGTTTTATATTAAACCATGTTAAAATTGCTAGAAAAAGTGGAAATACGCAAATCTATACGGGAACATGAAGAAAGTGTATTATGTATTAGTGGATGACCCGAACTTTTCGCCCAAATCGAAGCACCATACTCATTCAAAATGCTCAAGACAACGTCAGAACGTTATCGCGCAAATTAACTTGACGATTTAGAATTTTAAAGATGATTCTTTGGTTGTAAATGATATAAAATTTTGAAAAAGAAATAATGTAACCAAATATAGAAACAAAACTTAATATGTTTTCAGTTTAGACATTTAAATAAAGTTCTTACTGAGGAACAGTTAATTGTATTTTACCATGCAAAAGTAGAATCTGTTATTGGGGTGCCTCGGCTGCGTTGCATGGGGTTTTCATCTCTCAAAAAATAATTCTTCGGTTTATGGCAAAAGTAGCTCGAGATTTTTCTTGTAGAAAGAGAGAGAAATTAATGAGAATATCCTAGAAAATGTAATGAAAGAGTTTTTATTACGTATAAGAAAATGTATAGAAAATAACGGCGGCCATATTGAGCATTTGTAGTTTCTCACATTTACTGTTTCTGTTTTGGTATCTTTTGTTATAAGACAATAAAATTGTTTTCATAGCTTGCTATGTTTTATTTTGTATGGAATTTTATTAATACATATTTTGAGAATAGATGGTTGCCATTTTGAAATGGTGAAAGTAAAATTATGATAATTTTGTATCATTGTGAAGCAAATTTTATGTACATTCTGAAAAAAAAAATAAAAATACCGATTCCCTATGCTAAATTTAAACTTGTACCCATTTCCGCTAAAACCGAAAGTGATACAAAATTTCTGCTATGATCATCTTATGAGCCCCTTTGTCTAGTTTATCTTTGCTTATTAACATTTTTTTTCTCAAAATAAACGAAATATTCGTGGTGCCGGACTTACGCCAAACACCCTGTATACAAAGATTCAAGAATTCATTTCCAAGCTCACTAAATAATGAAATCCATGAGAACCGGCGCTATATTACGAGCACTTGATTCATTATTGCCTCATGTATAAAGAACTCACAATAACAATAAGAAAAACAAAAGTTATGAAAAACTCCAAAAGGAACAAAACCCATCCATTTCAGCCATCCATTCATCATCTCTTAATTCAGTTGAGACGTATTAACCCTGAAGGTTCTTTTCAGCACTTACACGAAGAAATATCCTGTGAGTGACAACCATATCGACCATTTTAGCTTTAAATCTAACAAGAAAATTCTCTAGAAAATACGAAGGATAAAATGAAGAATCCAGGGTAATAATGCGTAAAAAAGTTTTATGATTTACATGGAAAATATTTACTGAAATATGATATGTTTACAAAAAATCTTTACACACAATCAGCTGGTTAAATAAAAATGATGTTTACTTTATCGTATTCATTACCTGGATGGGATTTTCCACGCTTTGATAACTGATATCTAAAGTCTTGTTTGTCATTTTGAAAAGCTGATATCATAGTTATTAACTATTATTTTTATTTACTATTAATACGCAATTTGCAATAAAGAAATTTGACGTATTTTTTACAATAATATATCTATAATAATTTACCTTTCAAATAGGTCGACAAACGCCAAAGAGCTATTAGCTCTCAGCAAAAACAAAAACCTTGGAACTTAGACCAAGCCTCAAATATTGTTATTTTCACGCGAATTATGCTGTCCTCATGGGCGATGTAAGAGGGTTGTCCATTAAATTTCAGGATTAGAGAACAAAAACAAATAGTTTTTTTCAAAATATTCGTAATGCAGATCAATACACCTTTGCTTGCGTGTGAACCAATTTTCGAAGCACTTTTTCCACTCCGATTGAGGTATCTCCAAAAAATGCATTTTGCAAATAATCCGTCTTCGGTGGTTGGATTTCTTTATTTCTCCAAAGACTTGTGGCAAACAAATGGTTGTGTACCATTCAGAATTGACCGTTCTACATTGCACCAATGGTACGGATGAGACATGTCCAGTTTTTTCGAAAAACAGGCGACCATTTGCTTCGAAGTACTTCCAGCACGAACGACTTTTGTTGGGAGACTTGGAAGACCCATACAGTCGACTGCTGTTTACTTTCGGGCTCATATACGTAAATCAACAATTCGTCACCTGTCACGATATCATACACTTGTTTTGAAACACCGCGATCGAATTTTTTGAGAATTTCTTGCGATCAATTGACATGAGCTTGTTTTTGAGCGATTGTTAAATTATGTGGGATAGCAAAATAATAAATAAAGCTGGCTGGGTTACATGTTCCAGCACGTTCCAGCATTAATTTTTATAGAAAAGTAATTGGCACCAATTTTATGACGAAATAATCAACAGATTTGATAATATGAAAGAACGCCAGATTGATTTAATATATAAATGAATACATAGTAAATTTATTTTTTGTTTTTAATTTTTCGTACATTCACAATAGGTATAATATCTAATTGTGTGTTGAGCTTGAATCGAAAAAGAATATATTTTTTTATGAAAACTCTGCTTCCAAAAAACTAAGATAGGGCTATGTTACTAGATTTTACAGGTCGCAATAACAAAAGTAACTAGCGCGTAAAGCCCTCAACTAAATAATAAATTTAATAATAAGAAGACAGTTGAGTTATCTGAAGTTTATTTTTAATTCTCGATGATGGCGATAAATTTGTATCTGTTATACTCGTATGTGAATAACTTGCAAAACTCTTTGCTACCTAACAAACCAAGATATATATTTATAAACAAATGTTACTGATCAAAACAATCACTTTCGGTTTTTCTCTGATTATTGAATGTTAACAAACGAATGAACGGTTGGGAAGGTACAAACAATTTGTTATCATCGACACAAAGGTTATGCGGGTACAACTATCTCATCGTCTGATATCACATTCTATTGGGGTATAAATCACTTCGCATGATCAATGGACACAGTAAATAGAGAGATTTATGAGGTTTTTGATTTATGATATCGAGTAGCTACTCGTATGCAGGACATACAGATGAAAAATATAAAGTGCCAGTGCGAGAAATGTTTTTTTGTTATTTCAATAAATAAGGAAAAGGAAGGTTCCGGAACATCTGATGATGAACTTTCATTGAGCTCCTTAGTTTCGCTTTAATTAGGTATTACTTCTTCTAACGTCTGATGAACTGAGTTGCTCAAACCTTATTGTCACAAATAATATTAGGAAATAAGAAGAAAACTGAAAGACGCTTCATAGAAGATAAGAAAATTTTAACGATATTTCACGTTTACAAATAAATCTATGCTTTGATGATTGTTGCATAAAACTTCATTTGCACCTGAATACCAATAAGGTCCATACGCGGAAGGTGATGTCATGATTGATGAAATGATTATTTTAATTTATGAGAAAGTACGAGTCAAGGGATAATAAAATGTAATCCTTTAAATAAGTGAATTTTCTACTCGGGAAGTCGGTAACACATAACCATAATAATTTAACAAGTTTATAAAGTTAAAATTTGCTATATATTACAAGTAAAATATATGGTAAGTAGTAAATAGTAATTTACATATCATGAAACAATACATTACATAAAAATAAACATTAAAATAATTGGAATTTAAATTTGACACATCTCTCTGATATTAGCTACAAAGCAGTATATATATATATATATATATATATATATATATATATATATATATATATATATATATATATATATGTAATATAGTTTTAATAAATAAAATTGTTTGTACAAAAAGTACTAATTGTTAGTTTTATACTTTTCGTACAAAAAATATTGTACAAACTGCGTGCGTGAACTTCCCGTTCCCGCACTTGGTATGTAAATAACTATTTTAATACTTGTGGCAGAAAGCAGAACCATCCTACCACAGTAACTTTTCAAATTTGCAGATCTGAAATATAATCTTTAATAAATAGGAAATATTCCAGTTAATATGCCGTCCCACGCTTTTAAGTTCCAGCAAATAAGATTCTTAATTGATGTAATTTATTAACCTCTTGAAATGTACAACTTTATAGAATTTTCTTAGAACTCTATAAATAAATCTACAGCTTTGTTAAATCCTATAAATAAACAGTAACAACAAACTGCAATTCATTAGATAACAATTATTTCTTTTTTATCCTTCTTGTTTTCATTCCAGAACACAACTTACATTATTCATCTCAGTTGAGTAAATACGGCGATTCCCAATCCATCAATCTGTTGGAGACACTCTCCAATCCAAACAAATGACAATCGTGCACGTGGAAAGGACTCAAGGTCACTAGACAGACGACTGATCAATGGAAGATGGGATAAAGAGAAGAATATAAGTTATACTGACCCAGTTTATCCTCTACACAGGTTCAAAAAGAAAAAAAGAGGTAATTTTAGAAAGGGTTTAACTGGAATAAACATGTAAGGTAAAAGAGGAAATATGAAGGAGTTTCTGTTTGCTATTCTTTGAAGAAGTAAATGTAGGGGACAGCCAAAAAGAAAAAAAGGAGATAAACATTTTTCTTTTATAATACCTCTTTGAAATCTTTGCAACCTTAAATTATCTTCTTAAATGTAGTGGCGGTTTATATCCGTTTAACATACAGGGTGTTTCAGGACTAGTGTAACAAACTTTAACAGCTTATTCCTGAGGTCATTTTGAGCCAAAAATGTCATATGAACATAGGTCCTATTCCTTCTAGTTACCAAAATACAAGAGGTTGAAGTTCTATAAATAACACGAAATTTTCTAATTTTTGTAATCAAGGTACTTTCGGAAAACAAGAGTTTATTGAGTTGAGCAAATTACAAGTTGTTTAAAGTAAAATTTTGACATTAAACTATAGTTTTAATTCAAAAGTTACTAAAAATAGTAAAAAATGGTTTTAGTGTAAACCAGTGATACCAAAAATGTGTTAAAAGTTTAAAATATTTCTGCTGTAAATAGAACGTTTTAGAGTGTAAAATTCATTGTAATATTAATAAATGTACATAATTTAATGTATTTGATATAAATTTTGAATCGTATGTTTTGTTGTCGAAATCGTATTCCTTAATATTAATAAATAAAATTAATTACTACAAATAAGGTATGACTTTTCAATAATAACTCTTGTTTTCCGAAAGTACTTTGATTACAAAAATTAGAAAATTTCGTATTATTTATAGAACTTCAACCTCTTGTATTTTGGTAACTAGAAGGAATAGGACCTACGTTCATATGACATTTTTGGCTCAAAATGACCTCAGGAATAAGCTGTTAACATAAGTAAAAGGGTCCGACAGAAATACTAGCTGACGGAGTCTTGGTATAAACATTTTGAGTTATGTGTATTGTTATTATTAAATTAGAGTTAAACTGTTTCATTCGGCATAAAATCTTCTAGAAAGAAAAATGATTTCCATTTTTCTCGGACGTGAAAAGAAAAACTAAAAACATAACTTGGTCTGAATAAAGAAAATAAAAGATTTAAAACATAAAATGAAGCTTTTAAATTTTAAAACGTATTATAATTTTATGTTGCAAAAAAGGGTGTATCAATAATACACAATATAAATAGTTATTTAAGTATTAAGGGCAGTAAGTGCACCTTACCGGTTGAGGATTAGTTTGTAAATCGAGATGAAGTCGAGATCTCTAATACATCCGATACCGGTAAGAAGCACTTAATGCCCGAAATGCTTATTATATTTTTTGCACGATTGTCCCAATAATAACAAATTAAAGTTTAGTATTATTTAAAAAATTTGACATTTAAAAAAAATAGTTGTCATTTTTAAGTAAGCTATGATCGTTGTTTTGTTATCGTTAAAGCTTTAAAAATTGTACATTTATTTTTTATTTATGTAATTTTCACCGCCTCCAGATCAGTAGGTAGTCACATCACTTACCGGTCAGTCACATCACTTACTGATCAGTACCACATCACTTACTGATCAGTAATTTGTAAACAAAACTTACTGCCTTGGAAACCCTATCGGTAAAGTTTTAAAAAAAGCTGATCGTGCAAAAGTACCTAATAGTTTAATACTATTCGACTTCATTTTTGATCTATGCCATTTGATATATTTTTAGAATTTCGAGTTATAGAAATAGATTATTCTTTAAATGTCAGATGTTACGGCTGAAATTACACATCCGGCATATGTGACTGAAAGGAAATGAAATAGAAAAGAAAAATGTAATAATTTTTTGAATTTTCATCAGTAGAAAATGTGGTACGATAGAGATAGGATTATATTTTATTATACTCGTATTATATTGCCAATATAGAAATGTAAACTCTATTTCCCCGGTTGATACATCGATTTCTGTTGCAAGAATTACTAAACTTTTATCTAGCATCTTTGTCGTACATACATAGCATATATGAGACATTTATTTGGTATCATTATCGTACGTGTTACAGAGGACCAGAGGGGTGTACACTTCTTCGTCCAAAAAACGTCATTATATACAGGTAATTCATCTATCTGTTATTTTTTACTAACTCAATTATTTTAAATATTATGGGAAAAATTCAAACGCAGTTTATTTTAAATTAAAATATCAATAAATCTGCAGTGTAGTATTCTATTTTTGCGCAATGGTAACGTTATATTCAAATTTGAAAAGTACATGAAATTTACTATCCAATAATATAAAAAAAATCATATATTATTAAAAAATACAATGGCGAATGTTTTATATTTTACAATTTTACTAGATATAGAAGGCTTTACATTTCGTTATTTTTACTTTCCACCTTTCAATTTTAAAGAAAATTAATGAAATATTTCATCTATTTTATTCTGATATTCCATTATTACACTTGTTATTTAATACGAGGGTCATTCAATAAGTAAAGAGACAAATGGCTATAGCTCAAAAACGGTTTATTTCAATCTTTCAATATTAAGGCTATTTTTCAACATAATCACCCCCCACAGTTATGCACTTGTCCCATCTTTCTTGCAGCTTCCTAATTCCCTTGACGAAGAATTCTTTCGATTTACCCCGAAGCCACTTTTGCACCGCTTCCTTAACTTCCTCATTGTTAGCAAATCTTTTTCCACGTAGGGCGTCTTTTAGTGGTCCAAACAGGTAAAAATCAGATGGGGCGAGGTCGGGACTGTAGGTAGGATGAGGTAAGACCTCCCAACCCAATTCTTGAAGCTTATCACGGGTCAGCTGGGCTATATGAGGGCGGGCGTTATCGTACTGAAGAATGACTCCTTTTGACAAGAGTCCACGGCGTTTGCTCATGATAGCTGGTCTAACTTTGTATTCTAGCATCTCAGAGTAGTATTGGCTATTGATAGTTCGCTGATCTTCAAGGAAATCGCAATAGACTGGACTCTATGAGTCCCAAAAGATGGTCAGCATCACTTTACCGGCGGAAGGTTGAACCTTGAATTTTTTGTTCGGCCATTTTTAAACCGATCAACCCACTTGTAAAAATTCGCACGGTTCATACAACTTTTACCGTACTGTATTAACATTCTAGAAAAAAAATCACTTGGTTTTACACCTTCTGCGATTAAAAATCTAATGACTGAGCGCTGCTCTTCTAAGGTGCAATCTTCTAGTGGACTTGCCATGGTGAACTGAAAATTTTGAGGTTATGTTGACATAAAATGATGAAACAGCTGATCAGATCATATCCCAAGGTTGCCAACTAACACCCCTGAAAAGATTGTACACATTCATTGAATAGTTTTAAAATTATAGAATTTGTCTCTTTACTTATTGAATGACCCTCGTATTATCAGATAACAAGTCTAATTCAAAGAATTGCAAAGCCTTCTGCATTGACTTAAAATGTAATGTTTTAATCATTCATCACTGTATTTTTACCTTCCGTTGCCTTTTAGGTAAGGAAGGTATTGAATTTTGTCAAAAAAATTAATTATGAGTTTTTAGTGAATATTTTAACATTTTTACGATGATGCCTGTATTTTTTTTACTTTTCGAAAAAACCGAGTGCGTGAACTTGGTTCCCGGAATCGTTCTATGGCCAAACACTCATCCCGCACTTGGTATGTAAATAACTATTTCCTATCCAATATAAATGGCTTGGTATTAGACGTCGCCCCAGGCTTCCGAAGGAGTGAGTTCGCCACCGGTTAGGTTTCCGTAGAAAGTTGCGCCTTGTGGAAGAACGCGCCCATCGTTTAAGTTCCAAATTTTATTGTTTATGATACAGTTAATTATTAAGTATTATAAAACTTTAGGTAAATGCATTTTATATTACAAAAAAAAAAATCTGATGTGGCCAGCACAATACCTTCCGTCAATCCTGTGTATTATGTACAAATTCCATACATAAATTTTCTTGCAAAAGATTATAAATTTTTGGTATTATGTGATTTCCTTTCTCGGCAACTGAATTCCATACCCCTGATAACAAACAAACCACATGAAATAAGAAAATTATGAAATTTTGATTGAAAAATTATAACACTTGTCAGTTATGGACATAATTAATTGCTGTCATTTTGACACGGGTCAAAGTCATGTTACTGCACGCGCCCCATACATAATTTTTTTTGCAAAGGTCCTATATTTCCAGTAAAGTTATTTCATTAACAAACTATGCAAATTGCACTTGACACTGACATCTTCTTCTTCTTCTTTAGTTTTTCCTATTCGTTAGGGGGTCGCTATTTTTTATTTTCTTCTTCCACTCATTTTTGTTTTGCGTGTCGTCCTCATTCAGTTCCTTTTCTCTCAAGTCTTCTGCAATACAGTCTTTTCATCTTATATTTGGTCTTCCTATGTTTCTTCCACCTTCTATTAATATATTCATCTCTCCTCATGACATGTTCAAACCAATATGTAATCGTCTCTCTTATATCTAGAAACTTCTAACACTAGAGTTACTTCCCTTATTCTTTCATTGATTTCATTTTATTGATACTGACATCTGTCAATTTGAATTACCTGAATAATATATTCAAGTTCCATGGTTAAGTTAGCATAGCTGGCTGAATTATGAAATTTATATAAAATTTATTATCGTTATTCTTCTTTAACTCTATATCTGTTGAATATGAAATATAAAATGCAATCAAATCGTATAGACAATAATATATTCTTTAAGTTATAATAACATTTAACTGATTTTTTCAAGAAAAACTGTTTCTTCAAATGAGGGTACTTCCGGTTCACCAATTATAACCAAAATCTAAACAGGTCTGCATATGGTTGTAAGGAAGAGGAATACGCAAGAATTGTAATTTTTGGAATTCTAGTATTGGACATATCGTGCACGAAACGGCGTCCACACAAACACACACACATACATACACACACACCCACACACGAACACACACACATACATACAGACATCATCGTAAAAATAGTAAAATCGTATTGTAAAGACCCTAAAACGTGCTTATTCAATGAAAACTCACCACCGAATTTTTTGACCAAAGACAATACCTTCCTTACCTAGAGGTGACGGAAGGTAAAAATGTTGAAATTTGTGTTAAAAATATTAGTACATACGTTATGTGGATAGGTTTTATAATTTATTTGTTTGTTGAAAATATAAACCGATTGAAATATTATGAGTCTGGGCTCATATATTTGCCAACGCATTCTGTGTGATACAAATATTGTATTTGCAACGATAAATAAACATTGTAACCCTATAGTTTGTCAGAAATTAGATAGCAACATAGAAGCCGATGAAATATTTACAGTAATATTAATACATAATCCTTAATATACGAGTATATTGTTCTTGAAACTTAAGCATTACGCTCTGGTAACTTCCAGTTCATTTGTTTAGCTAGTGTTGCACATTAATCTCGTTATAAATCACTCCCCTTAAGCACCTACTAATAATTTTTCATAATAATCCACATAGATTCCCTTATCCTTTATTCTTTTACTCTCACATTCATTCTCTCCCTCACCATCCAACTGTTTTATCACGTCCTAGTAATGAAAATCACCGCATGATACGTGTGTAGAATTTTCCAGATGAGATGAGAACACCAGAACACAGAGAACAGGATAGAGCACTGGTAAATTATATGACAGAGACCGTAAGTCACAGAGCACGTGTTGTCGTCCATGGCCTGCTTCCTGCTCGAGCTAGATGCGATATTGTCCTGCGACTGACACTCTATCCTGGGGATTGACGGGCTTTATTACCCCTGGACGCGACGACAGCGACTATAAATACTGTGAGCTTTTATGAAAATGTTACAGCCAAGGATGTCGGACGAGGTAGTGTCATGCAGCAAGACTTCAAACTTTAGAAGATTCGTTTATTGATATATGGATGATAAGAGATTATGATTAAAAAGAGTAACTCGTGAATCATTTATGGTGTTATAAAAGAGGTATGTGCAAAGGTCACGCACAATTTTATACTGGCTTAAAATTGTAAACTAAGTAGAGGTAACTGCAAGTACAAGAAATTATTTCACGTTCATGCAACGATTTTTCAATAACTAAAAAACCGTTAGTTGCTAATGAACACATAAATAGTTTTTTTCTTCAAACGTCATAAAAATAGCATCTTTTATGACTTGATTCACAAGGAAGAAATAAAATAAATATAGATAGAAACTATACAGAATCAACGAATAAGAAGTAACTTGTACAAAAGAAACCTGTAATATCGCCCTAATGCCAAGGCCACACAGAGCGCTATACTAGATTTGCTATATACGCTATGTTCGCTACGTACGCGATGTTCTCTATGACCAGTGGCTACATCGAAAGCTACGTACGTACAGTATGTTTTCAGTTTTCGTTCACGATGTTACCAAGCACGATGCCATGGGAGAATAGTGAGGAGGATGAATTACTTTTATTGTTATCATTGTGCAAAAATAAACGTAAAAACAAGTGGGTCCACGATGTCAACATAATGAGGAATGATTTTGGGGAATTTCATCATCTCATAGTGCAGTTGCGAAAAGATAAAGACAAGTTTAAAGAGTATTTTCGAATGAGCCCAGAGCAGTTTGATCAACTCCTAGTTAAGAAGAAAACAAATTGTAGGGAAAACATTTCCGCTGAAGAAAGATTATCCTTTCCCAAGCATTATCTCTTATATTTTGATTACGATAAGTTTCCAAGCTTTTGTTCCACACACAATCATACTTCCGCACTTCTTCTATTAATTTTTCTATTAATGACATTCTCCTTCCGCACAGTATACTAAACTAAACAACTATCAAACGCAGTACAGACGCTAGCTACATTTTAAAATTATAGCCGACAATCAAACAGTAGGCGACGTGGCTTACATCGCGAACATAGCGTACTAGTGTGTGTGGCCAGGTACATTTAAAATACTAACAACTATTTTTCGAAAACATCGCGAACATAACAAACATAGCGTACGTAGCCTCTGTGTGGCCTCAGCATAAATGTTACACTATAACACAATAGATAACCTAAGAATAAAGTTACTGAATACCATCAATTGCTATCAAATTTAAATAAATAACCTATGAACTGAAATATAAACAGAGTTTACTTTTGAGGAAATACCAAAGAATAGCAGACTTACAGATTACAATTACAGGGACGGTAACATAAGAATACTTGGAATTAAAATGATAAGAATAGTTTATATTGTTTTGCAGTGATTCCTGACATATCTTTCAGCCACACTGTTAGATTTCCATCCGATTGAACAACATCAGGGGGCGTACATTATAATACTTCAAATTCCGACATAATTGCACACAAGGAGGATATAAAATTGCATAGTTTTTATTTAAACGTCAAAACGTGAAAATTTTCACTTCAATGTTTACCTATAACAAAATAAGTATCCATAAAACAGGGCAATTGTAATCGCAAACGTAATTTTTTTCTGAACACTTTCTCATAATGTTTTTATTGTAATAAGTAAAGCTCGGATTATATGCAAAATGCATATTTTTGCATATTTCACCTAATTTTTGCATTTTTATCCATAGCAACAGGGCAATTGAAATCGCACACTTTCTCATAATGTTTTTATTGTAATAATAAGGGTTCCAAACCGCAGAGGCATATTCAAGTTTAAATCAAACAAGAGAATTAAAAAGACAAATAATGAAATCAGGTCTGCTGAAATATTTACAACATCTCATAATAAATCCAAAAAATTTAAATGACTCCCTGATAATTGTGTCAAAATTAAATAACATTTCACAGTCATAAGTCACTACTAAGTCTTTGATTGTACTTTTATTCTGTAGCACAGAATTATTGATAACATAATTATAAGTTCGGTTCCTAGTATAATTTAAGACGAAGCATTTTGAAACATTAAGCGACAAAAAATCTTTACAGGAAGTTTCTAATCGAAATAAATCTGCTTGTAAATATTCACAGTCGGTGTTTTTTGGGCGGCTCTGAAAATTTTCAAATCATCAGCATATAAAGAGTTCGAGTAATGAAAACGCTCAACGCATTCATACATAAGAGCTCAGCTGACTCATTCCATTTTCTTAAGAACATTTTATTTTAAATCCTTCCTATTCTTGTAGAAAGGAATAGAAATAAACAACTCAATACTACATTGTCTTTACGCTATAACTACTACAAGATTCAAGTAATAGAAATTATAATCTTTATTCTCATTAAGTTTAAAACAGACAATTATACTCTTTGTCTTCTCGTATAAAGTTTCAAGCAAATTAGTTATTCAAACTCCTGAACAAATAAGCATCTGCTTCAATTGTCCTTCTCATTGCCACGTTATCAGAATTTAATAGGAAACGATCAAAAACTGAATAAAATATTGAGGTCGAATTTAATATTCATTTCGAATGAAAGTTGGAAAAAAGTTTGGCAGTGAATAATTAACAAGGGTGGTGCCTGACCTTGCATCCAAGGAAGTTTTCATTTTTTATCGCCATATTGATCTGGGAATCGTTATTTAGTTATGGAAGAATAAGTTATTATGTAGGTGTTAACCTAACCGGGGAACCAATTACTTGGAGTCAGGGCCGGTGCGTGCGGGTGGGCAGGTTGTGCCTCGCAAAAAGAAGACAGCAAATCATAGTAATTTTTCATAAAATATTCTTATTTGTAAAGAATAAATTATTATAAAACTTACACAGTAACTTACAATTCTGAAATCTTCGCGAAGTTGTTTTATTTTCATTTTCTGCTAATATTGAATTTTGATTATTTACTATCAAAATATAGTAGAAAAATCTGATATGGCCAGCACATTACCTTCCGTTAATTCTGTGTATTATGTACAAATTCCATACATACATTTTCTTGCAAAAGATTTTATATTTCCAGTCAAATTATTTCATAAAGAAACTATGTGAATTGCACTTGACAATGATATCTTCTTTTTCTTTAGCTTTCCCCTTTCGTTAGGGGTTGCTATTCTTGGTTTTATTCTTCCACTCATTTCTTCATTCAGTTTCTTTTCTCTCAAGTCCTTCCGAGAAGAAGAGGAGATCTATTTGGTCTTCCTCTGTTTCTTTCACCTTTTAACTATTAAGCTATTCATTCTTCTTCCAATGTATTATTCATCTCTCCTCGTGACATATCCAAACCAATGTAATCGTTTCTCTTGTATCTTTCTAGAAACTTCTATCAGTCGAACTATTTCCCTTGTCTTATCTTTCCGTGTGTTACTCAACAGCTATCCCCACATTCTCCTCCACATTCATTTTTTTTTTCATTGACACTGACATCTGTCAGTTAGAATTTTTTTAATATAATAGCTGTTGCCATAGTTATAGCATAGTTGGCTGATTTATGAAATTTAAATTCTTTTACTCTATATCCATTGAATATTAAGTATAAAATTTAATCGAGTCGTATAAATATTAGAATATTCTTTAATGTTTATAATAAATGATATTTAATATCGTTTTTTCAAGGAAAACTGCTAAAATCTTCAAATGAGGGTACTTGCAGTTGACCAATTATAACCAAAATCTAATCAGATCTTCATATGAATGTAAAGAAAAGAAATATAATTTTTAGAATTGTAGTGTTATCGTCTATGAAACAACTCCTTATGCAACGACTCAATAAAAAAATTTGTTCTATTTGATAAAGAGGTATAACTTTTTCTCAATACTTTTGTTACATACTTTAAGGTATTTGTCAGACGACTCCATGAATTTAAACGAATTGAAAAAAAAACCCTTTGCTGTGAAAAGTTTGTGCCAAATAAAAACAAATGTAACAAATCTTCTTATTCTTATTGATTTTATCTTACGATTCCGATTGTCCAAATCTGGATTTATTTCTTTACTTTCCATTTTATTTATAACCATAAAGTTAAAATCGTTTTATCTAAATTTAGAACATTCACAGTGTTAATTCGCTGACAATATTGCATTCTCTTTGACATGTATATCTATGTGAAACACTCTCTTTGAACACCGAGCGAGTTAAATAAAAAATGAGTTCTCTTGCAAGGTTACGTGTGTCTGTCACTCAGTGTCATATCATTTATTTATATCAACAGCTGACACGTAAAACGTCGATATTGATATATGATTTATACATAACACTAAAGTTTTTATAGCGCTTTGTCACAGGAATTGTTACGAAACGACAATGAAGATATTATCGTGATATGCTGGTGACGGAAAGTCGAGTTGGTGTTAAGGTTTTATATTTATTTGAATAGGTTTTTAGTTTACAATGGGTTTCAATGTTATATGGCATTTTGATAAATTGTTCTATAAGGAGTGCAATATATCTAATAATGCTATTCTGTACCGTTCTATAAGCTACAAGGTGTAATAGAAATAAGTACATTAAATTTAACCAGTGGTAGAACTCGTCGAAAGCAACAATATTTCTTAATAACTTTTTTCGAAATCTCAATTTTATTTAGCATTTTTATCCCTCCATAAATTAAGGAGTCGTTTAGGTATTTTCATAATAATATGATCCAGTGGCAATAATAAAGAAACAATTGTTATATACCCCATGTTTACTGACAAAATAAAGTCCCGTATAAGATGTAACAGCTAAATGAGATACCTCAAATAATTTCTATATTATTAAAGATACAATAAAATACCATAAGACTTATAGAAGACCAAGAGCTACATCCTATTATAGAAGAAAATATATTTTTAAACTAGTGGTTCTCAAGTTACAATGCAAAGTATATATATGTATATATATATATATATATATATATATATATATATATATATATATATATATATATATATATATATAAATGGGATATATCTATATTTTAGGCCCATTCGATAGAGTATTTTTTTTATTAATTCGACCATGTTATTATTTTATATCCTTACATATCAAAGAATATTGAGAAAAATTCATTTGAAATTTAAATAAATTTGATTTTTATAGTCATAATTTTTCAGTAGGCTTTGTATGAAAAACAATTAAATTAAATAAATAAATATATCATCACGGCATATAACCCATTGCTGGGTGTGCCAATCTGCTTTGTACACAGATATCAATCATGATGATGACATATTCATACAATGCGGACGTTTACCAGGCGTCACCTCACGGGTACTCATATAACATAGGAAATACAATATTTTTTATTATGGTGATATTTTCTGCTTTAATATATGCCTTCTGCTCGTTGGAAAAGTATTTTTACTGAGTTTGCGTTATCAAACATTCCGAGAAAAGTGCCAATAATGCTGTTTCTTCCATTTTATTAGCCATTTAATATGAGTAGGGCGGCAGAAAAAAATCGACCGTCTTTAGATTTCCAACAAACGTTGGCCCATATTATAGGGCAAGGACGTTATTTTATTTTTAATGATGCTGCGCGTTTTAGCAATATCTTTTGTCGTTCGTTTGGGAATTATGTATTAAGGATCAAATAAAAAAATACGTTCATTTATTTTCACGGTAACGCTTTGGTAAATTGATTATGAAATCTGGGTATTAAGCTGTCATAGAAAAATGTAGAATTTTGTGTATTTTAAAATTAGTTTAGGGGAATTATTGTACATAGTACGTTATGAAAACGTGATATTGTTAAAAAAAATTATACTCAACAGAGAAAAGAGACAGCATAACATCTTGCTAGACAGTATGAAACTAGAACAAGTTAGTACCTTCAAATATTTAGGATGTCGTGTCTCTGAAGATGACTATAGATGTAGAGGTAAATAACAAAAAAGGAAATGCGAAGAGTTTGCTAGGATCAATTAATAAGAACTTTCTACGAAAGAAAAAAATCTCCGAAGCCACCAAAATGACGGTATACAAAACTGTGTACATCCCCACCCTTACATACTCCTGCGACTCATGGAATCTGAATAAGAACCACAAAACCAAACTGCAGGCGACAGAAATGAGGTACCTCAGATCAGTAAACGGAAAAACAAAAATGGACAGAATTAAAAATGGGGAATTTAGAAGACAATGCCCTAGAGAACATAATAGGAGAAAAGCAACTGAAATGGTACAGCCACGTTAGCAGAATGGACGACAACAGAATCGCGAAGAAAGCACACTCAGCCTAGAATATGGCTAAAAGACCGAGAGGGAGTCCAAAGAAAGCTTGGATCGACCAAATAGGATGCAGCCGAGACCAGCGGATACGAATGAGCGGAAATAAGAACCCGGACATCGGACAGGACCAGGTGGAGAAGGATATGCCAAACACCAATGGACCAGGCATCTTAATGCCATCAACCTCGACACTGAAAGGTATCTTCTTCCTCTGCATTTATATTTAATAGCTTTCAGTGGGAGTATTTCTTCACTCATTCTATTTATATGTTCTTTCCAATCATGTCTATATTGTTTAATTTTTTCATTTATGTTATATATGTTTAATTCACTTCGAACATCTTCATTTTTAAATCTATCTTTTCTGCTGTGAAATTTCATCTCCTGTGTCTGGATTCTACTTTCTTGTTGTTTTGTGATTGTCCATGTTTCGCTCCCGAATGTGAGTGTTGGTACTGCAATTGTTTTGTAAAATTTTATCTGTGTATCCTTTCTTGTTTTATTTTTTAGGTTTCGGTTTATAGTTCCGCATATACTGTTGAATCTGTTTAGCTTTTGTTCGACATCATTGCAATAATCGTATGTTACATCGCATCCCAGGTATTTGAAGTATTTAACTTGTTCTAAGGTTTTATTATTTATTACTATTTTAGTTGGGTTAGTTCCTATGAAGGCCATTGTTTTGGTTTTTTCAATTGATATCTTCATGTCATATTTCTCGCAGGTTTTTGAAGTTTATCTTCAGTTCCAGCAATTATAGCTAAACCGTCATGTATTTTTTAAAAAAAAATCTTTCTTTTTTGATGAAGTGGTCTAACTTTTTCTCAAAACTGATCATTCAACATAAAACGTTTTGCACAAAACAATAAAGATATGTGCGAGTTATTTTATTAAATGCTTAACCGTTTTGTTTAAATACATTTTGAATTTGTATTTCAATCACGTTTACAATGTTTTGACAATGATATCATTTCTGAAACACGGATAGTCTCATTCCAATAAATTCCTTTATAATGTAAACAAATTCACGTAAACATATCGTTAAGTACAAAGATTTGTTTTAATTGTTAGTTCTTGTACATTGATCGAGTAATCACAATCATATAATTCTATTTCCATATGATCTGTGATCTGGATATAGTTCCGGACTAATAACCGCGGCTAAACCGGAAATCAATAAACGCAGGATATACTCCACTTTGGTTCATACTGATCCTGTTTACGGAATATGCTGGTTATCCTTTGTCACTTACTACAAACAATGGAGTGATGTCATGTCAATGGTATATTGGAAGATAATCTAATTTGAATTTAACATGTATAGGGTATTGGTTACAGGATAGTTAAAGCAACAATAAAAAATAACAGAATTAGGGTTCATTTTGATATAAAATGTTATTACAAAGCTACAATATTGAATTACTGTAGTGGTGACTATGTTCTTGAATATTATATTGCAGTTATGTGTGCAGCGAGTTTGTTGCATTTTGTACGCACAAATAATATGGAATATTAAGGATTACGGTATAATAACGGTACAATAATAGTACGATGACGACATATTTCTTGCTTCAATGTATTTTAATCACGGGCTCCGACTACGTGGGTGCTCCGGGTTCTCAAGCATGCACTGAAAAATTCTATGGGTGTCGAACACCCACAGAAATTATTCAAAAGTTAACTTATTTAAATTGAGATAACAGAGGCGACCACGGCGACTGTCGTCTGTCGTTTTAAAATTGCAATATTACGATTTTTACGTAACCAACTTCAAACCAACATATAGGTATTGTGCTGTCCATATCAGATATTTTTAAATGAACAAAAATCTGGATTTTTTGAAACATTTTTTTGATGAGCTATTTGTTTTAAGCGTTCAAGTTTACCAAGCTGCAGAAAAGTGAGTTCATATCAGCTCATGAAGCTCCAGCTATCACACCTTTTATTATAAATTCAACAGGGCGACATAATCTGTTTTAAACAGCAATTGTACGTCGCAACAGATACGCGACATAGTGACACATTTCTGCCTGAAATCCAGCTGAAGCTGAAAATTTTATGAACTTAGGGACGTGGTTATCACACACCATACCACGTGGGAGCTGTAGTCCCAGTGTTCTATATATGTTACATTTTGTATCACACGACCTTCGACCTGAAACCTAAAAAACTTTTATCGTCCCCGAAACGAGCTGCATTGAAGGTTGTAGATATTTCTAATAAATATTGGCTTGTCTCTGACCTAATTCGAATTGTGTCACACAAGTTTTTATTAAATTCTGTCTGTAACTACGAGATATGGAAGTACTTAACGATGAAATTAAGTTTACACCAGTAATTATAGTTTTATAGTCTATCACAATCTTATTAGCAGAATATTAATTAACTGAAGTTAATATCAACGTCAAAGTTAGTAATTTGAAATTATTCTGCGAGGATATAAGCTGTAATCATGTCCGTCACTAACTAAAATTAAGCTATTTAATAGTTTATCAACTATTTCACGACAGTTCTGAAGTTACCTTACAAACATGACTGTTATAACCCTTACTTATATTGCTATGTCAATATTATGAGATATTGTTATTTATTTATTTTATTTACAACCTCCCAACAGGATACGAAGTATCCTAATAACAGGGGGGTTGGATACACCAATGCATCACAATAACAACATGAATAGACACAAATATCCATCTTATTACTCATCATACCTTCAACTTCATTATATATTAGACATAATAGTCTAACTGGATCTCCCTCTTTTATATTTTTTACCTTCCGTCACCTCTAGATAAGGAAGGTATTATCTTTGGTCAAAAAATTCGGTGGTGAGTTTTCATTGAATAAACACGTTTTAGGGTCTTTACAATACGATTTTACTATTTTTATGATGATGTCTGTATGTGTGTGTGTGTGTGTTAGTGTGTGCGTGTGTGTGTATGTGTGTATATGACCGCCGGGTCGTCAACGATATCTCCAATACTAGAATTCCAAAATTTACAATTCTTGCGTATTCCCCTTCCTTACAACCATATGCAGATTTGATTAGATTTTGGTTATAATTGGTCAACCGAAAGTACCCTCATTTGAAGATTTTAACAGTTTATCTTGAAAAACTCATTTAAATGTTATTATAACTTAAAGAATATATTATTGTCTATACGATTTGATTGCATTTTATATTTCATATTCAACAGATATAGAGTTAAAGAATAATAAAGATAAAAAAATTCATATTTCAGCCAGCTATGCTACCTTAACCATGGAAACTGCTAATATATTCAGGTAATTCAAATTGACAGATGTCAGTATCAATAAAAAGCAAGTAATTGAATGAAAGAATAAGGGAAGTAACGCTAGTGTTAGAAGTTTCTAGATATAAAAGAGACGATTACATTGGTTTGAACATGTCATGAGGAGAGATGAATATATTAATAGATGGTGAAAGAAACATAGGAAGACCAAATATAAGATGAAAAGACTGTATTGCAGAAGACTTGAGAGAAAAGGAACTGAATGAGGACGACACGCAAAACAAAAATGAGTGGAAGAAGAAAATAAAAAATAGCGACCCCCTAGTGAATGGGAAAAACTAAAGACGAAGAAGATGTCAGTGTCAAGTGCAATTTGCATAGTTTGTTTATGAAATAACTTTACTGGAAATATAGGATCTTTTGCAAAAAAATATGTATAGGGCGCGTGCAGTGACATGACTTTTCTGACTTTGGCAAACAGATATTAGGACCCGTGTCAAAGTGACAGCAATTAATTATGTCCATAACTGACAAGTGTTATAATTTTTCATTCAAAATTTCATAATTTTCATATTTCATGTGGTTTGTTTGTTATCAGGAGTATGGACTTCAGTTGCCGAGAAAGGGAATCACATAATACCAAAAATGCAGAATCTTTTGCAAGAAAATTTATGTATGGAATTTGTACATAATACACAGGATTGACGGAAGGTATTGTGCTGGCCACATCATATTTTTTCTACATAGCCTAGTGCAAACCGTATACGATCTAGATGATAACCTGGAAATATTTATTTGAATAAGACTCATTGAATTAACGACATCTATAACATTTCGCAGTAACCCATGTAAATATAAACAATGAGCTAATCTTACGTCTAGAATCCAATGTCTGCATACTTAATTTCGATAATGGATAATGATAAAAGGAGACAGAATTTCGCATATTTGAATTAAATTACATTGAGACATTAAAGAAAAGACGTGAGGATGAGCACCAAGCCAGAAGGTTATCAATATCCTTCTGAAGCTGATGGCAATCAGAAACTGAATCAATGACTTTAAATAATTTTAAATCATCAGCATATGAAGGGAGAAACAATGTTGATGAAATAGTTACTGGTGAAGCAACAGAATTTCGCAGATTTTAATTAAATTACATGAATTAGAGGTGAATTCAAGTGAAATATAATAGATAGAACTAGAATTATAAGGATAAACCAAAGTACGAAGTACCGTAATACATAACTAAATTGCTGCCAAAGAAGCAAAATTCAAATTTCATATTAAAGTTCATACCGAATCCTATTAGCAATATGACACATTTCACAGTCCTGAAGTTTCGTTAATAAAATTTCGTAACTTTCAGTTAAATTATTGCCCCTTGAAAAGTCAAGTTCAAGTTTTAAAAGTCCATTACATTTTAGAAATAACGACTTACATTCTTCACCCTGTAGCAGATGTAGTAAAATGTAAATTTAAGCCATTCTGTGACGTCATTCCAGCCAAGGGCAGTAAGGGACACGGCAGCCAGAAAGCTGAGTGTGACGTCAGCAAGATACATCTAATGCTTAGAGTCAACGGAGCTTATGGGTCCAGAATGAATTATTTAGGATTTGTCGGTGTGACAAGAAATTAATTTTCCAGATTATACTTTGTATTGCTTCTTAGAAAATAAGACAAGATGAAAGGGACGTGTTTCAGAATTTAAAAAATGCACACGATCAAGAAAATATGGTACAATGTTAGCTTAAATTAAGGCAAAAGGATCGATAGTTGACACTTTAAGAAAAGAAAATGTGTAATATTGTTGATTAAAAACATGTTTAAATTGTTTCGTCTTAGGAAGTAATATGCGTATAAAAATAACAATTAATAGTATTTTATGTATCTAAGACGAAAAGTGAATATTTAAGGTATGAGCCAGTTACTTGTGAGCAGAGACTAAAAACGAAAAATATTTCGTTCAGTTCTTATCCGAAAATTTCGTTTCCGTTCTTAATGTTCCCATCTAAATCTTTTCGTTTTCGTTCACAGTAGTTAAATACCAGTTAAATAATACATATATAAAAATAAGAAGAAAAGCTTATGCTATGGCCTGAATTTTTTACAATAAAGAATAAAACATTAATTACATTTTATTTCACCTAACTAATAGTACGTTTTCAAGCAAATCTTCCTTTATGTTAGTTCTCTTATATAAGTACTTAACATAACGAATACCGCCAGTGTGTGCAAATGAAAATTATCGCAGTCAGTGTTCAATAGGTGAAACTACGAGTATACCGTTTACCTAACACGTAACAGGGTTAGCTACTGGAGAGTTACTTTGAAAGTCTGCTTGTTTGGAACTCAAATATCTGAAAATTCAATAATATTTGCGTGTAAAATATTTGCTGTAAATAAAAGTAAATATTAAATAAAATAACGGTTAAAACCGGTAACCGATATTAATTATTTTGTTTTCAATCATGAACAAAAAAAATATATAGCGTTTTCGATTCCGTTTTATTATATTATAAGAGTACAGGACCCAAATTGGGACTTCAGACGAAGCTGTATTTTTTTATAACTTTTTGCCGTGATGATATATTTATCTATTTGGTTTAGACGAACTTTTATGAAATCCAACACTGTACAAAGATGAAAGTTCTTTACTATTCTTATTTAATATTAAAATTTAATTTTCCTTAGTAAACTTAAGGGATTCGACTCTGCAGTATTTAACGAAGATTAATAATGGAACTTCAATACCAGTAGCTTCAAACTTTTTATTCCACTTTGAGGGGTGATAAATAATTTACTATGCTTTTCTCGTTGATTATATTACGTTGTAGTTTAAAACAAGAATGCTTAAAGCTAGAAGCATTGTATAAGAAACTTTTAAGAGCTTTCGTAAATTTACTAATTGATTGGTGTGCACTGGAAAAGGGTCAACAGTCTGAAGAATTGCTAAAGTTTTAAGGTAATCATGTTCTAATGTTTCCTGTTTATTTAAATGGATGAGAAATTTTCTAACTTTTACCGGAACACATTTAAATGAAAAGTAAATAATTAAATTTTAAGTTAGTCCTTTTATTTACTTACATTGTTGAAATGATTACAAATTTATACAGTTTGAGTGAATAATGATATTTTAAAGATAAATACGTGAATAAAGAAAATGAAAGTGACCCCCATCCTTACATTGTCAATGAACTCATAATATAATTTTCCTTTGTTTCTTTTTGACATTTGGAAAAAATAATGGCTACATCATAAAAAAGAATAACGTGCAAACAAAAGCAAAAAACAACTGCACATTTTTAATGCCGCAAGCAGACATTTTTATTCCATTTAATTAATTATACGTTCCTTTTCAAATAAATACTTGTAATTTTTACAGAACATGAGACAATGTTTTTAAATTTATTTTTGCTTCTTTTATGTATAATAGTATATAATGATACAAATACGATATAATTTTTAGACAAAAAAAAACTCCGTAAATATTTGCTGATTACAAACAGTGATCAGCATTTTTTAAGCGGGTAAAACTATATATATATATATATATATATATATGTAACGAAAGGATTATCTTCGTTTGATAATCCAATCGTTACAACTTGTAAAACAAACACTTTGAAATTAAATTGTAAAGATATTGTAAATATAAATTTTATTAACAAATTTTGACAGTCGTGGACGAGGAATACAAAAGTAATAATGTTTTGGTTGTCAGCTGTTCCAAGGTAACCTCGGAACAGCTGATCAACAATGGGCGAGGCTAACGTGGCGGATAACTTGATAAATATTGAAGTATACTTGATCCGCCACATATATATACCTGAACATTAATTTTGGAGCATCCTTCAAACAAAGGAATATATCATGAGATTTGAAATTCCACCCTCCCATAATTGTGATGTCTGTGTGTGTGTGTGTGTGTGTGTGTGTGTGTTGTGTGTGTGTCTCTCTCTCCCGCTCTGTGTGTGTGTGTATGTGTGTGTGTTTGTGTGACGAATTTTTCTTCCACGATAACTTATATCGAACTTCCAAAAATTGAGATGTACCGTATTTAAGCTTTCTGCATTCATATAAAGAGTCGATAACAGTTTTTAACGAATAACTATATTAAAATAGAATCCAAAACTTTTCAATTTTAGTATTTACGACTTTTATATCAAGTGAAACAACATATTAGATTTTGACTATAATTGATAAACCCGAAGTGATACTTTACTTGAAGCTCTGAACAGATTCCTTCTCTACAAGTAAATAATGGAAGCCGATATTGTAAATGGAATATCTGAGTAATTGCTGGATAAAAATGAACGCATGTACTCGTGATTACAAATACTAATTCATAAATGTACTTGCTCGCTTCATTACATTTCTATCACTTTGAGTGCGATGGAATGTGAAAAATTGCGATTTCCATGAATAAAAGATTGAATATAAATTTTAAGTTCTATTCAGTTCGATTGTAAAAACTCCGCATTTCAATCATATATTCTGGAATACATTTTTTATTTTCAAATTCGAATGTCAAATAAGGTTTCGTTTAATTTACGAAATGGAAAAACGTGGTTCTCACTTTCCATCTCGATTGTCAATTATGAGAAATTTTAATGGTGTGATTTCATTTGAAAACTTTTGAGAGGGTCATCAAAAATTTGAGTGAATTGAATTTAATTATTGGCAATAAATTTTACGGCCAACAGTACGTAACAGAAGTTTAAAGGTTAATACTTTTACATTTATCATTAATCACTTCAAAATGTTGCCATATTTGCTTCACCAGGAATAGGAACACCGTACGTTTTTCTTATGAATTAAATGGATCAAATATTTCGAACTTTATTCGTTCCTGTTCGCGGTTAGTATCTTGAAAAGTTCATATCTAGAAACTCAGTATACTGGTATAAAACTGAAAACAAGTAAATAATACAAAAACGGATACAAAACAAATAATCTGGTGTGGCCAGCACTATACCTTCCGCCAATCCTGTGTAATATGTATAAATTTCCTTGTAAAAAAATTCTAAATTTTCAGTAAAATATTTCGTAAACAAACTATGTAAATTGCACTTGACACTGGCATCTTCATCTTCTTTAGCTTTTCCCATTCGTTAGGGCTCGCCATTTTTACTTCCTTATACGTAAGTAAAGGAAGTATTGTAATCGCGACAAATTTCGGTTTTCAGATTTCAGCGGAAATATCCATTTTGATCATCCCTGAATCCATTTTGACTAATTTCGTCGTGATGTCTGTACGTACGTACGTCCGTACGTACGTTCGTACATATCTCGCATAACTCAAAAACGGTAAGCCGTAGAAAGTTGAAATTTTGTATTTAGGACTGCTATAACATCTAGTTGTGCATCTCCTTTTCTGGTTATTACACAATTTCCAGAAGTGGCACTTTACATGAAGCCTGTAATAGATTTTAATGAAAAACTGTTTTAAAATATAATCCAAAACTTTTCAAATTTGGTATACAAGACTTTTATGCCAATCGAAATAACATAATAGATTTTGGTTAAAATAGGCTAACCGGAAGTGGTACATTACTTGAAGTTGTTAACAGTTTTTCTTGAATAAAATGATTTTATTTTGATTTTAGAAATAAATGCTTCAAATAAAGAGAATTAATTTCTGCGTCTAACACATCAAGTATTATTAAATTAGCTTTATGTATAATCGAGATATGTAAATTTAAATATTATGAACTTTTTTGTTTTTGTAATATAGCTTGCTATGGATTAGGACAAAAAAATGTCCATGTCAAATTACGTTAAATATGTGCAATTTTATGATTTATACAATAACAAATATTATAATTTTAATTGTGAAATTAGTCATATTCTTTGTTGTAATCAAATATTTCTTTGTTGTAATAAAAACTCTCTTTAAAAAGAACCGGGTTAGTTTAATGTTAATTTAAGAATGATAGTAGTAAATAAATTATTTTTTGTTCTATATCAAAATATTTCTCGGGCTTGGCTTAAGCCTGTCAATATTTTGTAATTTAATTATTAAAAAAATATGTATAGTTTAATAATCGTACAAGGAAGTCGTGTGGTGTCCACATCAGATTTTTTATTTTCTTCTTCCACTAATTTCTGTTTTGCGTGTCGTCCTCATTCAGTTACTTTTCTCTCAAGTCTTCCGCAATACAGTCCTTCCATCTTTGGTCTACCTCTGTTTCTTCAACCTAGTATTTGCTTGATTTGCTCGCAAGCAAACGCCAAATTTCTCGCTTGTCTTGCTAACTTATGAAATATAATGGCGGGAAATGCAAATTATTCATACATGAATTTAACTTGTACTATTTCTATCTCATTTTATGCTGTTTACAGTTTCTAACAATAAATCCGAAGATTTTACTAGCTGATGTTGTAAGATGGTCTAGGTTAAATGAGAAGGATAAGTGCGGGTCAAAGTAAACTCCTACGTCCTACGTACAGAGCGGGATAAAGTCTCCAAATCAATTTTATATTTTTAAATAATGGGAGACTTTTTTTCGAGTATGTCATTACGTGAAAATAAGTGTATAGTTAATGTATTTTCTTTTTAATTCAACAAAAACGCTCGAATTTATACATCAACCTGATACTTCTGTCCATAATACAAGTTTTCAATAAGGCCTATTTGTAAATTTCATTGTGAAATTCACCTTGTTAAAGAGTTTTTTATAAGTACTTTTAAAAAGTTTGAACTTTATGAAAGTTGATCTCTTACAAATATTTCAAAAACTTATACATTTATAGGTCATACCGAAAAGTATCATACATTCGCAACAGACCTTTCTGTAATTTAATTGGCACAAATCTTCCTGACACGTTCTCCATTTAATGGAATTAGTTGAAATCCCTTTATTTAAGATTCCATCCCATAATTTGCCCTTCATTCGGTTACATTTCCAGGATTGTAGGATTGTCCTGGATATCTAAAACATGCCACTATGGAACATCAGCTCACCGCAGCAATTTGCATTACAAACATTGTCGCCTAGGAACGATGGGTTTCTGTTTTAAACAAAAATAGCTCCATTGCGAATGTTTATTCATGGATACAGCAAATAAATTGTGGTTTGCAAAGCTTAAACGAATTTCAGTGGGTGAATTTTTGAATATTTATGAGAATTACAAAGAATTATTTGGATTAGGATCCAAATACAAAAAGAATAGTTGACAGAGGATATTTATTAAACTCGTTTCCTGAATCAATAAGGTGTACAATTTCACAAAATTTCGAATTTATTGAGGTAAAAGGCGAAGGGGTATTCAATAAACCACGATATAAAGTAACTCTTAATGGAAAATACTTTTATTCGTTACGTTATTAAATTGAAGTTCTTTTTGAATATATCATAATTTACTTTGACCATTTGACCTTATATCATCTTTAGGTAAGGAGAAAAAGGTCAAAAAATTCGGTGGGGTTTTCAATGAATAAACACTTTTTAGAGTCTCTACAATACGATTTTACTATTTTTACGCTGATGTGTGTATGTTTGTGTGTGTGCGTATGTGTGCGTGTGACTATAGTTTCGGCCGCGATAACTCCAAAAAATTTTACGTATTCATCTTCCTTACATCCATATGCAGACTTGATTATATTTTAGTTGTAATTGATCAAGCACAACTACCCTCATTTGAATTTTAACATTTTTTTAAAAAAAACGCTGTTAACCATCATTTTTTCACATTTAATATTATTATAAATACTAAAGAATATTTTTTTTTTTATAGAAAAGTCAAACTTTATTTGTCATAATTATTTTTATGTTATTAAAATAAAAGTGTATTGCTAAAAAAGTATGGAAAGAAAGAACATAATTAGGACAACAAAACACAAGATGACGCAATTAAACATACAGATAAATAAATTCTAAATACAGAACAACATAACAACACTTACAATAGATACCAAACACAATATGAAATAAGACAACAAATTAGAAATATTTTATAGTAAATGCTCAAAATGAGCGTCTTGAGGTCGTAGGCATGCTTCACAGCGGCGAATCATGGATTGATAGACACGATTTGATTAGCATCAACTACATTCTCTTCCTCTTCTTAGTACAGCAGTAGATCCAGTTTCCCTTAGTCGCTGAAATACGCGCGCAAACATGGTATGGGAAGGTTGGCGTCTATGTGGGTATCTGTCATGGAATTCTCTGCACCCATGACGGGCATTACCATTACAAAATCCATAAATAAAAATTATATCTGCATATTCAGCAGTACTAAAACCATCTATTATTACACAAGCAAAGGTATAATAATTTTTAATTAGGATAAATAAGGTATGACTTTTCAATAAAATTATTCTTTTTCAAAAGTATCTTGATTACAAAAAATTGAAAATTTTGAGCTTTTTTATAAAGCTTTAACCTCTTGTATTTTGGTAACTAGAAGAGATAGAACCTATGTTCATATAGATTTTTTTTGCTTAAAATGACCTGAGGAATAAGTTGTTAAAGTTTGTAACATTAGTCCTGAATCACATATATATATATATATATATATATATATATATATATATATATATATATATATATATATATATATATATATATATATATATATATATATTATTACAACGACGTGCACGTCTGCGATTTTACTAAGCTCGAGTTCAAATATTTGTTAATGAGGCGGATTCACATTAGCGCCAGAAAGGGTCATGAAAAACAACCCCCTACTCCTGTTAAGTCTGAGTACATACACCACGTCATTCATGGCAAACAGAAAAACGGAAAACAGTGGATTATCCATCACCTACTCTATTTATATAAATAAAAGTAGGTAATGGTCATAGCTTAAACTGTATGTTCTCTGAGTTCACATTCTGTTTGAAATCACGTGACTTTTTCTAAATATTACACAAATTTCAATAATTAATTGTAAAATATCTAATAGATATTTCGTGAAACTTTCAAATTTGAGACTCTTTAAGGAAGAATATTTTTTTAAATGTAGCACTTAGAAATCATAAAAAAAATCTTGAAACAGCACTACTATAGCCAGTATTATATACTTATTAATTTAATAATACGATGTACGATCAACCTTTCTATATACGGATGCTGAATAGTGAATAATGATATAAATAAACTTTTTCAGAAGTTATATTAGCTGACATATCAAGGCTATTTCTCCTAAATTATGTTGTTATATTAAATAACCCGTAATGTATCAGTGTCGCAAATTAATTATGAAAACATGTCATAGCATGTAAATTATCCCCATGCCAGTTTCTATTATGTCCGAATTTTCCATGCGAACTAAAATTAGATCATTTATAAACTAACTTTATTAAAAATAAAGTGGACACGAAATGCTTTCACGAAGTCCTGTGAGTATACTTTTAATACTTAATTGATTTTTTGCGTGAACTTTGCAGAAAGTATTTTTAGTAGTTACTGACGGTATAGTTAATTTCTCAAATAAATATTTTGACAATCTTACGTTAAACAGTTGAAAATTAGACAAGGTGGTTTTTTGTTAAAATTAAACAAAAAAAAAATATAAATAATTGGCATCGATTCAGTATTATTCATGCAACATGTATTCACCACTAAACTGGTGAGATATTTTAAACTATTTATATATTTTTGGAAACGTTCTAAATTTAAATTAATTCTATAAATTCTTTGAAAGTCCATGCGGTGAAGACCGGTAAACTTTTGTTGAAAGTGCCGTTTAACGTCATAACCGAATTGTTATTTTTTTTCGTAATACTATATCGTTATTATGATTTAACAGAACTAAACACGTAAGTGAAAAGGGATCAATAACGGACGCACGAACGAAAAACAAAAGTGAAAAGGTGTCTCAAACGCCGTCGGCCGTTAAGGTTTATAACAGGCGCCGGCAATTAAGGATAAAGTATTTCTAAAAAAGTCACAGTATCGTGAAGAGCTTTATGGTATTACGAAAAAAATAGAAATTTGGACAGCGACCGTTTTTTCTACTGTGTCGCGCTATAGCGGCAAAATGACATTTTGCGTTGACAAAAGAGCGCAAATGGCTACTTTCTATGTAGACTGTAGAAAAAATAAATTATAAAATCTGTCAAAGACTTGTTGAGCAAGTCGAAAGTAAACTTAAGCCTTGTTAATTGTTGTTGTAATGAGCAGATTCAATATATATTTTTTAAACCACAGTATCGTCCATTCAAAAAAATTCCGAGAACTTAGAGCTGTTATTACTAATAAAGGCGATATAACCCAATATTAAATGACTGAATACTTGAATAACATATTCTGTTTTTGTAAGTTTAAAATCTATATTTGAAAAAAAAATTGTACAAAAACTGAAGCCTTTGCTACTCGTACATAATATATACTACTATTTGTATTAGGTAAGTAAATGATAAACAAAATACAAATAAACTTTATGAATTATCTATACAAGTATGAAAAAATTATCACGGCCTTCGTTATAACAATTACTGCAAACTAATTTCATTCATAATTCAAACGTTCTTGATTGATTTATCAAATAAAAATGTTTAATCACAATACAGAATAATTAAATATAGTCCTTCGTAATAATGAGTCCTATGCAAGGTAACTAATTGAATTAACCTGCTGAAAGGAATTCTTAAATCTAATTTCAGTTTAATTATATTTTACGCTGGAACTGAATTTTAATTTGAAGAGGTCATGTGTAAATATTATTTCAGATATCTCTCCGATTTCAAGGGATTAAATGCAAGCTATGCCGACACATTACTTTACAAACAATTTTAAGTCTTGTCACATCATTTTTTCATTACACGTGGATAATATTTCATGTCTGTTTAATTTGCTCTTTGAATTTACATGTTTTTATAATTTCTTTTCACGGCTTTAATAGGAATTTCACGTGTTTTTCTTCATAGAATGAATTTATATATAAAAAATATAAATGTAAAGAATAGATATAAGCGAGAATACAGCTCGAAGGAAGAAGATATTTGAATGTTTATAAATACAAGATGAAAGTGAAGATGGTCTCCACTCTGCAACATAAAATACAGAAAAATTGTATCTCATCAAAATAATGAGCAATGAAAGAAAAATGTACTTGGAGATTCTCTTAATTCTTGATCTGTGACTATTATGGAGCTGACAAGTATAGGTTAAAGAACTCAAATTTGTTTCAAACATTATGGGACAATGTACACCAACACTGTAGATTAGAGTAATATTGCACTGCGAAAAAGATATCAAATTCTTCTCAAGTAAGTTGTAAATATTGACAAAATTACACATCGTTATAAGAATAATCGGAGTGCAACCTATCCATCACTTTATTAAAGGGAATTAATGTGTTATTTAGATACATGTATGAAAAAATAAAATGTTAAAAATAGATGCACAATCCAGATATATACATTTTAGACCGCCCAAAATTAATGTTTTTACTAGAAGAATATGAAGAGAAGGTAAACAAGAACGTTGTTCGAATTGAAAATCCCTGTTACCAGCCTAAATTATATAATATATGGTAAACTCTACTTTGTAATTTATTGTACATAATTTATGGTAAAATATCCTATAGATTTTAGTTGTTTGCTCTTATTGAATAATAAAGAAGTTTATACGTCATAGACTTATATGAATATGTATAATTAGTATTTCTAAAAATATTCTTTGCTTTACGCATACAGTCAGGTAAAATATACGGCGAGAGGTTATGTGCTGCCCACATCAGATTTTGTTTAATGTTTACCAATAGTGTTTCCAAGGCAGTAGGCTTTATTTACATCACTTACCGATCAGGAGGCGGAGGCGGTAAGTAAATAAAAACAACGATCAAAGCTTACTTTAAAAGTGACAACCAAAAGTTTTTAATATTTATTATTATTTTTTTAAATTTTATGCGTCAATTGTGCAAAAAAATAATAAGCATTGCGATCAATAAGCGCTCTTCATCGGTAAGAAGCATTACTGCCCTTAATATTTAAATAAATATTATTTCCTGCACAATCACTATCATCTAACGTGAAATAGAATTCGACATCGATAATTACAAATTTCTTATTCCAAGGTTTCAGATGCAGCAACAAGTTTTTCTGATTTATCAACAACTGCATTTTGCTATACTATTGGTACAGATTTTTTGTTTTTTACAGCGGTAATAATAAACAAGGGTTAAGTTCAGAATAGCTTCTTTTTAACACAGGAATAGCTATTCCTAGTTTATCACGAGCTTAACCCACAAATGTATAACAATAAACACGGAATAAGACATAACTCTAGTATAGATTAAACTCCATAAATGTCATTTCAACACAGGGTTAAAAGATATTCTCAGAATACCTAATCTGGAAATAGGATTTTTTTTTTATAATACACATGTTTACGTACTATATGAAATTTTGAATTCTACGTAATTTTCAACACGTTAAGCGCCAACAATGTTAATTTCAAATCTTGTTTGACAACCCATGTAGATTGCCGATGGCCCACACATTTTGATTCTTGGTGGACCGCGTGGTCCGTAATTGACCCATAGCTTATGCTGTTTTATATTGGATACATACGTCCTAGTCCGGCAGAAATATACAATATTTAAGTGTATTCGGTCCCACGGCAAAACAAGCTGCAATTTAAAAAATCTGTTGTGGCCAGCACAATACCTTCCGTCAATCCTGTGTATAATGTACACATTCCATACATAAATTTTCTTGCAAAAGATTCTAAATTTTTGGTATTTTATGATTCCCTTTCTCGGAAACTGAATTCCATACTCCTGATAACAAACAAACCACATGAAATAAGAAAATTATGAAATTTTGAATGAAAGATTATAATACTTGTCAGTTATGGAGATAATTAATTGCTGTCATTTTGACACGGGTCCCCATATCTGCTTGCCAAAGTCAGCAAAGTCATGTCACTGCACGCGCCCTACACATAAATTTTCTTGCAAAAAATCCTATATTTCCAGTAAAGTTATTTCATAAACAAACTATGCAAATTTGACACTGGCATCTTCTTCTTCTTTAGTTTTTCCCATTCGTTAGGGGTCGCTATTTTTTATTTTCTTCTTTTGTTTTGCGTGTCGTCCTCATTCAGTTCCTTTTCTCTCAAGTCTTCTGCAATACAGTCTTTTCATCTTATATTTGGTCTTCCTATGTTTCTTCCACCTTCTATTAATATATTCATCTCTCCTCATGACATGTTCAAACCAATGTAATCGTCTCTCTTATATCTAGAAACATCTAACACTAGAGTTACTTCCCTTATTCTTTCATTGATTTACATTTTATTGATACTGACATCTGTCAATTTGAATTACCTGAATATATTAGCAGTTTCCATGGTTAAGTTAGCATAGCTGGCTGAATTATAAAATTTATTATCTTTATAATTCTTTAACTCTATATCTGTTGAATATGAAATATAAAATGCAATCAAATCGTATAGAGAATAATATATTCTTTAAGTTATAATAACATTTAACTGAGTTTTTCAAGAAAAACTGTTAAAATCTTCAAATGAGGGTACTTCCGGTTGACCAATTATAACCAAAATCTAATCAAGTCTGCATATGGTTGTAAGGAAGAGGAACATGCAAGAATTGTAATTTTTGGAATTCTAGTATTGGAGATATCGTGCATGAAAGGCGGTCACATACACACACACACACATACACACATACACACATACACACACACACACGCACATACGAACACACACACACACACACACACACACACACACACACATACAGACATCATCGTAAAAATAGTAAAATCGTATTGTCAAGACCCTAAAATGTGCTTATTCAATGAAAATTCACCACCGAATTTTTTGACCAAAGACAATACCTTCCTTACCTAGAGGTGACGGAAGGTAAAAAAGCAGGATCCTGTACGACAATTTTTTAAAAAAGTATTAACATTTTTGTCGATGTGTATTATTTTTTCATTTGAAAGATTTTTTCTACAATAACTTGTTAATATCTTTATTTATACATCAAATTAAATACATTTTAATGTGTAAATATAAAATACAAAAAAAAATACATAAAAATATATTGTACAATTTTATACAAGTATGTACTTCATTACAACAGCTGAGGCAAACAAATGGCTGGTATTTACAGGAGGAACAAAATGTGGTTACTTTCTTAGCTACGTCGCGAACTTTTGTGCAATTTTTCTGAACCCCAAAACCCACGCAGTCCTTTAGGAAACAGTTTCCATCTGGGACAACGTGGTCTCTTCGTGACCCATAACATATTTTATCAAAATTGCAAGTATTCCATTTACTACCAAGTAAGAAAAAATATTACTACAAATAACTGAAATTCAGTGCGTTTCAGTAATAACTTACGAAATGTATAGGCGGGCAGGGAACAAAGTAAAAGTGTGGGTCATTCGCAGACCACGTGGCGCTTAACGTGTTAAAGAATGTTTATCTTTTCCAATTAATTCCATATAAAGCTTGTTTTTCTTGTTTTCATCCATTTTCCTAGCTTCCCTACAACTATCTTTGGCTCTTTATAGTGATTATCTGCTAGCAACTTTTGTAATTATATTATACATAGTTTGTCGTGGTATTCCCATTAGAACAAATTGATTACAGATGAATGATTTCTCCTATAATCTATGTCTTAATTAAAATCGCCAATGAATCGCCTTCGATCATTTTCTTTTATGAGGTTCATTTTAGTTTTTGTGAAAAATTCAAAGGAAAATGATATTGTTTTTGGTATTAGACTAATATAAACTTCAAACCAAATTAAAATTGCTCCACATATTATTATGTTTTAAAGAATATTAATAAATTAAACTTTGTGCAGATTTTTTTTGTTAACACACCTTCATTATGTTTTATTCAATTTATTCTCTCTTTACTCTTCATAACAATTCAGTTTTCGTTATGATGTTCTGTTTAAATAACTAATTAATATTATTAAATTCTCTGTATTTTGTTATTGTTCTTCCACGTATTTGATTTAATAGTACAATCATGTTATTGCTCGCTGCAATATTGTTGTTCTCATTTTCATACCAGGACGATTCAGACTCATATTTCTCTTAACAGAGCCATTCAAGACGTGAAACTAAAATCCTAGAAATACCAAAACCACTCTGTGAAAATATATAATATTCTACCTCTTAATGTAATTTTCTTTAACGTGGGATGCTATCACATGTTTTCATTTAGATTCTGCGAAGATGTCATTGTCATTGCTCATCTTAGAGTATTTCATTTGTCTTCAAATATGGAGGCGAATCTCTGAAATATTTAATTGAACTTTATTATCTAGGACAGCTTTCCAAATAACTTTTTATTTCTGAAGCTTGCCTTTGACGTACTTAATTTGGTAAATAGAGTTTCACACAAGAACGATACGATTATGTGTACGATAATGGTAATGATGTGTAGTACAGTCGTTACGTTTTGACATAAGAATCATCATAGAATAATGATCAAATATTCCTCCCTTCTGGTTTATTTTGATTACTTTCTTCAGTGAGATTTTAACGACTTGAAATATAATATATTTTCAATAAAATGAAGCGTTATTACATCGCCATTGTAATTCAAGTATTGTTATCGTTAATATATATTTAGCTTTTAATATTTTTTCAAACTTTTCCAAAACAAATCATGTATCAAGCAAAATGAATTCCATTGATTGATATTCGTTCTCATAATGTTTTTAGGTGAAATGGTGTGAAAAAAAAAATGGTGATCGTCAAGAAAAGATGTATTAAATTATAGATTAGATTCTAGCCGAGTGAAAAAACTACTTTTTCCAATCAATTGAAGCTCAAATAATTCATAATGATACGAAAATATATTTTTGAAATTAAAATACTTCGAGCCCAAAGTCATAATAATTCGGCCGCTTTACAATTTCAACAAATTATAAAATCTACACAAATAGTTAGAAATTTCTGCAAAATTCTTTTGGCTGCTTTAAATATAGGTTTGAAACTTTAAAAAACTGTGGGCCAAATGATTTGTGATAATAGTTCGACCGGCATTTTAAGGGTTATCTTCTAATCCATATTTATCTTCTATCAAGATTCTTTACTTATGGCACAGTGAAAAAACAACTCCGTAAAAATCCAATGCGTACAGTAAAACCTACCTTCCAATACATATGGGACAATACTCACAGAAAATGGGTTTATGGATACAATGCCTAAATAGAATTAAAGCTGGTATTACTAGCAAAGGCGGCGTAACATATTATGAAATAGCGGAATACTTGAATAACATATTCAGATTTTGTAAGTTTAAAATGTATATTTTGAAATAAATTTGCAGATATTTCTCACTAATTACGCAGGTTTTATAATTTGCTTGTTGAAAATGTAAAACGGCCGAACTATTATGCGTTTGGGCTCGTATGTAATATCGTATTAGTTCATATTCTTGAATCTGGGGAATCGGGTTCGAGCTCCATCGACGCCAAATATTTCGAATTTTAAATGGCACAAAATTTACCCCTGCGGTGTACTCTCCACGTCATCAATGAGTGCCCGTGAGGCGACTCCTGGTAAACACCTGCACAGTACAAATATGTCATTATCATTACCGAATCTGTGTACAAAGTAAATTGGAAATCGTTTACCTCCAAATTCATCTGAAGAATTGGTTACACCATCAAGTTTAATGACATCAGTGGAAAAGAAAAGTTTAGTGTTTCATGAAAAGACACATTTTTGGTCAAAGTAGAGACGCTTAAGGGTAGTTTTAAGAAAAATTGTGCTCTAAAGGAAGCAATTTTTTAAAACAGGGAGGTATGTAAACCAATGTCACCACACAATTGTGATCATAATAGTTTGTATTAGTATTTCCAAATATTTCAAGATAAGTTTTACGGTAATATAAAAGAACTATCCACAATATTGTAGTTGGTGGGTACGTAAAGAATACAGTGGGTACGTGGACCCGAGCGTGGGTACGTGAAATATATAGTAGGTACGAGGACCCGTACAGTGGGTACGTGGGTCGTAACTGTATACTGTATCAACAAAGGTTTACTGAAGACGGAAACCCTATAATGGGTAGTGTAACATTATTTACATCTTATTACTAAATACATTTATTATTTTATAGCTTCGTAAATAACCATCTTTATTATTCTACCATAGTCAAGTATTTCAGCCAATCAGCATCAACAATGAGTAATACTTTTATTATTATTCTTATTATTTAGAACAATACTTAATTGTACTTCCCGGCTGGCAAGAACTCACATTAAATATTATTTGTTAACTCATCCCTTAAGGCGAGTTACAAAGTGGTTGCATTAGTTTACAATAACCTGTCGTAGGTATAGTTACAAACTCAGCAATGGGTAATAAGCCGTGATAATACATTTATTTATTCTATTAATTTCAAAAGGAAACTAAATGTTATTCAAAAATTTTGATTGTCACTGAATTCAACATCCTAGTCTTAACCATGAGAGTAAAACGAAAGAAAATAAAAACAAAAAAAAAATTCATCCACATATGGCATTTCATATTTCAAGTTTTATCTCGATGCAACATTGCATGAAACCAATTTGTTTGAATTTTTAGATGCATATCTAGTTACCACCGAAAAAGCTTGTGGAAAAAATATGAAATTTCTCTTCATCTTATGCAAAGTTCATCCCCTCCAGCGCCCTTTCAATAAAACTCTCTGCGATTTTCTGCTTCTTTTATGCTTTTTGGAAAGCGATATGAAATTTTATCATGCGAAAATATATTCCCCAATTTTGTTGGTTCGTGATATGTGAAAACTTAATTTCGACACTTATAATAAAATATGCTTGGGTTGCATATTTCACAAAAGGTTATAAAAAAAATGTGGCCAACACAATACCTCCCGTTTAATTTCATTTTTATTCGTGGGAATACTTAAAATTAAATTAGATTTAAATACCAGGTTCGATCCCTACCGACGCTAAATGCTGGTAACTGTATTAAGTTCCTTTCCACATAATTATTGTTCTATTCATTATTTTCTTTTTAAAACGTTACAATTATTATTTGAAATGCTTAATTTGTTGACAGTGACATATATCTGTCATTTATATGCATTTGAAATCTAAACTGGGTAACCATGGAGTTGCCGTAGGCTCTGGGATTAAAATTAGTTTTATAAATTTATCCATAAAATATATAGAAAAGTATTAATGCAAACCTGTAGAAAATTTAATAATCGAAAAAATAACATTTAAAGGCATTTTTCAAAGAAAAACTATTCCAGCTTCCAGTAAAGTGCCATTTCCGGTTATTTGATTTACATCAAAATCTAATTTTCTTTCCATATAAGAATAAGGTAGAAAATACAAGGTTTTAAAATTTTCTGAACGATGGTATTTAAGTTAGAGCGTAAAGAGGATACACACACACACACACACACACACACACACACACACACACACACACAGACAGACAGCATCGTGAAAATGTTAAAATCGGATTGTAGGGACCTTAAAACGTGGTCATCTCAATATGCGATTTTTAGCACGATCCCTATAGCGAGAGGTAAAAATAATTAAAAACATCATAGAGAAAACTTGAATTGCGCGGGTGAACTCAAACAATGTCGGTGACGATTGTTAATAATTTATAAATTAATTTTGAATGCTATATTTTATATTATTTTATAGTTCACCATAATTGTAATACATATATAGATACATAATTTAATATGTTGTCACTGTAAATTCAAACAAAATTTATTCGAACGGTTAAATAATATGCTTCAGCCCTGTTTTGAAATTGCATATGACAGGTCAGTAAATGTAAATATTTATGGAATAAATTGTAAAGATATACAGTTTATATATATATATATATATATATATATATATATATATATATATATATATATATATATATATATATATATATATATATATATATACATAGACTCAAAATACAAACATATTGTAAGAGTTTTATTTCTTAAAAAAAGGCCCGCAAAATATGTATAACAAAATAAATCATGTAAACTATTTGACTAGTAATATTTACTCTTAATCTGAGTTGATTAAACTAGGACTAAAATAACATAATCAGAAGTTTTAAATCATATAACTGAATTTTTAAGTGGTAGCCATGGTAATTAGTTCTCTTTTTTTGGGGATATATTACCAATCATTAGTATTATTTAAAAATGAAACATTTTTATTATTATTTATAATTATCCTTATTTTCTTTCTGTGTATATACATCCTATAATATTCAATTTCAATTTAATGTAAAAGGAAAAAAGCCTGTTATTGGGAAATTTGTTGGATTCTCTAAAATAAATATAAAACAGAAAGTTCAATAGAGTAATGAAATTAAAATCAAACAAATTGCAAATTAAACAGAATATAATCGTATTGAAAATCAAATTAACTTTGTATAAATAACTAATATATTAATATTTATTATTCCTCACTATGATACATTTAGGAACGAAATAAAAAGAAGTGCTTGCGTAAATATTTCCTCCCGGCATTATGGTTTTGACTTCGAATATTTAAAATATTTTTATCCAACACCTGCTATTTATAGCGCTATAATTATGCCGATTTTATGGGTTCTCGTGGCCGTGTTCCTGAGTGCCCGGTCGCGAATCTGGGGATCCGGGTTCGATCCCAACCGACGCCAAAAATTACTTCAAATTTTAATGGCACTAAATTGATCCCTGTGGTGCACTCTCCACGCCATCAATGAGTGCTCCAGATTACGCCTGGTAAGCGCCCGCACGGTACAAATATTTCATCATTACCGATATCTGTGTAAAAAGCAGATTGGCATACCCATCAAGGGGTAATATGCCGTAATGATATATTTAAAACAAATAAAGTGGGTCATAAATCACTATAGTCGCCGCCAAATAAATATGGATTGATGCTCATTTTTTTCCTTTCTCCGCACCCTGTCCCTTGCCCTGTGGTGTTGCCGCTTCTTCATAACTTATCATTTTCAACACTGAATTGACAACAGTGCAGAAATCTCCAGTCCATAACCATTTGACGGCAAGTATAGCAACTTTATGAACCATGCATAAGTCAGTAATGCCATAGATCACTAGTTTTAAATATACAGATTTATTCTGTGATTCTGCTATTACATTTTTTGTCAAAGATTACACACATATTTACACAATATGGACATACAATTCTTTACCCCTAACGTACAGATATAGGTTAACTGGCATAATTTATATCAATTAATAGTTACACTTGTATTTCTTGTTCCATTTAAACTGATTTTTTAGAGCGCTACAAGCTACAAGTGGCAAATGGAATACGCCAAGGGTCAAATTCAAATGCAAATCCACTATTCATTTTCTCAATCATCGAAATGAAAGTAAAACAAAATACTTTTATTCCCCCTTCTGTTTTACTATTTCTCCCAGTGGATCGATTATGGCGGCCTTTGCAGGGTCGAAACAAGCGCCAAGGTCAGGAATTTCGGGGCCGCGATTCAAGGTCGTCGCGGCGTCTGAGCGACTGCGTCCAGGCACCGGAAATCGAAAGCTACAACTTCATCACCACCAACATCCGACTGACGGATAGCTGATTGATATTTCGATAAATTAATACTTAATTCATCGTTCCAGCTAATTAAGTCCTGATAGAATTTGTGAATATTAATTTACTAGCAAATTTGGAAAACGTGGTTAGCGAGCAAATGGTGTTTACAAATTTTTAATTGAAAATAAATATTTTTTTATTGCGAGTATTACGATGTAGAATAATATAGGCGCTTTTCTTTAATTACTTAATCAAAGAGGCAAAAACAGAACTTTGAAGTCGGCGTGCTTATCACACTTTTTATTTTATTGATTCATGTCACTTGCAGAGTGCTTTGCTGTCACTTGGGTAACTCATAAAGCAATGTTTTTTTCAAAAATAAAATAACTACGTTAATTAATTTGTTGAGTAAGAAAATGAACTAGAGCATTAGCGACAACGATTTGTTCATTACTCTGTCTGAAATTTATGAAGCTGTAAATAGTGCAACAAAAACAAATTTATTTCCTATTTGAACAAACGAGTGGCTTTGCGCAGACTTAAAGTAAAAGCGGTCGTCAACTAGCCTACGGTTGTCAAACAACCATTTTCGAGAAATGACCTTAAAAGCATGATTTTATTGTTTTGCTATACACAAAGTAACTTTCAATGCAGGCGGCAGAGAAAGTATAATTTTGACCTTGTAACTCGCATTAAAATCATTTAAATTTGTCTTTACCTAGCAACTCTAAAAACAACGGCTGACAGTGACAACGAAAATAACAATTAGATAAATAACTAAATACAAAACACAATAATATTTACATCATTGAAAAGAGGAAAAAAATAGATATTTTTTGAGATTAAAAGCAGATATGGGTTCGTACCCAATAGTGGCAGCTCTAAATGGGACACACTCAGAGAGCCGTGCGGTGATATATGGAGCAAAAGAGCAATTTTTTTTTAAAAGGTGCACACAGAATTGAAATGATAGATATATTCTGATTCTGATTGATACGCTCTTGATAATCACTCAGGTAAGCAGCTAGAGCCAATTCACTCTATATTCTTCTTATTGAATCAAATTAATGAAAATTTCACTCTTTTTAAATAAATATTGTTCTTAGGGCCAGTGCCTCTACGTGGATAAAAGGCGCCTTTGTGAAAAGTTATATTTCAACTACCCCCCCCCCCCTCATAATGTATAATTTGCAAATTTAAACTATTTTTTTTCTTCGAATAATGCTGGATTTAAAATATTGATGAAATATCCTTTGTTAGATTCATTCTTGTAATCAAAATTGTTTGTTGTAATCAGCAATTTTACAGTTATAACAATATCAGAAAATTATCCGTTTAGCAGGATATTTATTTTATTTCTTTTTTTATTTATATTAAATTCATTGTTAGGCTCATTCTTGTAATCAATATTAATGATCTACAACCAAAATATTCATTGTTGTAATCAACAGCTTCACAATTATTATTTGGTTTGGTAGGATTATTATTTTACTTAAACTTAATTGGCCAGGCGCTTTTGTGCGGGGCACAACCTGCCACCCACACGGAGCGGCCAAATTGAATATTATGTGCTTCAGGCGCCAAAATACCACCGCACGGCGCTGGACACACTGTATATTGTAGAGCCCTAAAGAAGACTATGGCATAGTCGAAACGCCGGCGTGAATAAATTTTATTATTGACTGCAAGTCCGCGAAATTGTTGCTTCTTATTTTCTACCTCCATCCCAAAACACAGTCGAACATCGTTTTTGAATTCTTATTCATAATATAATGTGAATATGGTTTTGTTACAGGTAATATTACCTGCTCTAAGGGTGATTAATCTGGTAAAATATATTAACTATATTATGTGTTATAAGTTATCCTTATCCCTTAAAATTTTGGTGTTGTTACATTAAAGGATATATGCGGAACAACCCCTGTGAATATGAATTTATTACATTTGATAACAGGTGTACAGTCTTACATTTTATAAGTAAATACTGCTTTGTACTTCTTGCGAATTTATGGCGCCAGGGTTGTCCAAAGTATTTCACTTAACGAATCGGCTGCTAGCTTCAGTCTCATTCCACATTTATATGTTATGTTTGTCTCGAGCATTGCGTATTTACTATTATTATTAAATTTTCCAAACTTTAATATCATATTCTGCGTACTACCATATATTTACCATACAAATCTTTGTACTCATGCTGCATATTAATGAACATACAAGTTTATTTTCATATACATAGTACATTTAATGCAAAACTGACAACACGGGGCAATGTAGATGTCCATTTCATACCACACGCGAAACCCACAATTCCGATTCACTACATTAGAATAATTTGCATGATTGTGCATTCCTGACTCCTCTAAATTTAGACCATTTAGAACAATTAGATGCGTCCTGACCTATATTCCGGTATTATAGTTCTACTATGCGTTATTGATTTACGATGGCTGTAATTCATTGATCATTCATATGTTGTATTTATAGGTGCCCTACATTTAATTTCAAGATGCACTATATATACTAAAGTGCATTTACGATTATTATTAGCTGGATTGCGTATGGTCACGAAAGACGATATGAGATTTTGATGGACAGGAATTATTTTTAAAATACCAGGGTCATTTCATAAATATTGCACACTATTATTCGTTTATTCATTTATTTTTATTACACTATTTCTTTACAATCCTTCAATATAGGCTCCCTACTTCTCAATGACCGAGTTCCAAAGTCTAGGAAGCTTTAGTATTCCATCCAAGACACCATCTCTGTTCATATGTCGAATGGCTTGGGTAACAACAGCATGAAGCTACGAAGGCGTAGTAAGGACATAAAAGAAAAATATTCATAATTGCAAGTTTCATCTTGCAATTAGGTTTAATTGCAACTTTTATCTTCAATTGGACATAATTGTAACTTTTATCTTGAAATTAGCCTAACTAAACCTAACGTAATTGCAAGATTTATCTCACAATAAGAAAGACAAGCAGTTTACAGTAATTAAGGTGAGTGGTACAGCTCACAGTCTTTCTAATTATTGTATAGGTATAGCCATAGCGTTCAGGTGTGGATCACCAGATGCTTGATAGATATAATATACAATGTTTGTGTATTTAATATGCATGGTATATGTTAGATATACATTTGTATTATTTTTGTTCGTGGCCGCAAACGTATGTAGTATTTTCCTAATTACCCAAAAGGTTGTCTGGAACAACCCTGGGCAGAGCCGGGAAGTGCCACGAGGCAGAGATGCGACTGCCTCACTTCACAGAATTTAGTGGCGCATATATTCGGATTCATTTTGTCTAATGACGTCATACGTCTTGAGACAAATGTCAATTTTCTACTGGATGTATATACAAACAATGGAAAATAGCTTTGAACCTCGGCTTTGAACTGATTAATAACCACAGCGCAAATTTTATAATTATGAAGTAAATTCAAAGATGCAGGCTATGTAGAAAAAGTTTGCAGAAATTTACAGCTTCTTTTAACCAATGGAGAACACTTTAATATAAGCAGAGTTGATTTAAGGGATGAGAGTTTTGAGTTAATTGTCATCTTCCCTAGTCAATGACGCCCTTTATGGTATAAAACCATTTGTTTAAAACTAAGTGAGAAATGTTATGTCATAATGGGTCTGGAATCCAGGAAATATAACATAGGGTTATGTCGATGCTATTAAATTTGAAACATAGTATCTCTTTTATATTAAATACCGAGTTTTAAATTTAATAACATGAACCAAACTCTGAAGATGGTTTATTAGAACCCGAAACGTCGGTATTGTTCAGATCTTTCTTCAAATAAACAATCAAACAACTGACTGCTTTCTCGAATATTCTCACTTTCCTCTATTCATAAAAACAGTCGATTAAACTTAATAATTTTATATCCCTTCTATTTTCGGCGTACTTATTGTACTTGTCCAATAAAGAAGAATATTCCTTTTTAAGAATCCATATCTACGTATTACAGTCATTGACATCACAATTGAATAAAACATGTCTCCAAGTCAAAAAGAAAAATAAGAAACACTATGCAAAGTATAATCTTGTCAATGTTTTATCAATGATATTGCTGTCGCTCTTGAGAAGAATAGCAGAATAGTCGATTTGGTTCTCTCCTTACTTTAAAGTTTTTATTCGTAAATTGTGAAACAAAATATTTGAAAGACTAACTGAGGTATACAAATTTAAATTTGAGAATTGGATTTCGTTTGTTCAAATTGGGATTTCATTAAAAAAATTGTTTGTTTAGTTTAGCTTCATATTAACGAGGGATAATAAAAAAAATGTTTCAGTGTCTTGAATCAAATCCAAAGGCACGGGCATCGCCCTAAATTAAAGTTTTTAATAATATATACAGTGTTCAATTTAAGTGGGGCACTATTGATATATATATATATATATATATATATATATATATATATATATATAATATATATATATATATATATATATATATATATATATATATATATATTCATGGCACGTTAGCTATGTGCGTTAGGTAACCATATGTAATTCAAACGGCCCAAGAAAAGTGTTTTTTAATCGTAAATTTATAATAATTTATGCAACAAGAGTGTAAACACAATTTTTATGACATGAGGTCAAGTATATAATTTTTGTGACTCGGTAAGCCTCGTCACAAAAATTATTGACCGAATGTCATAAACAATGTTTACACTTGAGTTGCATACAATATTTTTTATATGACCAAATAAAATTCCTGAAACAAATTAAAAATTTAACAGACGAGCAGACGACAATTTGAGCACACCAAATACCACATTTAACAGATAACAGATCTGAAATTGAATACTGCAATTGTATCAGTATTACCAACATGAATGTATAGAAAAAACTAAATTTAGGTAAGATAATTTAAATATTGAGGGTGGCAGCTCTGTAATGTGTAAATAAAATAAAATACGAAAATTGTTTACTTATATATATATATATATATATATATATATATATATATATATATATATATATATATATATATGTAATTTATTGGAGACGTGGTCTGCAGAACTCAGTCATGACGTAGCCGGCTTGATCTCAACGTAATTTTCTAAACGCCCTTAACGACACACCATTATGTCATAAGTATGATTTATTTTCCTCGACCCTATAGGCCTCTACAAATAAATTCCAAATTCGTGATGGAATGATGAAAAGTAAAAATTCAGTATCTTGACGCATAAATAACTTTTATATTATTACTATAATAGTGTGGAATATAAGTTAATGAGTAAAAAACAAAATTAATGTTGCGGGCTGCGTTCGTAGAAAATACAATTTACAATTCGTAGAAAAATTTATAATTTGTGAATTTGAAATATTACTCGTCTGGGATTCAGATACATAATTATGTTCACAATATAAACTATAAAAATGTTGAAATTGTTTTCAAGAGATCATGAAACGTACTTATTCATTAAAATCACACTACATCATCCATACATCATTCTCATAACGAGATTTCCTCCCGGCACTTATACGCGCAATGTATTTTTGGCGTAATGAATAAAATAATATGAATTTCAAAATACATAAAAAGTGATAACTTTCGTGTTAATGATCGTTTTTTTATAATTTTAAAATATTAGCATTTGCATTTATAGATTTCCCAGGGGGTACAATAACGTGACCTACAATTTAACATAAATCTCGAGGGAATACTTGTTTTTGTGGCTAGCAACAAGTAAACATATTTTTCCATATTCTTTTTCCTAGATTCATTAATATATTTTACGGTAATGACTCTTTCATTTCACGGAATTCGTATGCATAAATAATAATAATTAAATGAACTAAATAATTATTAACAAAAATAAACTTAAGTATAATACTATTATATATATATATATATATATATATATATATATATATATATATATATATATACATATATATATATATATATATATATATATATATATATATATATATATATATATATATATATATATATATACCATACTAATAATATGGTTGATAACTTTATTTCTTTTCCAAGTTTCCCATTATACTCTTATTAGACTATGTTTGTTATATAGAGTAATTCAACCAATAATAACAATAAAACAATACGCTCTACACTCGTAACTTGTAATTATATTTAATTATAACGTGGTATCCCGCAAAAATCCATATTTTCATTTTGAATAAACTTGAAATAAAAATGCAATTTTAGCTCATTATACTGCGATGAAATACTCAGAATGCTTTTCATAAAAGTGCTAATGAATCCCCTAGTCAAACATGGATGATGAGCAAAGATAAATGAAAGAATAACCCGGAAATTGGCATTATAATTGAAACCATAATTAACTGGATTGAAAAACTTAAACACGTCACCCGGAAACGTAAATATTGGATGGCAATTATATTTTTTTACAAGTAGGAAGTAGATTTACAACAATATCTTCAAATTTATATGAATTCATCACGTATATTTCCAAGAATGCAAGAACAAATATATGTGTTTATATTTATTTGAGTTTTTTTAACAAATATCGTATTTTCTACTTCGCGTAAATTGACAAATATCACTATAGTAATATAACTTTTAAGATTTATTCTCATTACTATCAAATTTAATTTCATCGTAGACTAAGTTGGGGATGAGCATTACGACTGATTAGGAGCTAAACTAAGAATTATTTCACATTTTTTCAAGTTTTAACAACATAAAAAAAATTATAGAAATGTTTTATTATTTTTTGTATAAGGCTTAAAGTTTAGTGATTATATTGTCAAGCACAGACACCACTTAAAAACAGTTTTAATGTATTTTTTATGCATTTGAAACTTTTTTCGTCGTAGGGCCAGATCATCGCCAATATAAAGCCAGTGACAGCAAGTAATTCACACACAGTATTAGACGATCCGTTTGTTAAGTAAGTGCTCCAAATATCAACAAATTTGTGTTCCTATTCTTTATTAATTTTATATTAATTTAGTTTGTGTTTGTTATTAACATGGTAAGACAATACGAACAGTAAACTTTGTAAACAATATACAAATGCTCGGCTTGAAATGAAACCATACAAAATGCAACCTTCAATTTTATTTATTATTAAACAAATGCTTTAACAACTGTGTACATAATATTGGTGGATGTCTGGTGTTATTTATTTCGTTGGATAAGTTAATAGTTTTTATAAATTCTTTTTTCTGCTTGGTGTTGCTCTTTGAGGATTTGTTTGAGATCGTTTGGTTTGTTGTTTCTTCTGATGTGTTTATTTGCTTCATTCTGTATCTGTTTCACAGTAAATCTTGTATTGTTTCACAGATTGGTGGATTTGTTTTCTCAAATATATATTTATGTGGTTTTTAGTACGAAAGGCTGGTTCAGAACCAGTGGTTCTTTTCCGATTTGGTTACTAGGCCGTTGTCTATTAGGTTAATTATAACCTAACATCTCGCCCTACATTGTGTTGGGCATCTTCAGACAAGGCCAGATTGTCCTATCGACTAATCATGTTCATTATTTTTATGCGTTTTTAACAAAGTTATACGATTCAACCTGTTAGCAGTTTAAAGACCGGCCCAGATCATACCAGACTGCTGCGCCAAACCGCGGAAAACGTTTGCGAACGTTGCAAAAATAACTAAATAGTTATAGGATTTAAAACGAAAATGAATAAGAATTAGATGAAAATGTATTAGAGACGATACAGAAAGCACACACCTTAATTCACCTTAAGTTAGTGTTGCTTTAAATTCAATCTACCATGATAACGCGGGAGTCACGCACTCTAGATCTTAGATGTGCGCTCGCTTATAACAAATGTTTCGAGCAACAAGACTACAGTAGGTTGAATGTATTTGTTAATTTTAATAATTGTTTAATTATAACACGTTTCACTTTGGCGTATAAAAATTACATAGCACCCTTTTATCATCCCATATGTCCGGTAAGGCCCACTCCCTTCTCCACTGTCTAAAGGCTGACGACCGCTCATTTGACATCCAGAGTGCGTGATTCCCGCCCTATCGTTGCACAAACTGTGTCACAACTCAACTAACTCTTTTTGAGCAAGTTGTAATTTTCTAAAACGTTACTTCAGAACTCACTAGATGGCAACCATTTTAAAATTATGAGTCTCCATTGGGATGGTTTTCTTCAAATCGCTCGGGCCGTTTTCATTCCTCAATCCGGCTTTGTTTTCAGTGGTAGATGAAGTTATTGAGATTGTCAGAGTGACAGTAAAAATTGGTCAATAAAATACAAAATATGCATTATTCAACAAAATTTATTTATTTGAGTTTTGGAAAGAGGAAAAAGTCGGCCGGAGCCATATCAGTGGAATACGGTGGTTGTTCGATAAGATTTATTGAGTTTTTTGGCTAGAAATTCGTTCACAATGATAGCCTTGTGAGATGGTGCGTTATCGTGGTGCAAAATCCATGAGTATTCTTTCCAAAAATCTGGTCTTTTTCGACGAATTTGCTCTCTCAAACGCCGCATAACGCTCAGATCATATTCTTTAGTTACTGTCTCACCTTCTGGCAAGAATTCCAAGTGCACAACACCGCAATAATCGAAAAAACTCAACATCACCTTCATATCTCGACCGCTTTTGAATGCACTGTACCACTCATATACACGTGTTCACCGTACGCGTTATGTAACATTTTCACCGCTTCGGCACACGAAATTCCATTTGCAATGTAAAATTTGAGACAGATTCTTTGTTCGATATTTTTATCCATTGTAAACATCGCAAAACACACTTGAGATGAACTGACAAATGAAGCACTGTAAACAAACTAAATGACAGATGGCGCTCAAACTCCGCGTGAGCATAGACAGTTGTGCCAACGTAGCGACAAAAATAATTTCGACACTACCTTTAAGCGGGATTTTTTAATATACAATTCCCGGTATTTTCTTAAAAGAATGTATATCCTATTCATAGTCTAGTATAAATTATTTGATTGTCTTGTCTTTTCCGCTATCTAAGGTTCCTGGTTTATTTTTATTTTTTTACTTTTTGATATATTTTTACTGTAAGTGTAAATATCTTCATGACTACATACGCTTATTTTTATTTTATGTATGCCACAATTTCAACAAGCCGCATGAAATTGTGTAGAGTTCATGTTTAGTTAGTTGTACTGTAAACAGTGCTTAAGGTTATGGACCTAGTATAAAGACTGCGATTACAATACTCAACACAACACATGTAAAGACAAAGGGCTTGAACTTAGAACTATGTCAATACAACATTCAAATAGAGAATTGTATTCCACACGACTATATGCTAAAGTTTAGCAACAGGCCCGGTTATAGATTGTCAAAAAGGATTTATGCGGGCTGAAATTTCCGGCATATTTTTTATTTTCATTATCATTTCATTTTAATCCATTAGGATAAATATTTATGCTATGTAGCACAGTTTCGAGTTGCTGGCATTACTTAGATCTTCTCTCGTATATTCCACTTCTGAAATTGCGCACGTGAGAAGGTAGACCATTGTATGTTTTTAATCACGACATAAATTGGGTTCTACTTGGTACCACCATTTTTACATATTTACTCCACATTTTCCTATCTTTATAGGAGATTTAGCGTTTTTCAAATGGGCTATTTCTGGTCATTTCCTGGCGGTAGTTTCTCATCAAGGCATCATGTGGATACCCATTACCAATTGCACTATCTTCTGGATTTCGCGTCGCATCTTATAATAAGCGTCTTGTTTCAGCCTAGTTTCTGTCAGGGCCATAATTACAATAGATCTTATAGCTCTCAGTGACCAATAATTACTGTATTTTTCAATCTGAACGCTCACTTCTGAATTTACTGACCAAATTAGGAATAAGTAGAAAAGTCACTTCAAAAATAAAACGACTTATTTAAGTATATATAGGAAGTAATTTTTTTCAGTGTCAACAAATATTAAATATGCCTGAATATGTAACTGACGTTTTATTTTTAAGTAAAACATTCTTATAGAATACTTTAATGTGCTATAGTAAAATTAAATTTACGTGGTCTTTTAAATTACTGTTCTTTGCTTCTTTAAAGAAGAGCTGCTTAATTTCTTTTACAAAATATCTTTCTTTGTCAGTAAAATCAAAGTCCTATTTGAAACCTATGCACTTCAAACTATGAACTCGCTTCAAAGGCAAATTCCAACCTCACTTTTCTGGTCTATTAGCCGAAATCTCAATCAAACAGCATTTGTTTTTTACAATACCGACGTTCCGGTGCACCTTTCCACCTTCGGCTGGATTTTAGAAAGACAAGTTTCTTAAAATTGCAATCTTTGTTTAGCAATGTGTTTTTTTGGCTAAAAAATAACAAGGAAACACAAAATTAGTGGACGGAAGCAGGTAATTATATACTTTTTTGTAAAAAGAAAGTCTGATATTACCTATTGTAAAGTTGTGTTTTCTTTTTCACTAAATGAACTTTAGAAATGCTTGTTTCTAAGACACAGTATACTTTTGAAGAAAATATCACATTAAAACATAAATATGGGGTACAACAGTTGTTATTTATATATATTTTATCTAAAACAAAACCTAAAATGATTACCAAACCAAATAACACGAACATAGTTCTAATTTAAAGTCGGTAATATAGGGTAAACCAGTGTTACTAAAACAGTGGTTTTACTTGTAAAATTGTATGTTTTTGTGAAAACTATTTGAAAAAACTTTATCGTTTGCAAATTAAAAAAATACTTTAAAGTAACTGTAACCTAACGCACAGAACTCAATTTGGTAAAAGCCGAGTAGTTATATTATTTATTTTTTAAGTGATTTTATATAAAAATATAGACAATAACCTAACGCACAGAACTCAATTTGGCAAAAGTCGAGTAGTTGTGTTATTATTTTTTTGTGATTTTATAAATAAAGTATGGATAATAACCATACCTAACGCACAGAACTCAATTTGGCAACAAGTAATGTCGGTAATACAGGGTTTTGAATCATCTGTAACTTCAATATCCACTGTATTCAGTTAAATGGCAATATTTTAAGACATGAACGCAAAATTATAAATTAAAAATGTTATAAAAACAAGGAGAAGAAAGAAAATAAAACAATTTTGCAAATATACATGATATGAAACAGGATTATTCGTATTTAAGTGTAAGTACCTAATTAAATGTAAAAATATATGTACTTCATGTAACCTTACTTTTTTGAGAAAAAATGCCAAAATCACTATAAATATAGCTTTTCGTGCCATAATTTTTGTGAAATTTAGTGTTATGAACGGTTTTACAACTATATATAACCACCAAAGCAAAATTCTTGATTCTCGTGATTCTAGAATTTAGCCTCACAGGCTGCTGAATAAGTAAGATCTTACAAAATATTACTTCTATACCGAACTATTATGAAATAGAACTAACCAATAAAAAAAACAACTCGAACTAAAGAATTTTTTAATTAAAATTCGTAGTTTGAAAAAGGGAAATTGTAGTTTCTCATAATGCATGTGTTATTATTAAAAGTTATAAAAATGTATTTACACTTCTTAAATAGACCAAAACAAACGAAATGTTTGTAAACAACAATTTCATCATATTTTAACAATTATTTTGTATTGTCGCGCTGGAAACCTCATATGCTTCGCCCACACGTATTTGTTTTGTATGCAAACGAAAATGTCACGTGGCTGCATTGCAACTCTGTGTTGTTTTTCTTGAATCAAAGATAATTTGATCCCGTAATTTGCGACTGCGTGGGCAATAAACAAATGAAGCCTTGTTGGGAAAGTATCTTTAGTGACAACTTGATATTGAGGATTCAATTTACATGGTAGGTAATTTAGACAGATTTTGTTGGTACATAAAAGATAAATTTTAAATGTCATGGAATTTATATATGTCTATCCTATATTTATTGTTGTATTTTTTACGTATTTTTTATTGGAAATATGGACTGTTTTTTCTATAATTTATTATTTAGTTTAGCAAAATACAAATTTTGAAATATGTATGTTACACGCAGTCAATTTTAATGGTATAGTAAACGAAATATTTGATTTATGTACAATATTAACATACACAAAGGTACAATTTACAAAATGAAACTACTGTTCATCAGAGTAGTAGTCATATCAACGATCACAACATAACTGATGTTCCCCTAATAATTCGAATGTACGTTTCACTTTAACAAAACCATATATCATCGCACAAATAAAGCCTGAATTTCGACGGGAATTTACATTTTCTGTCGACTTCATTTACGGTTTCGGCATATGATTCGACCAAAAAATACGAGTATTCGCAATTTGTATTGCATATTACCAACCCATTGCTGGGTGTGCCAATCTACTTAGTATACAGATTTCGGTAACGATGATGGCATATTTGTACCGTGCGGGCATTTACCAGGCGTCACCTGACGGGCAATCATTGCTAGCATGGTGAGTGTACCATAGGGGTCACTTTTGTGCCAAATTCGAAATATTTCTTCTTTGCGTCGGTCGGATTCCTCAGATTCACAAACAGTATTATCATAAAATTATTAATGATACGTTAATAGTTATTCACGATACAAGTACGTAAAGCTAGACTTTAGTCAGGAATGGGTCAGAATTAAAACACGAGCGCAGCGAGGGTTTTAAGACTCATGAGTGACTCAAGAAACTTTACGTATGTATATCGTACAATATTTTATCTTCAATATCTAATAAACCAATGTATATACATCTTCAACGTAATGTGGAGAACAGGAAAAGCACCAGCAAAGTATACGGAGTCTTTATAACGGAACAAAGAATTATGTAGGAACACGGAATGAAAAATCTAAAAAAATTAACACCACCAAGGGGGTAATACAAGGGTGCATACTGAGCCCTATACTATATACACTAGTACTCGACGAAGCAATAAAACAAGCGAGAAAAGAAGCGAGACACCACACCACCGGATATTAGAAAATGGAAAAAGTAAAAGTTTTAGAGCTCTGCTACGCAGACGATATGGTGCTTATATAGGCCAAGATGGCGAAACATTAAATAAAAACTTAGAAATATTTAGAAAACATCTCGAAGGGTTAAACATGATAATTAATATCAGCAAAACTAAAACGATGATCCTAAGTAGAAGTGATAAGAAACATTAAACTAGGTGAATTAACCCTGGAACAAGTAAACGAATTTAAATATCTAGGCGCGGTGTTAACGAGTGATGGAAAACTGGATGAGGAAATAAAAGAGAGGACCGGAGCGATAGGAAGACTATTCAATAGTATAAAAAATCCCATCTTAACAAAAAAAGAAATACCTAAGTAAACAAAATTACAAGTATATAAAAAAGTAGCCGTTCCTATCGCCGAAACGTGGACTGCAACAGAAAGGCAACGAAATAAAATAAATAGCACAGAAATGAGGTATTTGAGAAAAATTGAAGGAGTAACACTCTTGGACAAAGTGAGAAACAAAGACATTAGAGAAAGACTGTAAATAGAACCCGTACAAAATAGAAGAGAGCCAGTTAAGATGGTTTGGCCATGTTCTACGGATGCCAGAAGAAAGAACTACAAGAAAAGTGTACGAAGCAAAGACAACGAAGAAAAACCGAAGAGGAAGACCAAGGAAAATATGGACAAAAGCAATGTACAAGAGAAACATCAAATGGAAGGAGGCAAAACAGCTAACAAAAGACAGACAACAAGGGGGAAAAATATGGAAACGGAAAGCAAACGAATAGCCAACCCCACACCCAGCCTTACACCCGAAAGGGTAGAAAGGCTTAGGATTAAGTAAGTAACTATTTATGAATTCGGATCACAATATTAAATGAGAAGTTTGTCATGATAACAAAATATTCACCATGGTTCTACAAAGTTAGAGTATTTTATAGATACTTATACATCAAAAGTGAGTTAAGATAATATTTATTCACTAAGAAAGTTTAAATTCTTCACGTGGTTTGTACAATATTTTATTCAATTTTGACGACATAATGATAAAAACCATTATAATATGTAATTTTGACAAAATAAAAACCAATTAATTAGTAAGCAGTACATGACAATCGTCGTTGATAGATGCGAAGTCGTTTATTTATAAATTATAAAAAAGCTTTATTCTTTATTCATTTGTATCGTGAAAAATAATGAAAATGGCTGATCTATCTGGTAAAGACTGTGTTGAGTTTTATTTTCGTGCCTGATATTTTAAATGCATTATTTGTTGCAGAGTGAGTTAAAATTCTGTGCGAGTGACTTATTTTTTTTTAATTCACTAGCAAATAAACAGTTACTTACAGTTGCTACGGAGTTAATGACAGTTTAAAACGTCAAAATTTAATAAAAAATGTTAATCTCTCATTGCTCGACAACCCGTGCCTAATAAAACCTTGTTAATAAACAACCGTTTTACAAACTTAAAACTGACAACTAAACATCATTTTTACCCACTATCGTAGATAAAATTAATTAGATATTTTATTACATATATTAAACAGCACTAATAATTAATAAATTTATGAAACATTCTACTATCGGGTGTTTACTTGAAATCTGTTATTCAGAAAATATAATATTCATTTTTTTTCTGTAAGTATTTATTAATTATACAGAAAAATTGTAAGTACAAGGCTTGCTAAACTAGTCAGGTTTTCTATTACTTTATGAAAAAACCGGAAATAAATAAAATTCAGAATTTACAGCATATTTCAAAGTGCCTTGGAACTACTGTTTTGTTTCATAAACAATGTTATTTTTTGTTATACTGTATTAATTATACAGAAAAGTTGTAAATACAAAACTTGTTCAGAATTGAAAACAGCACAATATGAGACTAAAATAAATCACATTTCTTTTTTTATTTACAAAAAACGCTAAATAATATTCGCAATTTACATCATATTTCAGAATGCCATGAAAATAGTAGTTTTTTTGTTATTAAATCTGGGAAATAAACAATAGATAACAGCAAGACTCTTCTTTCACTTTTTTCCGTACAAAGCAATAGAGTTGGTTGCCAACTTTATAGGGTGCAATATAGCTCGTTGCGCTGAAGTATATATTACATGGAACCATTTTTATAGTTTGGATATATTCTTAATGTTAAAATATTTGTTACAATATGCGGAAATACATTAAGTTGTTATGAAAATATATATAAAAAGTACTTATGAAGTAGATAGAAAAAAAATATTTATATATTCATAGAGTATTAAAAAGAAACAAAAAATATTGTGAATGCTGAAAAACATACAACGAAATAAATTTGTAAGAAATATGTAAATATTTGTTCTCATATTACGCCTATATAATCTATTTCAAAAATAACCAATAAAATATGTTTTAAATTCACATCCATAAACGCTATTTTATATGCAACGTGGGTGTAATACATTGTTTGTTGAATGTTCTACATTATTTGAACAACTTACAAACTTGGCAAATTTCCAAATTTCGAAAGAAAAGAAAATTAAGTGCAGTTATATAATGTTGACTAAAATAATTTAGGGAACCGAAACAATGACCACCTAGAATGCAAGGATTGTCTCATTTAGCAACAGGCGGTACTGCAGCGAATACTGCATTGCTCATTAATTTATTTAAAATAAAATGTGCGCTCTGGATAGAAATCATTATTTAATAATTATATCAGTAAATATACATAATTTCATATAACAAATAATATATATATATATATATATATATATATATATATATATATATATATATATATATATATATATATATATATTGATTGCAACAATGCATAAAAGTGCAACAATAAAATTCAATTATTTTATTTGTTTCAAATATAACAATAAATTATAACAACAACAATAATATTTATTATAAAATTATAATTTTAACCTATAAATCATTTTCAAAATAATTTCAAAAATATTTTCCCAACTTTCAAAACAATTGAAAACTCCTTCCCCAAGTGTCTAGATACAATAAAAACAACTGCTTTTCATTTGTTAACTCACCAAAGCCACTAGATCGTATCCTAGGGAAGTGCAACAATAGCCGTCTACACATTATGGTTTTTAACAATCGACTGACAACTCCGGCGTCCGAACTCGACGCTCGACGCCGGTAGCGTCTCAAAAAATGTGATAGAATGCGCGCGCATTTATCGAACGATTGGGTTGTCTAATACACCCATACAAACAAAAGGGTTGATTTTTATATGCATTTTAAATTTACAGATGATTATTTATTTATATGCACATATACTGGGATTAAAATACTGTCATTACAGTTTTTGCAGTATAACATACATTTAAAAGTGAATTAATAATTCAAATGTCATTAAATGTGCATTATAGTACATGACAATTAATTTATGTTACAGTTCTTATACAAATAATAAAATACTATTCACGTCTGTAATTTAAAAACTTTATAGAGACAAAATATATTGGAAAACATTTATTAATCAATTTTAATATTATGTACGTTAATTTATAAACTTAATTTACGTAAATAATTGAAAATTTTGGAATTTATACAACTTTTTTTTAGTTGGCTTTGATATTATTGTATGCAGCGCCATCTATGTAATTTTCCAGTAACCTCGTAACATCTGTTGTAAAAGAAGAAACATGAGAATGCCATCGATTGTTTTACAGTTATTTCTAAAGTAGTCCGTCAGAACTCATTTGTTCTCCACAAACTAAGTGCATATAACGTGTAAAACACTCCTTGGACCTTCATTCCATATGAGTCCAAATAACAACGTACGTATTATATTATACTTGAAGAGGTTATATATAGAGCAAAACAAATTATAGATCACAATGCCTATCGCTGTAAACGACAAAACCAAAGGGTCAGAACATATGTGGAACGCATTAAAACAACACATAATCAGAGAAAGACAAAGGAAGAAACAAGAACGTGAAGCAGAAGTTGAAGAAGAAAGACTACGCAAAGAACGAGAAGCTAGAGAACAGCAAGATGTCATGTCTTTAGGCGAAACAAGAGAACAAATATCTCAGCTAGAAATCAAGTTATCGCAGTTGAAAGAAGAAAAGCATCAGTTGTTTTTACAGTTAAAGAAAGTTTTAAACGAGGATGACAACAGGCGAAGACAGCTTGTGAAAGAGAATAAGTATGGCCGCGATTTGACCTACTTTAGATTTATAAATGAAAATACAAAATTAATAACTTTAGAGTTCAATATTTTGGTACTAAATATACAGATTTAAACAATTGCAAGAATGTTGAATGTTCAGTTTAATAAATAGTTGTAGTTTTACGAATCATTACTCATAATTGTTGGGTTGTGTTCAGTCAGATGTTCTTTTGTTTTCCTAAAAAAAATCATAGACTACTAGATAATGACGAAAAACTATTTTTATTTCAAATAACTTCTTAATTATTAATGACCGGAAAATATGATTTAAATAAAAAACTTTTACGTTATATTCATGAAGAAATTATATTAAGCATAAATAAAATGCAGAACATTGTAACAGTTTGACCATTGTTTGACAATATTGTGACGGCAGATGCCACTAGTGTTTGTCCATTGATGATTTATAATTGGTACTCGAATTCATTCGAAAAGTGATTACCTCGATTAATTTCTTTATTACCTGTTGGGAATAGAAATCATTCAAACAAAAGTTGTAGTAAATCGAGGGGGACATTCACTTATTGAAGAAACAATTTTTTTAAACTAATGGTTCTCAATCTATAACAAAATTATGGACTCATTCGATGGAATTCATGCATCTAATCTTTTTATATCCTTTCATAACAAAGTTATTGAGAAAAATTCAAGTGAAATTTAAATAAATTTTCAATGTATAGTTATTTTTCCGTAGACCATATACGAAAAAAATAAAACAATACATAAATACTTGTTAATAACATTATAAATAGTGTTCTATTTGATTTCCGTCCCAAATAATCATGGCATCGAACCCGCCAAAACTGGGTTCGGTTCAGGTTAATTTGTTTTTTGCGAGCAGGGCTCGAGTGCGGTTCTGGTTCAAACAATAATATTTGCGGTTTTGTTCCGGGTTCAGGTATTGGGTTCAGGTTCGGTTCGACCTAATCTAAATTGAATTAAGGTTTTCTTAATAACCATCTTTATATAGAAATAATTTAAAATGCGAGCCCGAATTTACGCAGGACAAGAACACGGACACAATTTTCACTAACAGGCAATATAGGTAGTAACGCATACACCGAAGGAGTCGATTATATTACGATTCGAACTCAAAATGAACTTGAACCGGGGCTGAACTATGAACCCGAATTTTAATACCTGGCTCGGTTCCGATTCGGGTTCAACTGAAAAATATATCTGAGGTACGGTTTTGGGTTTCGGTTCGCTAAAATGTTACGGCAGTTTTTGTTTCACACCAACAAACCAATCACTTAACCTACCATCTATTCTCACAGCAGCCTCACTACCCTCATACAACGCTTAAATCGCTCCCAACCAGTTAACATTCATGCCGTAATCTCTGAGTACATCCCACAAAGTATCTCGAAGAATCATATTCCTTCTATTCCCAATAATAAATAAAATAATCGAGCTGATTGCTTTTCTTGAAACGCCCTGTATTTTTGCATTCTTATCTACGCTAGTTAAAATTTGACTATGGTATAGTACCCCATTCATTCTAGTAGCACTCGATATAAATCACCTCAGCTCACTTACACTGAACTGATATTTTTTTCAGTAAGTTAACTCACTTTATCTCAAGTGAGCTGAGATTTGTTGTAAATCGAAAGCTACGTGTCTAAATTTACGAGACTTGCTACTATTTTGTGCCAAGTCGTATCTCTTTCCTATATAACTATATGCATTATTTATAATACCGAAATTATGAATTGTGCGAAAATTACAGTACAGTGTTTTAACAATCAACAAGTCTTATCGATTTCAGCGACATGTTAACAATCCAAGCCTTGCCTTCGGCTGGTTTGGTCCATCCGCAATTATTCATTCCACAAACAGTGCCTCGTGCCCCTGTGGTACCCCAGGCATTTAAAACATCAAACAAGAGGACACGGAGCCCTAGTCCACCTACGGTGCCTGTCTCGTTGTATCATCAGGGATACCCGTATAAACCACAAGCGGTGCCTAATACTTCGTATCAGCAACCGCAACAGCAAAGTAAATATTTAATTCGAATTGTCATTTTCATTCCGCTAACTGCTTTTAATCAGGAGTCAGGTTGCTTTGGTCATTTCATTCATGAGGTTGATAGTGGACATTGATTTACACTTTTCGGTATTTAAATAATTTAGTTAATTTAAAAAATACTCCATATAACCATAAAAAATCACAAAGTTCAAAAATATCCCGCAAAAACACTAGTATTTTCTGACGTCACACTCACGGCTTAGAATGAGAAGCCTGGAATCAAATGTTTCCAACTGTTTTGCGAATGCGTTAGCAATACAGGTTACGCCATCAAAATAGCACTCGTTTCGAACATAGTAAATTTTTAATTTGTAATTAGTAATATTAGAATATTATAATTTCATTTTTTCTATTTTATTATAATCTATTTGCAACTAAAATGAAAACTTTTTTTAAAAGCGGGAAGTTTAAATAAGCATATTTTTTAAAGATCGATTTACCAATCATATTTGCTGATTTGACAGGCAAATCTAGGATAGACACTCGGCGTTCTTCTATAATAAGTGCCCGTAAAACACTGTTATCTCTTTTCGTGACCGAAAAACGTTGTTTTAACATTTGTCTCAATATTTCCAGTATTTTTAAACTGCAAAATTATGTTTCTCGTCGTTCCTTGAGAAATACTTAAGTTCTTTACATTAACATGTCAACAATAAGTTTTAATTGGGCTTAATGCAAACTCGGTAATATATTTAAACAAAAAAATTAAGTATAACTGTTTTGATAACGATATAAACATTTAACTCTACGTTCGAGTTATGGTCCAATTGATATGCACCAGACATAATTTCCTCCTTATTTAGTTTTTATAATTATTTAATAATGAATATTTAATAAAGAAATAAAATGATATAATTGAAATACTTCGGAAATAAGGGGGTTTTTGTTATAGCAGCTCGTCACCCATATGAATTCCATATATATTGATTGGCGACTTAAAGACCGCCTATAAATAGTTAACAAATATTGAGTTAGGAGGAGGAGATTATTACCAATGGAAGTGGAGAAATTCAAATAGCGGGGGCGTGGCTATCAACCAGTTCTGCAAATCTCAAACAGTTTTTATTTGAATATAAATATCGCATTAAACTTAATAATTTAAATACACTTGCAATTGCAAAGCAAGTAAACTGTAACAGTGTTATAATATTAATTTATTATAAATATAATTTAGAAATAGCATATATTTCAAGAACATTTAGGTCCACGAAGAAAACAGTTTGATATAAAAACTTTTATGTGTGACGTCTCATTTATATTTTCAAATTTTGGGGGACCATAACTCGCTTATTAATAGGTTTTTTCGCCGAAATTTCACCAATAGCCTTAGTTTTACTTATACTTCTAGATAAAACTATAAAAAAATGGTGGATTCCCAATTAGAATAAATATTTGATATTATTAATTAATCGCTAAAACTTTAGTCTATTTAATATAGGTACTTATTTGTTTTTCTATAAATAATTTGTTTTAATTTTGAAAAGAAATGACTTTTCTGCATAAAATTCATTATATAATTCAATTTATATGCGACAGGGCTCGTGGTTTTGTAACATTGAAATCATGTCGAATATGTGTCCGTCCACTATCATTAAATCTATATTTCTATCTGTGTAATTGTTTATAGAAGATGATAACCGAAGAGGACACGACATAGTTAGAGCAGTTTTGTGGAACAGTAAGATCTACCATCCTTTTCCCTCTAACCACCTAACCTTCAAATTTTCCAGAGGCAAGCCAGTATTCTCAACCTGCCCCTGGCTCGTTCTACACGGTTCCCCCTCAGGAAGTGGTTTATTTCCCCCCTATTTCGCGTTACGAACCCCCTCCTCCGCCTAGGGGTACATATCATCAGGAACACTACGCGCTAAGGTTGCCATTGACTCCTGCGCCCCCAGCAAAGACCGGGAGCATCACTGCAGGCAAGGAATATTTTTTTGTGTAGTTTTAAATTTTTGTTACAGGATAAGTCAACATAGTTGATTAAAAATAATATGCAATGATTTTTTTCAGTACAGAGTACACTTCGAGTACTGCTATATCAGATAAAAATACACCGATCCTTTTCATTCATTTTAATTCATAATATACTATTTTTCAGTACACATCTAGTACTGTTACATAAACTTCTTTATTAAATCAGAGAAAATGTTTTTGATAATGTCGTCAGATAGACATCCACCGATTCTGTTCACCTCATCATTTATGTTCGTTCATTTTCGTACAAAATTTGCTCTGTATAATGATCTTTCTTTTCAGTACACCTTTAGTACTGCTACATCATTTTCTTCCAGGGATAAAAACGTAACGCAACGATACCCGATAACGTTATAATAACTAATGGTCAAATTCAAATGTTTCATTTCTAGAGTAAAATAAGTGTAAACATTTTTATTTATTTTAATTTTACAAATTCACAATTTATTGGAATAATATTTATCAAGCATAACATTAAATTGATTGTTGATTACTATTTATTAAGGGAACTACCTACTTATTGGCGATTGGCGTAAAAATGTAAAATTTGTACAATTGGTAAAACCAGCTTCCCACGACGCCTGTCTCGGTGAGCCTCGCACGAACTTTAATGTGCTTTGACGTTTCCTTGGGCGTCTGGCTCGTGGCTTGTCGTTGTTTTATGGCTCGCTTGTACAAGCTCAGACAAGTTACCAAGCCATTTATGTTTATATCTACGCAGTTGTAAACTTAATCTATAAATTTCGTTCTCAAACCATTAATATTTTGGAGCCGAGCCAACGAGCCACCTCATTCCCACAGCGAACTTTTACCTGAGTTTAGCCGGCTTAAGATTCAGGGACGGGATGGTGATATTCGTTCTCACTACACTCAGGTATTTCTGGTGGGCTCCAGTTCTCCTCGTCGCTCTCAGTATCCATTTTAACGTAATTTAACATTTTTCAAAACGCTAGAAATCGATTGAAAAACGTAATCACAAAAATACAAAATGATGAGTGACAATAACAAAACTGTCAGACGGTCATAGGAATGGTGATCGCGGCAGAATTAGAATAAACGGGAATAATTGATTTCTGGTGGGGGATATATTTTTATAGAAGTAGAAAAACAATAATAAATCATGAAAGTCATTTTCAGTGCTCATCTAGTACAGCTAAATCCTCCTTTTCATTATATCACGAAAAAAATAAAATAATAATACATTCTTTTGACGTTATTGATGTTCGTTTTATTTTGAACATCACTATTCACTCGAACACTTTTCTCATTAATACAAGAAACTCCAAATTGTCGCAACGTTCTTTAATTCTGTATAGATTATTTTGAGGTTTATTGCAATGCTGCAAAATAAAAAAATCCAAGGCATAGGAATAGTTACATTTCGAATTATTGTTATTTCACTATATTCGTAACATTGACCGTTCAAACGTCTATTTACGATTGCCGTATTTCACAAAACTTTCATTTAGTATTGACAACTGCCGTGTTTCATAAAACTTTCGTTTCTTCTATTAACAACTGCCATGTTCCACAAAAAAATTATTTGGTTGTCTATCCATAATTAAAAGGTTAAGGAATTTTTTGTTACTCGTATTTATAAGTTGTTGATTTTAAACATTGAAGTAGTGAAAATAATAGTATTATACCACGTGCAACAATGAGGTGTTGCAAAAATATTAATGTTTTCAGCAAAATGATTTTCACAGAATCAAACTTTGATTTTGTAAATGGTTTTATCTTTACTTGAGATAACCATTTCATTCTTTCTTCGTTTTAAGACACAACTATTTTATTTTTACTATTATTACTTCTATTTGGGCACACAAAACTCTTTTCTACAACCATGTTGGAGCCTACAAAATATAAAAGTAATATGGATAGAACTATAGCTAGTTGTCACTTGTTTAAAATTCTGTCTGCGGGAAATGTAAGCTACATTTCTCTTCTACAAAACGATACCAAATTTTATTTTTATTGCGTTTTCTTTCTATAGCTCCAAATTGCGCGATCCCACTGCTGATTACGTTTCATAGTCGCTATTTGTTTTTTACACTCGTACTTCGATCGAAAGTTTACTTGATTACAGCTCCAAGCAACCTTGAGAAATGCAGCTTAAGGTAATGCTTGATGCTTTTTTTAAAATTTTATGTAGAACTAGTAGCTAGTTATCACTTGTTTAAATTCTGTCGGCGGAAATGTAAGCTACTCCCTCATTGGTTAGTATTTATATCAGACGATAGAAAAGGCGGCAATTTAAAAATGTATTTTCAGAGACAATATTCTCATGAATTAAGAGTAATATGAAAGAAAATAAATCGTGCAACACCTTATTTTATTCTTTTGGTAAAAATCATATACCAAGGGTGTAATAATATACCATATATTATGTTTCGTAGCATATTCGTAAGGGTCGGTAGTCTTCCAATAAGTATAGTCGCATTATGTCGGTTAATAGTCTTCTCAAATTTTCTGTATGCCTAGATATATATTAGAATAACTTTTACTGCAGGATATCCAGTAAGGACAAATACGCAATATCAAGGTCAACCGCCTGCAGCTCTGTATACGACTTCCAGCAGGACAATTTATCAAAGTCCTGGAACACCAATGAATTACCCGCCTCAGAGGGAGTGAATATAATATGCAATTTAATGTAAATATATGCTTGGGGTTTATTGTATAATTACATATACAAATTAATAAAAATTAATACTAGAACGACTAAAAATTCTTCTTCTATTCTAATTCAAAATATTCTCTTTTTGAAACTATTAACATTTAAGAAAGTGCAAGTGGATTATTTGTGTACAAATTGCAGTTAAATTAATCTTTACGGTGTAAAAAATGCAGAAGTTACAAAACGTGTTAATTTTTACAAAATTACCTGTTTTAATTTTACATATGTTTTAGATATTGCTAATAAATGTTTATTATTTACTTGGTACCAACGTTTATAAACATCCATCTACGATATTTATGCCACTTGTACACAAATTTACAACACGGTTCTTCTTTGAAATTTGCAATCTTGTGCCTTAAATTCTATTTAAAATATGATACACTTACTTTACCTTGACGACAAGGGCTGATTTCTTCCATTGATAATTTTCATTGGTCCTTACAACATTAACACATTTCATAACAAATTTGTTTACAATAACACTTAAATTACACATAATATCAACGAATGTAAATAAATTTCACTATAATATGTGATACATTGTTCATTATTTGACAAACTAACTTGCGAACGTCAAATTTAGAATACGTCTGATGAAGATTTTTCAAGAATTTTCCTGTTTCAACATATATCATTGTATACTATAAATGTATTTATTTTTCTTTAAAAATATTTTAAAAGTATTATTTTAACAATGTAAAATCAATAATTATTGTTTTAATAATTAAAATTACAACAATAAATAATGTGAACTTTTTATAAACTTATGTTTAAAAATTACTATACCTAATTAATTATTTTCTATATACATATATTTAATAGATAATAAAATTACTAAAATTATTTAAACAATAATACGATACTAAAAACTGTTACCTAAGCAAATAACTTAAAATCAATACCTTTTTCTGTATTTTGAATTTGTTTTTATAAGTCATCGCATTACTCCGCCATCATATCAATTTTTATTTTATGGAGACTTGATTGTTTTATATTACGTTATATTCCAATGTATTACTAATATGTTCTTGTCAAAACTATAGTAAGATTAATTTAATTTTATTTATTTGTAACAATTATTTGTCAATATATACGATATGAAATTTATAACCAAAAAGTTGTGTTTATTTTAAATTTATCCATAATCAAAGCAAACTTGTAAAAATTTAAATATTCTTTAATTTTTATAATAACAAATCACGAAATAAAGATTTTTAAAAGTATTCTTGCAAGAAAAACTGTCCAGAGCTTCAAGAAAATATACCATTTCCATTTATTGTTTCAAAATCGACATTTAGATATACACATTCCTTTTTCAGAGTGTTGTCGATTTTGAAAGCAAATAGATATATGTGTTCACTTTCTGAATTTTTGTACGATGTTTATAAAACAATGCCCATGTCTATAGTCAGTACTTCACCTTAACTCATACTTGAGTATACCTTAAATGCCAGCAGTGGAATATTTGTAGAAAATAAACTACAAGTATCGCACCAAAAAAAACTTCATTTTTTTCGCATCTTTACATCAAAACAGATAGAAATGAAACGTAAATTTTTCGTTGCAGAAATTTTTATTTTGATTACTTACAAGAATAAATTTATCACTATTTATTTATTTGAAACAGATAATACAACAGCCGAAAGTAACCGAATTACATTTCTACTCCACAAAACGACATGGCGCAATACCAAATTTTATTTCTATTGCGTTTTCTTTCTATCGCTTCGTTTCTATAGCTCCAAACTGCGCGATCCCACTGCTGATTACGTTTCATAGTCGCTACTTGTTTTTCACTCGTACTTCGATCGAAAGTTTACTTGAGTACAGCTCCAAGCGACCTTGAGAAATGCTTGAGGTAATGCTTGATGCTTCTTTTAAATTTTATGCAGACTTGATCATTATATTAAAAACTGTCATTTCTATCACATAAGACATTTAAGTTAAATAATGAATCGTGAAGATAATCTAGAATTTGTAGACATAGTAGAAGAAGCTGGCAGATATACCATTTACAAATATACCAACATCAATATGACAAGTTCTCTAAATTCCTACCTTGAAAACCAAGAAAATGGACTGAAATATATAATGTGCTTGAGGTCAAGAATGACCGAAGTAATGCTTGTCGAAGTAATACTCAAGTACGATATTGAGCATCGACTATAGATTCGGGCATAAATGTTTAAACGAATGTATTTATGTGTATGAATTTGTACGGAAGATAAAGGCTCACCCAAACCAACTCAAAATATTCGAAGCGATAGTGAAACTTTCTCTGCCTGCACGGTTTTTATTGCCGTCGTTGATTATTCGCTTTGACATTTACAGAAAAAATACGTAGAAATGGTAATAAAATACTCAATTTTTGTTCATTTTTGTAATGTAAATATTGAACCATTGTTTATTTTGTCAAAATTGTGGCATCAGTGTATGAAATTTTCCGTAATCCTTATGATTTTATTTTACGAATGACTATACTTTCTTTTCTTTCTCCTAAACAATTAATTGATAGGCATCTAATTTAAAGCGGTATACAAATAGAAATCTGACATTATGTTAATCGTCTAAAGTAGGGGTGGGGATTTTCCGGCTTCGGGGCCGTATAAGAGGCGTATTCCATTTGCCCCTTGGATCAGATCTAACTTGCCCTTTCTGAATCGGTTCAGATATGTCATATATGTCATTCCATTTGTCGCGATCACTTGGGATCACTTCATCCTTACCACCAAAATAAGTAATTCGGTTTAGCTGGAAGTGATCCACCTTTTCTAACAGATCAGCTATTTTAAATCAGAAATATTTATTTAAATATTATATACTACTATATTATTGAAATATTCACATATATGAGGGAAGAGGCAAGTTTAGGTATAATTGAAAATATATTTTATTGATAAGAAGTTTGTAAATAATATGTGTAATATTAATTTCAGATTTCCTCTCTCGAAACAAAAATCATTAATAAGCAGTTATCTTTTGTAATATTCAATACACAGCTCTCATAATTTATATCAATTACTAGTTTCACTTGTATATTTCGTGTTCCATTTAAACAAGTGAACTGATTTATCTGAACTGAACTGAACTGAACTGAACTGAACTGATCCAAGTGGCAAATGGAATACGCCTAAAGTCTGACGTGGCCCGCAGACTAAACTCAAAATTCAATAAATATAGGAAAAACAGTTGCGAGTAGCAGCATTATCAATACCAGCTAACTTAACACACCTTACTAAAGAGAAGTATGTAGTTAGTGGTTAAATAATTAAATGGTTGACCAAATATAGGAGGCTAATATTTAAGTATCCAAATCCCTGGTCTAAAAGTCTAAAGCAATCAATAAAAGTACCTCTTTATCGTCTGATGTGGAGTACATTGTCACAAATTCTACCAGAAAATTGATGTGGATACACATGCGGAATTGTCATCGTCGCCACCTCTGCGAAACTTTCGAGTTGCTTTGGGAAAATCCTAAGTCTATATCGAAACGTCGTTTTATTTATTTATATTGTTGATTCTTTTTTAAAAATTAACAAAATTAATTTAACAAATTATAACATTTGATTTTTTGTTTTTATGAAACAAAAAATGAACCCTTTGTTAAAATTTTCACTTATCTAGTTAGCGGGAGGTAAAAACAATGGCTTAAACTGTCAAATTTAAAACTTCCTGTCCAACATTTCATTGTAATTTACAAAATAATAAAATTCAACAATTATTTTTAACTTTTCATAACATTTACACGAAACCAGCCCTCATTTTCAATCCTCACCCTACAAGACTGCAAATCTCAAAGATTTTACCCCGTTTTATTTCTCATTTTTTTCATCCCCCGAATCTTGTCTTATATACCATTTCTTCCTAATTTTCTCCATTTTACTGAGATTTTCTTCATGACTCCACGGTTTCAGCTGCCTTAACTCATCTTCAAGCAAATTATCTTGCTTCTCCATATCTCTACTCTTCGGGGCAATCACAGACACTGCTATGTAAGCATTTCTCGCCCTAGTTTTGTCATAATTCGACCTATATGGTAAAGGCAGCCCTGTAACTCGATGGTAAGAGAATTCAAATTCTCTGGTGGAGTTCTTTGGCTTGCTCCAGGGGTAGATGTTTGTTGTAGGTTTTTCTTTCTCTTCCGTAGCGTCGTCTAAATTAGGCCAATTGTTACGGGAGGAATTTTTCTCCTCGTCCAAAAGGATTATTAGTTTTTGGACTTCGTCTTCTGTTGTTGTGTCAGGAGTTTCTGTTGTTGGTGGTATGGTTGATGGAATGGTTTCAATGTTTGTGAGAATTTTCTTGGATGTCAAGATGTCATTGTCGATTTTTTCTGCACAAAACAATATATATTAAATACAAATATTCTAATAAATATCTTTAGGTACCTAAAGTTAAGTAACATTAACAAGTACTCACAAACAAATACTACAAATTAAAATTTCTATCAAATTAACAACTTTAGCTCAAGCCACATTCTATTTTCATTTCTCGGAAATCAAGCATTCAAACATGCATTTGTGTTATAAAATTTAAATATATAATTTTTTTAAAAACTAATATCACATACAACATATTTGTTTGCCTGTCATTATAATGAAAATCACAATTCATATATCCATGTAAAAAGTTACCCCTGGGCTTCGAGTTATAGGTTTATTGGAAATATTTATTAATTGCAAAAAAAAAAAAAAATGTGGACAACCAGACAACATATAAATTTATTAGTTTTCAATGTTTTAAAATTATTTTAAAATGAAATTGAAAAATACAGTACCTATTTAGTATTTTAATATTGCACTCTTATTGAATAGAAATAAATATATTTCACAAAATAATTCATGTAACTATCACAAACAGTTGTTTATTTCATCGAAAACATGTGTCAAGAAATAGAAGAGACAGCAAATTCAGCCTCCCATTATTACCTGCGAAATACCAACAAAGGTATTCATATACAATAGGCTATTATCCAGTAATCAAAAATAGTAAAAGTTTATTCAAAATATGAAAGAGAAAGGATACGGAAAATTCTATTTTTACCTTCCGTCACCTATAGGTAAGGAAAGTATTGTCTTTGGTCAAAAAATTCGATGGTGAGTTTTTACTAGTGGTGTGAGGATCCGACAAAACTTGGATCCGAGTACCTAAATTTCAAAATATCTGGTTCCTCGGATATCCGATGTTCGGATATTGAAGCGGATATCCGTAAATTTAATTCGGATCTGGACTTGGATCAGGATTTGATGTTTTGTTTACGGATCCGGAACAAAATTTTAATTCTGGATCCGATTCTTTATTTTGAAGGGCAAACCAATCTAAAATAGCCAGGTAGTTTGTGCAAATGTAAAGAAAAAGAATTTATACTTTTACAGTAAATGATAAATAAAAAAATACAAATTTGTATTGTTACACATATAAAGTAACATATTAATATGACATACTCATATTCGAATCTAAGATCCGACCCTAAAATCTGTTTCTAAGATCCGGATCCAAAATCCAATACTCAGATCCGGATATTTTTGGAACCGAAACTATCCGGAACCCAGCACTAGTTTTTACTGAATAAGCACGTTTTAGAGTCCCTACAATGCGAATTTACTGTTTTTACGATGGTATCTGTTTGTGCGTGTGTGTGTGTGACGAAAATTTCTCCTGCGATAACTCCAATACTACAATTATAAAAATTATAATTCCTTCATATTCCCCTTTTGTTCGTCCGTATGAAGAATTGATTAGATGTTGGTTACAATTGGTTAACTGGAAGTACCCTAGTTTGAAGATTGTAACAGTTTTTCTTCAAAAAAACGCTGTTAAATATCATTTTTTCACTTTTTTATGTTATAAGTATTAAAGAATATTCTATTCTCTACTCGATTTAATTATATTTTTCTCGTCGTATTCAATGAATTTAGAGATAAAGAATTATGAAGAAATATCTTGCAACCTGTGCTGCTAAAAGCTGCACTATGGAAACAGAATATTCAAATATTACTAATTGACAGATGTCAGTGTCAATATAAAGTATCCAGTGTTACTTTGATAAACGGTTATTCCATTAAGAGGTTACTATGGTTTATAATAAATAATAAATGGGTTGAACGGTGGTGAAAAAACATTTACCTTTTAACTAAATATTTTTATTATAACTTTTGTGTTTATTAATGTGACAGTAAAGTCCTGCATTTCATGAATGAGCTGAATAAAAAATAAGTTCGTCTGTCGTAAAATTTCAGCTTTACAGAAGCATCTGTTACATTTCATCCGTCGCTTTTAATATTTCAGTCGTTTTGCGCGGGTTAATGGAACAGAATCAGCCAGTCACTTTTGCCGGCATTACATTCCCTTATGACGGGAGGGCAGACATAATTTATTAACCGTTTTTTGCCAATTCTGCAAATCTTTAAAGCTGGGAGTGCAAAATGCGGATTATAAATAAACAATAAAATGGTTAACGGTTTTCAGCTAATAGGGAATTTGTAAAAGTGTAATTGTATTTTATTGTTTTATTATACATTATTATTTTATTTTATTATGAACGGTGTTGGTATGCTTTTTACATGAAAATGAATTCGTTGGAAATATATTTTCATGAATTTTTTTTCATAATTGTTTATTACATGAAGCCTGGTATTTCATATTTTGTAGTCCTTTGTTTAATTGTTATGCCAAAATATTGGACTAGTAATAAAAATATATGAAAATTGAATGAGCGAATTTAAAAAATGGGTCAGTGCATGAACAAACAAAAAATAGCGATTCGACTGCATATCGGCTAAGTTCCGCCTCCTGGTTTTCAGGCGCGAAATAATTAAATGTTGAAGACAGAACCAAACAATCGTTGGGTGTGTGTTTGTTTCAGAAATGCGTTAGATAATGCGATCAATTTATCTGATGATTAAGAATGCAATTAGTTTAAGGTGTTATAAATTATAAATTGGATTTGTTAAATAATTACAAATTTGGATTATATTATTAAGGAGATTTGAGCGAATCTTGTGTAAAAATTAATTTCCAACTTTATGGTGTCAAATTTTGTTATTATTACAAAGGATGTCTTATCCAACTAATCTAAAAATTATAAAACCATACACCATATAGTTTATTAGAAAAACGTTTATAAAGTTGATGTTTTCAATGTTCAAATACATAAGCTCATATGGTAGAAGCATTTCCGTAGATACTTTTTTGTTTGTTTTACATTGATCTTTTCAACTTTGATGAACAAAAAAAAGTATAAAAAAAATTGAAGACTCGTAGTAAATTATAAGAGATTTATAATTCCCTCATACCACTCATACCATTCAAATTAATCTGAAAATTAATGTTAAACTTTTTTTTTCATTCTCGTTCGATAGTAGCAGAACATCAAAGCCTTGGTATCGTTGTACGGGACAGCTGATGTAAAAGAAAATATAGGAATATAACTCGTAACTATTTTATGGATAACTTTTTTTCGAACATAATAAAACTAATTATTTTTGTGCGTTGTAGAATTTTTAATTACAGCAATTGATGGATAAATTTAATATAATAATTTTACAAGACGCGATGTTGCCCCAAAACACTGAGTAATTTAAGTTTTTTTATTTATTAAATACAAATTAATTATGTATTTATAGATTCAACTTTTTGCAATTATTTTAGAAGTTAAAAGAACAAAAAAATAAAAATGTTATTTCGACTCATTAGTCCCTCAACAACCTCCTAAGTGCTGTATGAAATACGTATTGACTGTTTAACAAAATTACAAAAATAAGCGCTCAGTGAATTGTTTACACACGAGTGCGATTATTTTTTTACAACTTTTGACATGGATTAACTCAACAACAGTGCATCGATGAACTTATTTCGATTTTTAGCGATGAAACACCATCAAGGGCCAGTGTTTATCGATGGTCTACCGAATTCAATCGTGGCCGTAGTACTACGGTCAAGGACGAATTTCGTGAAGGTCGTACAAAATCGGTTGTTTTTCCGAAAAATATTGATGCGGTGCATGAACTGATTCTGCAAGATCGTCAAGTGACTTATCGTGAGATTTGGCCGTAAAAAAGATTTGTTCGCATTGGATCCCACATAATCTGACAATCGCGGTGCCTCAAAAAGTAAAGAGCAGTCGAATGGATGGGTCTTCCAAGGCGAGCCAAATCCAACAAAAGTTGTTAGTGCCCGAAGCACTTCGAAGCAAATGGTCGCCTGGTTTTTCGGAAAAACTGGATATTTCTCAAACGCACCATTGGTGCAATGTAGAACGGTCAATTGTGAATGGTACACAACCATTTGTTCGCCACAAGTCTTCGGAGAAATAAGGAAAACCAACCGCCGAAGACAGATCATTCTCCACCACGACAAAGTAAGCCCTCACACATCGCTTTGAGCGCTCAAAACGTCGACTTTATGAATTGATAAATTACTATTATTTTTATTTGATCCTTTTCTTTTGTTTTCGCAGAATGTAATGCATTTAATTTTTGATATCGCTGAATCTTACGATAAAAGATGCAATATATTCTAGTAAAAAGGTAACGAAAAACAGCGGCTATAAATCTTGCAATCTCTGTTAAGATCTTTTAAATATTCACATAACATTCCGATCCATTTATCAAGAAATCTGTAGCAAAAACGTCTGACTCAGATGTTCAATTATTCAGAACAGCGTACAACTCGCGACAAAAAGAGAAAAGGAAAAATCAAAGTGAAATTCAATCTTTTTGAAACGCTGCTCACACAATGAAATATTAATATTTTAAGCTTGCACGTATGCAATGCACGTAGACAACGAATTGTTGTAAATTGTACAACTCGAATCCACAAATTGTAGTTTACATTACGTATTACGGCAAAATTGATAATATTATTCCGTTTCCATGCACGAATACGGAGCTTTCGAGCTTTATATGTTGCTTTCATCGCTTTAGGCTTCAGCTTTATGTTTCCTATAAGCAGTGGCGGCGTCTCAGAGCCTCAGAAAAGAATAAGAGGCTAAATTATAAATTTATCATCATTTAAGTTTAAAGCCAGTCTCAGACAACTGGTGTACTTGAATAGTATTTGTTAATGGCGTATACTAGCCATGTCGTGTGAGTGGTTTACAAATATATATATATATATATATATATATATATATATATATATATATATATATATATATATATATATATATATATATATATATATATTTCTGTGTAATCTTTTGGTTAGGTGGTAGAACAGCCTTGGCTGAACCTCGCCTTTGACGTTTGTCAATAAAGTTTTTATTATTATTATTATTATATATATATATATATATATATATATATATATATATATATATATATATATATATATATATATATATATATATATATACAGGTGTTTATTAAACATAGGGCAAAAATTGAAGGGATTATTCCCTGGAACATTCTAAGATGATTTTGTCCTTTGATGATTTTGGAAAAGCCGTTTTGTTTCGAAGATACAGGGCGAAAAAAAATTCGACAAAACCAATTTTGATATTTTTCAAATTATTAATCTACTAACAGCAGGCAAGTTATGTGTCAAATTTGTTGAGACGTTTGGCTGTTTGACGTGTATTTTCTGTCTATACTACTTAAACTTTTGTTAGTGAAGTCCTCTTATCATGAATAGCTATACGAACGCCGAGATGACTGACATGCATTTCATTTATGGACTTGCTGATGGCAATTCATTACAAGCTAGGCGGATTCTTGTATCGTAGCTGGAGGTAGTCATTTCCAACAGTACTTGTAGATTAAGAAACTTTACATGTAATTTTTGGTATTAAATGTCGAAATTTTTTTTCGCCCTGTATCTTCGAAACAAAGCGGCTTTTCAAAAATCATCAAAGGACAAAACCATCTTAGAATGGTCCAGGGAATAATCCGTTCAATATATATATATATATAGATTTTGAAGGAAGCTAGTCCATCACAGTTACCCAATAATATTTCTTATACTATGTAAAACGATACTAAATAACAAAATATATTACAAAAACGTTGCATATACCAAGAGCCGCTACTGCTTTTAGGTATTACCTTAAAAATATCGCAAAATATATTTTTCCATATTTGAAAGCTTCTACCTCGTTATAAATGTAGACGTAAACGTAAATAACATAAATGAATTTGTGTTTTAAATAAAACGAAATCTATTTATGCGGTCCATTACTGGAATTCTCAATTAACAAGCACGACATTATCTGTATAATCAAAAGTAAATCAGAAGCACCAAATAAATTTCAATTACTGTAATTATAAAATAAATTAAAAAATATACGGTTTCAAACATTTTCACATCCTTTGAAGGGTTTATTTTTAGTAAATTAAATTTTGTTTTGTTTTTACTTTTTTTTTCATTTTATTTTTTTAACGTACGAGAGACGCAGTGGTAAAGTGGTATAAGATCATTTTTTAACAAAAATAGATAAGTACCACACTCTTAAGCTTAATTTACATGGAACGTTGTCGCCGTTATCACCGTCCGCCGTTGTGGCCGTTCTCGACTCTGATTGGCTAAAATCAAACATTATTAATGGCGCGAACGTTGCAACCGTTCAAGGTCAAATTAGAACTGTGTTCTATTCTGTCGGCCGTTATGACCGCTGCGCTTGCGTACATTGAGTTAGTTCTTCATAAATCAGGTTAGCCAACTGAGTGATATAAATATAAGTTGAATTGTGTAATCTAAAATCTCATATTTGTGTATTTACTATGGATATAGAAACAATCGCGGTACTTTATATTTATATTCATTTTTCACTTTCGCGATCGCAATGTAAACAGTAGTTATAGATGACAGATGATAGCGTAGAGATGTAGTTATTTTTGTTTTTTCAGAAGTTACTAAATATGAAATCCCCACTACGGACTATACGGTCTTAACGGCGTGAACGGTTGACGGCCACAACGGTGATAACGTTCCATGTAAATTAAGCTTTATTGATTACAAAATATTTTCTTGCACAGTTTTGCTCAGTTTTTTTCCAAAGTATACGAAATGTAAAGTGAACTTGCCGAACTGCGTACTGTTCTTTTTTTTTCTTTTCAAAGTTTGACTTTGCGACTCATATTATATTTCAAATTCTAAAACAATTGAACGTTTTATGTATTATTTGTCGGACTTTACTGCTTGTATTAAACTATTTGTATTCTTCATTGGATTCACCAAATTTTTTTGTAAGTGATTTTTAAAATGTCGGTCCTTAGAACGCATTTCAACTGTGATGGACGGTAAGTGCGTAACACATCCGTAGCTTCATACGAAAACCTGCAATACGATCGGTGAGGTATGTGCTGAAAATTCCAAAAAAATCTATACTATTAGATTTTTTCAGAAAATAAATATCTTCATTCTGTCAAATTTTACAAAATAAACAAAATTTAACTAACACAAAACAAAAACATAAGGATAATAAAAATACTACTGAATATTATAGGACGAATTTGTAATTTCTATTAATTTGGTTGAGCGGGGAATAGCCTATTCTGATTTTCGGGTACTGCGTACTAACAAAAATTGTCATGTACGCACTTTCCCACTCTTACTTGTAGGGCAAGTGCATAGGATATGCTTTTTTCTAATCAAAGAGTTAAAATACAAAAATAAGTAGGTTGTTGGATACTTCAATCAAAACTATATAAGAATTTATAATCATACAAAAATACATAAATGTATGCAGATGAGTGAGCAAACTTACACCATATCTTTATTTATCGTCGTATTAAATCTGATGTGAGTACTCACTCAAGATGGCGCTGAAACATGTTGAAGTGAGGGTGCTATTAACTTACCATATTGATATGAACAAAAATAAAACAACTACAAAACAGGAACCCATTTCCCCAACTTAAGCACTTCGGCGAGTTCACTTTACTTAATTTGTGTCAATTTATATCCAATGGAATATATGTACGTATTAAGCAGTTCATAGAACATAGAACTATTTCTCATTTAAATAGTTTGAAACTATTTGCCAGATACAAATAGTTAGATTATTGTTTGTAATTTACTAAATGAAAATTTTAACGTAGAAAATAAAATACGTTTCCCACATTTAAATAGAGAGTTGTTAGTTTCAAAAATTAATTTGTACCTACCTCCTGAATTTGATTGCTTTATACAATAATTTTAACAAAACGATAAGTAAATAGTCTTTTCTATTTTCCTTCCATAAAAAACAATTATTTATACTACAGTTGTTTACAATTATTAAACATGGTAAAAACGGTGTCGGAAATTGTGTAATATTTTAGAATAATTTTCATATTAAAAAAAAAACTAAATTATAATATCTATCTTCATGTATAAACTCACACACTTTACTATGTAATATTCGAACTACAACTACCTCGTTAGTGAAGTTCGTATATCTTTATAATTTAATAATAATGTTAATGTTCTTCAGAAACTGATAGTTTTTGTAGATATAGGTATCTTAGGCCGACCGACACATAGGACATTAGTATTTTCCCAGTCTAAGATATTAAGTTAAAATTTTGTAGACTTATTGGAACTTGGAGGATACTAATTCAAAGGATTATAGTCAAAATTAGTCAATTTAAATGTATAATATTAGAAAAAATTAAGAAAATTTATAGAATTATAGTTACCAAGGTATCAAGCAAAGGTACGTTCTAAAACGAAGTCGAAAGGTAGAGTGAATGTAGTATCCGCGATTTCTCTTCTCTGGTTCATTTAACAATCCAGAGTGCCAAAAAAGTGTACTCCTTTTGTTAAGTTCAAAATGGATTTGAAAAACAGGGACCTGAACCGAAATATATTTATGGTTCAGGAAATAAATGTCGATTCAGGTTTAGTTTCGGTTGAAGAAGTAAAAATTATAAGGGTTCATTGGTTTTGGGTTCGGGTTCGAATTTCTGTTCAGAGCAATAAATGATTACAAACACAAGATGATTATATTTATTAATTTTAAAATCACATTAAAATATATTTTTAATTATTGTTAAGGTTTATTAACCTTGGCAAATAAAGGTTCGGTTCGGGTTTAGGTTCATCAAAAATTTGGGTTAATTCGGGTTTTTGGTTCAGGGTCGAGTCCAGTTTCAGGTCCCTGTTATTACCAGTATTTTTTATATCAAGTGGAAAATTATGCTTCAATTATTTTTAAATTTATTAACGAAATATTTGATAGGGAGATATCATCATTATCGTCTGTCTTCTTTAGAATAGTGCAGGTTTTGAACTGAATGGCAGAAAATATTTTCTCTGTTTCGGAATTACATTGTCATAACAATATTTTATTATTATTAAGATTTTAAATAATCATTTAGTTCTTGTTTATCATATAGATAGCCTACAGATATGTAATTAATATTAATACAAGCTTGCTTCAAAAATATTATGCGTTTCTGTTTCACAAGAGTTTTTCTTTAAGCTCATTATCTTGCCCCACTTTCCCGTACGAGATGAGTACATTCTGGAGACCTTAATATGCTACTAATAATAATCAATCCTTAACCCTATGCGAGCTTCTAATTTTCCAGGGCTTAATATAGTATAACAACCTCTATAGTGCAACTATATTCATAATAGCAAAACGATCATATAGCAACTACAATATTATGCATCCTCACGAACTAAAACTAAAAGACCTCACATACACACACTTCTTACAGCAAACAAACAAGCTAATATAATGATAGTTTCATAACATGCTATCGTTTTCATAGTGCAAAACAATGACATTATGCATACTTACGAAGTAAATCATGAACTTCGTCCCATTGTTGCGGATGCGCTGCAATGCGAACCATTAGCTCTAATAGCAATTCGCTCGCGTCGGACTGGAACTAAAAACAGTGCCGTTAACGACGGTCGCTGTAAAAAATCCTCAAGGGAAATTGGAAGACAATACACACGCCGAACTAATAATGTTACACTTTAACTCCGGAAACCCGTAAAATCAAATAATTACTAACAGACAATGGCCACGCAACTTAAAAAAACGATACTAGATACGACAAAAGGATACAGAAAACAGGCGGGAATTAGAAAGAAAATTGGAAACCGGAAGTGGAGGAAGTTAAGACGATATGAGAAAATAAAACAAATTGAAACAATGGAGCGCAGGCGATCTACAACTGACCTGAAATACAAACAAGTAACAGAAGTAATATATTTGAAGAAACCTGTAATAAAATTTTACATCAAGCTACAGAACGGTTTTCTGCTAACTCAAAATTCACTAATTTTATATAAGCAGAAAACAAATATTGTAGATTTCATTATTTCTAATCTAACTGAGAAAAACCACCACAAAATAGCTAGGTTTGCTCTTGCAAGATGATTTGTGTTGGTTTGCAATATTTTGTATAGAGTATTTGACTGTATTTAATGGAATACAGAATTAAAGCACATAGTACTTTAACACATTATATTTTCAAACCCGTTTATTTTTTTAATGATTACATATAATAGCTATTTGTTTCGTGAAGTGACGCTTGGTAAGCGCCCGCACGGTACAAATATTTCATCATTACCGATATCTGTATACAAAGCAGATTGACACACCCAGCAATGGGTAATATGCCGTGATGATATATTTATTTATTTTATTTATTTATTTTTGTATTAAGAGCGCAAAATAGGACGCCGATTGAGAGATCCATTTGCGCTCGAAACACACACAAGATTTTTTCTACAGTCGCCACAGTGGGGTCCTCCACCATAACAAAAAATAATAAAATGTACACTTTGTACTTACACTACTACTCAATGAATAAGGATTAATATACAGAAAAAACGTCTTTTATATTTAATTTTAATTTATCGTTATTTCCCATTCTTCTTGACCTATTGCTACAATTTAATCTAAAAAATTTATACTTTCGTTTTTGTAAATGAATGCCCTATTTTATTTTCACAATAGTGCAGCATTTTTTTTGTAATATACCGACAGAGCAGTTATATGTCATTGATTTGTAAAGGTGGTAAATGTGTCACTACAGTGCCATTAGTTCCTGACTAAACGTTTCCATTAAGAATGTAGAAAAGTGACATTTCTCAACATTGTATAGTTAGAAATTTGGACAGCGGGCGTTTTTTTCTATTTTGTCGCGTTAGAGCGGCAATGTGACATTTTGCGGTGACAAAAAAGAGCGCAAATGGCTACTTTCTATGTAACTGTAGAAAAATATCATTTTCATATTAACACCGTCCCATGAAAATATATTTTATATTTTTATTCCCATGCCTTGAGAACATAATTCATGTTTCGTTTTAAACAAAGGTTTTGTTAACGTATCGGCAATAATCTTTTCACTACGTCTGTGCTCCACAATTATTTCATTATTTTCAATTTTTACCTTTCATCACCTTTAGATAAGGAAGAATCCAACTTTTGCGTAGCTGTTCTTATGTATAAACTTGAAACTAGTAACTAAAACTTAAATATTTGTAGAATTTTTTTCAGTCTAGCATTTTTCATGATTTTTTTACTAGAGCTTATAGTTTTCAGTACAAAATTTGCCTCCTCATTCCTAAAAGTCACAAGTCGTCACTACGAAATATCTATATTTAAAATATTCGAAAGATTTTTTTTAGAAATTTCTGTGCAGGTTTTATAATTTGTTGAAAATGTAAGCAGACTGAACAATTATGAATCTGGGCTCGTTATATGCAATTTCAAGAAAACTACGGTACCGAATTAAAGTTTCAGATCTCCAGGTGAGTGGATAATTTTATTTATCCCGACCAAAGGCCGGATGCTTCTCTGGAAGATCTCCTATGACCACGCAGTTACAAAGCCGTCCATAAAGTAATCCTTTTATAGGGTGCGTGACCGGGTCAATTATTTTGAATTATTTATTGAAACAGTAACCCCTGTGTGACCCTCTTCTAGATAAACGACTTATACAGTACAAATATATCGTTAATCCGAATTCGAAATCAACTTGAAACTAAGTTTCCGTACTGTCAGGGTGTTACAGTTTGAACTTGGATGTAAGTTTTTAATAAAAATAAATTCTGTTTTTCTTATTGACATGCATTGATACAAATTAGAATATTAAGCTCTATAACATTTATTTGAAACTTTTCCGATGTCGCGGTTATATGAATGAATTAATGCGACACTTGTATTTGTGTTTCACTTAAATGTTTTTCTATACATGGATCGACATTGGAAACAAACAGAAGTAAATTATTTTCAAGTGATACACGATTTCTGATTTAGTTTTTAATGCCAGCGTAGTCGAAAAGCCTCTTTCGCACATGTATGAAGTGGCAAATGGAATCAAAGTTTTCAATGCATCCGTTACTAAGATTCCGTATTCATTTCGTCGTACAAGCCAAAACTAAATCTTGAGACAAAAATTCTAGTTGTAAAGTTTTGTCGGCTGATATTTCAATCAGTTGATTGTGAGTTTCAAATGGTGATTTGGCAGCTTCAACAATATTTTTATCAATCGGATTAAGAACCCGTCTTTTCGACAAATCACCTGAAAATATTCCCATAAGTGAATTTTCAATTCGTGTAAATGCATTTTCATGCTCTCCAACACGCGATGAACAATAGGATATTTGAGTTCATATTTTCGTCAATATAATTGAAAGTTAATGTAAATGCGTCAAAATTTCGTTTTTCAAGGCGGATAATTCAGATACCAAGCTTCTTCATAAAAACATTGACTTTGTCATTAGTAAAATGTAAAAACGGGTAAATAAATAAATATGAACGACGTGTAAGATAAATCATCCAGATAAATATGCTGTTGCTTAAAACATGAAGATTTTAGCAAGAGTAAATAACTGGATGAGCAGACTAATCAGAGAAGTCATCGAAATCAAGAAATCTTCTAATATCGTTAATTTAAATGCAGGTTTTGAGCTTAATAAGTCGTGGTTACCTGTTATTCGTACATAATTTTCTGTTTTATCTTTGTATGTTTTTAATTAACATTTGATCTATGTTTCCCTCATTTTATAAACCTGATGAAGACAGCACTTCGCTGTAGAAACGTCGTAAAATAATAAAAAAAAAATACAAAGCTAAACGCAAATATTGTGTTATTTTATTATATTATGAGTTCTGAAAGCTTCGTTCAATATTTAAATAATTTGCCCCTAATTATTAGGGGGGTCGTGAAGCTATTTACTTAAAAGGTTAAGAAACGATGCTTATAGAATCTGTTGATATGGCGACGTATGAATGCTGCACAGAAAATAATTTGGCACTGTCAACCGTTTTAGCATTTTTGTGTCTCGTGTTGATTTACGGGATTTATCAATAATACCATAAACTATTGAAAAGGGCAAGAATAATAGTTTTGTTTGCATGTGCGTCTCTTGATGCAGAAAAACATACTATCCTAGGAGGTGTCAGCACAGATTATAGAGCGAATTGAACAACCTACAAACGAATTATTATGGCGTAATACAATTCATAATGTCAACCGAAGTAGTTGTCAGCGACAGCGAAACCATACAGTAGACTGAAATTCTCAGCAGCGTCTAAGAAACCACTTTGCAAGGTATGGAATTAAATTTTAAGTTTAGGAATGAAAATGTTTAACACGACATGAAGAAAAATAAAAGAAACGACATTAGCAGCAACATTAAGCAAAAATTTCCAAGAAACTTGCTAAACTTTAAAACTAAATGTGCTGCGAAGATAAACAAATATAAAAAGAGTCGAAAAATAAAATAAAACTTTCATCCTTCGCAACATCGCACAAAACTGGAAAAAATAACAAACGCCCCTGAAATCCTAATATTTATCAGTATATTCAAACCCCGGAATTTATTGTTTAAAACTGAGTCAAATCCTTTGCAATAAAAATTGATTTTCACTCTCGGGGTGTAAACTCAAACGTAAACCGACAATAATTTCCATAAAATCTTCCAACCCTTGTTTCGCGAGGTGGCAATAAGAATTTACATCATCGGCTTCAGAATCCAAATCGATTGGCCGATGGAGGTAAATTTGTTTAATTAGCAGAGGAATTTGTCGCGTGAAATTCATTTACGAGGCAATTCTCTTGCTAATTACACTTCCGTAGATCTAAATATCCAGATCAAACAATTTGATAGTGGCGGAAATGATGACAAACTACGTTGGCTGTGCTAACAGATGCATAAAGATTGGTTTTCATGGGTAAGCACAAAATATGACACTATAAAGACATAGAAAAGAAGGATATTTATAATTATACTTTATTTTAGTTTCCATACATACATACATACATAAAATCACGCGTGTCTCACGTAGTGGGTTCGCACAAACCCGATAACAATAAGAATAACATCAACATCATACAACAAATCCTTACTCTTAAACATATTAAAGTGACCGATTTTCGGTAGCGAAATACCGCATCCGGATCACAATAATAGTTAGGAAACAATCATCCTTCGCCACACATTCCTATCTAAGCAGACTTCTTTCGCCTCGGCCACACTCATAATCGCATTCATACATGCTCTTCTTCTCTTCACACTTGGAAACGCTCTCTCTTTAAGCACCCTATACCAATCACATCCATCCACGTACACACTGGTCGGCCACGCAATCGAAAACCCTCAACTACACCAAGATATATACGCTTAACAAGCCGTTCACTCGCCATTCTCTCCACATGCCCAAACCATCTCAACTGACTCACACCAACTCTCTTAATCACATTGTTCCTAACCATACATTCTTCATACACCAAATTATTCCTCACGCGATCCCGTCTGACATACCCACATACACCACGTAAATACATTGATTATTGATTCGTGTTCTATAAATATTAAATGGATGGACATTTTGGGCCACTGATGAGTAGATGATTTTGATCGTATTAGTGTAGCGATAAAGTTTTAGGACGGGGCGTCCTCAAGGGGCTTACAAATGAAACAAAAACCTTTATTTCATCAAAATCACTGTGGCCGCTAGTATGAACAAGTGATTAAGGGTGATTAGCGAGCATTTGACTAGCATTGTTTTATCTTGGTCAATCATATACAAATTATATTAGAGAACAGTGTATTTTTTATTTGAAGTATTTTTCTCTAAAATAATCGATTGACAGAGATAAAACAGTACTAGTCACATCCTTGCTAATCACCCTTAATCACTGTTCATACTAGCAGCCAATGTAATCTTCCGTCAAGGTCATCTACGAATTGTAAGAATTAAGATTTTAGCTCCGCCCATTCTATCAGATTCAGTAGTGTTGTTTACTTAGTTTTTATGAGAGTACATAAGATACTATTGTTATTTTAGTATTATAAAAATATGTTACATTAAAAGCATTCAAAATTCAAAACTAAATCAATTGGTATGTTTATTATCAAATGTAAAAACAAATATGTGAAAAATAAGACACTGACACAGTGTCAGTAAAACTGACAGAAAATAACATTGTTTGTAGAGCTATGTATATCTGAATTAATAAATAAACTTATGTTACAGCGAAAGTATTGTGAACAACGAGCATCGTTTTAAAATGGAATGTCCCAACTTATTGAAAAATATGAATTTTTGAAAGACAAGCGTATTATATCTATCCTTATCGTACAAGCTTGTAGTCTTTGCATATGCCAGAGATGATCGTATGCCAATTTATTAATTCGTTCATTTATTTATTTACAAAAGTGGCCATACAACAGGACAAGGTCTTAATAACAGTACAGCACAGTTATAATAAATAATACAAAAAATATTTTTCTTGTTACAGACAGCAAATACGGTGAATTTTTTTATAAACTTCTTAAATAAATACAAAGTGCAACTAAATATATCGGGTATATCAGAGTAGCATAATAAATTATTATAACACAATAGGCGATTTAACGGGAAAAACATTGCAAAATTAGTCCTATACATTTTTACAGAAAAAAATATCAGATGAACGATTAAATAAGAGGGTGTACGTAAAGAAATTTTTAACCAATTTTAACTCTAAAAATGGTTCCAGGAGGTTCACCAGATTACGTGTAATTTTAACAAAGTATCTGTTTAGTTAAAAAGTACACTGGAACCTGGTTTAATAAACACGTACATACGTCTCACAGATCATACCAAGAATACGTATGTATGTATGTATGTATGTCACAGTTGTACAAAGCACACTTTGGGGCTGATCTGCACGCTGCTTGTAGTAGAAAATGAAGGAACTTTTCGAATATTCACTCCAGGCAGAAGTAAAATGTACTTTATTTGATGTGAATACACATCAAGTTTTATTTTACATTTAACGAAATATAGTGTAATTCTAGCACGATATTGTGCAAACTCTAAGTAGAGCATAAGTATCTCAAAAAATTGTTAGCAATTAAAAATAACCATATTTTTGAAACTTATTTTAATTAACACTGACAAAATTTAACTAAACCGTATTTTTAACACGGACAAAAAATGTACTTATTTATGTGTTAAAATTACCACCAAATTACTTCACCAACTGATTTGATTACTTTACACGGACAATATTTCTTAAAGTGTATAATTTTATAAAGAGAAATTAAGTCCAGCATCTCTCTACGTTTTTGTGAGGCGTGAAATAAATTGAATTACTCGGAAGTTTAGAATTCAGTGCAGAAATAAATTTACGCTGAATACCTTCAACTCTATTCGCATATAATTGATAATGTGGAGACCAACATACAACAGCAAATTCCAGTTGAGATCTGACAAAAGTATAGTATAAATGAACGAGAGTGGTGGGATTTTTAAAATTTGATCCAACTCGCAATGCAAATCCAAGCATTTTATACGCCTTTTTAACTACGCTGTCAATATGTACATCATGACCTAATGACTTAACGTGATTTGACTGGACATATTTGACTGCAAGATGGCCCTAACGGAGCAATCCGAATGGAATAAAATAAGAAATAAAATTTGGTTACTTCCTATTCTATTTTATTATGTGGAAATATAAATAGTTCCATGTATTTACCTTGGTTTATATTTCTATTCCCTGTGCTATTCTCTTCTATTCTATTATATGGAATCTATAAATCAGGATTAATGAATCGCGCTACTTTTGTAATTTAAGAACTTTTAACGCTACAGAAAATCAGTCCTATTTATTTGTAGCCAGACTGTATATTTGGTATATCAACTTGTTGGTTAATTCTAATATTTTATTGCGTTCATGATTTAACTTAATCCGGAAAAATATGTTTTTCACGTCAAACTTCGATTGTTTTTCCAGTTATTTATTTCCAAATGTTTTTATCATACAAACAAGGGTTGTTTTTTGTAAAACAAAATAGTGTGTGTTTACGAAGTTTGTTAGCTCTTTCTAAAAATAAAATTAAAAAAATTGTTTTGACAATATATCATTCGCTATTTCGTTCATGAATTTATAAATGATTCATTTATGTAACTTGTCAATAATTGTCATATTTTATACAGCAAAATTTAGTTTGGGTATTTTAATATATCTATGATGAAGGATGATTTGTTATAATCAGAAATATTTGCATTCATTTGTGTCAAATTATTCTCAAATCGATTAATAAAATATTGATTGATGATTTCATATTTTAAAAAAGTTATCGATTTTACCACGAAGCGAATTTAGGCGCCTTATTAGGAAGAATATGTTTATTAATATTTTTTTCAGCTGTTTTTAATGACTACAACATTCATCTTCAATTTATTGTAAAACATTCACGACAAGCATGTTTCAACTGTTGAATATTGCTAGAAATCTAAAACAGCGAGAAGTAAAACTTTCATCTGCATGCTTCAGGAATGAACGTACTGAGGAGAAATGGTTACCCTTCGGGCGTTTTCACACGACACTATATATCGCGGGCGATATACAGTCGCGATATCGCTTTACATCAAAAATACGTATTTAAATCAGCCGTTTTCACATGTCCGCGATACAATAAATAGTATGGAAACGCCGACCCTATACAGTGTGTGCACACAATATGTTAAATAGATATAACTACTTTACAAAAGAAAGCGACAAAACTGAAAAACATTGCAGAAGAAGTCGGATTAAGGATGAACGTGAAGAAATGTAAATTAATAAATATTAATGACACTCTGGATATAAAGATCAAAGTAGAAGAAGACGAAATAGAAAAAGTGACCCAATTCAACTATCTAGGGAGTATATTAGACGAGACAGGTGGAAGCGAAACAAACTTAAAGACGAGAACAAACAAAGCAAACGTTGCCTTAAAATTGCTATGGACAATATGAAATTTCATTAAAGAATAAAATAAGAATTTTTAATACCAACGTAAAAGGTATATTAGTGGGCAACAAATGTAAAAACCATACACACCATTCAAACCCTCATAAACAAATGCCTTAGAAGAATACTAAAAATCTATTATCCAAATATAATAACAAATGAAGAGCTATGGAGAAGATGCAATATGGAGCCAGTGGAGACGACGAATAAGAAAAGGAAATGGAAGTGGATAGGGCATACATTAAGAAAAGAAAATTCTGATATTGCTAAAAGCACATTAGAATACAATATTAAAGGAAAAAAGGCAAAACAAAAAATACCTGGGAAAGACAAATACACAAAGAACACAAAGAAATTTTAAAAAACTTGGAACGACATAAAAACAAAAGCAAAAGTCAAAACTAAGTGGAAAAAATAGTAGAGGAAATTAGCGAACATAAAAAACCATAAATCTGGCTACCTTATAAAACAGTCTAGAAACACCAAAAGGTGCTTTATGCTCCACGAAAAGCGAAAAAAGGATAAATAAAAATATTTTTTTATGAATAAAAGTCTATATTTCAAGGTATATTATTGATATAGTTATAAAACATAAAGAACTATATGAAAATGAAAAGTAGTCTTGAAGAACTATTTGATTTTTTCAAGTAATTGAAAAATAACTACTTGATTTTTCAAGTACTTGAAATTGTAACTATTTTATATATTATACTATTATTTGACTTGAGCTTAGCTTGATTTCAAGTCAAGCCGTGAAACCCTAGTCAGAGGTTACAGATACACGAGTCATATCACGGGTATATCTTCTTGCAGCAACCCTCTTTCATTGTTAATATTTAAGGCTTCTTCTACTATGTCTACAAATTCTAAAAATTCTAGGTTATCTTCACAATTCATTATTTAACTTAAATATCTTATGTGATGGAAATGACAGTTTGACAGTTTTTTTTTTATATAATGATCAAGTCTACTTAAAATTTAAAAAAAAGCATCAAACATTACTCAAGGTGAGCTGTACTAAATTAAACCTTCGATTGAAATATGAATAAAGAAACAAGTAGCGACTCTGAAACGAAATCTAGTACTCAAGGCATACTCAAGTATGAGTCGAGGCGAAGTGCTATCTATGGATACGAGCATAGGTTGGAAGACCTTGTAGACAAGAACTTCAAATAAAACTTGGTTTATAAACTTCATTGTTCAACAGATAATTACAAAGCTACATACTACATAGGTACAACTAAATGATATGTCAAACTGAAGATAGAAAATACGAGCCTACTTTTAAAATAAAAGCACTTTTGTTATAAAAGTGCGCTCGTAATACGGGCCTTATTTTTAATAGAAAAGTATGCGAATCCATTATTTTAAAAACCATCTCATTCTATTTCATGTTGTTTATTTATAACAACATGCTCCCCAAAGGATATAAAATTCAATAAAAATGTACGCATTACATTTACTGATAAAAAAAACCCACTTCAAACATTCTTATTTTGCATATATCATGAACATTGATAAAACAGTAATTTGAATAATTTAAATTTGCATATAAATTTATATCACTTGTTTTAATGCGCAACAACCAACATACAAAATAAATGAAAGAAGATTTCATTTGACGCGCCAAAATTTTAACACATCCGCTTTAAATTTTTAATGTAAAATACTTGGAGCGACAATATTTACGGAAATTATTTTAAAATATGCAAATTAGAATTATTATTGATTGAGTTTTCATGCACACGTTCAGGCTGTAACAATGTAAAATGTTTTCTTCTCGTTTTTTTCCAAAAATACGTATTTATGAAATAGTTTAACTAAATATAAAATATTTTTATTAACAATACATATGTTATTTATTTTAAAAACAAAGTATTAAGTACATTACGAGTATATTTATTTTTAAAACTTTTTTGTATGAAAAATACATAGAACTTATAAATATAAATGTTTTTAAATAATGCATTTATTTATCATAGTTTATTTTAATCTTTTTAATTAAAACGTTTTTACATATTTTTTAAATTAATTTTGCATTTTTACCTCTCGCTAAGAGCAGTATTGGATTTATGCTATATCGCATATCCAGATTTTAATGAATAAGAACGTTTTAAGGTCTCTACAATCCGATTTTAACATTTCTACGATGATGTCTGTGTGTGTGTGTGTGTGTGTGGATGTATGTGTGTATGAGTGTGTGTGTATGTGTTTGTGTGTGTGTGTGTGTGTGTGTGTGTGTATGTGTGTGTGGGGATGTTAGAAGGTCGATTCCTCAAAAACTATAAGATTTAATATCTGTTTACATATTTCTCAATCGGATTCAGAGACTGAAATTTTGTGAACTTTGTCAAGTGTAATTTAAATATTATTTAGAGCAGTTAACCAAGTTTCGAATCTGTGCTTTGTACAGATTTTTATTATTATTCTGCTAGCCAAGCTCGCGGTTTTCTCGATAGATGGCTCTGCATGTGGTTAGTTACCTCTGCAGGCTTGATATCTTTGTGGGATATTTATCATCCGTCCACTCAACCAGTCTCAGTGCTTCGAAAGAGGCGTCAGTAAACCACACTGATGAGCTGCAATAACAGCGAAACGCGTCTGTGGTTCTGGTTGAGTGGGCCAGTCTCTGATAAATGACCGAGAGGTTGATTCAGAGACTGAAATTTTGTGAACTTTGCCAAGTGTAATTTAAATATTATTTAGAGCAGTTCACCAAGTGTTGCATTTGTACTTTGTACAGTTTTTTATTAAATAATAATAGCCGACTTGTGTGCGTTTGGTTAGGTTATTGTTGGTTCATATACTATGCAGTTACTTTATAATATATATAATCAGTATCCTCTTTTACCCCATAAGGGTGTCGAGGTTCCTTCTTTTCTTCAGTTATCTTCTACAAACTTTTTCCATTTTTTTATGTCAGCTGCTATTTTCTTTGCTTCTACTTGCGTGATGTTCTTCATTTTCAATATCTCTTCTATGGAGTCATCCCATGTCTTTTGTGGTCTGCCTCTACTTCTTTTCCCGGTCGTTCTTGTTTCCCAGATTTCTTTGCAAGGCGTTTGTTTTGCCATTCTGGTAATGTGCCCGTATCATTGTAATTGCTTGTCTTCTATCTTAGTTGTAATTGGTTTTATATCTAGCTCTTGTCTTATTTTTTCATTCCTTATTTTGTCTTTCCTTGTCACTCCTCTCACTCTTCTTAAAAATTTCATTACCGTTGCCTGTATACTGAGTTGTCTTTTATTGAGAACCCATGTTTCACAACCATATAGTAGTATAGGTTGGAAGATGCTTTTGTACACCGTCATTTTTGTGTGTCTATTGATGTTTTTATTATTAATAATTACAATATTCAATGCGTAGTATGTTTTCATTGCTGTTTGTATTCTGTTGTTTACTTCTTCTTCTATACTGTTTTTATTCTGTACGATGCTACCGAGATATTTGAATTGGTCTACCTGTTCTGTTTTTCAGTTTTATTTTATAAACTAACCAATTTTAGACAAAAATAAGTAGTTATAATTCACTGTGGCTCAGCCCTAAGGAAAAATTGATAGTGTAATTTTTTCTGTATTAGCTCAAATGAACTAGTAAATTTAACCGAAATTCAAACGTCGTTAGCTCTACTTCTAAATAATTACTATTGATTCCTCGGGTCGTTTACTCCTAAATATCTTTTAATAGGTCATTGATTTCCAATATTTTGCCGACAAACTTAAGTGAAAACAATGAAAAACAATTTCACATTTCGTTTACAAATATGGAAGAAAAATATAATTAGCAACCTACTCACGTTGTGGGGAAATTTAGAATTTTCATGATGCTTACAAAAATCCCTGTGTAAATACAGCTGCTGCATTGAATTACAAAAACATTCACATTTTAGTAGATTGAAATTTTATGTAAAATTTGTGGAACATCAACTGGGAGTCCTTTGTCATTTGGGGTAAGTGATTTGTAATAAAATTTATGTACCGACATTTTTTTGTGACGTGTCATTTTGAACGTAGTAAGTTAAAATTAATAGAGAGCAATATAAAGGACGGTTTTTACGTCGGTTAGGTGAAAATTTCAATAACTCGTTATAAAAACTGAAAATGATATGTTTCAGTAGTAGGGACCAAACCAATGGCAAATTGTTATATTATTATTTTTACCTTATCTTATTATCTTTGGTCAAAAAATTCAATGATGAGTTTTTAGTGAATAAGCAAGTTTTAGGGTCCATATAATACGATTTTACCATTTTTACGATGATGACTATATGTATTTTTGTGTGTCTGTTTGTGTGTTTGTGTTTGTGTGTGTGTGTGTGTGTGTGTGTGTGTGTGTGTGTGTGTGTGTGACGAAAGTTTCGTTTCGCATAACTTCAATACCATGATTCCAAAAATTATATTTTTTTCGTAGAATTAGAACTTAGAGAATATATTATTCTCTATACGGTTTAATTGCATTTAATACTTCATATTCAATAGATATAGAGTTAAATAATGATAAAGATATTAAATTTTATAAATCAGCCAGCTATGCTAACCATGGAAACTGCTAATATATTCAAATAATTCAAATTGACAAACATCAGTATCAATGAAATTAAATGTATGTGGCAAAAATGAGGATGTTGAGATTGATGCTGGGCACGGAAAGATACGGTAAGAAATGAAAGAATAAGGGAAAAACTCTAGTGTTAAAGTTTCTAGCAAGATACAAGAGAGGCGATTACATTGGTTTAAACATGTCATGAGGAGAGATGAAGAATATATTGGAAGAAGAATGAAAGCTTATTAATAGAAGGTTGAAGAATCAGAGGTAAATAAAAGATACGATGGAAGAACTGTATTGCGGAAGACTTGAGAGAAAAGGAACTGAATGAGAACGACACGCAAAACAAAAATGTGTGAAAGAAGAAAATAAAAATAGCGACCCCTAACGAATGGGAAAAGCTAAAGAAGAAGATGTCAGTGTCAAGTGCAATTTGCATAGTTTGTTTAAGGAAAAAAAATACTGGAAATTTAGAATTTTTTGCAAGAAAATTTATGTATGAAATTTGTACATAATACACAGGATTGACGGAAGGTATTGTGCTGACCACACCAGTTTTTTATTGCAGATGTGATGTCCGAGTGAAAAGATATAAAATTAATAGAATCATAAAAATAAATATTACTGGTTATCGTTGGTAATAAAGAATTATTTAATTTGTACCTACAGAATTACTTTATCGTTCAATAATTAACACCACATTTGATTTAAAATTTATAGTGAACATTATATGCACATAATATTAACACCAACAAACATTAAAGTACTATATTTTAAATAAGTAGGTTATCAAAAGCATAAATTAAACTTCATAATATATTCCATATCGCCTGATTATAGTGATTGTGTTTGTTAATAGCAGTTGTTTAAAGTTTAAACTATCGATTATTTCTTTAGTGAAAAGTATTCAAACCACTCATAAACTACTATTAATTGTTAAAGCAAAAAACAAGTATAAAAACTTTGATTTACTTCCGTTGATGAAATTTTAAAAAAAGAAAATTAACGAAATTTTGCTGGAAAATTAATCCTTCCATCTCCGTTTATTAACGCCTTTAATAATTAAGCATTTATTAAGACTTCCTGGTATAAAGACGTCATAAAAACAGATGAAAACATAAACAAGCCTTGTAAGACAAAAGAGTAAAACGTGGATATTAAACAGGGTGATGGTGTAAAGCCCGTTCCATAGTCAGTACTTCGCCCCGACCCATACTTCGAAACCTTGTAATGCTTGAGGTAACGTTTGCGTGTTTTTAAATTTTAAATAGACCTGATCATTATATTTAAAATATCTGTTGTGGCCAACATAATACCTCTCGCTGCTTCCGTTTTTGGTTACATAAATATAGGGCGCGGGCAGTCATGTGACATAGTTGGCCTTGACAAGCAGATATGGGGCCCATGTCAGAATGAGAATTAGTAATTATGTACGTAGATGTCAAATGTCACTATTTTTCATTAGTAGTTAATTTGTCGCCAGGAGTGTGGAATTTACTTGTTGAGGAAACTAAACCACATGGAATTGGAAAATCACCAAATTTAGAATGAAAAATTATAATATTCGACATCTATGTACATAATTACTAGCTATTATTCTGACATGGGTCCCCATATCTGCTTGTCAAGGCCAACAAAGTGACATGACTGTTCGCGCCCTATTGTTTTAACATTTCTTGTATACCTGCACTCTACACTAAAACTAAAAATTCTACTCTTTATATTTAGATATTTTAATTTTAAATTCATTCATTGAAGAAATTTTGTCCTTTTCTAATTTTTCGAAATGTTTCCAATTCATTGTCGGGATTGACAATATTTTTGAAGTGTATATGTAATATATCTATAATTTTAAATATTTAACTAATACAATAATAAATAATATAATGTATGTACTTCCCAGAAAAAATCTTCAATAATGTCTCTGGATTTTTGACACTGACATTTATCTGTCAGTTACAAACATTTTTTTTATTTTTCAATTGGTTTCCATGACATAATTTGGGCTGTGAGATTTATTACAACAGATTATTATATACCTTATATTTCTTTATTTCTCAATCTATACAAGATACAATAAAATATTTATTTACTCGTCTTTAATACAAGCAAGAACAAAAATTTTCATAAAATAATATTTAGAAGTTTTTTTTTAAGAATCTGCTACTTCCGAAGTATAAACTGTCATTTCCATCACATAAGACATTTAAATTAAATAATGAACCGTGACAATAATCCAGAATTTTTAGAATTTGTAGACATAGTAGAAAAAACCAACATAATTATTACAAATTTTCTAAATTCCTACCTTGAAAACCGAAAAATCACGAAGTTTCGACTATGAAACATAAAATATGATGTGATTGAGGTCGAAAACGGCCGGAGTAATACTTGGCGAAGTAATCCTCAAGTACAAGTACGAGATGAACATCGACTATGGCATAAATGTGGAGCACAGCATTGGGTTTACTTTTTTGGGACCATAAAAAACCATTATAGTAATATATTTTCTCTGTTTATTATTCATTTCTGAGTGTGCCAATCTGCTTCTATACGCAGATTTCGATAAAGGTGATATATCTGTACTGTTTAGGGGGATGAGTACATTTACCAGGATTCATTTCATGAGCTTTCAAAGCTTTTGTGAATAGAGCACCGCATGAATAACTTTTTTGTTATTTGACATCGATCTGGTTCCAATCTGGTTCGTCAGAATCACAACCAATCTCACAAAGTCACATATAGTATATGAAAATGAAAGTTTTTGTAAAATATTAGTGTCATTTGTCATTTCAATTTTTTTATTGAAATAGTGAAGTCAGTATTTTACGTTGTAACAAATGACAACAATTCTGTTTGTTTGTAAACTATTATTCTCGTATGCTAGTAACTTATATTTTATTATAACATTAATTACACCACTTTAATGTTTAATGACAAAAATGTATACGGTTATTCTGATCAGGGACTAAAAACGAAATGAGAACGAAAACGAAATAAACCCCAAATTTTTATAAGAACGGAAACGAAAACGCAATAAATTTTTTTCGTTCATGATTGAAAACAAAATAATTAATATCGGTTCCTAGTTTCAACCGTTATTTTATTTAATATTTAATTTTATTTACAGCAAATATTTTACACGCAAATACTATTGAATTTTCAGATATTTGAGTTGCAAACAAGCAGACTTTCAAAGTAACTCTCCCATAGCTAACCCTGTTACGTGTTAGGTTAAACGCTATACTCGTAGTTTCATCTATTGAACACTGACTGCGATAATTTTTATTTGCACACACTGGCGGTATGCGTTATGTTGAGTACTTATATAAGAGAACTAATATAAAGGAAGATTTGCTTGAAAACGTATTATTAGTTAGGTGAAATAAAATGTAATTAATGTTTTATCCTTTATTATAAAAAATTCAGGCCATGGCACAAGATTTTCTTCTATATTTTTTATATATGTATTATCTTTTCTTTATATGTAGGTTATATTTTCATGTTCAATAACAAAAAAAAACTTATTATATTTCTATCAATTGTTACTCATTAATAGGTATAACCGGTATTTAACTACTGTGAACGAAAACGAAAAGATTTAGGTGGGAACATTAAGAACGGAAACGAAATTTTTCGGTTTTAGTCTCTGATTCTGATACCAGGTTCAAAAGAAGGTAGGGGTATTCCTTGTATTACAATAATTACTGAATATGGGGTGTAGAGCTAGTTCGCCTCCTCGTGGTGCACCCTGGGTAACGCTAAATGAACTAGCACAAGTCTGAAGTAGACGACCAAACAATCTTGAGGATGTCCTGGTCGCTATAGTCGTCATAATGACTAATACAAAATTGTAGCGACGCAACAGTTTCACTAGTAATTTCCGACTATTTAGAATGGGCTAAACAAGACAGTACTACACCATCTTCAAGTGTATAATAAAACAAAGTTTCACGTGAACAAAGCTTTCTTAATAAAGATTTATAATTATCCAAAATATTTCATTTTTAATTAAGGTGGGTCTTGTTGCAATGCACCACCTTTCAAAAATTCCTGCCGGCGCGCATGATTGGAGATGGATTCCATGAAATTTCTTCGACTAACAGATTCTAAAGAAAATATTAAATACTCTGGCTGATGAAACCATCATTCTTCAGTGCTCCAATTACATCACCCCTTGTCTGTGTGTAGGCGCTAAGAACGATTAACTATTTAAGGCTACGGCTGGAGCTACTTACTTTTTGTTGGGCATCGTCCTTCATATCTTCGGATTTTTTGTGGACGAGGCCAAGCAGCATGTTCCTGAAAGCCTTTTTGTCCACCTCGCTGCTCCTTTTATTCCTCGTTTTCAGCTCTCGTGTGTTCATCGCTTCATGCGAGTCCAACGTTCCGGTTTCATTTGAATTTATGTAATCGATATCGCAATCCTTGCCCTCCGAACATTTTGTTTGTTTTGAATTCTGCTCGCTGATCTGAAAGATAAATCATTTTCTTAAGATCACGTTATTAATTACGAGGGTTTTTATTGCTCAACTAGTTTCTTGCAAGATAATGGAAATGCAATCAAGTGGGTTAATACGATTTTCCAATTTTCTCGTCGCTATGGATACGTAGACGAGCTGTAACATAATATTGGCTGCTAGAGATAACTATTCATTCTACGATGTTGAGAAATCGGGTTATCAGCCATTAAACAGCAAAAATTCTTTCATTTTGCTGATAAATGAAATTTAGACCGAAGTATTAAAATTATAGGGATCGCATGGTTGACTGCATTATATGATGGGTTTTGATTCTGACTATCTGGATTCATATCCAACCGGAATTAATTTAACAATTATTTCCAATAAGTGTGGGAAAAATTCTCAACTGTGCTATAGATTAGATGTTAACACTTACTCGAATAAAGTATTTATTCTTACTATAGCTATAATTGTTAATACATGTACTTCAATTTTCGAACGATTCGGGCCACATAATAAGAGTATTATATATATATATATATATATATATATATATATATATATATATATATATATATATATATATATATATATATATACATATATATATATATATATATATATATATATATATATATATATATAATTGTTGCACTCCCTACATAAACATTTCCAACCCGTGGGGTGAAAGAGAAATCTGTTATTTCCAACCAAAGAGATTGTCATTACAGTTAGGAATGATGTATTTCCCAACCTCTAAAAGGTTAGGAATCGACATATTACTATAATGATTGTGAATAAAATTTATTTTTTCTACAGTCTACATAGAAAGTAGCCATTTTCGCTCTCTTTTGTCAACGCAAAATGTCACTTTGCCGCTCTAGCGCGACAAAGTAGAAAAAACGCTCGCTGTCCAAATTTCTAACTATACAATGTTGAGAAATGTCACTTGTCTACATTCTTAATGGAAACGTTTAGCCAGGAACTAATGGCATTTACCACCTTTACAAATTAATCTGACATATAACTGCTCTGTCGGAATATTACATAACCAAAAAAAATGCCGCACTATTGTGAAAATAAAATGGGGCATTCATTTACAGAAACGAAAGTATAAAATGTTTAGATTAGATTGAAGCAATAGGTCAAGAAGAATGGGAAATAACGATAAATTAAAATTAAATATAAAAGACGTTTTTTCATTATATTAATCCTTATTTATTGAGTAGTAGTGTAAGTACAAAGTACACATTTTATTATTTTTTGTTATGGTGGAGGACCCCACTGTGGCGACTGTAGAAAAAATCTTGTGTGTGTTTCGAGCGCAAATGGACATTGACGATTGAGAGGTTTTTTGTGCTCTTAATACACAAATAGCGTACTTTTTGAAAACTCCTTCGCCGGAATTGTTTTCATTTTGGGGCTCTTAACAATGTCGTACACCTTTCTTGTAAGTAACATCAACGTCTAAAAAGTTTCAATGGCCCCAATTGCCTTAGACTCTAGGCAAATAACTTGGCCTAAATTAGGCTGTACCTTTAAATTGGATATCTGTAGTTTAGATTGACATTAATTAAAGAAAGTAATGTAAATTGTATGTAAATAATAAAACATTAAATTATTGTAAAATCCCTTTTTAGATTAATAGTTTATTAATCGAAAATACGAGCAAGGCCCATACACAAATAGCCAATTTATCGTACATATTGTATATGCAAATAGCTTCATCCAACAGTATATTATCGTTACCGAAATCTGCATAAGACAGATTGACATATTCAAAAATGAGAAATAACTATAGGATTTTAAGTATGTATTTATAAATATACGTATTTAGAAGTTAATGATAAATTGAAGTGTATATATATCAAATTAAATTAAGTTTAGAAAACATAATACATGCGATTGAAAATAATTTCAAAAATATGGACTTTAAATGTAGGATAGAGTTGAAATTCCACGAGACTCAGTCGATTTCTTAAGGGTTCCATTACTGAAAAAGTTTGGGAGCCACTGCTGTACACAATATGAATTGCATTGATTTTTCGGCAATATTCCACTATCATTTCATCCACGCTTACCGTTTAAAAGCCACTACTATGGAAATTGTTTTTCCCATTCCGAATTTTTTGAATTCAAATCCAAAGCCCAGGAAAGCCTCAATGTCACGAGAATTTGATTAATGTAGTTGTAATGTGTAAAGAACGTATAAAATCTTATTTTTGGAGGACATGTCATACATATTTATGAGGACATGAATAAAATTTGTCCTAAAATAGTTCACCCTTGCTGTATAAATAAATAAGTAGGTTATCATACCTTGTGCCCTCACTTTAGGGAGTTGTAGCCTCGGTAGGAAACTTTGTAAAACACGACAAATGACACATATTCAGAATAGGGTACATTTACAATTCTATTCTACGCATATCTTTACAGATAAAGAAATACATCATCATCGTTTCTGAATATATGCACCACTTTTGTAGTTATACATATTTCAGTAGGTATATTTTTAGCTTTGCTATCCAACGCGGTAGTCGAGTGCTTCAGAAACGTTAAAGAAAGACCATTTGATCGGATTTTCCTGACCTATAACCTTTTTATATATTTCCGGGAAAGGCTGGACAGATTATTAAAATGTACCTGAAGTTCTCATCATATTTTACTTTTTTGAATGAATTGGAAAAACCTCGAACATTTAGAAGAAATGGAGAAAACCTGCTCATAGAATGAATTTAAAAGTATAGAAAATACGTAAATATAAAGATTAGGTGTAATTATATATACCACAATGGAAAGGGCGCGAGAGGTATTGTGATGGCCACAACAGATTTTTATTACTGCTTTGAACTTATTTGTTTGTGATGTATTTATAGTATTTGTGTTTTGTTAAGTTGACATAGATTTGCAGAAAGCATATGACACTGTTCCAATAATACAATTATGGAAAATACTAGAACTGCCCAACATTAACCACACGTACATAAAGGCGCTACAAGATCTTTACAAAGAATCAAAATCTAGAGTAAAAATAGGAAAATACGTTACTGAAGAGTTCCCGGTCACCAAAGGGCTAGGACAAGGGTGCTGCATATCACCAACCTTATTTAAGATATACATAGCAGTAGCGCTTAAAAATTGGAAAAAGAAGATCCACGGCATGGTCATTGAACTAAATAACACATGCATGTACACCCTTCAATTCGCCGACGACCAAGTTGTCATAGCCAATGATAAAGACGACATGCAATATATGATTAGAAAATTAATAGAAGAGTACAATCAATGGGGACTGAAGAAAACGCTTATAAAATAATTTTCTAAAATTCTAGTTCTTCAGGACATACAATCTAAAAATTGGAATTATTTCATAAGAACTCGAAAAAAACTACTCCAAATCGAAAACTAAATTGTGAACAGTTGTACAGTTAAATAAAATGTTCGAAATGTCTTCCTATTCAACTTACGTATTAGACCCACGAAAAAATGAACCTCAGGCGTAAAAATTATCCTTCCAAGTCTACGCTTATTCGTACATGAGTGGCTAATAAGGAGGGTTATCTAACCAAGTGAAAGTCATGCTAAATTGTTGTTCATTTAACCGAATTCGGATATGGGATAGGCTATACAATTTGCAATTAACTGTTTCCAAAGTTTCTCGATGCTACAGTTCTGGTTTCCATAAGGGTATACCCTTGAGATGTAGGCTATTAACTGTTATGAGGTCAAATACATAATCTATCAAGGCATGTCAATCTCTATTAACAGAACTCTCTCAAAATTACTAATAAAGTAGTTTATTAATAGACTACCATCCATATAATGAGTTTGCGTGCTAATTTGTAAAAATTAACGTACTCAAATTTTATAATTTATAATGAAAAGTACAAAGCATAATGAGGCTGAATATTTTTGCTTTGATCTAAACCCTGTCGAAATTCTGTGGAATGAAGTGAAGATGCAACTTATCAAATCCAAATCAACCTATGTTAATCCTCTGTGGGAGAATTTGCAAAATATTTGGAAATCATCAAAATTGTTGAAATCTTTCATCGAAACTCACTTAGTATTGCTGAATCCTGAAGATGGTTTCATATAAAACGAAAGCTTGACTAAATGAAAAGAGTGAAAGTTTTTATTCGATTACTATATTGTCGTTTAATAAAGTAAACTACAATAAAATCTGTTGAATTTAATATAAAGGACACATGGAATATAAAACTGTAGGTTAAACAAAATGAATCGTTATTTGTACCAATAAATCTTAATTATGTAATTTGGTGGTGAGTTTTCAATAACTAAGCACGTTTTATTGTCCCTACAATATGATTTTACTATTTTTACGATGATGTTTGTATGTGTGCGTGTGTGTGTGTGTGTGTGTGTGTGTGTGTGTGTGTGTGTGTGTGTGTGACCATAATTTCGGCCACGATATCTCCAATACTAGAATTCCAAAAATTACAATTTTTACGTATTCACCTTTCTTATATCTATATGCAGATTTGATTAGATTTTGGTTATAATTGGTCAACCGGAACCGGAAATATCCTCATTTGAAGATTTTAACAGTTTTTCTTGAAAAAACAATGTTAAATATTATTTACACATTATTTAATGTTATTGTAAATATTAAAGAATATTCTATTATCTATAAGAATTGATTGCATTTCATATTCAATGGACATAGTGTTAAAGAATTATAAAGAAATAAAATTTTATAAATCAGCCAGCTATGCTATAACCATGGAAACAGCTACTATATTAAGAAAATTCTAACTGATAGATGTCAGTGTCAATGAAAAGAAAATGAATATAGCAGAGATGAGGATGTTGAAATAGATATTGGGGAAGACACGGAAAGATAGGATAAGGAATGAAAAAATAAGGGAAATGGCTCGAGTTTAGAGAAAGATACAAGAGAGACGATTGCATTGGTTTGAACATGTCATGAGGAGAGATGAAGAATATATTGGAAGAATGAATAGCTTAGTAATAGAAGGTAGACGAAACAGAGGAAGACCAAAGTTAAGATGGAAGGACTGTATTGCGAAATACTTGAGAGAAAAGGAACTAAATGAGGACGACACGCTAAACAGAAATGAGTGGAAGAAGAAATGCAATATGCATAGTTTGTTTATGAAATAATTTTACTGGAAATATAGAATATTTTACAACAAAAAAATTGTATTGAATTTGTACGTAACACACGGGATTGACGGAAGTTATTGTGCTGTCCACATCAGATTTTTTATTCAGTTTATGATTGTCTTTCTGATTCCTTCCCATTAAAAGTGCCGAATATATAATGCAGTACAGAGAAGCAACTTTATGTTACTCAAAATAATAAATATATCATCACGGCATATTACCAATTTCTGGGTGTGCCAATATACTTCTACGCAGAAATCAGTAATGATGATGACTTGTTCGTACCGTGCAGGTGTTTACGAGCGTCATCACATGAGCACTCATTTCTAGCATGGAGAGCACACCATAGGGGTCACATTTGATTCATTTCAAATAATTTTTTGGTGTTCCAATTTCAATGACCGTTAGTATATTACGAACTGTGACCCATCTATTTACAAACAGGGCACATCCTTGCTTACTCCACAGAAACCAAACTTTGAACCAGCAATTACAACCCCCCATTACCAATATCGAATCACTTTCGATTTAGGTTATATATAAACCATCATATAAATAACTAATAGCTTTCTTTCAGAGTAATAAATTCGCCGAAATTATTTCTTTTCATCCGCTTTGTTGACATTTCTAAAGGTCGTCATTGCGGATAAACACGAAAGGAATTTCGAAATTAATAAAAAAAACAGTTCAGACAACGTTATCTCAACAAGGACGAAGTTTGTTCTACTTTGAAGGTTAGGACCCTTAACGGGACACTAGCAGGACAACAGGATCAAGAGATTACGAGTTAAACTTCTTAGGCGCTTATCCTTTAACCGACTTGTGAGGGTATTTAGCTCAGCTTATGTTACACATTTTAAGGATTTAGTTTTTCAAGAAGATTTCACTGTCACTGAGAATATTCACACTGCGAAATATTCAGGTTAGTGTTATTATAACCTACTTCACGTACTTTATTTTTCTGATATTAACTTCCTTAATTTGGCCACCAATAAATTACAATAAAAGTGTGTACGTATGCTCTATACTACTAATCAGAAATATTCGATGAGGTATTTCAATATATGTTTATAGAGTTCATTGTTTACAAATTCTAAACCAATTTATATTTTATTTCTAAATATAGAAACGTTAATTACAATTTTGTATAAAGCAACAAATATCCATACATAGTTAAAATAATTTTCATGTATTAGCCAATTTAAATCAAATTAAATTCACAGACTATATATCTAGATTAAATATATAAACCTTTTGAAGAGTAAAATAATGTTAATGCCCATTCGTGCAGTTGTATCGCTATAATATTATCACTACCAGTAATAGCTATTTATGTATTAAGGGCGAAATGATATAGAGTTTGACCCGCGGTGCAAGATTGAAGCCCGACGCGCAGCAGAGGTGACAATGCACCTAGGGCCAAAATATATTTCGCCCGTCATACATACAATATTTTTTGCACATCCGAAGTAGTGTTACTTCATCACCGTGATCAAAGTAAAACGATGTTCAAATCAAATTCAGATCATAGTAGTCTATTTAACATATGTAAGTTGTCATGGATAACAATGAAAACAAGCATGTAGTAAACAAAGTAGCCAAAAAGCGGTGCCACGTCAAAAATTTATTATAAAAATCTGATGTGGCCAGCACATAACCTCTCGCCGTATATTTTACCTGGCTGTATGCATAAAGCAAAGAATATTTTTATAAATACAAATAATATATTCATATAAATCTATGACGTATAAACTTCTTTGTTATTCAATAATAGCATGTCTCAACATGAAGATATTTTACCATAAATTATGTTACAATAAATTACAAAGTAGAGTACTATATATAAATATTAGGCTGGTAACAGCAATTTTCAATTCGAACAACGTTGTTTACTTTCTCTTCATATTCTTCTAGTAAAAACATTAATTTTGGGCGGTCTAAAATGTATATATGGATTGTGCATCTATTCTTACATATCTTCTTTTACATTTTATTTTTTCATACATGTTATATCTAAATAACACTAATTCCCTTTAATAAAGTGACGGATAGATTGCACTCCGATTATTCTTATATCGATGTGTAATTTTGTCAATATTTACAACTTACTTGAGAAGAATTTGATAGCTTTTTCGCAATTCAAAGTTACTCTAGTCTACAGTACTGGTGTACATTGTCCCATAATGTTTGAAACAAATTTAAGTCCTTCAACCTAGACTTGTCATCTCCATAATAGTCACAGATCAAGAATTAAGGGATTCTCCAAGTACATTTTTCTTTCATTACTCATTATTTCTGACACTGACATTTATCTGTCAGTTACAAATAATTTAAATTATCAACTATTTTTCATGGCATTCTTTCGGCTGTCAAATTTATTACAACAGATTATTTTATATATTATACTTCTTTTATCTCTAAATCTATGGAATATATAATAACATATTTAAATGTATCAGATAGAGAATTTAATTTTCTTTAATATTACTACGAAAAATTTTCAAAAAATAATATTTAGAAGATTTTTTTTCAAGAATCTTCTACTTCCGGTTGTCCAATTATTACCAAAACCTTTTCAGATCTTCCCATGAATGTCCGATTGGGAAATACGTTGTTAAACAAATTTTAAGTCTTATAGTTTTTGAGTAACCGTCCTTCCAACATCCCACACACACACATACACACACACACACACACATCCACACACACACACACAGACATCATCGTAAAAATGTTAAAATCGGATTGTAGGGACCTTAAAACATGCTTATTCAATAAAATCTGGATATGCGATTTTTAGCATGAATGCAATACCTCTCTTAGCGAGAGGTAAAAATGGGTGAAAATAGTAAAGAAAATGAACTCCCAGATGCAATTAAACTAGCGGCAAAGAATGCATCACGAAATTTGCTGCCACAGAAATCACGGCTTTTGTATGAAAAGGCTTATAGTGAATTTATGAAATGATGCGAAATAAACCAAGTTAGATATTTCTCAGAAACGGTACTTTTGGCTTATTTTAGTGAAAAATCAAGTTCCTGCAAATCTTCTACTCTGTGGTCTCATTATTCAATGATAAAAACAAGTCTCGCTATTAATAAGAATATTAAAATTAATACATTTCCGAAACTTATTGCCTTTTTAAAAATAACTTCCGATGGTTTTAAGCCAAAGAAATCCAAAGTTCTTTCAAGAGAAAACATGACAAAATTTATTACAGAAGCTCCTGACGAAGAGCTAATGATGAAGGTAAAAATTGTTTTCTAATAAAATAAATCCACTAATCATTTTCATTTTATTGTAATTAAACGATTTAAAAATACTAATTTTGTGAGTGCGATAAATTGAATATACACAGTGTGGCTATATAGTTTTAGGACTACAGAAAATCAGTCCTAAATCTTTATTTTCACTTGTGCAATCACTGCAAAATAAATTTGCAACTAACTAAAATGCAAATATCAAATGTAAAAGTAAATGTATAATGTTGTATATTTTAGAAATAGATGTAAGTACGCTGTATTTATAATTAATTAATAAATAAGGTTAATTAATTCGTGTGCTACACATGGTAACCAAACCAGTGTTTTCACTTTACTGAACAAGTGTACATCAAGTATGGAATTAATTATAAGCTCGACTTGACGAGAATTTCAGCTAATAATTTAGGATAGCTTCAGCCTTCAGCAACCCTTCCTTTCTGAACTTTGTGTAACATAGTTTATTTCTGTCACATACGAGTATACAACGTAATTTCTTGTCTTCATGCATGATGTATTGATTTTGCTATAATGAAAAAACATAAAAAATATGTAAATTGAAATGTAAATTACTATTTTAATTGAATTATTTTTTAATTGCAACTGCCTGGATGGAAAATAAATATTTACCGCGCAATTTTTAAATGAGAACTTCTCGAAAACTAATACGTATGTAAATACAGTAGAGATCCTTTAATCCGTACCTATGTTAATTCGAATACCCAGTAATCCGAACATAGGGTAGGAAGGTAATCCGAAAAAGGACTCTATCATCCGAAACGTGGGATAAAATTTCTCCAAACCCAACAACTAGCACGTGTGCTTATTGGAGAAAAAGTATTAAATTTTGCTTTAGTTTCCACCCCTAAAGTGGCGAGATGTGATAACCATTTTAGTCCGAGATTGCAGCTGGTGGATTTATTTACATAAATTGTTTAGTAAATAATAATACATAATACTTCGGCAACTGGCGATTAAAGTAGAAATGAACAAAATTTAAGATATTTTCTAGAATTATTTTTTTTACCTTCCGTTACCTTTGATAATCAATACAACAATTCCAAAAATTATAATTTTTTCGTATTCCTCAAGTTTGCATCCAGAAGAAGAGGTGATTAGATTTTGGTTATAATTGGTCAAACGGAAGTACCCTCATTTGACGATTTTAACAGTTTTTCTTGAAAAAACGCAGTTAAATATCATTTATTGATATTTAACGTTATTATCACTTAAAGAATATATTATTCTCTATACGACTTGATTGTATTTTATACTTCATATTCAATAGATATACTGTTAAAGCATTATAAAGATAGCTATGCTAACCATGGAAACTGTTAATATAAACAAATAATTCAAATTGACAGATGTCAGTATCAATGAAAAGTAAATGAATATGGCAGAGATGAGTATGTTGGGGAAGACATGGAGAGATACGGTAAGGAATGAAATAAGGAAAATAACTCTAGTGTGAGATGAAGAATATATTAGAAGAAGAATAAGTAACTTAATAATAGAATGTAGAAGAAACAGAGGAAGACCAAAGATAAGTTGGAAGGATTGTATTGCAGAAGACTTGAGAGAAAAGGAACTGAATGAGAACGATACGCAAAACAGAAATGAGTGGAAGAAGAAAATAAAGAATAGCGACCCCTAACGAATGGGAAAAGCTAAAGAAGAAGAAGATATCAATGTCTAGTGCAATTTACATAGTTTGTTTATGAAATAATTTTACTGAAAATTTAGAATCTTTTGCAAGAAAATTTAAATATGGAATTTATACATAATACACAGGAATGATAATAATTATTTTTTATTTCTAATAATAATAATAGTAATAATAATAATAATAATAATAAAAGAAAATGTAGAAAAACAAGACTATAGAGTCTTTCTGGTATGATTATACGAGTATTACAAATAATAATAGTAAAATTCTTATGTTGATTACAACAAAGAATATTTTAAACATTCCACAAGAATATTGAGTAAGAGCAAAGAATAACAAAATTGTTGTGTACTATACCTAATATTTTACTCTTTTATGAAATTTCGGTACTTAATATTTCATACATTGCTCTGATGTGCAATAATTATAATTTCATTGTTACGTTTAAAATGTTGTTCCAATCAATATTTTTACTATCGACCTAACATTCGGAAAAATTATAGTTTGTGACTCAACTAATACAATTTTGGTAAAAGTAATAATACTATTACTAAAAAAATGTGTGAATTACTCGTATTAACAAAAATTGATTTTATAAAATTTTAATTAAAAGTAAATTTAATTGTAAAATGAATAATGATATATATTAGGGATGTTTTCAATAAATTTGATAAAATTATATGTCATTAGTAAATGAATGACAACACAATATTAAATTACTGCTGTTTGATATGAATTGCATTATAATATTAACAAAATTATATTATTTGTAACAATTTTTACCATTAAGTATATTTAATATTCTACTAATAATAAATGACATTTAGACCAGAAATTACAATTTATTAATTCAGTTATTTTACAAAATTTGATATGAAATTTATTATTTAGTAGCGAAATAATAAAGTAGAAATATACATTCCAAATTAGGAATATATTAGTTCAAATTTAATAATATAATACTCGTAAAATATTTCATCTCTTAACATGCAATAACGTTTTAGTTTATCATGTTTTATTATTCAAATAATTTTACGCCAGCAATCAATAATAAACTTCACAACAGTCGTACAGTATTACTTTTCCGGTATAGAAAACTTTTGCGCACAATAAAATTTATGAAGCAATATAGCAATGCACATATTTCAATGAAAACTATGAAAAACAGAATATATTTGTAATATATCTTTAACAAAAGGACTGTAGTTCAATATTTCCCTATAGACTCTACTTATACAGCTTATTGTTTTCTGTAGGTATTACATAATTTATGATTTCATAAATAAATACAGTATAATTGATTTTGGTAGCAGTATGGAAACAGTATATTTTATAACGAGTATGGAAAGTGAAAAATAACGTATGAGACGACCAAAAAAAAATTCTGATGTGGCCATCACAATACCTTTCGCACGCTTTCCATTGTGGTATATAAAAGTATTGTGTTTAACATTTCTTGTACACACAAAAAAATCTAATTACACCTAATCATTTACGTATTTTCTATAATTGAAATTCATTCTATGAGCAAGTTTTCTCCATTTCTTCTAAATGTTCGAAGTTTTTCCAATTCTTTAACAGGATTGGCGGTATTTCTGAATATACCTATAATTTTAACTATATATTTAATAATACAATAAGAAATATTAAATATCGTTCCCAGAAATAGCCTCCAGTACTATCCTTGAATTTTTGATACTGACATTAGTGACATTTATCTGTCTATTACAGACATTTTAACTTCTCAACTAGTTACCATGGAGATGTTTGGGCTGTAAGCAGGTTGGGAGATTTACTATAGCAGATTATATTATAGATTATATATGTTACAGTTAAAGTATACATTTCAGTCAGTGCATACACTGTCTAGATGATGTATGCTTCTACTAGCTTTTTTAGTGAAAGTATAAATTATTGCGTTGCCCACAACATGCCCACCCAAACTGCCCACACAACAATCTAGGCGTATAAATTTTATAAAAAAAAAACAAACAGAAACAATACCTAACGCACAGAACTCGGATTTAGGTAGACAGTGACAAAATAAGATGTATACACTAACTAGTCAATGAATACATTAACTAGATAAAGTATGCACTATATAAAATAATGTATACTTTCACTAAAACAGCTAGTGGAAGCATACATCAACTAGACAGTGTATGCACTGCACTGATTAAGTTGATACTTTAACTGTAACATATATATATATATATATATATATATATATATATATATATATATATATATATATATATATATATATACAGTGTGTTAATTAAAAACCTGGCCATAGGCGTTTAACATGGGAAATCAGTTTTTCCTTGCGCAAAAGTTCCCAAATTATTTTAGACAAAAATACTTCAAATAAATGTTGTAGAGAATTAAATTCTGCACCCGAATTAGTAATAAGATTTTATTTTTGACATTTCATTACCGAGAAAATCAATTTTAAATTTTTCTTGAGATAGCTGATTTATAGCGGTAGCCATGGAACTCAAACAAAATTACGAACAATTTATGCCATCTTAACTGTCAAAAAAGGTTGTGTTTTGTGATTTTCTTTCAATAACATATTTCTTTGAAAGTATGGAACAGTTTTATCATGTAGAAAAGCTTCAGATTATAAAATGGTGGCAAATTTTGTTTGAGTTGCATTGCTATCGCTATAAATCAGCAACCTTCAAAAACTTTAAAATTGATTTTCTCGGTTATGAAATGTCAAAAATAAAATCTTATTACTAATTACTAGAATTTAATTCACTACAACGTTTATTTGAAGTATTTTTGTCTAAAATAATTAGGGAACTTTTGCGCAAGGAAAAACTGATTTCCAATGTTAAACGCCTATGGCCAGGTTTTTAATTAACACACTGTATATATATATATATATATATATATATATATATATATATATATATATATATATATATATATATATATATATATATATATATATGTATGTATATACATATAATTTTTCCTTGCGCAAAAGTTCCCAAATTATTTTAGACAAAAATACTTTAAATAAATGTTGTAGAGAATTAAATTCTGCACTCGAGTTAGTAACAAGATTTTATTTTTAACATTTAATAACCGAGAAAATCAATTTTAAATATTTCTGGGCATAGCTGATTTACAGCGATAGCCATGCAACTCAAACAAAATTTGTCCACCATTTTATAATCTGAAGCTTTTCTTCTCGAGAAAACTGTTCCATATTTTCAAAGAAATGTTATTGAATGAAAATTACAAAACAAACTTTTTTTGACAGTTAAGATGGCATACAATTGTTCGTAATTTTGTTTGAGTTCCATGGCTACCGCTATAAATCAGCTATGTCCAGAAATATTTAAAATTGATTTTATCGGTTATAAAATGTCGAAAATACAATCTTATTACTAATTCAGGTGCAGAATTTAATTCTCTACATTTATTTGAAGTATTTTTGTCTAAAATAATTTGGGAACTTTTGCGCAAGGAAAAACTGATTTCCCATGTTAAACGCCTATGGCTAGGTTTTTATTTAACACACTGTACATATATATATATATATATATATATATATATATATATATATATATATATATATATATATATATCTAACAGAAGAAAGTGCAGGGTTTGTGGATATAGTGCCTAGTAGAATTACAGCTATTGTTACTAATACCCGTATACCATTAAATAGTGGAATATTATTATAACATTTTCAGTTTTTATAAGTATACAATCTATATTTTAAACAGGTCGAACGAAAATTGTTACACCATTTGCGTAGATTTTATAATTTGTTTATTAAACATGTAAACCAGCTGAATTATTATGAGCCTGGAATCGTATAATATGACATGTATTATTTGTGAGTCGTGCGGGGCTGTACGAAGTGCTCCACTACAGAACATTTGATGTACAACGCCCTTCTTAGTTAAGATAGATTGTCTTCTTTGTAGGGAGGTGGAAAATGTTTCACCCCGTGTCTACATCCACATCGTAAGTTGGGCGCAAGAATCAATAGGAAATGTTGATTACTAGCACGTTCATCAGCACATTCCTTGAGCGCAATTCATAAGTCATTATGGGTTGTAATATAAGTTGTTTGTGCTGGTTGAGTTGCCGTGATTTACGAGCTTTCAAGCATGAGAGAATTCACGTTTGATGCTATAAACACTATTTTACTCCCGTCTTTATTACGAAGCGGGGATCAGTTTACGGAACTTGTAAATTGGCAGTTTGCAACAGATAGCTCGTCTAACTTGTGAAGTTCAGTTTCCCTTGATGTGTGGCGTGAACTTCTAAACTCGCACGCATATATTGCGGCTACGCTACAAATAAACCCTCTCACAAACAATCTCAACTAACTTTCATTTATCGCGATGAATATATAAATAATGATGTCACATACCACCACTTTGTCCGCCAGATAATATATCTTCCACAAAAGCAAAAATTATCAAGATCGCAAGTTTCTTTTGACGTTTACTGCAAGTACTCTTTTAACGTCCCTAGTTGATACACGAAGCCGTAACATGTGTTTTCCGAAAAATTAACATAGGGTTAATAGTCTATATGTTCGAAATAAATTATGAAATTGTGAAAAGCATGGCATCGAACCCACCGAAAACTGGGTGCTGTTCAGGTTAACTTGTTTTTTGAAAAGTGGGTTCGTTAGTAGTTTTGGTTCAAACATTAACAAAATCTGCGGTTTTGTTCCGGGTTCCAAGTCGGTTCGACTCAATGAAAATTGAATTAATGTTGTTTGAATAACAATCTTTATACAGAAATAATTTAAAATGCGAGCTGCAATGTAACGCAAAACAAGCCATGACCACAATTTTCACAAACAATTAACACAGGCAGCAACGTAAACGTAAAAGGCGTCGATGATAGATTATAAGTTTTACGATTACGTTTACATTTCAAACTGAAAATGAACCTGAACCGGAGGTGCACCCTGAACCCAAATTTTAATACCCGGTTCGGTTCCAACTTGGGTTTATTTGAAAAATACATCAAGTTCGGTTCTGGGTTTGGGTTCGCTAAAATGTTACGGTTTGGTTTCGGTTTTGGTTCGGGTTTGACGCCTTGGTGAAAAGACATTGTCAGCAACCTGGATTTGAACCAAGTACCATTACATTTCCGAAGTAACGCTCTACCAATTGAGTTATGGCCGATCTAACCAATGGCTGACATTATCTTCCACTTTTAACTGCTAAGGTATCCCTCTTTGGAGAATACAGTTGTCACTTGTATGATGTGAGGTTGGAATACCACTACATGTCCTTGGCCCTATCAGTCAAGTTTTTGAAATTAAAATTGACGAACATTTAGAGTGTTAACTCTATGTAGGGCAATTCACAATACGTGCGTTAATACACGTCTATATAGGGTGTAAAAGAAATAAGTAAGTTTCCGTTGTGACTGCGACTGAATACAGTAAAAGTTTGAATGAATATGTCAACACAAAAGAAAGATTAGAAACTGGTGAATAGATTGACAGATACACCAGAAGATGGAACTATACACAAATCGGGAAAGATAAGAGATATAATAGAATACCTCGACTAAGGTAACAAAAAAAAAACATACGTTAAATTTTTGTTACAACAAGTTAGACAATCCAAAAATAGTAGGACATTTATAGGATGCCGTCTCTACAATTGACAAAACAAAAAAAAACGCTTAAAGACGATTAAAAGTGATGCAGACTTATATAAAATCACAATAAATGTTCAAAATGGCACCGTCATTGTCAACACAACACTGAAGGCGTCGACGAAATGAAGTAACTGTTCTTTCAATATCCGCCAAATTGTCATATGTGACACTGTGTTGTAGTGCTATTCTTCGAGTACTAGAACCTAGCTGAGCCTCAACACTGTCCAAAACATCCTCTTCAATATTGTCTATGTAATCAGGGCGTGTGCTACTACGATCTTGAGCAGCAGGTTTAAAGAACTCATGATCTCGGAGATTTATTTATTTTGTTTACATACTTGTACAAAAGTGCGAACGTTTCGAAGATGACGATTCGGAAAACGTTCCAAATAAATTTGATGGGTTTTGGTAGCGTTTCCCTGAGCTTCAGCATAGGCCAGCACAATGTCTGTATACTCGCTACCCGTAAAGGCAGGCATTTTATACTGATTATAACTTGTATAATAATTATTAATCGGTCTATTTGTAAAAAATTATTTGAAAAAGTTGGCGATTCACATTTGTCAAAAACAATTGTTTCATTAATAATAGAAAACTGTACAATGTACAATTTGCGACACTTCACAAGATTTCAGTCTCTGAATCAACCTCTCGGTCATTTATCAGAGACTGGCCCACTCAAGCAGAACCACAGACGCGTTTCGCTGTAATTGCAGCTCATCAGTGTGGTGTACTGACGCCTCTTTCGAGGCACTGAGACTAGTTGAGTGGACGGACGATAAACATCCCAAAAAGATTTCAAGCCAGCAAAGGTAACTAACCACATGCAGAGCCATGTATAGCCAGAATAATAATAATAGAAAACTGTACAATGTACAATTTGCGACATTGCGTACATTGTACAGTTTTCTATTATTATTATTCTGCTAGCCAAGCTCGCGGTTTTCCTGATAGATGGCTCCACTCAACTAGTCTCAGTGCCTCGAAAGAGGCGTCAGTACACCACACTGATGAGCTGCAATTACAGCGAAACGCGTCTGTGGTTCTGGTTGAGTGGGCCAGCCTCTGATAAATTACCGAGAGGTTGATTCAGAGACTGAAATGTTGTGAAGTGTACCAAGTGTTCACAAAATATTAAAAAAAAATTGTTTCATTGTTATTGGTTTTGGATCATATTATTATGCGAATATAATTCATTAGTCACGTGATGGTATCCGCTAATCAACATTGTAAAAATGGCAAAAAGAATTGTTATTTCGAAAAAAAATATTAAAAAATATTGTTGCTCTCGAAGAGTTATATCACTGGTTATATTTAATGTACTTATTTCTGTTACATCTCACTGTCGCCCTGTTGTTTATCGCCGAGTTGACCGTGTCACTCTTAACCTTACACAGACGTGGTTGAACTCTTAATTCATATTTGCACTGAATATTAATCATCTTGGTTATAAATTTCGTAAATTCATCATTCAGTGCACTGCCAACATCATCTTTACATTTATTACCCTGAATGAATGGAGAATTGTTTGCTCACAAGATCTCAATTAATACTAGATAAAAGGATAGTTGTGTTGATCTGAAACCACTTACTGTACATTATCCGATCTACTCCTACTTTAGAATCATCACGGACGAAATTGCTACTGGCGTTTTAACAACACCTTCGTAGTTTTTGCTCCGAATTAAATTCTTTTCCTGCTTTTATCTTTCAAATTTTATCAAAGTTCTTCAATGACCTACAGACGGTAATGAGTTTTGAAGTCTGTTGAAGATTGTGGAAAGTAAATCGATGTTTTAAACTTGAAATATCTGGTGGTTAATGTTGAAAGAAGTAAAGTAATGATGATTTTATTGTTCAATATCACTAGTAATATTAATATTTTTTTAGACGACCACTTTAGAAAATAATAGATATCGCGACAGTAAAATTGAAAATATTGTACTCTAGCTTGATATGAATATCGTACTATACAGGATGTATCAGGACGTGTAAAAAAAATTAATAGCATATTTCTGACATCATTTTGAGTAAAAAATGTTATATGAAGATAGGTCCTATTCCTTTTGGTTACCAAAATATAAGAGATCAATATTTTACAAATAGCAGCAATTTATTAAAAAAAAAAACAAGATACATTTAAAACATAGTAACAAGCAATGGAAACATTAAATATATTTATTTTGTCTTATAGTAAGGGTTCAAAATGTGCCCCTCGAGCTCGAATGCAAACTTAACTTCGACGAATCATGGAATCATAAACTTAATTAATTGTATTTTGGTTGTTACGAATGTCAGCTGCAGCGTTTCTTATTCTTTCTAACAATTGGTTGCGTGTGTTTATTTGACTATACACCATTTGCTTCATGTGTCCCCATAAATAGTAATCCAGAGGATTTAAATCGGGAGATCGTGCGGGCCATCGGACAGGACCTCCGCGTCCTATCCATCTATTCGGGTAATGCTGATTTAACCAAGCAGTCACTTGTCTTCCGTAATAAGGAGGGGCGTCGTCATGCTGATACCACATTTTTTGTCGTATCTGGAGAGGTACTTCTTCCATCATTTCAATGGGAAGGTTGACGTCTGTTGGGGTACCTATTTTGATATTCTCTGGACGCACGGAGGGCACTACCATCACAGAATCCATACAAAAATATTATATCTGCGTATTCTGCAACACTACACCCATCCATTTCACAATACAATAACTCAGGTAAAAAAAATCAATTTTAGATTAATTTTACATTGTTTTCCACTGTTTACTACTCTGGATTGAAGGTATCTTGATTAGAAAAATTTAAAAATTGCTGCTATTTATAAAATTTTGAACTCTTGTATTTTGGTAACCAAAAGAAATAAGACCTATGTTCATATAACATTTTTTACTCAAAATGATGTCAGGAATATGATATTATTTTTTTTTACACTAGTCCTGATACACCCTGTATAGCACGATTGTTATATCGCAATGGTGAGACTAAATCAACATAGCCACGCAGCTAAACCTCCCTTACCAAGGGTTGCGGGAGGTAAAAATGTTTGAAGCAAATTTTACTTTACTTATAACTAAACATTAATGATAATGTAAAAACAAAGTTTGTTCTATAAAGTATCAAGAGATCATCAGTGTTTCCATCCCCATCAACTTTTTGATGCTAAGTGACAACAATTTTGTAATTTCTTCAAAACCTTCCCATCCAAACTTTATGATTTATGGGCGTTATTAACGCTAAATCTAGCAAATGAGGAAGTATCAATAGGTTGTGAAATGCGTCAATTTAAATGTTTTCTGATATATTGCACATGACGAGACTTCGATGATGAATGTATTTAGCATGTTGTCAATTTGCGGCTGGAAACCGGAAAACGGATATGAACAAATCTACATGCATATCATTGAATCAACGAAAGATATTAAAGTTTTGTTTGAACATGTGGATTCACTGCGGTTTGATTGCGGTGCGTAAATAATTTTGTTTGTTTGTTGTACATCGTGATCGTAATATATGTACATCAAAGAAAAATATTTTAAAATTGCTGAACGCATATGGAACAAGTTTTGATTTTATAATTACTACTATAAAATCATAATTAACAAAGAGTTAACATATATTGGAAATAAATTATGAAAAGTTCATGTCAGCCACCGGAATTTGTACTTGGGCTTTACTTTGCCGGAGTAACGCTCTAACCATCGCAGCTAGTCTATCTGGACTATTATAATAATTAATAATCGATTCCCCATCGTTCCAGACTTTATATGCTATGAATACCACTCGGTAGGAGAGTTTTTCTCCGGGTACTCCGGTTTCCCTCTGTCGGTAGGTACACATACTTTCAACACGGTTAGTTGCTATAGAGCGCTACTTCACCACTCGAGCAGAGAGCCAGCTCTGTTCACTAAGTGAAAGCTCGAAGGCGTCAGTAACCGAGAATACAAGACCCTGTCTAATTCTCAACCATCATTACACTGAACAAACAATTACACTGACACACATACACATCGCCCTGAAGAGGAGATTACTATCTCCTTTATCGGGGCACTACACAACATTTGACATTTTAATTGTTACCGTATTTTTACCTCTCGCTAAGAGAGGTATTGCATTCATGCTAAAAATCGCATATCCAGATTTTATTGAATAAGCACGTTTTAAGGTCTCTACAATCCGATTTTAACATTTTTACGATGATGTCTGTGTGTGTGTGTGTGTGTGGATGTGTGTGTGTGTGTATGTGTGTATGTGTGTGGGATGTTGGAAGGACGGTTACTCAAAAACTATAAGACTTAAAATTTGTTTAACAACGTATTTCCCAATCGGACATTCATGGGAAGATCTGAAAAGGTTTTGGTAATAATTGGACAACCGGAAGTAGAAGATTCTTGAAAAAAAATCTTCTAAATATTATTTTTTGAAAATTTTTCGTGGTAATATTAAAGAAAATTAAATTCTCTATCTGATACATTTAAATATTTTATTATATATTCCATAGATTTAGAGATAAAAGAAGTATAATATATAAAATAATCTGTTGTAATAAATTTGACAGCCGAAAGAATGCCATGAAAAATAGTTGATAATTTAAATTATTTGTAACTGACAGATAAATGTCAGTGTCAGAAATAATGAGTAATGAATTAAAAATGTACTTGGAGAATCCCTTAGTTCTTGATCTGTGACTATTATGGAGATGACAAGTCTAGGTTGAAGGACTTAAATTTGTTTCAAACATTATGGGACAATGTACACCAGTACTGTAGACTAGAGTAACTTTGAATTGCGAAAAAGCTATCAAATTCTTCTCAAGTAAGTTGTAAATATTGACAAAATCGGAGTGCAATCTATCCGTCACTTTATTAAAGGGAATTAAGGTTATTTAGATATAACAAGTATGAAAAAATAAAATGTAAAAGAAGATATATAAGAATAGATGCACAATCCAGATATATACATTTTAGACCGCCCAAAATTAATGTTTTTACTAGAAGAATATGAAGAGAAAGTAAACCAAGTTGTTCGAATTGAAAATTGCTGTTACCAGCCTAATATTTATATATGGTAAACTCTACTTTGTAATTTATTGTAACATAATTTATGGTAAAATATCTTCATGTTGAGACATGCTATTATTGAATAATAAAGAAGTTTATACGTCATAGATTTATATGAATATATTATTTGTATTTATAAAAATAATCTTTGCTTTATGCATACAGCCAGGTAAAATATACGGCGAGAGGTTATGTGCTGGCCACATCAGATTTTTTTAGTTCAATCTGGGCAATGAACATAGTGTATCGAGGAAGTACATAATTTAGGGAATATATGTACCACTGATTAGAACCCTCAGTTTTTCTTTAAAAAAAATCTGTTGTGGCCATTACAATACTTCTCGTGCCGTTTCCATAGTGGCATAAGTATTGTATTTAACATTTCATATACACACAAAAAAATCTAATTACACCTAATCTTTACATTTACGTATTTTCTATAATTTTTAATTCATTCTATGAGCAAGTTTTCTCCATTTCTTCTAAATGTTCGAGGTTTTTCCAATTCATTAACGGGATTGGCGTTATTTTTGAAGGGTTCATGTATCGTTCCCAGAAAAAAACCTTCAGTACGATGTTCGTATACTTGTGGAGCTAAACGTGGCTTTATAATTTATTTTATATAATGGCTTCAAATAGAAATTCCCAATTGCCATTTTATCTCAATTGAACGATCGTATTCAAGTGCAATAACTGATATTTAATACATTTTTCCTTTGTACTTCACTGTACAATTGAGTTTTCACAATTGAATAAAAATTTACATGCTTCACATTCCAAATTTCAATCCTCATCTCCAAATTCAAAAATGATTGTAGGTAAATTCCTATCTCCACGATCGAATTTGAATTTATTTTATTCCGTTGGAATTTCTGGAGAGCATTTCACTTATCCAGCCTTTCCAGACAGTGGCGTCACTTCACATACCTTAAGGCCTAAAAAGGGTAGAGAAGTACCCTTAAAAACGATTTTCTGTAACAACCATTTCACGAAAAATAATTCTTTTTAAACACGTCTTATTCGAAAATAGAAGTTTTTTATTTTTTAACTTCTAAGGTCCAATTATTCATCGTAAAAACAGTAAATTCGTATTGTAGGGACTCTAAAACGTGCTTATTCATTAAAAACTACCCATTGAATTTTTTTACCAAAGACAATACTTTTCTTGCTTATAGGTGACGGAAGGTAAAAAAGCATACCTCACGCACTTGCCCTACCAAAAATGCAAGAGTGAGAAAGTGCGCACATGGCAATTTCTGTTAGTACGCACTCCCCGAAAATCAGAATAGGCTATTCCAGCAATCGAATTAAGAGAAATTAGAAATTCGTTTTATAACATTCAATAGTGTTTTTATTTTATTATTCTTATGTTACCTTTTAGTTTTCCAAATTTGAGAGAATAAAGCTATTTATTTTCTGCAATAATCTAATGGCATAGAATTTTTTGAAATTTTCTCATGCCTCACCAATCGTATTGCACATTTTAGTATGAAGTTACGGACGTGTTACGCACTTACCCTCCATCAGAGTGGCAGTGAGTTCTAATGGCCGATATTTTAAAAATCCTCGCAAAAAAATTGGTAAATCCAATTAAGAATACAAATAGATTAATACAACCGGTATGGTCCTACAAATAATACATAAAGCGTACAATTAATTGTTTTGGAATTTGAAAAATAATATGAACCGCGAAGTCAAACTTTGAAAAGAGTTGTACGTACTTCGACAAGTTCACCCTTGTATATTTATAATTTACTGTGCATATTATATTGGCAACACTGTAAGAACTTCACTTTAATGCAGTTAGGAATATATATCGTTTAGTTAATTACATCGTTTTTCTAGTTATATTTAAAATTTAATATCTTATATTGGCAATATAGAAATTACTGTGCCAACTTCACAGTAATGTAGTTAATAATGTGTTAAATTCACTTCAAATAATTCGACATTGAAGAGGACATATAATAAAAAAGTTTTCCTTAATACTCAGTCAAAAATGTTCCTCGAAATCTATTTCTGTTCTCATATACATCACATTAAAATCTCATTTCAGTGGCAGTCAATCTACTTTAACTTTCTCTACCCCGGAATTTCTTTCTTGTTCCGTTCTGTCTCTGGAAACAAATTCCAATGTCGGATCGCATTGAACAGTATCAGATGTGTACAAAAAACGCTGACATTCCTCGCGACACGTTAGATGGCGAATTGGCCATGGCTGAGGACTGAGGACTCAATTTGCAACGAACTTAATCATGGACCCTTATTTTCCTCGACAAAAACCTACCCCACCAATGGCACCAATTCTTTTTATCTAACTCCATTCATGTTTGATTGAAATGCATCGTCCGGATTCCGGATTGAAACTTCCAGCATTGATTAACAGAGGCGGACTACGGACACTTGTAAATAATACGAGGGACGTTAATTTAAAAAAAATGTGAATCTGCATTTGCTTTTTCCAGCATTAATTCACAAAATGTTGCTCTCAGAAACTTATCTTCTTCATTCAATTCCTGGTGTTTGCCATATTTAAAAGATTTATATTTTTCTTCTTTTAAATAATTACTTACAGTACTAAATGGAATTGAAGTGTCTTTTTCTATTTGCCGCAAACTTAAATTTTTATTATTTTCAATGGCTGCAATTACATTAATTTTATTTGCTTGTCTTTCTTCATCTTCATCTGCAATTGGCCTTTGACACTTGCATGGTTTTAAAACATTTCCTGTTTTATTAAATCTCTCAATTACACGAAATATTATCGTTTTACTTGGAATTGGACGATCAGGATAAGAGCCACCAAAAAGTGCACGAATTTCTTCATAACTATTTCCTCTGCAATGTAATTTGACAATCAAATTTTTTTCTTCGGTACTGAACAAATCCATTTTATTATGCACAAACTAACAGTCATGCAATTTATTGATTACAACAGTGTAGACACAATGATTGTAACAATTAACATCAATAACACTGAACTGAACTGTCAGAATGAAATCTTGTTTTATTCGTTTTTTATTTCCATGGCTATTCTATATTCTATTGCATTAAATGAGGACTTTTTTAAGTAAAAATTAATTCTAAACAACTTTTCGTTCTTGTACTTTTCCTATGTTAAACTCCTATGTTCCACGTTTCGTTGCACACTATATATATATATATATATACCACAAAATTATATAAATTGTATTGTTTCTAAAATAATTTCGTGGTGATTTCTCCACATCAGCTCTGGATGTCTGTGAGGTGACTCCTATTACACAGTATTATAAATCTGGGTATATAATAAAAAAAATATCTTGCAAGACGCCACTGTCAATGAATCTAATCCGTCTTAATACAGAAAGTTTTTATTACAGATACACAAATCGATGGGAAACACATTAAAAGTATGGAGGCAAGATGGAATTTGTACTTTAATTTGATATCCCTGATACAGGATTTTCAAGTTCGAATACTTTCAGGGAAATCACGGTTGGTATGAATGGATTACAATATAATGGAAGAGACGGACAAAAGAATTACAATTACAGTTTAAAGTACATATGCGGGAACCGGAAATATAAAAATGGCAAAGGCATGGACTACAAATCGTGTTTTACTCTTAATATTCTTTTACATCAAAAAGGCTGTGGAATCGATGTTTCACTATTTAATCTATTATGTACACATTTTGATCGTCAGCGCCTCTAACAGCTACTTTGGTATCTTTGGGTACCAAATAAATTTTATCATTTCCAGAAGGTGATACAATTTACGACTTTATTTTGATTTTTACCTTCCGTTACCTCTAGATAAGGAAGGTATTGTCTTTGGTCAAAAAAATCAATGAGGAGTTTTTTTACGATGATATCTGTATGTATGTATGTATGTATGTATGTGCCTGTGTGTGTGTGTGTGTGTGTGTGTGTGTGTGACAAAAGTTTCGGATCGCATAACTTCAATACCACGATTCCAAAAATTATTTTTTCGTATTCCTCAAGTTTACATTCAGAAAAACAACTGATTAGATTTTGGTTATAATAATTGTGAACCGGAAGTACCCTCATTTGAAGATTTAACAGTTAAATTTGATTTATTGACATTTAACGTTATTATAACTTAAAGAATATATTATTGTCTATACGATTTGATTGCATTTTATACTTCATATTCAATAGATATAGAGTTAAAGAATTTTAAAGGAATTAAATTTTATAAATCAGCCAGCTATGCTAAACATGGAAACTACTAATATATTCATATAATTAAAAATGACAGATGTCAATATAAATAAAAAGTAAATTAATGTGGCAGAGATGAGGATGTTGAAGTAGATTTTGGGGAAGACACGGAAAGATATGTAAGGAAATAACTCGTGTTACAAGTTTCTAGAAAGATACAAGCGAGATGATTACATTGGTTTGAAAATGTCATGAGGAGAAATGAAGAATATATTGGATGGAGAATGAATAGCTTAGTAATAGAAGGTTGAAGAAACAGAGGAAGACCAAAGATAAAATGGAAGGATTGTATTGCGGAAGACTTGAAAGAAAAGGAACACACACATACATACATACAGACATCATCGTAAAAATTGTAAAATCGTATTATAGGGACCCTAAAACATGCTTATTCACTAAAAACTCATCATTGAATTTTTTGACCAAAGACCAATATTTTCCTTACCTAAAGGTGACGGTAAAAAGACATTTTTGTACAATTTATTGTTTCAAACATATGACCATTTTCTGATTTTTATTCATACGATAAGTATATTTTACAATGAGAAAATATGAAAACCTAAAAGAATTTTTCATACTAGTAGAACATATCTCTTGAAAAGTTATTTTCTTAAGCATCTATTCCCCATAATTTGTAAAATTTGATAGTTCAATCGGTAATTTTGTAAAAATTATTACATTCCCCGTTGCAACACATAATAATTTGACGTCGCATTATTTGCATTCATTGTATATATTTTGTAAAATAGAAATTGCAAAATGATTCTGTTAAACACAACCTTGTGACGTTACTAAAACAACCCAAAACTTTCATTTTTGTCCAATGTCGGCGCTGACTACTTTTGTGCACACCGCCTATATATAAAATAAAACAAAAAATATGCTTTAAATCTCACAAAGAATATGAAGATATTAAAATATTTTCTTTGAATTTCTTTACAAAGTATTTTGTTCATTTTATTAAAATCTTTTTTGAAGAGATTCCAGATTCCTGGAGTTTATTTATCAACAAGATTTTCGATAAAGCGTGGAGTCTCAAGCATTCCTATCTAGTACATTTAGTGCCCGTAATAAAACTGGATCCTCTCCAGATTTCGATTATCTAGACTCCAGGACAAGTCAGTCAACTGTGAATTTCCAGAATGTGGATATATCAAACCAATCAGTTTAATCAAGAACTTGGAACTAGATTGGAAGCCTCACAATCGCATTGGGCAAATGATGTTAGTTAGTTCATTCTTTCTCAAACTTTTGTTCCGCCATTCGATTGTCATTATTATATAAATAACATACGAGTGGACCAACAATAGTTATTTTTATCGTCGTGTATAAAAATATTTTTTTTTATCTATAGAAAATTTTTAAAAATAAAAAAATCAATTATTAATCAAATTATTATTTAAGCATAATTTTAAAATTTAATAAAAGTTGTCGAAACGTTGTTTTATAAATAAAATTTGTGTAGAACTTAACCCAAATCTGAAAGCTTATTTCAGTTTTTACTAGAAACAATATCTCATTGGTTTCAGTATGAAATTAAATATAAAGCTTATGCTTTTTATTTGATTTGCTTTAAAAGTTTATTTTCAATTAATTTGAGAACGAAGCGTATTAAATAAATCTAGTCAGATAGTTTTAAATGAAACGGTTTAATAGAACATAAAAAGGTTTGATTACATTCATTTTTGCAAGGGAAGTACTTTAAAACGGCTGTTATTTTTAATTTTGTTCCCTAATTAGAAAATATTTCTTGTGTTCTATAACATTAAAGTTTCCTCAGTAGCAAAAAAAAACCGAACGAATATAAACGTCAAAAATTAGGTATGAAAATGTCAAAATTCACCTCAAAAATAGCAATAGCCATGGAATTGAAACAAAAAATTAACAAATGTTAACGATTTATCTGCCAATCTAGGTTAATTTGTTTTTATTACTATTTGTAATTTCTGTTCAAGTGAACAAATATCAATTTAAAGTAACAGATAATTTTTAACTGGAACAGAATTTAGAAATAATACCTAATAAAAATAAATTACCCTAACATAATAAATAAACCATTAGATATTTGTTATTTATTTTGTCTCAATTCCATGGCTATAGCTATTTTTGAGGTGAATTTCGACATTTTCTAACTAATTTTGCTTCAGGTGCAGAATTTTATGGTCTACATCTTTTATTTGAAGCTTTTTTACTTAAAATAATTAGGGTGCCGATCACCACCGCATATATATATATATATATATATATATATATATATATATATATATATATATATATATATATATATATATTAAAATGGGCCATATTTGTAAACTAGGCGCTTCCGGTTTAACTAGAAATGACATTAACTTTTATATTTCAAATGGGGAAACCTATATATTTTATATATTTGGAATCTACCTAAAATTATGAATTCAACGATGTGATTGCAGTGAATTTTTATTGAAGAAATAAATTACAATAACGTAAGACAAAATTATGAATAATTAACCCGGTAAGCCATATCAGGTAGGCTGTGATAACCAAGTATAGAATCGTATAAAAATAACTTACTATTTACGCATTTAACTTAAATATTAGTCAATATTATCTCAACTGTTTCACAGCCTGTTTGAAATCATGGCTTGGCAAGTAAATTATTCATAATTTCTCTTACATTTTTGTAATTTATTTCTTCAGTAAAAATGCACTTCACGCATATCGTTGAATTCATAATTTTACGTAGATTCTAAATATATAAAAATAGAGTGTCCTATTTGAAATATGAAAGGTAATGTCATTTCCGGTTAAACCGGAGTGCCACCATCATGCCAAATACCATTATTTGTGAGCCCCTAAGTCTAGTTTACAAATACCTCAAGAAAATTAAAAAATAATTACAAATACAAAAGTTATTTTGAATGTATTATTTTGTGTGTTATTTGGAACATAGTTTCATCAACATCAAAATAATATAGGTACTATAGTAATGTAGTTTAAATAACATTGTAGATAATTTATTGACACTTGATAATTAATTAATTATTATAATAATTAATGATCACTTTGTATTTATATTATTTAGTTTAATATCTATAAAACACGGCTTTCTACTCATGTATGAGCCAATTTATTTAGATTTTGGTAATGACTATTTGTTTTGTTAGTTTCACTCACTATAATACTAAATTTTCTGTAAAAGCAATCGAATAGTTCAGTTTGCACAGCCAAAAAACTGAAATCTTTAAAAAAATCCAGAACTAATAGTCTCCATATTTATTAATTTTATTGCGAATGTATGTAAATGTTTGAATATTTGTAAATCAATTGCGATTATTTTAAAATGCATTGAATTGAAGTCAAACGACTATTCCATGAATTTTAAAAGAGATAAAAGTCGACAATGTGTCATCTAAAACTCCACTTGTCAATAATGCAGAAATATCACTGTCAACAAATCGCTGATTCTACAAATCCTCGACATCCAAGATTTACTACTTTGAAAATTGCTGAGATTTTAACAATTCCTTTAGAATTTAAAAGAATTTTACGGTTTTAAAATTAATAATGAAGCAAAAGAATCAGAAATGTATTTAAGAATTTTTTTAATCTCTGACATGGAATTTCATTTGATGAAAAACCTTCTTTATTTTAAAGAAAAATGAAGGCACATATCAAAAATAAGAGAGTTGACATGAATAATCGTAATGAAAAGAGTAGAATGTTGATGAATAAAATGCTTTTAGCTTTTTAACAAAGAATTTAATTGGAAAAATAAGTACTGTATTTAATTATCTTTTGTTTCAAGCTACATTAACTATATTAAAATGTATTTATTAAACATTTTCATTTTGATATCTTTATATTATAGTTTATTAATAAAACATATTTCACCATTGGGATTTCCATTGTCTTAAGAGATACGAAGTCGATTAATTTTGATCCATTTGTAGACCATTTTAAAAAAATTACTGGTTTATATCTCCCGCCACAAAGTTACCAACTTCACAAATAAATGTCACCAACTTCACAAATAAAAAATCCCTAGTGGAATGATGGTGGTTGGAGCATGAAGTGAAATCCATAAAATCTTAATAATCTAGCGTGCAGCTAGATTAACAGTGTATTCCGAAATTGAACCACGCTAACCGTGGTTACTTTTTCAATAACTGGTTGTGTTTTCGGAACGCGGTTACTGAAAGATCTGGTAACTTTTCCGTAACCAAGTTAACCGCGCTAGATCAGCGGTTGGTGTGGTTACATTTTGGCGCATGACAGATGGGCACATAGAAAGTATAAAATATACTAATTACTAACGTGTAAGCCAACGAGGAACGGATAAGCTATAGAGTTAAGAATATTTATATCCATCTTATCTTTGATCTTCCTCTGTTAGTTCAACCTTCTATTACTAAGATATTCATTCTTCTTCTAATATATTCTTCTTCTCTGCCATATTCATTTATTATCATTGACACTGACATCTGTCAATTTGAGTTATACTCCTAGTCGAAAAGAGAATAGTGAGCAATGACTGTGGCTTGAAATAAAACAATGAACTAAAACAATTGTTACTATTATTATTAAACGAAATAATATTTTTTTATAGTGGAAGGTAAAAGCGACCATCTTTTATCCTTTACGCACTCATTGCATTTAGCATTTGAAGCAGTGCCTCAAACAGCTCTTTGTCTAGCGCACGTATTTCTTACCGGAATGAATGCTTTATCAAAAACATTAGGCAATTATACTATTCATTTCGAGAAGCACTCTATAGGATGTAAATTAGGTGAACTGCATTACATATTAGTTATGGTGGTGGCTTAAATTATTCTTTTGATATTTATAAAGACAAGCATTAACGGAACAATTTAAAATTTAATATACATTTTAGTTGCAGCTTTATTTCTTTTCTGGTGAGGCACTGCCTCATCTGCCTACCCTGACAAGCCGCCACTGACATACATACATACAGACATCATCGTAAAAATAATAAAATCGTATTATATGCCTAAAACGTGTTTATTCATTAAAAACTCATCACTGAATTTTTTAACCAAAGACAATACCTTCCTGACCTAAAGGTGACGGAAGGTAAAAATTGTAAGATGAATGCTGGCCAAGCTATTATTATAGAATTTTGCGAGAAGGAACCCAATATGACACACCATTCTTTCTCTGGTTGTTTCTGCTGTGCAATTTAGTTAACGATTACTCTATAAATAACAACTCGTTGCGTGATACGTGGCGTATATCTGACAAGATTGGGGATGCTCCAGTCAATTTATCAACCAAGAATTACAAAGAAAACTTCGATATCACCTCATTCTATAACTTTCATGTATATTTACAAAGATTTATGGTGTGTAAGAAAATTTAACTTGTAATTTTGTACAGGACTCGATAGCGCTTTCAAGAAAATTTATTGCCTTCCGAAAATTACAAAACAGAATGCAACAGCTTGCCAAGAAAGATACACTTAAAAGTTTCATTTTATTAAACTAATATTTGGTTTTATTTTCTAAGTCCTGCAAAACAATACGTACAGTATAATTTTTAAAGATGTCCGATCAAGGTCATCTACGAATTGTATGAATTAAGATTTTAGCTCCGCCCATTCCGACAAATTCAGTAGTGTCGTTTACTTAATTTTTATGAGGGTACATAAGATACTACCTTTGAATATATAATACATATAAGAACGGCAACGCATATGGCCTAGCAACATACTATATCTGACTCTTTTTATTCACAAAATTATTATAGATAACTAGTGACTCCTACCACAAAACTATGAACTACGATAAATCGTGCTGACAGCATTGCCAGATACTATTTGTTAGAGGTATTCAATAATCAATAGTTCAAAAATATTGTTTCATAATAACCAGATAATCTATTTTGAATCTTCAATGTACATGTATACTTGTTTTACAGTAGCAAACTTAAAAACCTTTATAAAATCTTAACTTGCTGTTCTAGCTACGTGGCAACACTGTGCAACATCCAACATATTATGTATTTTTTGAACTAACTCAGAAATAATTCGTATACGGAGGGATAGATGGCACCTTCTCTCGAAATATTTAATCCAAATACATTACGTTGCCATTCTTATATGTATTATATATTCAAAGATACTACTGTTATTTTATTATTATAAAAATATATGTTACAATAAATGCATTCAAAATTCCAAAATAAGTCAACTGGTAAATTTATTAGCAAATGTAAAACCAAATATGTGAAAAATAAGATACTGGCACGATGTTAATGTCAGTGACAGTGACAGAAAATAACGTTATTCGTACGGCTATGTATTAAGGTAATGTATCTGAATTAATAAATAAACTTACGTTACAGCAAAAGTATTATCAACAACGAGCATCGTTTTAAAGTGGAATGCCCTAACTAAATCGAAACAATATGAATTTTTGAAAGACAAGCGTGTTATATCCATCCTTATCACACACGCTTATAGCCTTTGCAAAGGAGAGAGATAAATGTATGCCAATTTGTTAATTCGTTCATGATACGGATGACCTTGATCGGACATCTTGTACATACTAAACGTAATTCATATTTCCGAAAACATTTCAAACGTTTTGGGATATTTAGTTTTTCATATGTTTTGCAAGTTTATGACGTAAATTGGTTGAAATCGTGGAACGACCGTAGTCGGTGTTGTTCACAAAATAAAGACAACTCAAAGAACTTACAGTAAAAGCCTTCAAAATTGAAAACTAAGTCAACTGGTGAGTTTATTAGCAAATGTAAAACCAAATATGTTAAAAATGAAACATTGACACAGTGTCAGTGACACTGACAGAAAATAAAGTTATTCGTACGGGTATTAATTAATTAATAAACTAACGTTACAGCGAAAGTATTGTCAACAACGAGTATCGTTTTAAAAAGGAATGTCCTATCTTATTCAAAACGATATTAATAAAAGACAAGCGTGTTATATCCATCTTTATCGTATACGATTCGTGTTATGGCAAATAAGAGAAATAAATGTATGCCATTTTGTTAATTCGTTCATAATACATATGACCTTGATCGGACATCTTTAATTTTTCTTACTGCAAGTTGTTTATATTTTAGAAAAATTTGATGTGACCTTCCTCCAGTTCCATATATTTTGAACAAATTCCATACAGAAAGTTTCTTGCAAAAGATTCTATATTTCCAGTATATTGCATTCTGTCAGTTCTATGTATTTCGTACAAATTCCATACAAAAAAAATCCATCAAAAGATTCTATATTTCCAGTAAATTATAACACAAACATACAATGTCAGTTGCACTTGACACTGACATCTATCAATCAGAATTTTCTTAATATAGTAGCTGTTTCCATGGTTATAGCACAGCTGGCTACTTTACGAAATTTAATTTCTTCATAATTTTTTATCTCTATATCCATTGAATTTGAATTACAAAATGCAATCAAATCGTATAGAGAATAAATATTCTTTAATATTTATAATGACATTAAATGTGAAAAAATGATATTTAACAGCGTTTTTCCAAGAAAAACTGTTAAAATCTTCAAATGAGGGTACTTCCGGTTTAACAATTATAACCAAAATCTAATCACGTCTGCATATAGAAGGAATAGGAATACATAAAAATCGTAACTTTTGGAATTGTAGTATTTGATTTATCGCGGTCGAAATTATCGGCACACACACACTCCCACACATACAGACATCATCATAAATTAGTAAAATCGTATTTTAGGGATTCTAAAACGTGCTTATTCATTAAGAAGTCACCAACGAATTTTATGAACAAAAACAATACCTTCCTTACCTAAAGGTGACGGAAGGTAAAAAAGGACATTAATTCTATGTTTTCATTTCATTTATCGAAAGATTTATTTCCTTACGATTTGTGATGGTACAACATATGTTGAACAATTGATTTATGACAGTATAAATCGGGTTTAGTACTAATTATGCGACAGTTCGAAATTCCTGTTTTAAACGGTCATATGATCATAAATCCTTCTTAAAAGTTTGTTAAATTCGCTTGCTAATAAATTTATGATAGTTTAACACGAGCTTTAACTCATAAATATATGTTTAGTATTATTATAAAATATAGGTAAAATAAAATTGAAAAAATTTCCTCAAACAAAACAAGTATTAAGTATATCTTTCCGCAGAGAATAACAAATGTTTGACCCATAAAATTAAAAGACACGCAACCATAAACGTCAGTTACTTTTCTAATAAATTGCAGTTATTCAAGTATTTAGTTCACTAAAGGTATATTAACTAATAAAACATTAAAGTTTTACTTCCACTAAATGTCAATATGTTGGAACAAAGGAACCACAGGTATTTCATTATAAAATTCCGATATTAACCAAAGTAGTTGCAAATGTCAAGCTATCGATTGACCAATAAAGTGCTCACTTAAGCAGAGAATATTTAGCAAACAAATTATTCAGAAAAACTTGGTACTTATTCGCAAAAAGTTCTAAACTGACACAATGAAAAATGTTCTTACATTTGTCATAGTTTACTAAACTAAAAGAAAATTGTATACATGGATTATAGTTTTTATCGCAATTTTTATGTCGAGTAACGACCATAGTACTTAATTATTTTTTTTTAAATAAATATTTCAAAAAGAATAAAACATTTTTTCGTTCATAATTTTGTTTACAATAGTTGCGTATTTCGGGTCGAAGTTAGCCATGCTCCACACAATAGTAACTGTCATATTAATTCAACTATTTAGTTCCAGAGTTCGTTTAAGATTGTGTGTACCGTCGCTTATTTTTTAAAGTTTTTCGTGGCAATATGATTAATATAAACAGTAAATAATATACCAATCGATTCAATATACTTTCACGATCATTTTATTGTATGATTTTTGTAGAAAGTTCAAAAAAATTCGTGTGTTTTGAAGGGCCGTGTTGATTTAAAAAGCGGACATGGTAAGACAAATTAATTATTATTTTCAATAAGATTATGAATAAAATAATATGTTGCACCAACAAGGCTTGAATTTTAAGCAACCCTAAAACATTTTATTTCAATGCAATATTATTAAATTATGGACAACTTAAAATTTAAGTAATGTTGGTGCAACCAACCACTAAACAATTACAATCATTTTTGTCGTATTAAATAGCAATTAAATATATTACAAATTGAAATTATTTCTAATAGAAGTAAAGAATATTTAAAGAATATATTTGATAAAAAAATTCATCTTCATTTGGAATTACTAATACTACGGAATATTCATTTTGAATGGGCCACCTTTGCTATCTCGGGAAGCTACAAAGACGTTTTAATGGGCAAACAATTTCTATTTCACGCAAGACAAATTTAAAGAAAAGAAAATTATTTTTTTCGACCAGTGGTTCTGAAAATACGGGATCTAACTTTTTTATTTCAAATGAGAACATATTTTTTTATTTGCTCATTCGTTAGATAATTTAATTCTGAATACAGTGAAATAATATTTTTGTATCCTTACATAACGATTTTTTGAGAAAAATACATATAAAGTTTTATATTAATGTGATTAAAATATGACTATAATAAGAGTGCCATGAACTGAAAATAAATGTGTTAATAAAAAAAGATATATGTACTTAAATATTTTGTATGCGTTGACATTTATAATATAAGAGAACAACATATTCACTTTTTTCTCTCAGGGCAATCTAATTCTAAGTTAAAAAATCTGATGTAAACACAATACCTCCCACCATTTAATTTTTATTAATTTAAATACAAATACCTATGGGGTCTCGTGACTGAGTGTCTGGTAGCGAATCTGGGGAACCGGATTCAATCCCTACCAACATATTTCGAATTTTAAATGAAATAAAATTGACCCCTTTGGTGCACTCTCCACGCTAGAAATTTAATCGCCTTTGTAGCACTTGTAGTTCTCGAGATTGCAATGGTGGCCCATTTAAAATGAACACCTGTATAATTCTTTAACCATGTATATTTTGAATATGTCTTATACTTAATCTTAAAATATTTTCGACCAGATTTAAATTTAATCCTACTTTAAATTATCTGAGAAAAAATAGATAAACAATATAGTTTACTAATAAAAAAAGTCATTATAAATTGGAATTGACTTAGGAGATTATATATAATATATTATTGATCTACTAAATAAAAACAATTTAAAATTTACCTCAGCTGATGTGTTGCTGGTTACCGCTTTTGTACCTGAAAAAAATATAAATAATTAATAACAAATGAAAAATATAAATAAAATTATGTTTTTTTGATTTTCGCTTAATAATATTCCAGAAAAACTGAAAATAACTCGAGATAATTACAAAATAAACATGTTACATTATACTTGATGAATCTACATAAAGTAGAGGTTCCCTAAAGTATCTTATGCAAATAGGATATTAAATTTCATTAAGTGTTTTCTCGACCTGAATCTACACATGATTGACTTGCTACAGTATTGATTAAATATACCTGTCTGTCGTGTAGACGAAGTATATCAACAATAAACCAACACTATTCCCCGAAAATAAAAATAACAATAAACTGCAAATGCCTCCTTACCATCTCCAAAGGATGTTGTAAACATGAGACAAAGGCAGAGAAGGATAATTTTCGCTCTGTTCATCCTGTGTAAGCCTTTTTCTAGCTTGGTGCGAAGGTACGAAAAGAAATAGATCGATTTATATGATACTTAGAGCAGAAGAACGAATAATCATTTTTATACTAATCACTTCGCAGCAGTGGTGAACTGGTCACCTTACGAAGGTTCGAAGGCCACTACTTTGCGCCTTTGCATCCCCTGATGCAGCCAGTATTACACACTGATACATATTTCCCCTAACCTACTGCAGGAACTCTCAACCGTTAAAATGTTCCCGCTGTTTTTATCAATATACATTTATTTTTAAAATTTAACATCTTATATTACTTTTAAAATACAGATTATTCTTTTTATAGCATATATAATCATTAATTATTGAAATAATCAAGTAAAAATAAACATAAAACCAGTGACGGACTGACAGATTTTGGCCCACCGGGCAAAATATATTTTTATGTGGCCAGCACAATACCTTCCGTCAATTCTACGTATTTTGTTTAAATTCCACACAGAATTTTTTTTGCAAACTATTCTATGGGCATTTTTTTTTAGGGGAGATATGGACTGATCTTACCTAGTACTGAACTGAACTGAATTACTCCTAAAAAGAACAGCATGTTTCTTAAAAGAAGAAGTAGAAAATAAAGACATATATAACATTATATTTATAACATAATAATCTGCTGAATTGGCATATGGCTATAATCGGTTGTATTACCTTATATGATTTGTTTTTGCCACCTTAAATTATTTTACATTTGACACTGACATCTGTCAGTTAGTAATATTTCAATATTCTGTTTCCATGGTGCAGCTTTTATTAGCATTTGGTTGCAAACTCGGAATAGAGAATAACATATTCTTTTATTTATAATAAGGTCAAAAAACGATAATTAACAGCGTTTTTCAAGAAATACTTTTAAAATCTTCAAATTAGGGTACTTTCGGTTAACTAATCATAAGCAAAATTAATCAAATGTTTATATGGACGTACGAAACAGGAAAATGAAAGAATTATAACTTTTGGAATTGTAGTATTGAATTTATCGAAGGAGAATTTTTTGTCACACACACACACACACAGACATCATCGTAAAAACAGTAAATTCGTATTGTAGGGACTCTAAACCGTGCTTATTCATCAAAAATTCTCCACCGATTTTTTTGACCAAAGACAATACCTTCTTTACCTATAGGTAACGGAAGATAAAAATGATGGGAAATGTAGATCCCATTAGACATTATTTATAAATAAAAAAAAAACATTCAAATACATATCATTTCATAATATTATAAATATGGCTAATGATACTACCGCAAGAAGAAAAAGAAAGAAAGCTGTTATGTGTATTACGGACTTGCGCATGAATAAAAAAATAACTATATCTTGAACACTACATGTTTGTATGTGTTTAGTCATTTTTTTAGAGTATGATAATATGATAAATAATATTTTTGCCCGGTTACCCGGCGGGCCAGTCCAACACTGCAAACTTTATTGAATAAAAATATATTATTAATACATTGAAATATGTGAAAAATAAGTCAAATTTTCAACAAACAATAACAATATTTGTGTTTTCGTATATTTCTTTTATTGTATAATTGTTGTTCGTCAAATGTTTTCATTTTCAACTGTTTTCATTTGTTTTACAATCGCTGTGTCGATTCGATATTGTTTTCACTGCGCACGCTCTAACCGGAATCAGCTGCGTATGATAATTTTCCAACGGATTTTAATTTTGAAATGCGTAAATCGTGTAGACATCGTGGAAAGTGCTCTACTTTTTAACGTCCTGTATTTCAAACTTTGTTTTGTGTTATGTTCAGAGTTTAATAATTTATTTCTCTATTGTTATTTGAATAAAGGTATGTTATTTTATTTATATATATAATAACGTGGTATACATGTGACTGCAAATTAACCTTGTCTTGTTGTTACTAAAATAAACGTTATTTATTTCATGTCACTTTAAAATGCTTTGCTACTCGTATCAAGTAAAGATGACTACTAGATAGTAAGTAATTGTACACTTGAATAGCTTATTTGTACATTTTTTTTTCAGTATAGTCAGTATATTTTTGTATCAATATTGTAGTTTGTTTTTATAAAATAACTTTTGTATGTTTGATGCTTTTATTAAACAAAAATAATAACAAGAAACAATAAGGCAATATTACACAATATTTTATTTACAGTAAAATGCCCGGTAGACGAAGCATTTCCCTTGAACCGGAAGAACTATCAGTTGCATCTCCAATACGAAGATCAACTAGAATCAAAGCCATTCACACTGATTCCCCAGCTCATAAAAACGAAGAAAAACCAGCAGCTAGACGTACTCGACGATCCCAATCTATTCAGTCTCTCAACGATTATGAGACCGAACAAAAAAATCGAGATGAATCCCCATCTTTAAAAACTAAACTTACAGATTCCGATAAACCCACCACACCGGCAAGGCGTAACAGAAGGGCAACTTCCCTCCAAAGCGAAATAGTCGAAGATTCAGAAACAAAACCTTTGAGAAGAACGAGGAAGTCCATTGCAACTAAAGACATTCCAGCCCCAGTTCAAGAAGAAAATGAAGAGGAGGAAGATACAATTCAAGAGGTAAAAGGAAAGCCGAAAAAAAGAGTAACTCGCTCTATGAGCAAATCTCCAGTAGATACTAAAATTACGAAGACATCAGCTGCTCCAGCGACTAGAAAATACAAATTGTCTTTAAACAAAGAAGGTCAAGATACTTCAAAAATAAATGCCCTGGATATTATTACTGAAAACGAAGATGAACCAGATAAATCACCAGAAAAATCGACAAATACTAAAAGGGATTCACTAAATGATTCTAATAAATTAGTAACTGTAGTTCTGGAAAAATTAGACACATCCATAACAGAAATTAAAACCAAGACTGATATAGAAGATAATATTCCCGAAGTTCCTAAGTCTTCCGACGAAAATAACGAAGATGAAATAATTGAGATTAAAGAAGAAATAGATATTAAATCTGAAATCGAAGAAGAGCCATTAGAAATAGTTGATGAAAATCAAGAAATTAATGAAGAACACATAAAGGATAATACTTCACAAAATTCCGGAGACTTTGAGTTATTTGTAGAAGAAGAAAATGAAAATAAATCCCCAGAAAAATCAATAAATAATGAAGATACCGAAAAAACTGAAAAAGAATCTCTAGATTCTGAAGCAACAGAAATCCTTGAAATTAGTCAAAAGGAAATTGATCAAAATTCTGAAATTGAACATGCTGATAACATAGAAAACCCCGAGGAAACATTAAACAAAACAATCGAACAATCAGAAAATAATCAGTCCATTAAATCTGATCACGATTCAAACATTTCCTTAGTTTGTGAAAAAGGAACAATAGAAAACCCCAACACAGAAATCACTGAAGATGAAACTAATATTTCCATTGTCGGGAGCGGATCTTCTAGTCCTATAAATGTTGATGCCAGTCCTACCCGAGAACAGAATATAAGTTTGGAAGAACGAGAACAAAATCTGTCTATTGTCAATGACGACGGAAAATCTTACTCCGCAATTTCTGTCCCTGAAAATTCTTTACAATTTGATCTCGATGATTCTCTTGTTGATGACGTTGCTGAATCACCAAATACAAACAAAAAGTCTGTTGGAGAGACTCCATCACCGAAAAAAGTAAATAAAAGTGAAGTAGAGACTTCACCAATAACTAGAAGTAAAGCGAAGAAATTATTGGAAGATGAAATGAACGATTCAAATTCTAGCAATAAATCCGATAAAACGTCGCTAGTAAAAAGGAAGTCTCTAGAATATAATGAAGATGAACTGTCGTTAGCCAAGATAAAATCTTTGAATGAAGAAAAGAAAACAAATGAACAACCGGAAGAAATTTCAGAAACTAAAGATTTAGATACTAGTACTAATTCTGTAAAAATGTGTAGAAGAAGCTCTAAAATAAATATTGAAGTTGATGATTCACCAATTCAACAATCAGAAGAATCCGATTTGAATGAAAGCAGTCGATCTTCAAAGCGAAAATCTAATAAATTTGTTGAAGAAGACACAAATGAACAAATAGACAGTGAATTGGATGTCAGTTCTAAATCTGTACAGAAAACGCCAAAAAGGCAATCGGTTAAAAATGAAGATAAACAAGAAGACATAATAGATTCTGAACTTCTGAAATCAACTCCTAAAAATGTTGAAAATGAAAGTCCTGGTGAACTATTTCAAGAAGTGGAAGAATCTCAGAAAAAGACACCCAAAAGAAGATCCACTAAAAACTTAGAAAATACAGATGAACAGTTACCAGAATTGGAAGAATGTGAACTGAACGTAACTTCCAAATCTGTCAAGAATACGCCTAAAAGAAAATCCATTAAAAATAATGATGAAAATGCAGATGATGCATCACAAGAAACGACTGAATATGAATTAGACGTCAGTTCAAAATCTTCTAAGAAATCACTTCAAGGAAAATCTATTAAAAGCAAAGAAAATGAAGAAGCAGATGAACAGTTACCAGAATTAGGAGAATCTGAATTAAATATCAGTTCCAAATCTGCCAAGAATATGTCTAAAAGAGAATCCATTAAAAATAATGATGAAAATGCTGACGGTGATGCATCACAAGAAACGACTGAATATGAATTAGATGTCAGTTCAAAATCTTCTAATAAAACACTTAAAAGAAAATCCATTAAAAGCATGGAAAATGAAAATGCAGATGAACAACCAGAATTGGGAGAACCTGAATTAAATATCAGTTCCAAATCTGCCAAGAGTACACCTAAAAGAAAATCCAATAAAAATAATGATGAAAATGCAGACGATGATGCATCACAAGAAACGACTGAATCTGAATTAGACGTCACTTCGAAATCTTCGAAGAAAACGCCTAAAAGAAAATCCATTAAAAGCATAGAAAATGAAAATGCAGATGAACAACCAGAATTGGCAGAACCTGAACTATATATCAGTTCCAAATCTGCCAAGAGTACGCCTAAAAGAAAATCCAATAAAGATAATGATGAAAATGCAGACGACGATGCATCACAAGAAACGACTGAGTCTGAATTAGACGTCACTTCGAAATCTTCGAAGAAAACGCCTAAAAGAAAATCCATTAAAAGCATAGAAAATGAAAATGCAGATGAACAACCAGAATTGGCAGAACCTGAACTATATATCAGTTCCAAATCTGCCAAGAGTACGCCTAAAAGAAAATCCAATAAAAATAATGATGAAAATGCAGACGACGATGCATCACAAGAAACGACTGAGTCTGAATTAGACGTCTCTTCGAAATCTTCGAAGAAAACACCTAAAAGGAAATCCATTAAAAATGATATTGAAAATCCTGACGAGCAGTCACAAGACAATCAAGAATCCGAATTGAATGTAAAATCTGCAAAGAAAACACCCAAAAGGCAGTCTTTAAATAATGAAAATTCAGAATCTAATAAAGACAATATCAAAACTCCGTCAGAGAAAAACACGAAAACATCAGAGGACAATGTAAACGATGATTCAGATCAGGAAAATAATTCTCCCAATAAACTGAAAGAAACTAAAGAAAAAGGTATGTATTTATTAAATTTTACGTCATGCAAAAAAATTAATTGTTAATTTTTTGTTTAAATCGAACAAGCATAGTCTAATTTATCGTTCTATATGATTAAATTATTTATTTACATTTTTTATTGTATAAAATTGTTTTAAAGTATATTTTTAAATGTTGCAAAAATCAGCCATGTTGTGACGTCACGTTTCAGAACTGCAAGGTCAGACTCATTTCATTAGACATCATATGAACACAGAATTTCTAAAAGAAAAAAATATATAGACTATAAATTGAAAATTACGTATCTAAATATGGTATAATATATTAATATAACATTCTTTTCATTTTTATAAATATGATTTTCATTTAGCCTGAAGTTATCTACGCGTCACATCAGCTATACTTCTTTGTAAAGATTTGATATTAGACGCTAGAAGTTTGTTTAGCCATAGAAACACACGTGAGGCATTGAAATATATTTTCGCTAGTATTTTGACACGATGGCACAAAACAACGTTTCACCGACATGGTACATTTTTTTCTTTAAATGTAACTTTGACGTTTAGAACCTAATGTGAAAATCAAAATGGCTGTGGATATTGAAATGTGACGTCACTGGGTGAGGGACGAAGCGGGGAAAATCAGCCGCTTTTTGAACAATGTCATTTTTAATTGCAATTTTCTCATTATTGAAGATCGATTTGAGAAATAAATAAAAAATACTAGTCTATTATTTTTCAGTACTATATCGAATAAAGTTAAAAATGAAAAATTGTGTAGGACAGTGTTTTGGAATTATTATATACATATTTTGCAATTTCAGGTGAAAAAAAATCTAGAGAAGAGTTGTTGGACGAATACCTCGCTTCATATACTGCTGAAAAGAAACGAAAACGTATGTATTATTACCATTACTAGAATAGTTTAGAAACTAAAAATATTCATTTTAACTTCAAATTATAATAAAAATATACTTGTTTGCATTTTACAGTTTAAATTGAGTCTGCACTTTTAAGAATTTAACATAAAATCAAACTTATCCTTTGTTTCTGATTAAATTCTGGGGTAATATTAGTACAAATTTCGAAAAAATCTGTTGAACATTTCAGACGTGATGTGAACTGAAAAATACGTTATTTTAATATTTGTTTTGACTCAAATTATAATTAATTTCAGGGAAGCTAGACGAATCCGAAAATTCCGTCACCCACGACGAAAAGAAACAACGTAAAATTATCCGTGGTATTAACTTCTCCGAAAGTGGCGACGAATCCGATGATGAAGACGATGACCCCTCCAATTTCATCGACGATATGGCCTTCGAAGGTTCGGAAGATACTCCTTCCATCGACAGCAACGAAATCATCGACGATGGAGAGTCAATCGGCAGCACGGAATCAGAATATGATTCTGATGAAGACGATGATTACGAAAACGATTCTTTTGTTGTTGATGACGACCGAGACAATGATCTTCTTTCCGGTGATGATGACGACCACATTGAAGCTTTTGAACAAGCCGAAAAAAGCAAAAGGAGACGAATCATCACAATCAGTGACTCATCAGACGATGGTGATAAAGAGACTGATTTGGATAATTTATCCATGAAACCTTATGGAGGAATGTCGCCATCTTCGTCTATAAATCAAATTAGTTCAGTTGAATCGGACTTGGAATCCCTTAAAAATAAAAATGAAGAATTGAGCCGACAAATCGAAGAAGGAACCAGGAACCCAGATGAAGATGTCGCTGAAAAATCAGTTGTTATTTTAGAAGATTCAATTATCGAAGCTGATAAATCAAAATTGGAAAGTGAAAAGAAAGATGATTCCTTATGCATAATCGAGGAAGAAAAAAATACAAACGAATTAAAAGAAATAGAAAACGAACTTAAATCTGTTGAAAAAGAAGTATTAGAAATTCAAAATGAAGAAACCACCGTGGATAGTTCTAAAAAAGAAAAAATTCAAGTTGAAGAAAAGGATGAAAAGTATAAAGTACTTCTTGATAAATATTTCAAACAATTCGACGAAGAGAAAAAGAAGAATCGAAGAGAAACAATAGCAGAATCATCTCCAATTCAAAAAGAAAAAATAAGTAAAAGAGACCGCCGTCAAAGCTTAGAATCACAAAATATAGTTGAAGAATCACGGCAACGTTTCGAAAGTTATTGCGAGGAAATTAAAGAAAAACAATCCAAAAAGAAAATATTAAGTACTGATAATAAAGAAAATGTAGAAATTACACCTAAAGAAGCAAATTTAGAATCTAGACGCAAATCTCTTTCTAAATTAAATAAATCTGCAGAGGAACTTAATATTATTGCAGAAGAAATTATAGCAGATATTCTGAAACCTAATAAAAAATCATTGTCATCGTCAGAAACTGAAACTAGTTCGGAAATTCAACAAGAAATCGAAAAATCAACAGAAGAACCGAAAAAATCCAAACGCAAAAATTCAGTATCATTCGAAATGAATACTTCGGGAGTATATCTTGTCAGCCCACTTAAAAATGAAGACAGCGCTGCTTCAAAAACAAATAAACGTAAATCTTGTTCCGAAGATGGGACAGCTGATTTGCTCAAAGATTTCCAAGATAGTACTAACGACGAAACAAATATTATTGAAGTACAGGTTCCCAAAATATTAATTACAGAAGCTCTAGAGTCGGAATCAATGCAAGAAGTCGTTAAAAAGAAGAAGAAACCAAAATTGGACACTTCTTTAAACCAATTTGAAGAATTAGCTGAAGTTGAAATATTCAAAACTCCGATTGCTTATAAATCTGAAACTTTAACCGCTCAGCAAAAGAAGAAGCTTAAAAAAAATAAATATGCCTCAACCGAATTTGAAAATTTGGCTGAAGTGAATATGTTCCGAAGTCCAAAAGTCGATATAATTAGCAGTCCTATAGCAGAAAAAGTAAAATCACCTCTTATGAAAGAAAAATCTAAAAAGAAGAATAAGGTAAATGAGAAATCAGAAGAGACACAAGAATCGGTCGAAGTACCTGTAGAAAATGCAAAGGAAAAGACACAGAAAAAGAAAAATAAAAAACAAGAAACAGAAATTATGGTTGAACCGATTATTGAAAAGGAAAAATCACCGGCAAAGAATGAAACTATATCTAAGAAAAAGAATAAAATCGAAAATATTTCAGAACAATTACCCACGGAAATAGTTAAAGATAAAAAGAAAACTAAGAAAAATAAGAAACATGAAACTGAAATATCAAATATTATTCCAGAAACAGAGGTCATTTCTGATAAATTACCTACGAAAATAGAAAAGGCGTCCAAAAAGAAGACAAAAATTGAAGAAAGTCAAAAATTATCAGAAGAAAACGTTCCTAAAGCTGAAACTAAAATAAAATTATCTCCTACAGATAAAAAACTGTCCAAAAAGAAGATACAAACAGAAAATGTCGAAACTATAGAAGAGACGAAAAAGAAAACTAGAAAACTTGGAACTGAACAAACCGAAATTATTTGCCCAGAACCTGAAATGACACAAACTACTGTTTCTCTCGATAAGAAGAAACGCAAAAAGAAGAAAAAGTCTAAATCTGAATCCAGCGACATTCAGACAGAATCAGATTCGTCAGTTAAACGGCAAAAATTGTCTGATGATTCGTCATTTGAAAATATATTACCAATAAGGTCTGAAATGAGTAAAATTAAGAAAACAAAGACTGCATCTGTTGATATTCTGAAAGTTAATAATGAAAATAATATTAGTCAAGTGAAAGATATTGTTAAAAAGATACCTTCGTCTACAGAATTATATAAAAGGGAGGGAACCGTTTCTAAGTTCAAGGTTAAATCTGCCAAAACGAAACCTTCTAAAAGTGAATTTATGTTATACAGTAAATATTTTTCAAATAAAGCCAACAAATATAAAAATCTTATTACGCCTAGTTGTAGCGGTTGGACTGATCCAACAGTTACAGTTATGAATATCAGTCAAGCTTCTCATGGGATTAGAAAACCGAAGAAAAATAAAGAAATTTTAAAACCCAGCTTTGCAGGAAATGTTAATAAATTTAATGTTGAGGAATTAGTGAACGAAAACCTTGTTACATGTTCGACTGTTTTTAAGTTGTACAAGAAGTAATTTTACCCAAGTTTTTGTTAAGAATGGTTTTGTTTGTCTTTTATGTGTACGCATTTATCTTATTATATACGACCAGTTATTTTATTTTGATTATTTGTAAGTTACTTTTGTATAAATTTTTTTTTTCAGTTTAAGCTTTTTACTTCCCTAGATCTGATACGTCTAAAGGTGTAGAGAAAAGGCTATGTGGACCATTGAAGCCTTTTATTTACACCTTAAACGATTAATCAACGTTTGGCCCTTCATTTCCTTTAATTGTCTTATACGTTCCTAATAGCCGGGCTTTGGACCGTTGTTTTTTTCAATTCGGTTCAATTTAAAAAATATAGTTTGATTCTGGTTTTCGTTCCGACAGAAATAACGGGTTTTCGGTTCGAAGCCCTGCGTAATAGTCCCATAAAATATTTACATTAAAGGTTGGCTGTGAATGAAAAAACGGAGACTGTAATCATTCATCTCAATATTTGGGAGAAATTAGGACTATTGTGTATGAAATAAATATGTAAAATTAAAAAATAGCACTACATGAAACCTAGCCCAGTCCTCGGAAAGTTTAGCAACCGCTGTTCCTTTTCCCGCCTTGTGCAACTTCCGCTCATGCGCGAGATCCACCACCTGGCATTTACAGATGTGAATTTTTTGTGGAACGTACCGCACAAACTTCCACCGCTTTTGTCTACACTTTCGTTGTTAAAACTGCGTCATTTTTTACTTTAATTCCACAAACTTATACATAAATTTACAATAGTGATGCAAGATTTAGTTAAACATAAGATAATTAGTGAAGAGTGATTATTGTAGTGAGTAATTTAAGCAGCAGATAATATGTACTTTTTCCCTCCAAACAGTTAAAGAGAATATTGTCATGCCTTTACTAAGGAAAAAGGAGTTTCAGAAGACATCAATCCCTGAGTTACTACGGGATGACGAAGAAGTATTTCATTGTGCAGTTACAAACGAAATATTTCGTGATTACGAGTGAGTATGACGATACATTCATATACATTTAATGCGTTCTAATTCAGTTACCACGTTCTAACGGTTTCATTGGGACGATTAGTAGCTTGCAATCTCTAGGTTTCATGCAACTATTTCACATATAATTGCCTTTCTACATGATATTAGATAATATGTTATTTATTTCAAGGAATATGTATTTTTAAGGGTGACCCTTTATGCCATTATTCAGTATAAATGGAAATGATCGAATGAGAATGTCGTTGAACTTTATTGTCTGATTTTTATGCCAAGCTATCATTATCTACAAGTTTTCTAATATTTCCAATATCAATATTAGGTTATATTAAATATCCAAATTAAATCAATGCGTATGTAATAATGATAACACTATGCTTAAAGACTAGAATTATTATCGATTCACCTAACCAAGCTAGTATACTAGAATGCCACGCAATATAAATTATTCATTTCCTCAGTGAATTCTGCCAACGAATTATTCTCGTCAATTCGATGGTCTGGTCCTGTGCCATGACTGGAAAGACAAATCTAACCTATGCCGAGGCTTTACAAAGCGAGCAAGCAGCCAAAAAAAGTTTGAAAGACTTTCCGATGGAATTAAGAGTTCCAGTATTATTCATGGCTGCTAAAACCAAGCGTACAGCTTTCACAGACATGGCAGAAGACGTATTCTCTTTCATTAAAGACAGATACTTCGTTGGCGAGATAGTGGAATCTAGTTTTACGGAAAATAACTGGAAGGAGTCGCATGTTCTGCAAGTTATTGCACCGAATGAAGATCAAATTGAGGATTATCAGAAAAATAATAACACTAGGTAAGATTGTTTCTTTGAATGTTTCTTGTATGTTTTCAAGAATTTCTTGTTACATAGCAGGCTTAGGGATAGAAGGTATGTGGAATTATTAAATTTTTAAATGTAGGGCGTAAGAAAATAATTTTGGGACTCCCAAAAAAAATACTACCTACCTGCTTGACTCATTTTTTCAAAAACTAAAGTTCGTGTTCTCTTTTTAGCGAATCACTTTTAAAGGCAAAAAGGCCATAAATTAAATGTTATTTTTATCCGGATATAACGAACTATATTCTCCTTCATTTGTCCATGAATCTCTTTCATCATATCAAATATAATAAATGACAAATATATAACTTGTTGTGTTATTTCGAACCTCGGCTTTGACGAACCATTTTTGATGGCAGGTAGTGATTTGTTATAAGCGGGCACTACTGTATTATTTTTCTCAAGTATATAAAATGGCATTTTTTAGATTCAAGGAATTAAAATTAATTTTTTCCATGAAAAATACAAGTAGCTAATCATTTTTTATGTGTATTAAATAATTTTTATGCTGCTTTAACGGTTTTATCTACATTAACATTTTTTAATTCGTTATCTTTGAGTTGTATTATATTAAAATTTAATTTACAAACCGCCTACTGAATCTTCTTGACAATTATTCTAATTAGAATATTATATTATCAACTGTAATTGAATTCAGACATAGAACTGATTAATATTGTAGATTATACTACAAAATAACAGAATAATACAAAAAAAACACTCATAATTATTGTATAATCTATATGTTTCTAATAAATGTTGTACATAAGTTTCCCGTAAAATGGAAGCTGGATGGTGGTGAGCTCTTATTTCATAAAAACCAAAACGAATGTTGTAATTATCACCGTACAGTCAGTGACGACAAATTAATTAATAAACTACCGTTCTACTTTGTCGCTCAACTTAAGTAAAGAAAATATTTTTAAGATATATGTTCTGTTGGGAAAAAGAATAAGAAAAAAGAACAATAAGCTCGCAAAATAGAGAAAAAATTAACAAAGGGCTCACGCGAGACCCCTATAAGTTCCCCATTGCTTATAAATAAATTTATTTAAACGAAATAAATTGTGAAAAAATCATGTCATCCACCGGGATTTGAACCTGGGTCTTTATTTTCACGGAATAACGCTCTAATTATCTGAACTATGGCTGGTCTGTCTCAATGGCTGATATTTATTTATTATCAGTATTTTTACAAATAAATATACTTGTGATATAAAGTTTGCGTCACGGAAGCGCACTCTATTTGTCAGATGTACGGCCGCCAGCTTTTATGTAGTAGAGACGGGCGGGATCGATACCACAGGAATGGTTATAAAAAGGGAAATGGGCGCCACATAATTTTTATACGGAAAAATTACGAAAAGTACAGTACTAACGAGATAAAATGTTTATCTACCGTGCACTGAGGTTCGAGAAATAAAAGAGCAGCATATTATGTTCAACTTGCCATCAACGTTGTAAATATTTATGACATTGGGGAATATACGTCACATCCTCTAAATTTAATATTTGTGATTCATGCGATAGTTCCAGAAAATTTAAAAATAATAGAATACTTCATTCCGAGTAAAAAAAAAAACATTAAAGATGCACTTTAGTCTCTTGATGTATAATGTATTGTTTTCAGTAAATCGCCGGAAAAGAACAACTTTTTTCCTCCATCTTCTCTTTTCCGTTACGAAGTCGAACAATTGGACGCAAACGACCAAGATTCTAGCCAAATAATGATTGTAGAAGCAGCCCATATTCGCCGTAAAAAAGGACCATTTTCCAAAGAGAAAACCCGTTTATTTTTAAAACAATTTGTCGAGCTAAACGACCAAGGTCATATTATCATAAAAGATTCCGTTAAACGTAAATACAAACTACATTCTGTAAGATTTGACCAAATTTTCGATGGACCACTTCCTATCTTTGAAGAAGCTAAAAAATTATCTAAAACTGTAAATAATAAACCTTTAGCAGTTAATCAAAATGGCAAAAAAGTTCGACAAGAAACTTTGGTTAAATATTTGGATAAAAATGGCGCTACGAATGGGAAGTCGACATTAATGGAAGAAATGAAAAGGAAAGAAAGGGAATATAAACAAAAAGTGGAAGAAATGAAGCAGAAGAAAATTCTGGAAAAGGAACAGGAAAAACAAAAGAAAAAGGAAGAGTCTTTGAAGATATCGAGTTATGTTCGCGAATGGTACAAACCTAGAGACGACTTGGAACTGGAGGACCAAAAAGTAAGAAAAATAATTTATTTACAAACTTGTTATTATTATTACTTTATATTAGGTTTTACCAGCCCCAACTCCAGTCCAAACGAAAATTCCCTCGAAGTATTTCGGCGACACCCTCATGATTTTGGAGTTCGTTAATCAATTTTCAACTCTTCTAGCAGCAAAAGACTTTTTTCCAGGTGGATTGACATTAGACCTTTTAGAACGGGCGCTGTTTGAGAGAGAGGTAATATTTTTATTTTTACTTACCGTGAACTAATAATAATAAAATTATATTTTTTATGTTTACATAAATAGGTGGCTGGTCCACTTACGGACATTATACAAATGCTTTTGACTGCATTATTCAATGTCCAAGAAGAAGAAGTGGCTGAGAATCGAAAAAGCGAGACAGGTAAGAAATAAAATAGAATAAATTAAATACTTCTATAGTTAAAATACAAATATATATATATGAAGTTTCGTGATACGATGTTGTCAAAATCATGCGAAATGACTAAGTACGCAATATTTTTAATTAATAATTATTAGATAATATAAATTCGTGACGTATTATTTAAATAGATAATGCAATATTAAAAATAGAACAATGATTAAAATCCTAGCGATTTGGCAATTTCTATATCTGGAAAACTGCTAAAATCGACTTTTTTGTAATATTTCTCCACCATTTTTTTCAATTCTATCGCATGTTCGATGTCCCTCGTTTCGCAAATAACTTTCACTTGTACACTGAATACATCCGTTTGTACCCAAGCTCTTTCATGCATTATATCTTTAATAGAAACACCTACAGTGTGTATTCTATCAGTTAGTTCTGATATACCTCCGGGCCTGTCACTAACAGTTACTTGAAACTTAACAATTCTTCCTAAGACGGCCAAACCCCGTTCAAGACATCTTCCCAGGATCGTAGTGTCGATATTTCCTCCAGATAATAGGATAACGACTCTTTTTCCAATTAAATCGGGGAGTTGGCCGCTTAGAATTGCCGCTAATCCAGCTGCGCCCGCTCCTTCGACGATGCATTTTTCTTGTTCGACTAAAGCAAGAATGGAAATGGCTAATAATTCTTCTTTAACAATAACTATTTTGTCGACTAAGTCTTTGGCGGTTTCAAATGCGTTGTAGCCTACAGTGGGTACGGCTAAACCATCGGCTAATGTTGCTTCTATTGGGACGAAAACTGGTTTGCCTGCTTGTAAAGCTCGCGAGAAACTGGCGCAACGTTCAGATTCCACTCCTATGATTTTTGTCTGCGGTGAAAGAGCTTTTACTGCCGTTGCTACACCTATAAAATATAAATTATATTAGGTTAACCAGTTTTTAAATTGGTAATTACTCAGTTAGGGCATTGTATTGGCGATGGGAAATAAGCAATATAACATCTGGTGGTATTTTGCGGAACTATAGTTGCCGGGATAAATTATACACGTGACTTTTCTTGATTGTATAAACACAAGTGTTTCTATTATCTTTATAATATTTACGTTTACATATGTAATATCTCTTAATATTATACACAATGCAAAAATACAATTAGTAAATGTCAAATTATCCCGTTAACATTAGTTCCACTTTGGCGCTGCGATCTTATTTCCCATCGTCTATTACAAATCACGAATTTTTTGAAACATTCTTTAAAAACAAGTAAATAAAGAAATAAGAATAAAAATTTGTACATTGGGGCTTGAATACCATTAGACTAGAAAGAACGACAGAATATTCTTTTAAGAGAACGATTCAAAGTCTTATTTTGAAAAGTGTGGACTCACACTTCAGAACATTTAAGTATATAAAATTGTTTCTTATTAATTTTATTCATCCACGCGTGATACAAATCTCGTTTCTTATTTTTGCCTGGGGTTCTATAAAAAAGACATATTTTTTTTGTTATATTGTGTGTGCAACCATAAACACAACAACTAAGCATTTTAATGTCACAAAATACTAAAACCTACAATCCGTAAAACAAAAACGCATGTTTGTACTAAATAAACTGCAAATACTTCGTCTAGATAAACATACAGTGCACTGTAATAGTAGCAGTACTGCGGTACTCGGTATAGATGACACTGTAGCTCTTTACGATCATTTCAATGGCTATAACATTAAATAAAAACTAATGAACAGGGCATCAAACCTGAACCGAACTAAAACCGGAACCAAACCGCCATATTTTAGCGAACCCAAACCCAGAATTGAACCTCATATTTATCAATTGAACCCAAGTCGAAACCGAACGGGGCATTAAAATTGTGTTCGTTTTTTGTCGCGTAAATTCTAGCTCGCATTTACAGTAGAACCCCGGTTAACCGGACTTGGGTCCGGTTAGCCGAAACAATTCCACGTATAATTATCAGTTCCACAAATGATTATGTAGCCCCACTTACTGTCCGTCTCCTTCATTCCACAGGCGGGCTGTAGCGACGGGGAGCTCGCACGGGGCTCGCAAATGAATAGTAGAGTGGAACATAGATTTTTTTGTGTGTGTCTTTACGTATTGTTGTGAGATGGCATCTAAGCGGAAGCGTGTTGTGATTTCTATTGCGGATAAATTAGCTGCTATCAAAGAAGTTGAAAACTTATGTACATACTGTACTGTATCTAAAAACTGTAACTACATATGAATATTATGTAATGTACATTGTTTCAAAATAATTCATTTCCCCTACAAACCCATTTTAGTACATATGTAGGCTATTTTTAGATGTTAATGGGTTAAGCGAAAAAATCGTTATCCGAAACGGCTGCGCCCCCTTTATTTCGGTTAACCGGGGTTCTACTGTATGTCTATATAAAGATTATTACTCAAAAAACATTAACTCATTGTCATTAGGTCGAACCGAATTCAATACCTGAACCCGGAACAAAACTGCAAATGTTTGTACCAGAACCGCACACGAACCCATCTCAAAAAACAAATTAATCTAAACCGAACCCAGTTTTTGGTGTGTTCGATGCCCTGCTAATGAATTACGTTATAATTAGACATTTTTATAGGACGTTTTTGTAAAAACAAAAACTTTCAAACTTTAAAATGTAGTGACGAGATTAAAATACGCTAGAAACACTTTTACCAAACTGTTTGGCATTCTTCAAAGTACATATCGCTATATGTAACTCATATTTACAATATTTGTCCACTATTTTGAGAAAAATACTTTTGAACAGTCGTAGAAAAATATTGAAATTACCTGCTAGTAAACCGCCGCCTCCAACTGGAATAATAACAGCATCAATATCTGGAACTTGGTCAATAATTTCTAATCCAACAGTTCCTTGTCCAGCCATAATATGCGGATGGTCATATCCATTTATATAAGTCATAGACTTCTCTTTCGCTAATTTCATAGCATATTTTTTGGCTTCTCCCATATCTTTTCCCCTCACAATAACATTCGCGTGATAATTCCTACACTTTTGTATTTTCATTATTGGAGCAACAATCGGCATGATAACAGTCACAGGAATATTTAATTTCATCCCATGATAGCTCAAGGCTTGTGCATGATTTCCCAAAGACGCACTAATAACTCCTAATTCTCTTTTTTCACTGGGGAGCATCATCAAGGCGTATCGTGCACCACGTTCTTTAAAACTTCCCGAGAATTGTAGAAAGTCTTTCTTCAAGAAGATTTCCACTCCTGTTGTTTTGCAAAGATGAGATTTGATGCATGGTGTGTTAGCAATTCCAGATTTGACGATATATGATGCAGATGTAATATCCTCAAAAGTTATCTTTTGTGGTTTTTTTGGAAGACAGGCTGGATCTTCCATGTGGTTGATTTCGAGATTGTTTTCAAAGTTATTCATTAGATCTTCCATCGTATACTGAATAACAAAAAACAGATTCTTTTAAAAGACTTAAATTGATAAACTTTGAACTTTATTAATATGATTTAATGACGTATAATTTTCTTTTACTTTCAATTAATAATTATTATTTTTATAAATTAATTAGTTTAAACACATATATAAAAAAACAAACCTTTATTTTATTCTTCGGATAAAATAAGCTCAAACCAATATCTTTCATTTAAAATTTTAATACCGCAGTAACTCTTCCGTAGTAAAACTTTCCGTAAACTGAAAGATTTGTGAAAGCATGTGTGCTTATTAGATTATTAAAATTTGGTATCATCTCTTATCGCAAGATATTTTTCTTATTGAACAAATTTATTATTCATTTACTCTTATCGACAGTCAAATAAGAAATTATTTGCTTAAACTTCAAAAATAGTTAATTATCGTTTTTGAAAAAAATGGACAACGTATTATTTTTATCTATTACCAAATCTGAAAGTCAATAGATGTTACTATTTAACATTATTTTGTACTTTTTTGCATTTGTATAAAAAATAAAGAATGTTGAAAAGTGGTACATTGACACCAAGGATTCCGAACCTAAAACGGATAAAATTCGACAAATATTCCACGGATAAATGTCCATTTATTTCAGTGGTACACAATTTGGTGCGCACATTTCGCAAACAGTATTGTATATTTTCTTTAGCCCACAAATGATCAATTGTTAGAATTTGGACGATTATCTTCCTTTGGTACAAAGGTGATATTATTTCTTGCTGATTATGATGTGTTATACTAATTGCAGTATTTTGGGCATGCATCTTTGTGTATAAACATTGGCATTAATTATTTCACGGCATACATATCCTACATATGGTCTAGAAATCCCACTTCTGATATTGCACACCAAACCAGTATTTTGTCGGCAAATCTTTTAAATCTTTAGTTACTGGTTGTCTCTTGTATATTTTTATTTTAAAATCCATTGTTTTCCTTTCATTTCTGAATTAGAAAGAGTGAAGTATTGTTCATCATCCATTATAACGGCTTTTATTTGAAAAAATGTCGACGCTTAAGAGCTCTGCAGCATCTAAGTATTCTTTCTAGGGGTGATGCCTAAAATTTAAGACAGAATTTTTCAAAACCAAATCTATTAAGCGTTAGAAACATTGGTTTTTGAGTTGTTTGCGCGAACTATTAATTGACCATACGAATTACAAATTTCAAAAGGAAATATTTTTTTGCCTTTTTTAAAAGAAAATGTACTAAAAATTACTATATATAGCTACATTTAAATGTTGAGAAGAATTTTTGAAAATACAAGTCAGGGTTTGGTAGAAATGCCACAAAAATTACGAAATCCAACAACCGTCAACTGGATGAGCAAGTTAACAATAAATCTGGAATCTCAACAAGAATGCAGGCTAAAATAATTAACTGGACCGAGTCTCAAATTGCCACTAAGAAATAAATGCAACATTAGATGCACAAAGAAGATTGCCATCCTCGAGAGAATTGAGGATCAAAAGCAAAAAATATATTCAAGATATTGGCGATTTTTGCGTCATTTTTGTTGCGATCAACGATAATCCACAGTGTGTCAGAATTGTGCCTATTGGGGAATTTTTGTTTAATACTTAATAGAATGGTTTACACACAAGGTTGACAAGCAAAAATTGAAACCGAGCTTCAGAATCGCATTAAGTACTTAATTATAAAAGTTCATCTTAGCCTTGTACAAAAGATGGTTGAAGGAGTACCAAAAAAATTGCTCCCCGTTCGGCGAACTGAAATTATTTAGCATTTGTGTTTATTTCTCATAATGAACCACAACTATAGGTTTAAATAAATTGTTAAAATGGTTTGTATTTAAAAACGTGTTTACTTTTTATGGCCATTCAAAACAAGTCTTAAATTTTAAGCATCACCCTTCGTTGAACAGTTGTATATTTTGGGCATTTTAGTTTTTTTTCTATAATTTAAGTTATTTCTAATACTCCAATCATGATTTTCAAAACCTCTTCCATTCTAAGAGTATTTACTTTCACAATCCCATATGTTTCACCTTAAAAATGTTGCCAAACAACCAAATAAACGACAAAAAATAATCTTAACTACATTATTGTGCAGTTGGTACAGTAATTTCTAAGTTGGGAATACAATATTTTGTTATTTTGCTCTTTTACAAACGGATTCCCTTGCTAGTAAATAATATACGTAAATATTTGTGAATAAATAAAGGAAAAATATTGTTTTTCATCAATGAACTATAAACCTAGTTTTGTAAATATTATCGTACATATATACCATAGTTCCTAGAATATTTAGTCTATTCGCAAAAATATTTTGCTCTTTACTCATTCAAAAATAATTAATACAAGGGCAATATTGTTATCAAATTAATTTTTATTTCAGAAGTAAACACAGATGACACAACAGAATCAATGACTTTATCGGAAGCCACTCGCCTAGCAACTCTGGCTTTAAATTGGAGCAAAGTCTACCAAGGAATGTCGTTAAGCAAACTTCCTTTATATCCGTTGACAATTTCCGAAGTATTGCGATTACATTTATTGAGTTCAGGGGCTCGATTAAGCGAACAAGCCACAAAATGGCGGTATCAACAAAGAGGAGGTTATATGAGCGAAGACGACCCTGGTTTAAGTCTACGTATCAAACATCCTCATATCTTGAAAGCCTTATCGCTTCACAATGTGAATCAGCTGCCTATCGGCGATAAACTCATTGTTTTAACTTGCCTAGTTGACCAGTTATTGACCTATGCGGATGTAAGAGACACAATAGAAGAAAGAATAGAAAAGTCTAAAGCGTTAAAATGGGAATTGCGCTCTCTTCAAGCTTCAGAAAGAAAATTCGAGCAGGAATTTATTTCTGGACGCGTGAAAATAAAGAGAGAAAATAAGGGAAGTCAGGAGCAATTCAAAAAAGAATTAGAAAAACTGGAGAATGATTTAAGCAAAAAGAAAGGAGATGTTGAATATAAAATAAAAGAAACTGTTAACATTATATCAGAACATAACACATTACTCGGAACTGATAGAGCCTACCAACGCTATTATAAATTAACATCTCTTCCAGGTGTTTTCGTTGAAAACGACGAACGAAATCCTGGAACATGTTTAGATAAAATAGTTATCCAAAAACCAGAATTGGTTGATGCTCAAAAATCCGAAACATTAAATTATGTTCGAAAGTTATACGAAGAAAATTACGGAAGCGATAAAGAAAATGAAAACGGAATTAAAAAATACGCGAAAAAAATAAACGGTTCTAGAAATTCTGTTAAATCTGATGTTGATCTAAACCCCACTCGCGAACTTTTAATGTGTACAGCAAATCAACAACCATGTCCCGCTCACCCTAAAGATAAAGAACCCTCTTGGTATTTTATTCACGAAAAAGATTATGTACAAAAACTTATTTCTAGTTTGAATAAAAGAGGAATACGCGAAAGCGATCTTAAACTCTCCCTTGAAATCGACCGGGAACATATAGAAACAGTAGTGTTGAATACAAATGCTTCAAGACTGAATCCTGCTATAGAAAAAGTAGCAGAAGAGGCAAAGCCTAAAAAAGTACAAAATAAAAACAGATACGAGGACTCCAACATAGGTTTTCCAGTAGAAATGGACCTGTCGGAAGTACTTAGTTTATCTTTAGTTGATAGTATCTTAGAAATGGAAGATAAAATCTCCACCGGACAATTAGGTCATTTAAAAATTAAAGACCGCGAAAAGTGGAGAAAAAATTTAGAAACAAGACAATTTCACGATTTGGACAAAACATTAATCAAAAAGTCAGACCCGTTGGACAAAATCAAAAAAGAAGAAAAAGACAGCAATAGCCGCCCGGGAACTCCAGATAGCTACAAAGACCCTGGAAAATGTTTATCAACAGTCGAATTAAACGGTCATACAGATTTTGATCCGGAAGAACTTTCCATCAGCAATTTAAGCGAGCATCAATTCGCCGTTAAATCCCTAGCAACTGCTTTGGTTCAAATTTCCCAAGCAATTGAAGCAAAATATCTAAAACGCCCATTAGGTCACGCGGCGGAACGAAAAGGAAAAGACAATAAAAAACATACAGAAGACATTTTAGAAAAATGGCAACAATCCTTACTTTGCGCATCAAGCTATTCACAAATCTTCCTCCATTACTGCACACTAGATAGCTGCATTATGTGGGGAAGAAGTGCTTTGAAAGCTCGATGCTGCGTTTGCCATCGACTAAGCCACCCTGAAAGCATGTTGCTATGTGATAGCTGTAATAAAGGATTCCATTTGTATTGCCTTAAACCTAAGCTTGCTATTGTGCCAGAGGGTGATTGGCACTGCGATAACTGCAAACCTAAAGATATTGAAAGGCCTATCCGCGAAGCCAGCAAGAGAAGGAAGATCTTCACGGAAGAGTCAGATGATGAAGAACAAGAAAACGGGGAAGAAAATGGTGTTGAAGAAGAGATAGTAGAAGAAGAGGCAGGCGAAAGGTAGGTTTAATATACTTTAGTTCTAAATACACACACCAGCAAAATTAGGGGAACGCCGAAAAAAAGCTATGTATTTCAAAAAGTATAAGCCATACGAACCCTCTGTCTTTCATAATTTGTGATAGGTAATTCTACATCTACAATACATAATAATTTGATGTGACCAACACAATACCTTCCTCCATTTACCTATGGGGTCTCGTTGCCGCATGCCTGATGTCTGGTCGCGAATCTGGGGAATCCGATTCGATCCCGACCAACGCCAAATAATTCGAATTTTAAATGCCATAAAATATGCCGTGATAATATATTTATTTGTTTCTTTATTTAAATACATACCTGCATATTTACTAATGCTAGAAATTATGTATTTTAAGTTCCTTTCCATAAAACTATTGTTCTATTTACAATTTTCCTTTAAAACGTTACTTATTATTAATTTGAAATGATTTTTTTTTTTTGACAGAGACATTTATCTGTCAGTTACATCCGATTGATACCAAAATGTAATGGCTTCTCTCCATATTAGAATAAAATAGAAATACATAGTTTCAAAACTTTGTGAATGATAGTATTTGAGTTAGAGCGTAAAGAGAATCCACACACACACACGCACACATACATCATTGTGAAAATGTTAAAATTGAATTATAGGGACCTTAAAACGTGGTCATTTACCAAAATCTCGATATGCGATTTTTAGTACGATCCCTGTACCTCCCTTACCAAGGGTAGCGGGAGGGTTTTAACTTTAATTTGGTGTTTTGAATTTTCAAATGAACAATTTTGAAGATGAATTTGAGGAGTATGATAATTATGAAGTTGATTTGGTACATAATGAACACAGGATTCCTAAATGGTACATAAAAAGCAATAGCGCTTTACACATTTTAAATTACTATTAACCACTGTAATAAAAAACTCCAATTTTATATTCAGACCTGCGGACGTAACACTATTCGAAGTTTGTGAAGAATGCGGCTCAGGGGGTCATGTCATTTGTTGTGACTTCTGTCCGAAAGTTTATCATCTGGAATGCACACAACCTGTCCTGAGGAGGGTTCCAAGGGGCGAGTGGAAGTGTCACAAATGCAGGCGTCATAGTGACAAACACAGAGATAAAGATTCAGGTATAGTAATTTTTTGTAATGATGAGCATGTTTTTTTTAGTGATGGAATTATGTATTTTTAAATTTATCTTTCAAATTATAATGAGATGAAAATAATATCATGTTGACTGATAATATTTTTTATATATTTGTAGCAAATGTTCAAAATAACTAGATCATCTTTGCTACTTCTTTAGAAATTTAATACTAAACGTAACTAACAAAATATAATGCTGTATTAATATTTTTAAAGGTAATAATAAAAATTCATGTTTAAATTTCCTGTTAAAATTGTTCTGTATTATATTTATTTAAAAACCTTCAGAACAAAAGCAAACAAGTAACTTTGGATACAAATTATAACAATATTAAGCGATGTAACGTGTGTTCTAAAAGTTCTGGCACAAATTTTATAAAATCCATTTACTTCAAGTTTTGTCATACTTAATAATTAACTGTTTCCAGTGTGTCCTTTTTAAATAAAATTGACCAATTTTATTAGATTTATCTTACCCACAATATTGTCAGTATAAGAATGTCGTCCAAAACCCAATACTAGGTGTCCGTAGAAAGTTGCGCCTTGTGTAAAAACACGCCCATCTTTATTTAATTTAAGTTCATAATTTTGTTGATTGTGAAACAGTAAATTATTAAGTATTACAAAACTTTAAGGAAATGCATTGTATATTACAAAAACAAAATGATGAATTTTGTGCCAAAACTTTAGGGCGTAGTTAAATCTTGAAATAATTCTAGTAATTGATATTACCCTTTTTTTACTTCTTCAAATGAAAAAGTTAACAAGGATAGCTAGTTATTTTGGGCTTTGTACATTTTATATTAAATAATAATTATTTAGCACAAAATTTCATCCAATTAAGGGTGTAAACTATTAAATTTTGATCGGGTAATACTTACAAAATTTTCTCCCATTAGGTGTGGTAATTGGTAACTGTGTAAGTTTCGTTGTTGGATATCTTTCGGTTAAAAGAACTATTAAGTATGAGAGACTAAAGTGTTGGTGTAAATGTCTCTAGTCGAGTTCAGCGAGAGCGACAGCAGCTCGTCGGGTTCAAGGGGTACGCCCGCGACCCTTCCGCGAGGCAGCGGGCGGCGCTGCGCCTCAAGAGCCCGCAACAAGATACACGGATTCGCTCGCACGCTCCGACGCACCTCAGTCGGTGGGTTCTCGTACGAGATATTGTACGTTCAGAGCCATCGTCATACAACCTTTTTGTTAAATTAACACCACAAATGAGCTTATTGCAGCATTTTAAATTGTTGAACACCTGCTAAAACTATGAGTAGCTCCTATTTGTCTCGAAATTATTATATTTAGGTAATAAGACCGGAACAGTGGGTTCGAATCCGGTTCAGGTTGGGATTTTTTCTCGACTGGCCTTGATCGGTATCCACTCCCGTTACTTTTTCAAGTGATCGGGCACCAGCTAGATCACTCCGGGTTGGCTAGCAACACAAATGACAGTAACGTAATTCTCGTGGCGGTGTAGAAACATAACTCGAAAGGAGTTCAAATTTCGAAGTATAGCCCGTCTCAATTTATAGTGAATTAGCTAAATATCTTAATAGGGTTAAGGTACATTCATAAACAAATATGAACCCAGAACAATTACTTGTACATATTGACTTAAAATTATAAGCTAAGCACTGAGCAGGGGCATTTTATGAAACCAATGTACCATCAACCCAAATATTGTACCGCCTTTGATATTTTATCATGTTTCTCATAGATATCTCACCTAAATTTCAAGAAGAAGTAAAGTGGTTGTAAATCAAATGGCATAAATTTAGAAGCTGGCTCTAAAGTGATAAAAAATGATACATTTGCGTTGCGATATTATAATCCTTGTTTTTCCATTTATATATTTAATGCAGAGAGTGCATAAATTATGTTCCATTTATATAATCGGTTATTACCAGTTCAGTCCATCAAATTAATATATTTTGAGAAGTAAAAAGTATCTGTATAAGTACAATGGATCTAAAATAATAATGGGTCTATTTTGAACAAATACAGATCTGTAAATAATGAACAAAATCGAAATGGAAATAGCCACTCTTTGTATAATTAAAAATAGATGCGATTTTGTTAGTTTGGTACTATAATCTGATGGTGTGCACGTACTATTAAAAAAAAAAATCGTTTTTGACGACATTGTTTCATTTTATTTTATATTATGTTTCATATGTAATAATTTCAACATAACCCTGAATATAGATTACTAAAATCCGAAACGTCGGTATTGTTGAGAGATTTTCTTTAAATAAACAATCAAAAAACGATTGCTTTCACCAATATTTTCACTTTCTTCATAGAAGAAGAATAATCAGGATCTAAAACTAAGATTAGAGATAATAATTTTATACCATTCAATAGGGGTTTCCAAGTCTACGGATTTAAAAAAAAATACTTATTGAATATCAATGTTCATCATGTATAAGTAATATTAAGGTGAATATAATCGTTAATTTTCTTATTTTTATTACCCTAATATCAAAATGAAACTTCAATGCTTTTAAATTGAGCGCATAAAATTGAGTATCAGCCATGTTTGTGACGAGCTGAGCATTAGCAAATGCTATTGGCTAATAGCTGTTTGAACGCGCAATCCAAGAGCGTGTATCTCTTCCGCTATTTCGCGCTGGTTTTAACGTGCCACGAAACGACATAATTATTCATCACTTTTGTCATACCGTCTCACTTAGCTCTAGAAACGTAGGTTCTCGGTGAAGATGCCGTCAATTTCTCGGGCGTCATTTATTAAAACTTTAATAATTATCTGGCATATTAGAGATATGGGTCTAATATTTTTATGTACAGATTAACATATTAAAAAAATAAAACTACTTGGAAACACCTATTGTGTTTAGATAAATAGGCGCTACTCTAATCGTTTTATAACAATGGCTATACGAAAATAGTTGAATTGTATGAATGGTGTAATAACATGATTGTTTCAAGGTTGAATGGTTTGAAGTCTAGTGCTAGTTTTTTTTTTATTACACGTGTTTTTTTCTTAACATATTAATTATTTGTAAAGATACTTCAAAAGAAAACATCATCATATAATACAAAAATAGTGTTACAATGAATAATAATAATAATTATAAGGAATGAAAATGTATAGATAATTTTTTATTGTATCGTTTAAAAATCAAATATTGCGCATTTTTCTAAATTTTCATTAATAATCAAAAGGTCAAATTATTAAAAAAAATTCATAACAGATTCCCAGAAAATGTTTGCAAAGTCCACTAACTATAAGATAAAACATTTTTGTCTATGAATTACACTTCAATTAATAATTATTTTATTTTCCATAGATAACAAACAATAACACACTTTTCGGAACTATCATTTTGCAAAGAATATTTTATTAATTGTTAATTTTTTAATTAATTCCAGATTCCGGTAGTAGCGAGGAAACACCTCAGAGAAGATCAACGCGTAGAACTAATGAAAAACCTGACGATGATGATGACATGCCGTTGCACAATGTGCCCTTACAAGAATTGTTAGCGGATGTCATGAAACATAAAGATTCTTGGCCGTTCATTCGACCAGTTATGAAGCACGAGGTAAGTTTTCTCAATACCTGAATTTATACCAGTGATTACTCAACTTATTGGGCTCCCCTCCTTTCTGAACATTACATTTTTTCAATGCCCCCTCAGAAAATTTACTCTAATCTAAAATTTGCTCTAATTTACATAATCTCAAAGGATTAGCATAAAATGATGACGCGCACTTGTACTATAAAACTGCAAAGAAATCTTTAACACACGAAAAATTGTTTAATGCGTGTAAGATTTGTATAAAATATGAGGTTTGGATGTTTTTATTTTCCCTCTATTTGAGGCACTTTGGCAACACTATATAAACCATGACACTTCGTAAATACTAGTGATGGGATCCGGATACTGAGTATCGGATTTTGGATCCGAATCTGAGTATTGGAATTTGAGTATCGTATTTTAGATATCCGGATCAGTTTTCGGATTCGAATATTCTCAGTATTGAACCTTACATTCAAATATTAGCATCGGGTCTCATCAAAAACACATAATAAATTAATGAAATTCATATCATATTAATATGTTACTTTATATGTATAATAAAAATATAACAAATTTGAATTTTTTATTCACAATTTACTAAACAGGACTCTGTGAAAATATAAATTCCTTTTTTCTTTATATATGCACAAACTACCTGGCTATTTTAGAGGCGTATTATAAAATGTATTACTGTTTGTTTACTAGTGTTTACAGACCGCTGTAAAAATAAACAGGCTCACTTTAACGGTTTGAAGTTTGATTTCGAACTCAACTCTAGATGTTAGCCTTCACATTTAAAATGAAGAATCGGATTTAGAATTAAAATTTGGATCCGGATCCGTAAACAAAACATCGAATCCGGAGACGAATCCAAGTCCAGATCCGGATCCAAATTCGGATATCCGCTTCAATATCCGAACGTCAGATATATGAGGATCCGGATATTTTGAAATCCGGGTTCTCGGATCCAAGTTTTGTCTGATTCTCACAGTACTAGTAAATACGTTAAGAGTTCAAATTTATTTAATTTATTAGTCGGTTAAATTTTTGCCCACTTACTGTCCTTCAATGCCCCCCTGTTAACCCTGAGGCCACCATCGTCCCTTGGATCTATCCAGTGCCCAAAAGGGAACGATATCGCCCACTTTGAGAATCACTGATATATATCACAGATCACAATTTATATATTTTACTGAAAATGCCAAATTTAGGTTCCTGATTATTATGAAATAATCACAAAACCGATGGATTTCGGCACAATAAAATACAAACTAAACATGGGGGAGTATAAGTGCGATGCAGATGTCATGGTTGATTGCGCTTTAGTTTTTGAAAACTGCGATACTTACAACAATTCCGAGGCTATTGTATACAAGTAAGTTTAGGTTTAATTTAAAATGATTGTTTTATTAATATATGTCTTTAAGATGTGGAATCCGCCTATTAAAATACTTTGAAAAACGCGCAAAAGACTTAGGAATGAAATTCCCGTCTGGAGTTATGGGTGATATAGATTCCGATGATGACGAAGATGATGGTCCAACGCAACCAAAGAAATCACGATACGCGTAAAATGACATAATAATCTCATACATGAAGTCCTTTGTAATATGTTATAATCGTTTTTATTTATATAATAAATTTGTAATTTAGTTAAACTTGTAAATATTTCCACCTTACATCAAATGTTAGTTTTTATTTAGAATAATTTATTTTCCCATGTATACCGTTCAAAATAAAATTGTTTTATAGTTTTCGTACATTTATTTGTACATTATTATATATTTACGACGTCGCGTTATTTTCAGTATAAAATATATTTTATTTCATACTCAAGGTCTCATAAGTAAGAGATTGCAATAATTATGTGTACCAATGGCGTAATTACAGTACGAAACGGAAGCAAAAATTCTAACACGCTAAGAAACAAAAAAATACTAATTGAACCAATTATATTCAAAGGATGTTACTTCCTATACCTAAACGGTTGTAAATACTACGGATAATATCAGTAACGGAATTGGTTCAACATATTATTGAGCGCCAGCTAATCAAAGAACAACTTTTTACTTTCTATTTACTGATATTGTTCTATTTCATTTTGACTCTGAAGTAAATTATTTTTCGGGAACTTAATACAACCCCGTCTGGTGTCATTGTGTATACAAAGGACCGTGATCTTACAAACTTCCCAAATGTTATGTGGTTCTTAAAGTTCTATAAACGTTTGACTAAATTATTTAAAAAAAACTTACGCGTTTATGGTCTAAGCTAAAGTATGTAAATGCTCAAATAATTTCTATATTATTAAAGATACAATAAAATACTATAAGATAATATTTTAAAAGACCAAGGGAGATATCCGATTAAAGAAGAAAATGTTTTTTAAATCAGTCTTCTCAAGTTACAACAGAAAGTTATATTTTTTAATGGGATGGTATTTATTTTTTAGGCACATTCGATAGAGTATTTTTTTCTGAATTCAACCATCCTAACAAACAAAAATATTGAGAAAAATTGAATTGAAATTTAAATAAATTTAATTTTATAGTTTTTTTCATAGTTTTGTATGGAAATCAAAAACTGCTGTTTGTCAATTTGAATCATTTAGGATGGAAATCAAATAGAACACGATTTATAAAGTTATTAACAAATATCAATTGTTTTTCATATATAGCCTATTGAACAATAATTTGTTCTCTATTTGGATGTCCCACTTGGTATTCCATAAGATTATCTTATAGTATTTTATTGTATCTTTAATAGTATACAAATTATTTGTGGTACCTCGTTCATCTGTTACATTCTGTACACAGAGTGAGTCTGGGAAGACGTCATGTATAACTAGTAAATCTATAGTAAATGCTGGTAAGTATACTAATATTCAATATACAGATTTGTATTTTAATTCAACAAAAAAAATTACAGGAAACAATAAAAATAGCTGCAGTTTTTATTAAAATTCTTATTTATTTTGTATAAATACATATTTACACTTACAACTGTACTACCCCAAATCTAAAGTATAAATCTACAATGGTAAATACTGTAAATAACAACGCTACACAACGACACAACATGTATTATTATTAAGTTGAGGGCCTTAGCTCTAGTCACTTTTGTCACATGTAAGATCTATTTTATTGTTAGCGCAACAGGTAGACTAAGTGCAACGATAATTCGTTTTTGGCTTTTAGAAAACATTTATAACATGTCTTTGATTTCGAATTATCCCATGATTTTTCAGATAGGAATGTAAGAAGAAGAATAACCGTATTATAATATTTGTTTATATTTATCTAGGTGACAGATACAACTGTTTTATTATTTATTAGAGTAAAATTCACTTTTCGGTTGCGCGCCACTTATTTAGAACCGCAGACATAAACACTTGACATTCTTAAATATAACATCTCTCAACCCTTGTGTTATTCATGAAAGACAAGAAGTTTGCAGTAATTAAAGGTGAGTGGTAAAGCTCACAGTCATTTTAATTATTGTACAGATATAACGTTTAGGTGTAGATAACCACATGCTTGATTGGTATTTTCCTAATTATGTTTCAACCATTTCTAGATTTTTATAGCACATACTATTTCTGAAAATTGGACTTGGCTCAAAGAACGTTTAAATGTAAAATTCTTTTCTATTTTTTGTTATTTAGATCTTCGAACTTGCATGCTTCAATTATGCATTTTTTGTACAAACACTAATTTAAGATTATTCTCGTCAGCATGACTAGTTATTAGGTGATTTTTCTATATTATTATCTCAATTATAATCAAGGTTACATTCAATGCTTTATAAACAATTTGCGGATTTTGTAATTTTACAAACGTTACATATCCGTTGTATCAATCGTTCGTAAAATGTTTCCGTTCACAGAAAATATTGTGTTAAACATTTTAACAATAACTTTTTTATTGTTTGTTGTGGTGTACTTGTTTATTAAATATAAACACAATTATTGGAAGAAATTAGGCGTACCGAATTTGGAACCCAATTTTCCTTACGGTAATTTTGAAGAAACCATAAAAGCTAAAAGGTCAGTTGGAGAAATATTACAAGATCAATACAATGAAATGAAAGCCAAAGGATACAAATATTTTGGAGGATATTTCTTCCATGATCCAGTTTTAGTTGCAGTTGATCCAGATTTTATAAAAACTGTAATGGCGAAAGATTTTGCATATTTTTGCGACAGAGGGATTTATTATGATGCTGAAAGTGATCCATTATCAGCTAGTTTATTTTCATTAGACGGCCAAAAATGGAAACAATTACGGGCGAAACTTACACCCACTTTTACATCTGGAAAGATGAAGAAAATGTTTCAGACATTAGTGGATAGTAGTAACGAATTAAAAAGTTGTTTGAATGAACCAATCAAGAAAGGAGAAGCAATTGATATTAAAATGATTTCTACATTATATACAACCGATGTTATTGGAACTTGTGCTTTTGGAATTGATTGTAACAGTTTTAAAAATCCAGACACCGAATTTCTAAGATATGGAAAACAAGTATTTACTCCAGAAACTTGGGAGCGATTGAAAATTATTTTTTCTAGCATGTTTCCGAAACTCACCAGAATATTAAGACTAAAATTGATAGATAAAAATGTAGATAAATTCTACATGAAATTGATAAAAGATACTGTTAAATATAGAGAAAAAAACAACATACACAGAAATGATTTTATGCAACTTTTAATTCAACTAAAAAATAAAGGAAATGTAGAAGATGATGAGCATGAACAAGAAAATAAAGATAATACAAAATTAACTATGAATGAATTATCTGCACAAGCTTTCTTGTTTTTTGTTGCTGGGTATGAGACGTCTTCTTCAGCAATAACTTGGAGTTTATTAGAATTATCGCAAAACCAAGAAATTCAAAATACATTACGGGAAGAAATTGTACGTGTTTTGAAGAAACATAACGGACAAATAACGTACGACTCGATTATGGAAATGCATTATATGGATTGTGTTATATATGGTAATGGTTATTTATTTTACAAACTAAATAAGTAAAGTTTTTTGACCGAAATAATAGGAAAATCTCTAGGGCCAAAAAAGAATAATTTAGTATTCTCTGTTACCGACATATTTTCTTTGTTTTCAAAAGTATAGTGGATCATTACATGCTTTTGTAGGAAAATCATATTTCCTTTCATGCAACACCCGACATTGATACATTTTTACACTCGAAAACCTATTGTCGTTAGCCATTTTTAAATTCGCTCTGAAATGAATCTGTGTGATCACTCAAAAAGGATGAATCAGAAGGGAAAGGGGAAGGTTGTCTAGTGATCACAAAATGAGAAAGTGGGGATAACGAATAAGAAACGAAAAAACATACTTCTTATTCCTGATCACTTTGATGATTTAGATTGTGAATCACAGCCCGAAGGAACACGGCTCTTGTTAGTCATAATTTCGCGCGGGAAAATTGAATATCGGAACCTTTTTAGACAGGCCTCGTAGCTTTTTGTTTTTCGTAAAAATCAAGAAGTCCATTATTTTTTTTTTGCCTTTTACATTTTATCCATTTACGATGTCGATAGCTGAAAAATTTTATTTACTTTTTTCTGCTTAAAAACCCGTCAACGGGATTAAATCCTAATTACAGGCATCCGTGTCTGAGTGGGATTCGAACCAAAGCCTTAACCATTGAACCACAGGATAATAGTAATTTGCTTTGTTTTTAATTTATTTAGAGGCAATGCGAAAATATCCAGCCCTCATGTTCCTTCAAAGAGTAGTAACAGCAGATTATACCATTCCTAATAAAAATATTGTATTGAAAAAAGGAATGTTAGTCTTCATCCCAACTTTTGCATTACATAAAGATCCAGAATATTATCCAAATCCAGATAAATTCGATCCAGATCGATTCCTGGAACAAAACAAAGCAACTAGACCTGATTATACTTTTCTACCTTTTGGAGAAGGCCCGAGAATATGTATTGGTAAGATTGTGAATTTGATGTTTATGAATATATTATTGATTAATATATTTCAGGATTAAGATTTGGAATGATGCAAGTTAAAGTTGGATTGACGCAATTATTGTTGAATTATAAATTTACTTTAAATGAGAAGACTGTGAATCCGCCACAATTTGACGCAGTTTCATTTGTTTCGTGTGCAGTTGATCCTATTCTCTTAAATGCTCATAGAGTATAATTTTAATATATTTCTGTATTTGTAACAATTATTGTGTAAGTAGTTTCAATAATTCATTTCAGAATTAAAACGCTACTAGCCCAAACTCATAATAATTCGGTCGGTTTACATTTTCAACAAATTATAAAACCTAGGCAAATGGTGAAAAATTTCTACAAATTTCTTTCGACTAGTTTAAAATATAGATTTTAAACTTATAAATACTAAATATTGACCCCTGTGGTGCACTCTCCATGCCAGTAATTGGTGCCTGTTTGGTGACGCCTGGTAAACGCCCTCACGGTACAAATATCATCATTACCGAACTAATTTTAAATATTGAATATGTTATTCAATTATTCTACCATTTAATATTGGGTTAGTGCAAATTTTTCTGTGAATAATATTTTTATTTTATTTACTATGGGGTCTCGTGGCCGTGTGCCTGAGTGTCTGGTCGCGAATCTAGGGGACCCGGGTTCGATCCCGACCGACGCCAAAAATTACATCGCATTTTAATGGCACAAAATTGACCCCTGTGGCGCACTCTCCACGCCATCAATGAGTGCCAGTGAGGTGACGCCTGGTAAGCGCCCGCACGGTACAAATATTCCATCATTACCGATATCTGTGTATGAAGCAGATTGGCACACCCAGAAATGGGTAATATGCCGTGATGAAATATTTATTTATTTATTTTATTTACAACCTCCCAACAGGATAAGAAATATCCCAATAACAGGGGGGTTGGATACACCAATACATTACAATAACAACATAAATAGACACAAAGAAGACACAACAAATTATTTTTTGTAAATTTTTACACAAAATATTTCTGGAATTGACAGTAGCTAAGACTGAAAATATATTCATCATACTTTCAACTTCATTATATATTATACATAATCGTCTAACTGGATTTCTAGTTTCATAATTTTTTCTACATAGCCTTGCATTGAATTGCTACCAAGTTGTTTTTCATTGTACCAAAAATAAAAGGTATAGGTAGAAACTAAATCTGGACTAGAAGATGACCCTTAAAATACCGGTCACAGCAGTCATTTGTAGAAATTTCTAACCATTTATGCAGATTTTATAGTTTGTTGAAAATGTAACCCGGCCGAATTATGAGTTTGGGCTCGTACTGATGAATTTATTAAGTAGACTGTTATGTAAATAATTTAGTGTTAAATGCAACAATTTATAGCGAAGTTAGAATTGAATTTACACTATACACTCAATAAATAATTAAAACACCCTTTCTGTCCCGCGCGAAATTAGTTATAATGTCGCCGAAATGACTAATTTGTCTCCAAATAAAATATTCTTAGCGCCTAGTTACCTTCTATGTTTCATTCTGTTAAGGTCGCAATTATAGTAGCAACAATTAATGTATTTAGTTATCAAAAAATAAGAAGTGTTAGTAACTTTATAGCTTTGATTCGTAAATTCAATAAAAAATGCACCGGATAACGAATTGCAAGGGGTGGGTCAACACTAATACCAGAGTGAGGAAATGCAAAATAAAAACTTGTGTAAAATGTATTTTGCATCCAACAGAACATTAAATTCTAGCCCCTCTCAGTTAAAACCACGGTTAATTGAATTCTTGTTGTCTATGAAAAGTTAGGGATGTTATATTAAGCGTCGATGGTGACAAACTTGGAGCGAGGCGTACAAGACAGCAAATAAAGCAAGTAAGTTAACTGAACTTAAATATAATTCTAGATTATACATTTTAAAACTACTGAAATACATAAGATTGCATAATTTATAAAGACTAAAAAACAAAAACAGTTTCTTAAGGATCCGTGGTAAATGTATTATACCATTGGAGTAAAAACTTCTGTTTAGTGTTTAAAGATATTGTGAAGAGAGCACCACAGGGGTTTCCTAACTCACACGACGATTTTTTTAAAAACTAATCAGGATTAAATTGTAATTACATAGTGGGTTCGTATTGACAAATATCTTGCCTCAACGGGATTCGAACCCGGTACTCCTAGATATAGGCGAAACTAGAAAAGTTTATTAGTACATAAACATAACAATACAAATAGGTATCATTGTTTAATCCGGGGTATGTGTATGGAGGTTGTATCTAAATTAGTACATACGATTTTATATGTCTTGTTGGTAAAAAAATGATTGAACAACAATGCTTAGTTGCATACAATAAAGTAAATTTGATTACAATCAGTAATGAACTATAAAAAAATTATGAAAGAGCTCGCTCAAATTTTTACAAAGGGCTCGCTCTTTATTTCATAAAAATGAAAATGAGAGATTATTCAAAATTTGTCACCGCACAGTTAGTGACGACTAATTGATAAGCTATCGTTCTAGTTTGTCGCTCTACTTATGCAAAAAAAGTGTTATTAAGAAATTATATGTTCTATTTGGAAAAAATAAGAAAAGAAGAACAACAAGGGCTTTTAAATTAAAGTAAAATTCAATAAGGGGCTCGCGCAAGCCCTTGATAGCTTACCCCTGATTACAATAATGAAATAACTAGCCAATACTCTTAAATACACTGACATTTATCTGTCAGTTACAAATATTTTAATTGGTTTGCATGGTATTATTTCGACTACAAGATTTATTACAACAGATTATTTTATATATTATAATTCTTTTATCTCTAAATCTATAGAAGATATAATAAAATATTTAAAATTTAAATGCATCAGATAGAGAATTTATTTTTCTTTAATATTAGCAAAAACAAAAAAATTCAAAAAATAATATTTAAAAGTTTTTTTTTAAGAATCTGCTACTTCCGGTTGTCTAATTGTTACTAAAACCTTTTCAAATCTTCCCATTAATGTCCGATTGGGAAATACGTCGTTAAACATCTATTAAATAGTTTTTGAGAAATCGTCCTTCCAACATCCACACACACACATATTTGTCTGGAACATTAAGGGATGTCCAGACACCCCCCGTAGCTTCGCCCATGGTCCTAGAGTGCTCATAATTAATAACCACCGTACCCGACAGTTCTTAAGAAATGAAAAATAAAATATATGAATTTTAACCAGAACTCTTATCTCTTGTTTGTCTCTGCATTTATTTAATTGGAAAATAAATAACTTGATGTTATCTTTTATATAATCTTTATTTAAATCATATGAAATACTTTAAGTTATCTGCAATATCTAATTCTAAAGATAAATATATATTTATTTTCAGCATTTTGTCCCACATAATTATAATTACTTTTGCTTATTCACTAAACACATTTTTTAAATATCTTAAAATGTAAATTTCTGTCAGATGAAATTGGTTGCGTCATTCTTCAACAAAATAGACCTGAAAGTAGAAGGTCATTTCACAACATCAGTCTTCATTGGCTCAGTCATTTCATATCAGTTTTGTATATAACAAGCTACGCAGGTAATAGGCGCACAGTTGTGAGTTGTTTGTGATTATTAACGCGCAACAATGACATTGCTAACAGAAAACGCATTGTTTACAATAATATCAGCAGTGGTATTTACTTTCTTTGCTTTTTATTTATATTTCAAATACTGTTACACACATTGGAAACAACTAGGAATTCCTTATATAGAACCATCATTTCCTTTCGGTAATTTTACAGAAACTTTAAATCGTACTAAACCATTGGGACAAATCCTAACTGATTACTACAATGAGATGAAAGCGAAAGGACATAAATATTTCGGAGTATATTTCTTCCAAAATCCAATTTTGGTTTTGGTGGATCCAGATTTGGTTAAATCAGTTATGTCAAGAGATTTTGGCCATTTTTATGATAGAGGAGTTTATCATGACGAAGAAATCGATCCATTATCTGCTACTTTATTTTCTATTGAAGGACAAAAGTGGAAGAATTTAAGGGCGAAATTAACTCCGACTTTTACTTCAGGGAAATTGAAGAAAATGTTTTCGACATTAGTGGAATGCAGTTTGGAATTGAAGGATTGTTTGAATGAACCTATTAGAAAAGGAGAACCAGTTGATATTAAAAAAATATCTGCGCAATATACAACAGATGTTATTGGTTCTTGCGCTTTTGGTATTGAATGTAACAGTTTCAAAAATCCTAATTCCGAATTTACGGAGCATAGTCAAAAAATATTCAGGCCAACTGGACTAAGCAGAATGAAATTATTTATGTCTTTTACTATCCCAAAAATTTTTCGACTGTTTAGGGTAAAAATCACTCATAAAGACGTTGATACTTTCTACCGAAATTTAGTGAAAGATACTATTGAGTATAGAGAGAAAAATAACATTACAAGAAATGATTTTATGCAATTATTAATACAACTTAAAAATAAAGGAACCGTGGAATATGAACATGATGAAGATGAACATGAGGACATTGAAGAAAATAAAGAAGTAGATTTTAAATTTACGCTAAATTCACTCTCAGCACAAGCTTTTATATTTTTTGTTGCTGGATTTGAAACATCTTCCACAGCAATGACTTGGACTTTATTCGAATTATCAAATAATCCAGAAGTTCAGGATAAATTACGAAGTGAAATAGTTCGAGTTTTGAAGAAACATGACGGAAAAATAACCTACGATGCTCTCATGGAGATGCACTACATGGAACGTGTTATTCAAGGTGAAGGCCTGAAGCCTAACTAATTACTAGGTGTTAAAAATTACTCGAAAGTTCAGTCAAACAGCATTTATTTTCGGTGCACCGAAACGTTAATATAGTAAGAATAAATGCTGTTTGACTGAACTTTCGAATAATTGTTAACACCTGTAGTGATTTAGTTTAAAAATTATTTTATATATTTATATTTTATAAATAGATCACTATGAATATTTGTTTTGGTTGATTTGTTTTTTTTTTATGGATTATTCACTAGTTACTGTTTTGTAAGATATCAAAAAGACTTCCATAATAAAATTGTTAAATCTAATATTATATTAATAGTTAAGAAATTTATGCATAAAACTTTACATTGGTGACCCCGACGTCCGCCGCGGTGTTAAATGATGGAGACAGAAAATGTGGATGTTCCCTTATTGCCTGTGCAAGTTCCTGAAGTATATATATCTGCCTTTTCGTCCAAGGAAGCGTTGATATTTGAAGCAAGTATAATTTGAACATTAGTAGGAAGTTTTTGAATAAGTATTTCTTAACTATTAATATAATATTAGATTTAACAATTTTATTACGAAAGTCTTTTTGATATCTTACTAAACAATAACTAGTCAATAATCTATAAAAAACAAATGAACCAAAACAAATATTCATAGTGATCTATCTATAAAATATAAATATATAAAATAATGTTCTAGATCATTACACACCTAATCCACATCACAGTCGAGAAATTACCCACAGCTAAATAATTATTGTTTACTTAATAATCATTTATTTCAGAGTCCCTCCGAAAATTTCCCCCACTTATGGTTCTTCAGCGTGTTGTAACATCAGATTACACCATCCCAGACACAAATGTTGTGTTGAAAAAAGGAACAACTATTTTTATTCCTAATTTTGCCATACAAAGAGATCCAGAATATTATCCAGATCCAGATAAATTTGAGCCTGATAGATTCCTGGAAGAGAATAAATCGACTAGACCTGATTATACTTGGCTTCCATTTGGAGATGGACCAAGGGTTTGTATCGGTAAGATTAATTACAAAATTTGTATTTAATGTATTTAATTTATTTAATGGTTTTCAGGTTTGCGATTTGGAATGATGCAAGCTAAAGTGGGATTAACACAATTATTGTTAAATTATAAATTTACTTTAAATGAAAAGACTGTAAACCCTCCAGTTATTGATCCAGTTGCTTTTGTATCTGGTGCTAAAGATACGATATTACTAAACGCTGAGAGAGTTTAATATATTTTTTTTTTTGTATTAATTTTAAAGGTATTGTTATATATATGTAATAATAATATATTAATATTTGATAGAAAATTGGTAAATAAATATATTGTTTATATATATTTTTTTACCTTTCGTCACCTCTAGGTAAGGAAGGCATTGTCTTTGGTCAAAAAATTCGGTGGTAAGTTTTCAATGAATAAGCACGTTTTAGGGTCCCTACAATACAATTTTACTATTTTTACGATGAGTCTGTATGTGTGTGTGTGACTATAATTTCGGCCGCGATATCTCCAATACTAGAATTCAAAAAATTACAATTTTTACGTATTCCTCTTCCTTACATCCATATGCAGATTTGATTAGATTTTGGTTATAATTGGACAACCAGAAGTACCCTCATTTGAAGATTTAACAGTTTTTCTTGGAAAAACGCTGTTTAATAATATTTTTTGACATTTAATGTTATACATATTAAATAATATTCTTGTCTATACGAATTGATTATATTTCATATCCCATGGATATAGAGTTAAAGAATTATAAAGAAATTAAATTTTATAAATCAGCCAGCTATGCTATAACTATGGAAACAGCTACTATATTAAGAAAATTCTGACAGATGACAGTGTCAATGAAAATAAATTAAATGTGGCAGAAATGAGAATTTGTTACGGTTTTATTTTTATTTAATCGCGAAATAAAGAATATTGTATTGTGGGCGAAATTGAGTGATTGGTGAAGATTCCACAATATTACTAAAAATATTAACTTTAGTCAGTTTATAACTTTTGCTAATAATTATGGGATTTAATTAAAATATTCTTTACTTGCAAAGAACACTTTGTGTCAAGATTTTGATGAGAATAGATCGAAATACGCCATTTTGTGATAATATTGTACATTTGTTGCAAAGGGAATAGTGATTATTGTGGCACGTTTTTGGTAATCGGATTATTTTCAATCTACTGAAGAAAAGAATACATTTGGTATTTATTTTCGTTTAGACGGATTATCTCCTTCAAAGTTGTCACTTAGGCGAAATAGATATTTGGTAAGACACGGAAAGATAGGATAAGGAACGTGTCATGAGGAGAGATGAAGAATATATTGGAAGAATGAATAGCTTTAGTAATAGAAGGTAGACGAAACAGAGGAAGACCAAAGATAAGATGGAAGGACTGTATTGCGACAGACTTGAGAGAAAAGGAACTAAATGAGGACGACACGCAAAACAGAAATGAGTGGAAGAAAAAAGTAAATAAACAGCAACCCCTAGCGAATGAGAAAAGCTAAAGAAGAAGATGTCAGTGTCAAGTACAATTTGCATAGTTTGTTTATGAAATAATTTTACTGGAAATATAGGATCTTTTGCAAGAAAATTCATGTATGGAATTTGTACATAATACACAAGATAGACGGAAGGTAATGTGCTAACCACATCAGATTTTTTTATTATGTTGTACACTTCACAGTTATTGTTATTACATTCCCAAGTTACAGTCTGACCAGCCAATCATGAGCTGTTATGCCTCAGAATGTACTTTCTTGTTAATTCTACGGCTGCTAGCAAGTGAATGAAACCCTACTACAATTTTAAACGCATTCAAGCAATCGATCATGAGTCGCTGGTCAGACTGTAGGTAGTAAATTATTTATAACGTCTTAGCAAAGTTTGAACATCACATTATGTTGTATTAAAAAAAAAGATTCTGAAAATTTTATTTTCTTCAATTTGTTTAAATGAAAAATCAATAGGTACTCGTATTTATCTCAACATTCAGCAAGAAGAGTTTATATCTTGCTCCGTAGTAGATAAACTCTGACGTCATACCAATTTTCGCTTAAAAGATGCATTGAGGCCGAAGGTCAATTCACTAAAACAAATTTATAAACTTACTCATTTTATATCAGCGCAGTTATTTAAGAACCTACGCATGTGATGCACAGTTTTCAGTTGTCGCTTATTGTTAACGTGTAATAATGTCGTTCATAACGGAAACTACATTGTTCACCATAATATCAGCAATGATATTTACTTTCTTCGCTCTTTATTTATATTTCAAATATCGATACACACATTGGAAACAATTAGGAGTTCCTTATGTGGAACCATCATTTCCACTCGGCAGTTTTAAAGAAGGTATTACTGGTGGTAAACAAATGGGAATTGTTGTGACTGATTACTACAATGAGATGAAAGCAAAAGGACATAAATACTTCGGATCATATTTTTTTCAACATCCAACTTTAATGATAATGGATCCAGATTTGGTTAAATCAGTTATGTCAAGAGATTTTAGTCATTTTTACGATAGAGGAGTTTATCACGACGAAGAAAACGACCCACTAACAGCTTCTATATTTGCTTTAGAAGGACAAAAATGGAAGAATTTAAGGGCGAAATTAACTCCAACTTTTACTTCAGGGAAATTGAAGAAAATGTTTTCAACATTAGTGGATTGCAGTTTGGAATTGAAAGATTGTTTGAATGAATCAATTAGGAAAGGAGAACCAATTGATATTAAAAAAATATCTTCGCAGTATACAACAGATATTATAGGATCTTGTGCCTTTGGTATTGAATGTAACAGTTTCAAAAATCCTCATTCCGATTTTATAAAATATGGTCAAAAAATATTCAGCCCAACTGGTTTAGATAAAGTGAAAATGTTCATGTCAGTCATTGCCCCAAATATTTTTCGATTTTTTAAAATGAGAACCACTAATAAAGACGTTGATTCTTTCTACAGAAATTTAATTAAAGATACTATTGAATATAGAGAGAAAAACAATGTTACAAGAAATGATTTTATGCAATTATTAATACAACTTAAAAATAAAGGAACCGTTGAATACGAACATGATGAAGATGAACATGAGGATATTGAAGAAAATAAAGAAGTAGATTTTAAATTTACTCTAAATTCACTCTCTGCACAAGCTTTTATATTTTTTGTTGCTGGATATGAAACATCTTCTACAACAATGACCTGGACTTTATTCGAATTATCAAATAATCCAGAAGTTCAGGATAAATTGCGAAGTGAAATAGTTCGGGTTTTGAAGAAACACGACGGAAAAATTACCTACGATGCTCTCATGGAAATGCACTACATGGAACGTGTTATTCAAGGTGAATAACTATTGTTTACTTAGGGCCGGTTGTTCCATCTATAGTTAAACATTCTGTTAAAATTTATTCTATTGATAACTTCAGTTTGCGTTATTCCACTTATGGTTAAAAGTTATCAGTGAGATAAATTTTCGTTAACGGCAAGATAATTAACGGTTAGTCAAACTACCAGTTAAGAGTTTTATCCAAAGAATATCGTACCTAGTGCACATGAATGGAAACACGAAATGAGAAACGGAACATATGCAACGTTTGTGTTGTTTTGATGATATAAGCTGTTGTTAATATTAATAATTATTATAATAAATCAGTACCATGGTGATGATGAAGTATTGGATTTCATTTTTGATAAAAGTAATTGGGATGATTCAGAATTTTTTGAGGTCAAAGAATACAGATCTTTATTGTTAGATAAAATTAAAGACCAAATATTGTTTCTACCTATTAGGTAAGTTTAAAGAAAGCATAATTTGAGAAATAAACACTTATTTGACTACATTTGTTTTTCTGAATCACGAATCATGCTGTATCTTCAATATGCCAGTTGTTGAAAGTTATACGACTTTATGCTACAGGCTGTATATCGTGGATACTGGCCACAACTAAAATTAAAATAATTTTCTAATTGATTCCAGATGATGTCTTTTTTCTTTCCAAGGGACGGAATCTATCTTCCTGGACTCAATTTTTATATTTGTCCACGAATTTACTTAAATTAGTTATTTCCGTGGTAGTAAAATAAACCGCTCTTTATCTATAATTTTCACCACTCATTTTTGCAAGTCGTATTTATTTAATATTTTCTAAACGTTCAAACTGTGGTTTAAACTACAACTGCACCAAAACACAGACAAGCGAAATAGTAACCAAATTTCTATTAAAATAGTGACAGCCAAGTTGCCAGATTTTCAAAAATAACTGTGCCCTAACACAATTTTAATCTTTCTGATAGCAATCTGCCAGTTAGCTATTCGGAGAATAAAAAATCTTATTCTCTAGTTAAGACAGTAGAATAAATTTATCTAATAGATAGTAAACTGCTACTTTATCTGTAGTTGGAACAACCGGGCCTAATAAATGTTTTATTTCAGAGTCTCTCCGAAAATTCCCACCAGTCATGCTTATGCAGCGTATTGTAACATCGGATTATACTATCCCAGGCACAAATGTTATCTTGAAAAAAGGAGAAACTGTTGTTATTCCTAATTATGCGATACAAAGGGATCCAGAGTATTATCCAGATCCAGATAAATTTGACCCAGATCGATTCCTGGAAGAGAATAAGGCTACTAGGCCTGATTATACATGGCTTCCATTTGGTGAAGGACCCAGAATTTGTATCGGCAAGTTTATAATGATCTATGATAGTTGTAATTAATAGAATTATTCTTATTTATAAATTATTATTATTTCAGGTATTCGATTTGCTATGATGGAAATTAAAGTGGGATTAACACAATTATTGTTAAATTATAAATTTACTTTAAATGAAAAGACTGTAAACCCTCCAGTTTTTTGTTCAGATAGTTTTATAGCAAGTCCTAAAGATACAATATTTCTAAACGCTGAAAGAGTTTAATTTAAGATATTTTTTGTATTATTTTTTATATATTTACATTTAATATTTCTACCAAAGAAACTTACAGAAAATGGTAGTTTTTTTGCAAATATGATATATGAATAATATGTACTGATATCATTATTTAAATGAAAAACTTATAATATATTTTATTAAAAATTGTAAATAACTGAATAAAAACTGAATGTTGTTGTTTTTGCCTACCGTCACCTATAGGGAAGGTATTGTCTTTGGTAAAAAAAATCGATGCTGAGTTTTTAATGAATAAGCATAATAGAGTCCCTACAATATAAATTTACTGTTTTTACGATGATGTCTGTATGTGGGTCTGTGTGCTTGTGTGACAAAACTTTCTCCTTCAATAACTACAATACTACAATTCCAAAAATTATAATTCTTTCATATTCCTCTTTCGTAAGTCCATATAAAGGAGTTGATTAGATTTTGGTTATAATAATTGGTTAACCGAAAATACCCTAATTTGTAGATTTTAACAGTTTTTCTTGAAAAAACGTAGTTATGTTATTATAAATAAAAGAATATGTTATTCTCTATTCGATTTAATTATATTTTTTTCTTCATATTCAATGAATTTAGAGACAAAGTAATATCTTGCAACCTAATGCTGCTAAAAGCTGCACCATGAAACAGAATATTGAAAAATCAATTGAAATTTGATTTTTGTAGTTATTTAAATTTCAATTGATTTTCTCTCAATATTTTTGTTATGTGATATAAAATAATTAGGTACATGGTTGAATTCAGAAAAAATACTCTATCGAATGAACCTAAAAAATATATATCATCCCATTTAAGAAAATATAACTGTCAGGGCTGTAGCTACCAGGGGCCCGTAAACCCTCAGCTTATAATGCTGTAATGTCCATAATTATATCTATGTACTGCGCTACTGCGAATAGAATTGTTGCATGATTTTTTATTTCTTTATATGACGTAAAGTAGGTTTGAAAACATATTTGTGAATTCTATTTTATTTTTGTGATAATACCTGGAATATGAATTATCTATTTTTTTTCTAAAATCTAACGCTATTGGTATACCTGACTCGGAATAACAAATACATGAAATGGCAGAAGAAATACGTAAAATTTATGAGGCTGATGTTTTTCTAATGATCTTACGAATATAAATTCGGTAAAAGATTTAATAAAATTTATTTTAATTGACAATTATTCATCCAGTAGTAACTTCACAGATATAATAACGCACTGTTTTCTTTTCTTAACTATACCCATGACAGTTGCTTCTGCAGAACGATCTTTTTCAAAACATTAATTAACAAAGACTTATTTGAGGAACTCAATGGGTCAAAATCGACTATCATCTCTTGCTACACTTTCTATTGAATATGCAAAAGCGCAGTCGCTAAATTTAGATGAACTAATTTCAAAATTTGCGACTGCGAAATCAAGGAAAGTAATGTTCTAATGTGGTTATACACTTCGTTTGTTTTATTAAGTAATATTTATGCTTTTTGATCTTACTGTATAAGTTTTTTATGTTTTAAAATAAATATAATATCAACATGTAAACATTTTCATTTATTGTTAATTATAAGGGGTCCGATCAGGTGGTTTAGAACCCGTGCCCAAAAGCTCGTTGCTACGGCCCTGATAACTGTTATAGTTTGATAACCACTGGTTTCATTTTTTTTTTGTAAGTAAATGTCTTCCTCAATTTATTACAACTTTTCTTTGAATGATTTTCTTCTATTCGCAAAAATAAAGAAAATAATCAAGTTGATCATCTTTCTTGAAACATCCTGGTCTTATATTTGTACCGTTAAATACGCCGTTAAGTATTACAACCGGTGCACCGCAGAATTATTTTTTTTGGGCGAATGTTCAGCTTGGATTTAAACCCAAGCTGTTAGAACCACAATTCATGACCTTCGCAAATTAGAAACCCTTGAAATTCTTGTTTATTTTATTTTTTAAAAATATGTTGTGACCAGCACAGTACCTCTCGCCACTTCCTTTTTTTTGTTACATAATTATAGGGCACGAACAGTCATGTTACATTGTTGGCTTTGACAAGCAGATGTGGGGGCTCGTTTCAGAATGATAATTAGTAATTATGTACATAGATGTTAAATGTCAGAATTTTTCATTAAAAATTTCAAGATTTTCTAAATTCACGTAGTTAATTTGTCACCAGGAGTTTGGAATTTACTTGCCGAGGAAAATAAACCACATGGAATTGAAAATCACTAAATTTAGAATGATAATTGACATCTATATACATAATTACTAGCTATCATTCTGACATGGGCCCCCCATATCTGCTTGTCAAGGCCAACAAAGTCACATGACTGCTCGCGCCCTATTGTATTTAACATTTCTTATATACCTACCTACACTCTACACCAAAAATTCTACTTATATCTTTTCCTTACATTTAGATTTTTTAAATTTAAATTTATTTTATGAATAAATTTTGTCCTACTCTTCTGATTTTTCGAGATGTTTCCAATTCATTGTCAAGAGTAACAGTATTTCTGAAAGGTATGTGTAATATACCTATAATATTAAATATTTAGCTATTAATACATTAAGAAATAATATAATATATGTACTTCCCAGAAAAAGTCTTCAGTAATGTCTCTAGATTTCTGACACTGACATTTATCTGTCAGTTACAAACAATTTAAATTTTCAATTATTCTCCATGGCATTCTTTCGGCTGTAAAATTTATTACAACAGATTATTTTATATATTATATTTCTTTTATCTCTAAATCTATAGAATATATAATAAAATATTTAAATGTATCAGATAGAGAATTTAATTTTCTTTAATATTACCAAGAAAAAAATTCAAAAAATAATATTTAGAAGATTTTTTTTCAAGAATCTTCTACTTCCGCTTGTCCAATTGTTACCAAAACCTTTTCAGATCTTCCCATGAATGTCCGATTGGGAAATACGTAGTTAAACAAATATTAAGTCTTATAGTTTTTGAGTAATCGTCCTTCCAAAATCTCACATACACACATATACACACACACATCCACACACACACACAGCCATCATCGTAAAAATGTTCAAATCGGATTGTAGGGAACTTAAAACGTGCTTATTCAATAAAATCTGGATATGCGATTTTTAGCATGAATCCAATACCTCTCTTAGCGAGAGGTAAAAATAAGCCAAAACATGGATTTCATAACAATCAAAATGATTCCGTTATTTGAAATTGCATGAACTTGAGTTCTGCAAGTTGAAGGACATTTCCCAAGAACAACTTATGTTAGGTTAGGCATTGCATATATATATATGTATATATATATATATTGCATATATATGCAAGCTGAGCATCTGAAACAGACACATATGATTTGTGATGTGTAGGTGATTAGTATCGCGCAATAATGGTCCTGGTAACAGAAATCACGGTGTTTACAATAGTATTTATAGTGTTATTTATCTTCCTCGCAGTTTATTTATATTTTAAATATCATTTTACACATTGGAAACGATTGGGAGTTCCTTATTTGAAACCATCATTTCCTTTCGGCAATATTGAAAAAGCTATGCTTCGTGTTCGACCACTGGGGATCATTATAGCTGATGGCTACAATGAAATGAAAGCAAAAGGATATAAATACTTCGGAATGTATTTATTCCAAAATCCACGTTTGGTATTAATTGATCCAGATTTAATTAAATCAGTTATATCAAGAGATTTTAGACATTTTTATGATAGAGGAGTTTATCATGACGATGAAAACGACCCATTAAGATCTACTTTAATTTCTTTGGAAGGACAAAAGTGGAAGAATTTAAGAGCGAAATTAACACCGGCTTTTACTTCAGGAAAATTGAAGAATATGTTTCAAATATTTGTGGATTGCAGTTTGGAATTGAAAGATTGTTTGAATGAATCAATTCAAAAAGGAAAACCAGTTGATATTAAAGAAATATCTATCCATTATACAACAAATGTCATAGGATCTTGTGCCTTTGGTATTGAATGTAACAGTTTTAAAAATCCTAATTCCGATTTTATATTACATAGTAAAAAAATATTCAGCCCAACTGGACTTGACAGAGCAAAATTGTTTATGTCTTTTACTATTCCAAAGATTGTGCGAATGTTAAAAATGAGAATCACCAACGAAAAAGTTGATTCTTTCTACAGAAATTTAGTTAAAGATACTATTGAATATAGGGAGAAAAATAATGTTACAAGAAATGATTTTATGCAATTATTAATTCAACTTAAAAATGAAGGAAAGATAGAAGACGAAGAAAATAATGAAAATAAACATAAAGACAATAAAGAAGAGGATTGTAAATTTTCTTTAAATACGTTATCCGCACAAGCTTTTATATTTTTTGTTGCTGGATTTGAAACATCTTCTACAACAATGACCTGGACCTTATTCGAGTTATCAATTAACCCAGAAATCCAAGACAAAGTACGAAGTGAAATAGTCCAAGTTTTGAAGAAGCACGACGGAAAAATAACCTACGATGCTCTCATGGAAATGCATTACATGGAACGAGTTATTCAAGGTGAGGTATAACACTTACAGGAACGTAGTCAGGGGTGGGCCAAGGTGGGCCAGGCCCACCCTGCAAAAACTCTGGCCCACCCATTGGCCCACCCGTTTTAAAGTCAAATGAGAGAAAACAGATCACGGAAATTGTTTGAACTGCATTCCTAAACAATAATGCCATTTATGATACAGAAACAGTAATATTTTACAATCATTATAGTTATATGTCGATTCCTAGCCTTTTAGAGGTTAGTAACTATCCGTCTACAGTAAATTTTTTAAAAGATGTCCGATCAAGGTAATCTACGAATTGTATGAATTCAGATTTTTGCTCCGCCCATTCTGACAAATTCAGTAGTGTCGTTTGCTTAGTTTTTATGAGGGTACATAAGATACTACTGTTATCTTATTATTATAAAAATATGTTACAATAAAATCATTCAAAATTCAAAAATAAATCAACTGGTAAGTTTATTAGCAAATGTAAAACCAAATATGTTAAAAATAAGATAATGACAATGTCAGTGACTCTGACAGAAAATAACGTTAGTCGGACGGCTATGAATGAAGGTAATGTATCTGAATTAATAAATAAACTTACGTTACAGCGAAAGTATTATCAACAACGAGCATCGTTTTAAAGTGGAATGTCCTAACTTAGTCGAAACAATATGAATTTTTGAAAGACAAGCGTGTTATATCCATCCTTATCGCACACTCTTATAGCCTTTGCATAAGAAAGAGATAAATGTATGCCTATTTGTTAATTCGTTCGTGATACAGATGTCCTTGATCGGACATCTTTCAAAAATTTTACTGTATATATATTTTTTACAAAACATTCTTCATTACATATGGTGTATGTTTTATAATGTTAAATAAACTTAATCCTACAAATTAATATCTGTTTAAATACGTATGTATATGCTTCACAAATTGTATAAATAAAAATCAAATTTTTGTTATTTGTGTTCTAATGAAAAAGGTAAGAAGCAGTACAAAACTTTCTGATTAGTGGCCCACCTAAAAAAAATTTGGTCCACCCAAAAAAATATCCTGGCTACGTCCCATAACACATTTCCGAAATAACTAATGTCTGGTTTCAGAGTCTCTCCGAAAATACCCGCCACTCATGTTACTCCAGCGTATTGTAACAGCGGACTACACTATTCCAGAGACAAATGTTGTCTTGAAAAAGGGTACACGTGTTTTTATATCTATTTACGGCATACATAGAGATCCAAAATATTACCCAGATCCTGAAAAATTTGACCCGGATCGATTTCTGGAAGAGAATAAGGCGACTAGGCCTGATTATACTTGGCTTCCATTTGGAGAAGGTCCCAGAGTTTGTATAGGTAAGATTAGAATAATCTATATTATAATTACAAAATTAATTATGTATTTTTTTTTAGGTTTGCGATTTGGAATGATGCAAACTAAAGTCGGATTAACTCAATTATTGTTAAATTATAAATTTACTTTAAATGAAAAGACTGTAAACCCTCCAGGTTTGGATGGAGGTTCCATTATTAGTACCAGTCCTAAAGATACGATATTTTTAAACGCGGAAAGAGTGTAGTTTAATATTTTTTTTGTATTAATTTTTATAGTATTTATATTTGTATTTATTTAATATTTCTAAATGGAGATTTTCTTCAAATATGGCATACGCAATGTAGGTACACATTATTTGTATAAATGAAGAAATAATATATTTCTATTTTTCTGCTCCCGCCCTATGCAACATAGAATGAAAATAGCGAGAGATATTATGCTGGCCACAACATATATATTTTCTATTGAGTTAAATAACGTCACTCTTACATATTTTTAATTCACTGTGCAACAAATAATGCATTTAAAATAACATCAGGCGCGAAAATAAAACTCACCATAATCTTTATTAGACAGATTAGCCATTTTCATAATTTTTCACGACACAAATGACAGAAAATAAAGTTTTGTTTATAATTTATAAACGACTAGACTGAACGATGATTGTGATGCATAGCCTACTAATTGATTAGTTTTTTTTATTTTGTCAAAATTAAATATAATGGTTTTTATTATTATTTCGAGAAAAGAGTTAAGAATGTTTGTTCACTCAAAGAATTTAATCCACTTGCACTACGGGCTCTCGGCCTAAACTTTCTTTTCATAAATAAACATTAGCTTAACTCACTTGGTGTATAATTATCTATTTTAAAAAAATGTCAAACCGACTCATTCTGTCCAAAATTATAGATCATGATAAACGGGTATTAGTCTATTTTCTGGCATATCAGTTATTCTTCGATTCTAATACATAATGAACACGGCAAACAGTTGAAGATCAGAATTATGTTGATAAAGTGTATTAGGTGTTAAAAATTACTCGAAAGTTCAGTCAAACAGCATTTATTCTTACTACCAACGTTTCGGTACGCCCTTGCACCTTCTTCAGGGTAGTAAGATCTTACAAATTGTTACAATTCTTGTACACAAAATACACTCGTACAAAACATTCATTTAATTTATTAAAAATCGTACCAAAAAAATTCAAATAGCATAAACACATTCATTTGCTCTAATGCAAGAACAAATTTGTAACAATTTGTAAGATCTTACTACCCTGAAGAAGGAACAAGGTGTACCAAAACGTTGGTAGTAAGAATAAATGCCGTTTGACTGAACTTTCGAGTAATTTACCCACAGTTTTGGCCAGTACTATATGCCCTTAAAGTTTGTCCCAGAAGTTGTGAAACAGCTGGTACTCCACAGGGTTAAATTATTGAACTATTTAAATATTTGTAATAATTCTAGTTGAATTCCATCGCATGGTAGAACCTCAATCCATATGACCTTCACAAAATAGAAGCATCCACAATTTTTATCTTTATTATATTTGAAAAACGCTTAATGAATTATTTATGCAGAAACTTTTTCATTGCCAAAGGGCCTTTAGATTAGTCACCTAACGTACGCAGCCATTACAAATATAATTATCATTGTTTTTCCTTATTTATTAAAACATGTATTTTACGTCGATCAAAATGATTGCGTTATTCTAAATTCCATGAACTTGAGATCTGAAAGTAGAAGGTCATTTATCAAGAATAAATTATGTTTTGTTGGCTCAGTCATTTCATATTAGCTTTGTATATAAACAAGCTACGCATGTGATACAGGCTTGTTAGTGATTTGTATGCGATTAGTAACGTGCAGCAATGGCGCTGGTAACAGAAAACACAGTGTTTACAATAGTATGTGCAGTGCTATTTGTCTTCCTTGCAGTTTATATATATTTTAAATATCGTTTCTCATATTGGAAACAACTAGGAGTTCCTTATTTGAAACCATCATTTCCTTTCGGTAATTTTGAAAAAGTTTTGCTTCGTATTCAACCACTGGGGATCATTCTAGCTGATGGCTACAATGAAATGAAAGCAAAAGGATGTAAATACTTCGGAGTGTACTTATTCCAAAATCCACGTTTGGTGTTAGTGGACCCTGATTTAATTAAATCAGTTATGTCAAGAGATTTTGAACACTTTTATGATAGAGGACTTTATCATGATGATGAAAACGACCCATTACGATCTACCTTAATTTCTATGGAAGGACAAAAGTGGAAGAATTTAAGAACGAAATTAACACCGACTTTTACTTCAGGAAAATTGAAGAATATGTTTCAGACATTAGTGGATTGCAGTTTGGAGTTGAAAGATTGTTTGAATGAATCAATTCAAAAAGGAAAACCAGTTGATATTAAAGTAATATCAACTTATTATACAACAAATGTTATAGGATCTTGTGCATTTGGTATTGAATGCAATAGTTTTAAAAATCCTAATTCCGATTTTATATCACATACTAAAAAAATATTCAGCCCAACTGGACTTGATAGAGTAAAATTGTTTATGTCTTTTATTATCCCAAAGATTGTGCGAATGTTAAAAATGAGAATCACCAACGAAAAAGTTGATTCTTTTTACCGAAATTTAGTGAAAGAGACTATTGAGTATAGAGAGAAAAATAATATTAAAAGAAATGATTTCATGCAATTATTAATTCAACTTAAAAATGAAGGAATGGTGCAAGATGAAGAAAATAATGAACGTAATAACAAACAAAATAAAGAAGCAAATTTTAAATTTAATTTAAATACGCTGTCCGCCCAAGCTTTTATATTTTTTGTTGCTGGATTTGAAACATCATCCACAACAATGACTTGGACTTTATTGGAGTTAGCAAATAACCCTGAAATCCAAAACAAATTACGGAATGAGATAATAGAAGTTTTGAGGAAACACGACGAGAAAATAACCTACGATGCTCTTATGGAGATGCATTACATGGAACGTGTTATTCAAGGTGAATCTTATGTCCTATGTCCTAAATAATAATAATAATTATTACTTAATAATGTTGAGGATTTTCGATTGCGTGGCCGACCAGTATGTAAGTGAATGGATGTGGTTGGTAAGGTGCTTAAAGAGAGAGAGTTTCCAAATATGAAGAGAAGAACATGTATGAATGCGATTATGAGTGTGGCCGAGGCGAAAGAAGTCTGCTTAGATAGGAATGTGTGGCGAAGGATGATTGTTTCCTATTATTGTGATCCGGATGCGGATTTCGCTACCGAAAATCGGACACTTTAATATGTTTAAGAGTAAGGATTATGAGTGTGGCCGAGGCGGAAGAAGTCTGCGTAGATAGGAATATGTGGCGAAGGATGATTGTTTCCTATTATTGTGATCCGGATGCGGTATTTCGCTACCGAAAATCGGTCACTTTAATATGTTTAAGAGTAAGGATTATGAGTGTGGCCGAGGCGGAAGAAGTCTGCGTAGATAGGAATATGTGGCGAAGGATGATTGTTTCCTAACTATTATTGTGATCCGGATGCGGTATTTCGCTACCGAAATCGGACACTTTAATATGTTTAAGAATAAGGATTATGAGTGTGGCCGAGGCGACATATTATTGTGATCCGGATGCGGTATTTTGCTACCGAAAATCAGACACTTTAATATGTTTAAGAGTAAGGATTATAAGTGTGGCTGAGGCGGAAGAAGTCTGCTTAGATAGGAATATGTGGCGAAGGATGATTGTTTCCTAACTATTATTGTGATCCGGATGCGGTATTTCACTACCGAAAATCGGTCACTTTAATATGTTTAAGAGTAAGGATTATGAGTGTGGCCGAGGCGAAAGAAGTCTGCTTAGATTGGAATATGTGGCGTAGGATGATTGTTTCCTAACTATTATTGTGATCCGGATGCGGTATTTCGCTACCGAAAATCGGACACTTTAATATGTTTAAGAGTAAGGATTATGAGTGTGGCCGAGGCGAAAGAAGTCTGCTTAGATAGGAATATGTGGTGTAGGATGATTGTTTCCTAACTATTATTGTGATCCGGATGCGGTATTTCGCTACCGAAAATCGGACACTTTAATATGTTTAAGAGTAAGGATTTGTCGTATGATGTTGATGTTCTTATTGTTATCGGGTTTGTGCGAACCCACTAAGTGGGACACGCGTGATTTTATGTATGTATGTAGGTACTTATAATGTTTTGATGTAGAATCTCTCCGAAAACATCCCCCTATCATGGTTCTCCAGCGAATTGTAACAATGGATTATACTATTCCAAACACAAATGTTTTGTTGAAAAAGGGAACAACTGTTTTTATTCCTAATTACGCCATACAAAATGATCCGGAATATTATCCAGATCCAGATAAATTTGAACCAGATCGATTCCTGGAAGAGAATAAATTAACTAGGCCTGATTATACTTGGCTTCCATTTGGAGACGGTCCCAGAGTTTGTATCGGTAAGATTATAATAATCTGTTATAGTGATAATTACAAATTTTTATCTAATGTTTTTCAGGTTTGCGATTTGGAATGATGCAAACTAAAGTCGGATTAATGCAATTATTGTTGAATTATAAATTTACTTTAAATGAAAAGACTGTGAACCCACCTGTTTTAGATGGAGGTTCTTTTATAGCCAGTGCTAAAGATACAATACTTCTAAACGCTGAAAGAGTTTAATTTCATATTTTTTGTATTTATTTTTATATATGTTTGTGCATAGGTACCGACTATGGGGCTCAGCCCTCTCAAGAATTGGAGTCAGTTTTGTATTAATTAAATAAAGTAATTTATATATATATATATATATATATATATATATATATATATATATATATATATATATATCAAATAGTTATACAAGTTCAAAATAATATCTGAGAAACATGTTAAATATTTAAATTTTAACAGGCTCTTATGTGTATTTTTTTTTAACAGATATAAAGATCGATAGAAGAAATATTATTATAAATTGAAAATGCATTTGTACCTAAAAATCTCCTATCTACAACAAGTATGATAAATGACTCTTCATAACTTAATCGAATATTATAAATAATTTGTTATTAAATGATTTAACGTATGTTGAAAGTAACGAAAATTACTTTTAAATAATTGATTAGAAGACCAAAAGTAGCACGAATAGATTACAAAAATCAAAATATTAATTACAACAAGTAATTGAAGCAATGTTTTGCGTACAACATTTAACTTTAAAAAATATTACTCCATAAAAATTATTGCTCAAAAATCCAGCCATTATAATAAATATTACAAAGTTTCGTCATGTTTCACCAGATTACAACTTATGAGTCAGCTTCAGCCATCGTCAGAAGCCGATACTTGATGACTTCCCGATTTCTCTTGCCATGGAAGGTTGTGATAGTAAGCTTTATATTCACTACTGTTATAACTATCTCAAGTAATCATCTAATAGCACGAAAATTTTGCAAAATCTTATGCTTATCTATTTGTAGCTATTTCTACGCTTTTAGACTCACATAGAACCAAAAAACCCAAAATTCTAAATATTATCTAGTTTTAATATTAAGGGTACGATATATCTTCAAAGTTAAAAATCTGTTGTGGCCACACAATACCTTCCGTCAATCCTGTGTATTATGTATAAATTCCATACATAAATTTTCTTGCAAAAGATTCTAAATTTCCAGTAAAATTATTTCATAAACAAACTATGCAAATTGCACTTGACACTGACATCTTCTTTAGCTTTTCCCATTCGGTAGGGGTCGCTATTTTTTATTTTCTTCTTCCACTCATTTCTGTTTTGCGTGTCGTTCTCATTCAGTTCCTTTTCTCTCAAGTCTTCCGCAATACAGTCCTTCCATCTTATCTTTGGTCCTCCTCTGTTTCTTCAACCTTCTATTACTAAGTTATTCATTCTTCTTCCAATATATTCTTCATTTCTCCTCATGACATGTTCAAACCAATGTAATCATCTCTCTTGTATCTTTCTGGAAACTTATAACACTAGAGTTATTTTCTTATCGTATCTTTCCGTGTCTTCCCCAACATCTACTTCAACATCCTCATCTCTGCCATATTCATTTACTTTTTATTGATACTGACATCTGTCAATTTGATTTATCTGAATATATTAGCAATTTTCATGGTTAGCATAGCTGGCTGATTTATGAAATTTAATATCTTTATAATTCTTTAACTCTATATCTATTGAATATGAAGTATACAATGCAATCAAATCGTATAGAGAATTATATTCTTTAAGTTATAATAACGTTAAATGTCAATAAATCATATTTAATTGTTAAATCTTCAAATGAGGCTACTTCCGGTTCACCAATTATAACCAAAATCTAATCACTTGTTCTTGTGGATGTAAACTTGAGAAATACGAAAAAATTATAATTTTTGGAATCATGGTATTGAAGTTATGCGATTCGAAACTTTCGTCACACACACAGACACACACACATACATACAGACATCGTCGTAAAAATGGTAAAATCGTATTATAGGGACCCTAAAACATGCTTATTCACTAAAAACTCATCATTGAATTTTTTGACCAAAGACAATACCTTCCTTACCTAAAGGTGACGAAGGGAAAAATACGAAAAATAAGTGTATAATCACTTGTGTAAATAAATAAATCAATAAGTACTTATATTTATCTAAATTAGAAGATTTCATATCTCGTTCCGAAGTGGAAAATCTGACGTCATACTAATTCTTGTTTAAAAGTATTTTGTAGCTGAAGGTCATTCCACAAAACAAACTTATAAGCGCTCCCAGTTCATATAAGAGCAGTTGCGTAAGAACTTTTGTTTGTGATACATAGTTTTGAGTTGTCTGTGATTGTTAACGTGCAACAATGGCGCTGTTAACAGAAACCGCATTGTTAACCACAATATCAATAGTGTTATTTATTTTTCTCGCCATTTATTTGTATTTCAAATATTGTTTCATACATTGGAAACAACTTGGAATTCCTTATATAGAACCATCATTTCCTCTTGGTAATTTTAAAGAAGTTTTTAATCGCACTAAAACTATGGGAGTAGCTTTAGCTGATTACTACAATGAAATGAAAGCAAAAGGACACAAATACTTCGGAATATTTATGTTCCAAAATCCAATTTTGATGGTGGTGGATCCAGATTTAGTGAAATCAGTTATGTCAAGAGATTTTGGATATTTTTATGATAGAGGAGTTTATCATGATGAAGAAAATGATCCATTAACAGCTTCTATATTTTCTTTGGAAGGACAAAAGTGGAGGAATTTAAGGGCGAAATTAACACCGACTTTTACTTCAGGAAAATTGAAGAAAATGTTTTCAACATTAGTGGATTGCAGTTTGGAATTAAAAGATTGTTTGAATGAATCAATTGCGAAAGATGAACCAATTGATATTAAAAAAATATCTGCGCAATATACAACAGATGTTATTGGATCTTGCGCTTTTGGTATTGAATGTAACAGTTTCAAAAATCCTCATTCCGATTTTATAGAATACGGTAGAAGAATTTTTAGCCCAACTGGTTTAGACGAAGTGAAAATGTTCATGAGCTTCATTATCCCAAAAATTATGAAAATGTTGAAAATAAGAATCACTAATAAAGAGGTTGATTCTTTCTACAGAACCTTAGTCAAAGATACTATTGAATATAGAGAAAAAAATAACATTACAAGAAATGATTTTATGCAATTGTTAATTCAGCTTAAAAATAAAGGAGTCGTGGAATATGAAGAACATGATGAAGATGAACTTGAAGACGATAAAGAAAATAAAGAAGTAGATTTCAAGTTTACTTTCAATTCACTGTCCGCCCAAGCTTTTATATTCTTTGTTGCTGGATATGAAACATCGTCTACAACAATGACCTGGACTTTATTAGAGTTATCAACTAACCCAGAAATTCAAGACAAATTACGAAGTGAAATAGTCCGAGTTTTGAAAAAACACGACGGAAAAATAACCTACGATGCTCTTATGGAGATGCATTACATGGAACGTGTTATTCAAGGTGAATCTTGACTCATTTCCTAAATAATTATTGATTACATACTAATGTTTGGTTTCAGAGTCCCTCCGAAAATACCCACCAATCATGTTACTGCAGCGTATTGTAACAGCGGACTACACAATTCCTGACACAAAAATTGTTTTGAAGAAGGGAACATCTGTTTTTATTCCTAATTATGCCATACAAAGAGATCCAGAATATTATCCAGATCCAGAAAAATTTGACCCGGATCGATTCCTGGAAGAGAATAAATCAACCAGACCTGATTATACTTGGCTTCCATTTGGAGAAGGACCCAGAGTTTGTATAGGTAAGATTATAATAATCTATGATAATAATTACAAAATTAATTATGTATTTTTCTTAGGTTTGCGATTTGGAATGATGCAAACTAAAGTCGGATTAACGCAATTATTATTGAATTATAAATTTACTTTAAATGAAAAAACTGTATATCCTCCGGTTTTAGATCCAATTGTTTTTGTAGCTACGGCCAAAGATACGATATTTCTTAATGCTGAAAGAGTTTAATTTTAAATATATTTTTGTAGTAGTATTTTATGGATTTTGAAAGTATTTTTATATATTTATATTAAAGGGGATATTAACGTAAGATAGGTTTTTTGCGCACTTCAACCAACGTAATTTGGGGGGTTCTACAATAGTTCAAGTCAGATTATAAAGTGTTATTGTATTCGGAACTGTATTTATTTAATAAATGATATATATGGGGAGCATGGATTTAGCATGAGGGTGGTGTCTCCCTATATATACAATTTATTAAATAAATCGTTTTATTTTTAATTTTAAGATAGTTATAAGTTAAAAGAATTCCCCACCACAGCTGTCGTCCACATTGCAGTGCCGATTGCGATCCGTCTCCATGGCTTCCTCTTCATAATGACTTCTTTAAAATGTATGTTGAATAAAACAATATTTTAATTCTGTTTATTTTAGTTTAAATCCTGTCACATTAGTATTAAAGTTAGGTAGTTTTAGTACAAATTATAATTATTATTAAGTATATAGACGTGCTCAGGGCAAAGTTAGATTATAAATATATATTGTAAACGTAGCTTTGTATTGATTATAGTATATATGTTAGTGAATGGACGGTTAGTAGTAAAACTAAAAAAATATATAATATAAACTCTTGTACCTACAATAATGGGAACAGGAAATCTTATTTAGCGACACCCAAGTTTTAATTTGTTAAAAATATTCTATAAGTATTGTAAACGGAACTCTATTTTATATATTATATATTTGGGTTATACCCTAAAAATGAATAATATAAATGTAGAGTTTTGTATCAATTATAAAACTAGAACGTATGTTACCAAATAAATAGTCATTATTATGGTTATATTATTTGTTATTAATTATTTTGCATCGTTATTCTGTAATAAGTTCATCTGAAAATAAATAAACTTTTATTTACAGAATAAAGATGCAAAATAATTAATAATAAATAATATAACTATAATAACGATAATTTATTTGGTAACATAATAATAATAATTTTATAACTAAACCATATCAGAAATTGTTATTTGATCTATTGACAAATTTAGTAACAATGATGAACAGAATTATAACACAAATGAAACTTAAAAAACATTTATGTTTAAAAATTCTATAATTATTTCTCACTAAGTGTATTAACAAATTTTTAAGATGCCAAATAGGTTTTAGTTTTAGTAAAATTATCATTATTTTGCTTGTAAATTTTGTTAATCATTTTGCGTCTTTATTTTGTAATAAAATGATAATTTTACTTGGTAACAAATATATATATATATATATATATATATATATATATATATATATATATATATATATATATATATAATTCTGTTCATAATTGTTACTACATTTGTCAACTAATCTAAACAATTTAAGAGTGTCATATTATCAAACAATCTTTTGTGATAATAAAGTCAATAAAATTTAATTATTATAAGAAAAAGTCTTGTATTTTTTTAATAATATAAATATATTTGTAAATTTAAAAAATGATTTTTATTTTAAGGCCTTACATCTTACACGTATGTAGTTTTTAAAATTGCCACTAAACGTAGTGTTTTAAATTACAAACTAACAAAAAAAAAAATATTTTGTGTACAAACGTACGTACATTCATAATACTAAAATATTTATTGCCCTACCATAAAACTAAAATTGTAAATAGGGTATAAAACATAATGAAAGCTGCCATTCTTATCTATAATTTTGTATTAATCAAGAAAAATAGAATTAGATACTGTATCAATTATCCAAAACATTTGAAGATGTTATTAATCCTGTTGGCAGTGGTCTGAAATTTTACGAACTATTTGGAATTATGTATGTACGTATGTTTAAACACAACGTTATTTTTTATTACCTATATTTTATGCGTAAGGCTTTTAAAAACTATATACTTGTAGGGATATATTCACTCTCCCCCCCCATAAATAAAAAAATAATAAATTATATTTTAATTTATATTTTATTGTCTAAAACATTGTACATTAAGAGCAGTTCCATAAAATAAAACAATGTGAAATACAAATAAACAATAAATACATGTAAAATTTATACAAACTATTATTTAAACATCCATATTTCTAATTTTTCAGGACAGGGGTAAGTCTATTTATATAATACTAAGCCATGTATACATACATACATATAAGATAGAATAATGACAACAATGTATTGCAAATAAACAATAAATATCACTTCAACTAATACATTTTTTATTGAAGAAAATCTAATTTACTTCAGGGGAAAATACCACAACAAAGGGACAGAGAAGTATGAATTTATGAGACACTTTATTTTAGAACTAGGGACTTAGGGAAATAATAAATAAAAAAGAACTATACAGAAATGATTTGTAAACTATAATAAATATAGCTAATTTTATTAGCTTATTTTAAACGTCACATTAATAAAAACGACCAAAAAAAATGAATTTTGCTCGGATTTTTGAAAGAACGAAGCTGTCAAATTTCAATTAGGCGATTTTTAAACCCTTAGCCCTACGCCCTTGAAACTTAAATATGTTGTTCTACGACCCCGACATTTCACGGGGAGCTAAGGGAACGCGAAATTTCAAGGAAATCGCTGAAAACCCAGCCGTTTCCGAGATAAGAGCCCTTAAAGTTTTCGAAGGGTTTAATATTTAAATATGTTAATTAAAAGAGCTAAAATGCCAGAAAATAGCGTATAGGGAGGATTTGAACCCGCTCTTTCCATTGGCTTGCGCAGAATTGACGAATACAATATATTTGCCCTTCAAGTTTGTCACGCAGGGCCTGCGCTAACTACGGAACTAAAAAGCTAGAAGGGTCGGACTATTTTTTTTAAACTTACCTAAACCTGCATAATTGAAATACGTGGTCATATTTTCCCGAAGGATTCAATAAGCCCTTAGCAGTATGAAATAATGATGTTTTTAAAATTTTAATGATACATTAAAGAAAATATGACAAAAAAATGGAATTTTGTTCAAATTTTTGAAAGAACGAAGCTGTCAAATATCAATTAGACGATTTTTAAACCCTTGGCCCTACGTCCTTGAAACTTAAATATGTTGTTCTACGACCCCGACATTTCAAGGGATGCTAAGGGAACGCGAAATGTCAAGGAAATTGCTGAAAACCTAGCCGTTTCCGAGATACGAGCCCTTAAAGTTTTCGAAGGGTTTAATGTTTAAATACGTTACTTAAAAGGGCTAAAAGGCTGGAAAATAGCGTATCGGAAGGATTTGAACCCGCCCTTTCCATTGGCTTGCGCAGAATTGATGAAAACCCTTTGGTTTACAATATATTTGCCCTTCAAGTTCATGTCGAAGGGCGTGCGCTAACTCCGGAACTAAAAGGGCTAGAAGGGCCGGACAAATTTTTTATAACTTACTTAGACCTGCATAATTGAAATCCGTGGCCAGATTTTCCCGAAGGGCTCAAATAAGCCCTAAGCCCTTTGAATAATGGCGGACTCCTGTCGAATGGTTGTTTTTGCACCTAGATAACTTATTATTAAAGGATAGGATAGAAAAATTCGAAAAATGTTTAAATATTGGGATATTTCCCTGTCCCTTTTGTTATTACATAGGAAAGGTAAATAATCAACTCTTTTATTTATTTATTCTTATAAAAATAGCATGTATTATCTTCGTCCAGTGTCGTAGTTACCGTATCCTATCTTGGGGTGTAGTCCGACCCTTCGCGGAACCTGAAAACAAACATAAACATTATTTATTTTGAGCGGCAAAGTATAAAAGATATAATAAATAAACACTTAATTACAGTGGGGGTATTATGTGATTATATTAATATTATGTTTTTAAAATAAAGACTTCAGTTCCTATCGGGCTTCGATGAAGTAAACATGGGGTGTGTGCTTGTGAATAATCGTGTAGTCTAAATTAAAAACGAAAAACTTGGGCATTTTTATTGCAATCGTTCTCTATTACAACTTATAGTTCGCGATATATTTTCAAAATATTAGATTCACCCTGTAACCTTCTTACAATTATTTAAATAACTTTAAATAGTTTTCAATTTGTTTAAATTTTATAAAAATAATCTAAATTTAATAAGTTAATAGTAAACTATTTTTAATTGTTTAATCATTATTATTTGCAATAAAATCTAAATATTCCAGATTCATTTTTAACTTATACAACGTATTTCTGATTTATAATTTTAATTATTATTTAAAATGTTGCATAAGTCTCTGTTTGCCCGTTGGTGTTTATTATTTAATCCTCAGTCAAAATTTTATATTCGTAAAAGTTAGTTTACTATACGGTTGTTGTATATTAAAAAAATGTCTTTAGTGTTATTAAAATAATTATAATTGTTCGTAAAAGTGTGGTTTATTGTTTTATTAATATCAAGTGTTATGTTATTCTAATTGGTGTGAGTGTTACGTTATATGTACTGCAAAGTGTATTCTAATCTGTGAAAATCGCCGATGATGATATATTACAGTGATGATAAAACAGCGGATGATATATTAAGAAAATCGCTGTCTTCACAAATACTTGTAAGTATGAATCTATTGGTATTACATTTCCCTTTCTTCTCTAAACTGTTTAACTCAAAACTATGTGTCTGCCGTATCCTAATAGTTAATTTTATACAAAATCTAAATTTTTACGTCCCTATTTACTAGCTTTATTCGTGTAGGAGTGATAGATGAAAATATGAAACACACATGACAAAGTTCAGAGAAACAAATATAATCAGATGTATCTCATAGAGAATTCCAAATTTTCATCGTGGAAGTTGCTATCTTTAACCATGTAGGAGTAATAAATAAAAATGTGAAATAAGAAAGCATGACAAAAATTAGTGAAATATACAGTTTAACTCACATTTATTATGCATAGATTTTGAAGTCTGGAGATCAGGCGAACCGGTTCATGACTTCACGATACGGTGGAAGATGATTCCTGATGCTGGCATCGAAATGAAATTCACCAGGACCGGAGAGAGGCCCCCAGGATACTGTAGACGCACGAACGGGTTCTCCAAGTCGCGATGTCGGCATCTCTTACCACTGGAACGTCGAAAACGTGATCAGCTGTAAAAAAAGATTTGTAATAACTTATTTATTGTATCTGAATTTGTGTTTATCTGTATTAATAATACCGTTTTTTATATTAATATCTAAAGTTGAAATTTCCTATAGAAAAGTATTTGTCAACATTTAAACAATTGTAAACCGTTGCTTATTTATAGTAAGAGGCATGCTCAATTGTAATTTGAATTGTTCCTATCTTGCTTAATTTTAGAGATATTGAGCCCTAAAGTTAAAATTTCCTATAGAAAAGTATGTCTTTGAATAAGAATTAATGAAAATTCTTTCAGCATTTCAGTAATTTTCAATATATACTTATTTATCGAGAAATGCATACTGAATTCATATTTGAAACTGTTACATGTCATTGTTAGCTTTATTGTTACAGTGCTAGTGAACAGTCGTGTGTGTGTTGTACGACTTCCTGATGCTGGAAGAGAACTTTTGCTCACCTTCAGGACTTGGAGTTTTGCTTAGAGAAATAATTTATTCATAGTGTTTTTTATTTATTTTTGAACTACTTTATAGTACCCATTATTGGGGATATCAGCTATTATTTCTAAAAACTATTTCGGCTGTAGATATACCGTATAATTGTATAATTGTTGATATTGTGTGTAAAATAATTTGAATTATTGAGAATTATTTAGTGTTACTACCATATACAAATTTCATATATTATTATACGTACTAAATATTTTTATTTCATATTTCAATATTCTTTTCAATAATGAATTTCTCGCACTTTCTTTCATATTTCTGAATCCATATTATTATCTATAACCACTAATTCAAAAATTATTTCAAAATATTATTATTGTTACAGAAACATGTAACAGGGAGTTGAACTAAGACCCGGACGAGCCCTAGAAGGATGAGAGTGAGTTGCAGAAGGACGCACCTATTATCCTACTTTCAGTGTTGGAGATGATCATATTGTTGCAGAGCATCACACTGAAGACACCCCAACATGTATTGGTGCCCCTCAAGACTTATTTATAAGATTTATGTAAATAAATAAAACTAATCCTCCTAAACAATAAGTACTCGTATATGAAATTAATATATAGCAAGATACATCGGTACATAGTCAATTCATTTAATTAAACATATATATATATATATATATATATATATATATATATATATATATATATATATATATATATATATATATATATATATATATATATATATATATATTCATATATTACATACATAACAAATTCACATACTATACATGCAAGCATACATACATATACACTGAAAAAATAGGTTGCTTCTAGTAGCGAAAAAGGTACTCTAATACCGTGACAGCTAAAATATTTCCTACGAAAATGAAATATTATTTCTATTGATTTTTAACTGTTTCAGAAACAAGCATTTCTAATTAATTAGTATTTTTTACTGAAATAAAAACCACAAATTCTAATTCATTTAAACCTTATTCTTAAAATAACAAATACATTTACTATTCTAGTGAATTAAATTCAAATTATTAGGTTTTAATTTATTAGTAACAGTGAAAATTTTGATTTATACTTCCGGGATAAGAAATAAATAAATGTATAGTGAATAAAGAATATATTTATTTATAAAAAATATATCTTACATTCTTTTTAATGGTATACATCTCAGTAAAATAACAGTAATCAGTAACAGTAATAATAAATTATAAACAATCCTTCAAAGTGTTTTATTACTTCTTCTTCAACATTCATTTCTCTTAAAATTTTCTTATTGTCAAACAACGATAGCCGATAGCCGCTATACATTTTCCAGTATTGTATCGAATCGGTTGGCATCCCTTCCTTATATGGGAAGTACTTTATATGTACAAAATTTCTTTCAAATCGGTGTGGCCGAGGTCCTGTCCTCCCCATGTTACATTGATACCGTGTTGGTAAATTCCTCTGCTACGAGTATATATTACCGCAATAACAGTTATAAGATATATTTAATATTACTTACATTATTTCAAAGGCAACTGTTTTTTTTTCTTTTTTAACACAAATGAACATGAACTATTTTAAGTTTAAGCAGTATACATGTCATAAAAAAATATTAGTAAATGTAATATTAATTTTTCTAAACCAAATAAATATATATTGTAATATAAATAAAATGTTTTGTTAAATTTTTATTCTAAAACAGAGAATTAAATTTTTCAAATAATAATAAATATTTGTAATTCAATAATGTGGATAATATTTTCTTCTAACTTAGAAAATTATTCGTTAGAAATAAAAATTTGTTCTCAAACAAATCTACATAAATTGAGGTAAAGAAAAAAATTCTACTTCAATAATTTTATTATCTGATTTTAATAAGAAAGTATTAGGGAATAATTTTTAACTATAAATGTGAACCTATTTCTTTCAGTGTACATGCTTTTTAAAGGTGTTCAGAAAACAAAGAGCTGAATTCAAATATGACCTATTAAAAATTAACTTCGTATTCGGCGATTCCAATTTCCAAAACGTTGTATACATATTGAAAACAACCCCCTGATCCAAATTTGAATACCGCAAGTCCCTATCTCACTTAGAGTTTTTTTTTCAGCAATTCGAATTCCTGAAACTTAACATATTCAGGGTGTAACCGCTAAAGGAACTAATTCAAATAATTTGTATATTATTAAAGATTCAATAAAATACTGCAAGACAATCTTAAAGAAGACCAGGGTGACAACCGATTAGAGAAGAAAATATTTTTTTAAATCAGTAGTTCTCAAGGTATATATTTTTAGGCCCATTTGATACAGTATTTTTTCTCAATTCAACCATGTAATCATTTTATATCCTTACATAATAAAAATATTGAGAAAAATTCAATTCTTAGTATACATATAGTCATGAAGAAAATAACCCCCTGAAACATATAAACTATTATTCACTTAATTTCTGATATATTTACTTGTCTAAAACAAGCATTGTTGAAATTTTTTTCAGTGACTCCGAAATTTTGAAATAATGTACGTTTAGAAAATATACCCCTGAATCCAAATTTGAAAAGTATCATTCATTATCTCTCTTACTTTTTAATATATTTAAATAGAAATTTTATTTTGGTCAAATTTGGTTGTATTCGAAAAGTAACTTTATTTACAACCCTTGTGTACTCTAAATATTTTCCCGCTATTTCTACATTCATAAAATTCAAAAATCCCAGAACAAATTACCTAATACATAATGCAATTATTATTTATAATGACTCATTATTATGTAGTTGTTGACTTGTACTTTTGGGGTAAATTATCTAACACCCTGACTGTTACATGGATTAATTCCTTCATTTTGTTTGTTGCAGTGCTAGTGTAAAGACGTATGGTGATTGTGTGCTAGTGTATTGTGACCACGAGGAAGACTTCCTGGTGCTTGGAGAGGACGTTACGATACCTGCAGGACTTGGTGTAATTTTATAGATTCCATTTATTCAAATTGAGTTTTATTTTACTTTTATACTACCTTATACTTGTATTCTTTATTCGATATATCATTAATTCCGAGGGGTTATTCTAGTATGTATAAGCTATATTTAAATAATTGTTTGCGTTATGCCGAAAATAGTTTTCATTTATTGGTAATTAAATAATATTTCTATCATATACAAACTTCTAACATTTTATGCGCTAAACATATGTATATGTGCATTATATACGAAAAGCACCGCGTATACTTTTACGGTACAGATAAGAAATATATTTGAAAATAAATGTATTCCAATGTTAAACGCTTATGTTATGAATTCTTGTGTTCACCTGTATTTTATTTAATATATCACATATCATTGTATGGCCTAAATATTTTATTACATATATTTTGATCCATATATTCGTAATTATGAATATGTACGATATTACTACAAATGGTGACATCATTTTTGACTACTAAAATTACGTAATTAATATCTGCTTATTAAAATACTTTAATATAGTATACAATATACAATACAATTAATAATTAATTCATTGTAAAATTTAAACTTTTTTTTAAATTTCTATCTCTTTCGTATATTTTATATGACCAATTACCACTAATTTACATGTATTTCTTTCGAGTATATTTTCTATTGTTGCAGAGAGATGAACTGTACGCTTAGAAAGACGATGCTGCAGAAGTACCCGAGCCATTTGCAGTTCATAAATCCTGATTTCAGCGTTGGAGATTGTCACATTGTTGCAGAGCTCAGAGCATCGCACTCTAGAACAACCCCAACATAGATTTTATATACCTCAAGTTGTTATTTATAAAATTTATGTAAATAAATAAATCTGCACCTCACGCCTATGAAGTATATAATATAACCACTTTAACGTGAAATATCATCCAATCTACTAATAAAACTTTATGAAATATGTCTAAGACAAATACATAAATATAAGCATATTTAAATAACAGAATAAAATCATGTCATCATACAATTCACATATATTCATTCTCATAATTATATTTCAACTTCTCATTGTGTTAAGTTCACATACATCACAAAAACAAATTACATATAAATTATTTGAAGGGTACAAGAAACGAAAGAGCTAAGTTCAAACATTACTGATTTTTTTCCCAGGGATTCATACCTTCTGAAAATAAGTATACGTATACAAAATAATCTCCTACATTCAAATTTGAGAAGTACAAATGACTACTTCTCTAAGTTTACGAGATATTAACTTTTAAACTTGCTATTTTCATTAGCGATGTACACGTCTTGGAATTAGCATTATTGATAATTTTTCAGCGTTTCATACGTTCTAAAATTAAGTTTACATATTGTAAATAAATTCCTCAATATCATTTTGAAAAGTAAAAGTTGCTATGTCTCCCAATTATCGTGATATTTATGTCGAAGTTGCTATTTTCAATAAACATATTAACATCTTAAAATAGTCATTACTGAAAAAAAAATTCAGCGATTTAAACCTTTTGAAATTAAGTATACATATAGGAAATTACTCCCTATATCCAAATTTGGAAAATGTAAGTTGCTATTTCGTTTAGTTTTCATTTTATTCATTTTTAAAGTTATTATTTTTAATGAACATGGACGTCTTGAAATGAGCATTAAATAATGAGAAAAAAAACCTTTCGAAAACATATATGTAGAAAATGGCTTTGTTTTGAAAATTTTGGGTATGGAATATTTAGGATTTTAAATTCAAAGATTGTATTCATTTTTATGTGTTTATTGATCATTTGTATAATACATTTTTGTGTAAAGTGTATTACCTACATATTATATTATGAAGACAAAGAGATACATGAAATGAAATATGTATTATCAAATGTTTTCCCAGGTATTCATACAAACAAGTATACTTATACAAAATAACCTCCTACATCCTAATTTGAAAAGTACAAAGGACTACTTCTCTTAGTGTACGAGATATTAATTTTTAAACTTAGTATTTTCAATAGAGATGTATACGTCGTGAAACTAGCATTATTGATAATTTTTTCAGCGTTTCATACGTTCTAAAATAAAGTTTACATATAGCAAATAAATTCTTTAATATCATTTTGAAAAATAAAAGTCGCTATATCTCTCAATTTTCGTAATATTTATTTCGAAGTTGCTATTTTCATTAAACCATATACACATCTTAAAATAATCATTACTAAAAAAAAATTCAGCGATTTAAACCTTTCGAAATAAATATAGGAATTACTCCCAATATCCAAATTTGAAAAATGTAAGTTGCTATTTCGTTTAATTTTCATTTTATTCATTTTTAAAGTTACTACTTTTAATGAGCATGGACATTTTGAAATAAGCATTAAATAATGAAAAAAATAACCTTTCGAAACCATACATGTAGAAAATTACTCCATGTTTTCAAATTTGGAAAATGCAAGTACCTATATTTCTGATTTTGTGATATTCATTATCAAATTTGCCAGTTTCAATAAACATATATGTCGTAAAACAAACATTACTGATTTTTTTTTCAGTTATTCAAACCTTTTGAAATTAAGTGTACCTGGAGAAAATTACTCTCTATATTCAAATTTAAAAAGTACAAGTCCCTATTTTTCTTTGTTTTCGTGATATTCATTTTCAAAGTAGCTAGTTTCAATAAACACATACACGTCTTGAAATAAAGATTACTGTTTTTTTTTCAGTCATTTAAACCTTTTGAAATTATGTATAAATATAGAAAATTATCCTCTACATTCAAATTTGAAAAATACAAGTCGCTTTTTCCTTTATTTCTTCATATACTCATTTATGTTGCTAATTTCAATAGACATATACATGCTTTGAAACAAGTATTATTGAAAATGTTTTCAGCTACTCCAAAGTACTGAAATTACGTTTACATATAGAAAATAATCATATAAATTCAAATAAGAGTAGGATAATTCACTATCACTAGTTTTTGATGTATTTAGTTTCAAAATTATCTAACACAATATAAGAATCACATGCATCGTAATGGTATTTAAAACTATAAAAAAATAGTATCTCGAAACTATATAACAAATTGGGCCTTAGCTCTATTTTTTCTGTACCATATCTGCATTCCCTATACACATACGAGTACACACATGTAATCCAAAACTTCGAGAAACTTTGATCATTCTAAATAAAATATAGTTAAAGAAAAACCGTTTTATTTGTATTATGATATTTATTAATAACACATTTAACCCTTTTCATACACCAGTCAAAAAGGTCTTCATAATACATTCGCACTATTTAAAATAGTAATTTGTATACCTATGTCGGAAAATGATACCTTACGCTCATGACACATACATTTTTCTCTACGTCTGTTTAAAAAGATGATAAAAACACTTTGACATATTACTCTGAATAATTTAATTTTTCATTTAAGCCTGCTAAAAATTGACTTTCCGCTTTTAAGTAGAAGAACTGGAAGTTGTTCTGTTAAATGTAATTGCTAATTATCTGCTCTAAACTGACAGCGTGAAAAGCCTACTTTCAAAATAGACGTAGAAAAAATTATATTGTTTCATTTAGGAAAACCATCATTATGTTATCGTTAAAAAACATAGGTACATACAGTACATACACTCTGGCACTATTTATTATTAGTATACTTTATACACTTAGGAAATTATTCATATATACATATTTTCATCTTGGAAAAATTTGAATTTTCTTAGACATACGTAAAAAATGACAATGCGTATATAGAATAATACATATACCTTAATAAAATCATATAGAAAAACGCATAAGTACTATACAATCATTATATTGAATACAAACACATATGATATAAATATATAATATATTTTATATTATTAATAATTATTCTCCAGACTTTATGCTGTAGGACATATATACTTTTACGCTGTTATACGTACGTTATAAGATAGTAAAATCGTTTAACCAAATGCATATGTGTATTTGTAATTGCATTGTTGAATATGTATTGTTGCATACACATTAAAAATATATATGATACACTTTACATTTTAGCATATATCTGATTGTATATACTTCAAATATTATTGACTACACAATTATGTACATAAGTATAGCAAAACTGTATCATTGAAATGTATATCTTAGTATGTTATGTAAACGCCGCAATAAAACTTATTCCTAATAAAAAATAGACTACATATTCTTGTTAAAACTCTATCATTCCTTATACATATATCTACGATATAAACAATTACGTACAGTACCAATTTCAAAATCAAACTTGACGTAATTAGAGCACATATCATCATCTCTGTATTTGTGAAACAGCGAACGTTGCGACCTATTTATAATGTATCACAAATACAAAGATCAAAAATTATTTATTCATTGTTAAAATAATGTATTTCATGTATTATGTATTGTAATATCATTATTATGTAACACATCTCTGACAAATAAATCGTTCTTATAAATAACAAACTATTTCAATCCAATATACCTTATCAAAAATCGCATTCCAAAGATCTAGGTTCATTCCCGCTTACTAGCATGATCCTGTGGCCCGTCAATCTGAAATCAGAATGACGAGCTACAAGATCTTGCAAACTAAAGATCCAGGTTCCATTCCCGCCTACTAGCTACCAGCATCCAGCAACCAGCCGAGCATATTCACCCCATCCTAGCTAGCACCCAGCAACCACCAGCCCGTACCTAGCCTGCGGTCTAGCCGTACGGATTCTGGCGGCCAGCTGGTCCAGCTAGCTAGAAACCCAGCAAAAGCCATAAAATCCTGTATATAGTAGGTATAGACGTGATTACGTAAGATCACGAAGCAGAGTGGCCCTATCAATACCACCGCTCACGCCGAATGACTGTAAATTCAACAAACAGCTGTATATAAGGCTGAAATCAGTGGTGGGAAGGCTAGGATTCATGAATCCACCACCAGGCGATTGAAATTTGAATTTTGTGGGAGAATGCCAGGCTGTAGCCTTCCGATTCTACGAATTTTAAATGTTGATGATCAGATGTCTTGCTATAGCCAGTAAATTTGAATTTTGTTGAGTTAATATCTTGCGGTTGGCTGTATATCAGTCTGAATTTTAATTCTGTGGGAGAATACCAGGCTATAGCCTTTCGATTCTACGATTTTTAAATTTTTGTCGAGTATATGCCTTGGGATCGGCTGAAAATCCGTCTGAGAGCTCAAAAATGCTCGTAGCGGCAGTAAAGTGCTACATTTCGGCCGCTACGGCTCTAAATCGTCGATTTTACGCGATTTTTGGATTTTGCCAGCCAGAAGCCTTGCTCGGCTCGGATTTTTACTAGCTAGAAAGCGTTGCTATAGGCTACCTGCATTACTGAAACGAATGCTGGTGCACTAGGTCGGAATTTTTGCGGCGCTCGTGCAGTCTGATGACGTCATCGTTTGGCGGTGCTCGCGGCTCGAATTTTGGCGGTTTGCGGGTTGCTTATAGGGTGTAGGTGCTGCTGATCGCTTTTTGATGCTCTAGTTGTAGTTCATATTTTGGTGAATTGCAGGTTGCCTGTGAATATGCTAATTTTGGGAATGGAAAAGTTTGGGTTTTTTTTTAAGTGAAATATTGTATATTTTTACTGTGTTTATTGGTCGTTTACAAAATACATTTTTGTGTGTAACATGATATAAAGGTATGTACATATGTTATATTGTATTTTACAAGCTAATGGGGGTTGGGCTGTAGTGGATCACTTGTCGGTCTTCTGGGTTCGATTTTGGCCGGTTGATGTGCTGATGTATCGATGATCTAGATCGCAGTTTGGTGAATAACTTGGTCCTGAAATTTTTGGGTATGGAATAATTGGGATTTTGAATTCAAAGATTGTATTCATTTTAATGTGTTTATTGATCATTTATATAATACATTTTTTGTGTAAAGTGTATTACCTACGTATTATATTATGAATACAAAGAGATACATAAAATGAACTATATATTATCAAATACATTTTAATCTGAATTTAAGTTGTTATATTTTATACTTAACTACGCATATAATGATAACTTATTTCTTCTAAGACTCATCGAGATGGAGATATTTTACCTATTATTGTAACTGTAATACGAGTAGATACTTTTAAAGAGATAAATATTAAGAGTATGTTAGTATTGTAACAAACATAGTTACATAATATATTTTGAGATCATAAAGTACTAAAACAACTATTATTATATCGTTCATCGTTCCTAAGTCTAAGAAAAAAACCTTTAACATATCGATAGAAAATAAAGTAGAGAAAGTATATTATGGGCTAAGATTAGATATATGTAAATTAATAGATATCAGGTGCAATCACATATAAAATCGTATTTTCCCTGGAATTGCATTTAATACATACATACATAAATGAACGTATTTTTTAAGTCGAGAACTAATGGACTTAGAGAAAAAATGTACAAGGATTTCAATGTAATTGAAAGTAACAGTAAGTAAATGATAGAGGGTCGGTATTTAAAATAAAACGGTAGTATTCATATGATAAAATAGTAATATAAAAAATATATTCAGGGCATATATTAAAAAAAAAGTTGCAATATGTTTGTAGGCAGTAGTAAAAATAAAAATGAACAGTATAAATAAAGCGGCAGTATTATTTTTTAAACGCACATATGAAAAAATCCTAGTCATTTTGAAAACGACTAGGCTAATTGTAAAATGATAAGTTTTATACTTAATGGTGTGGTAACAAAAAAATTGCACAATGTTTAATTTATTAATATTCTTTAAAACGTAATAATATGTGGAACAACTTTTGATTTCAAGTTTACATTAGTCCATCACCAAAAATAATATCATTTTCCTTACAGTTGTTTACAAAAACTAAAATAAATCTCATGAAAGAAAATGATCGAAGGCGAGACATAGGCGATTGTTATTTAAACATAGACTATAGGAAAAATTATTCACCGTCATCATTTTATTCTAATGGGAATACCACGGCAGACTACGTATGGTATAATTAAAAGAGCTGACAGTAGATATCACTATAAAGAACCAAAGGTAGTTGTAAAAAATCTAGGAAAATGGATGAAAACAAGAAAATGAAGCATCAGACGGAATCTATTGGAAAAGATAAACAATCGTTAAGAAAATTAGGCAGAATTACAAATTTCACATATATATTATAAGAAAGAAATATAATATTAAGAAACAGAAAATCTATACCGAAGTATACCAAAATGCAATTATTAATAAATCAGAAAAACTTTGCGTGAACTGCATCTGAAGCCTTGGAATATAAGGCTTGCAATTATTGATACCGAATTCTATTTCAAGTTAGATGATATAGTGATTGTGCAGGAAATAAGAGTTACTTTTCTAGACAAGGTATTTGTGGTTCGAGAAAATATAATTTTAATCGACATACGAAATTTCATATAAAGAATTAAAAATGCACTTCGCTACTTGAAAAAGGAGAATGTTTTTACAATATTAGCTGACTTTGAAAAATAAATTAGACTAGCGGAATTTTTTTGTGCAGATTATGTTATATAACTGTATTTATATGAGGGTAAAGTTGTTACAGTTTGTTTATTTTTCTAAGTTAAATATGCAATAAAGTTATAAAGTATGTGCAGCAGATTTTTTGTTAACACACCACCCTTAATTAGCTTGGATATTTCTACAAATACAAATATGTTCTATATATTTTATTTATTCACCGGCGTGTATTTTGATAACACCTCGTTTGCGTAGAATCGATTAATATTACTTCCATATTCGTATTTTTACTCATTTTGTTTAATTTCTTAAAAAAATCATAATTTTCAGTAAAAAGTTCAATTTTTTAAAAAAAATAATTTATATGGATATAGATACTCTTTAATGCGCTGATTCCAAATTTTGAAACCGCATGTCGATATCTCTTTTCGTTCTCGAGATATTTGTCCCCAAATTTGTACTTAAAAATACCCATTTTTGGGCTATACCTCAAAAATGGGTCAATATACAGTCTTGGGAGTATAACCATTCGATTCTACGGGCAAAATTTTATAAGTATACCAATTTTCATATTTTTTGAACAACGAATACAATCTCTAGAGAAAAATAACTGAAAATGGCCAAAATCTGCAAAAATCGATTTTTTCAGATTTTGGCCATTTTCAGTTATTTTGCTCTAGAGACTGTATCTATTGTTAAAAAATTATGAAATATGATATACTTATGTAAATTTGCCCAGGGAATCGAATGGTGATATTAATGAGCTCGCATTTCGACCCATTTTTGGGATATAGCCCAAAAATGAGTATTTTTAGGCAAAACTTTGAGGGCAAATATCTCGAGAACGAAAAGAGATATCGACATGCGGTTTCAAAATTTGACGTCAGCGCATTGATAGTATCTAATTAGATTTTTTAAAATTTTGAATTTTATTGAAAATTATGTTTTTTTTTAAGAAATTAAGCAAAATGAGTAAAAATACAAATATGGTAGCAATGCTAATCGATTCTACGCATACAAATGAATAAGGATACACATTTTTATAATTATTAAACACCTCAATCATTTTTTTAAATTTTTACGTTTTTGACTTATGCGGTTTCTTAAATAGGAGATTCAATTTTGCAACCTAACCGTTAGTTAGCACTAACTGCACTTTAACTAGAGGTAGTATGAGCGGGCCTTAGTCATTTTCTTTTCTATGTTTTAGTTTGATAAATCAAATTATAACATTTAGTAAAATAACATTTGTCGAGCGAGTTTTTTATTCAAATTTTCATAGTTCACCACTAGTTATAATAGTCATGAGCCTAACGAAGAACATGAAAATAACGTATAGTTTATTTGTACAAGATAAAATTATTTAACATATATGAGTACAAATCTATTGAACAATAAATGGACCGATATATGAAATACGTTTTGTCATTATTTAAAATGCATTTCGCATATGTACTACGTCCACTATGTACTTTAAAAAGTGTTTAAAACTAATAGTTTAATACGATTTGGATTGTTTTCAATTATGTATGTGTCGAGGAAATACAGCGTTATTCCGAAGTATTGCATATTTCTATATTTAAAAATATATTATTTTTTCTCTAAATGTTGTAAAATATATAGAATGAACTTATGTAACATAATATGTATTAAAAGTGTAACAATATGAAGCATAAAATAAATATAATATGTGCTGAAAAGAGAAATGCTTGTATTAGACTGGAAAATATAAATACGACATAAAAAAGTATATTTGGGAAGGATTTGTTATATTTATTTACATAATTCTTAAGCTAACAGTCAAAGGAGTAAAATACATATTGAGGGTGTCGTTGGGTATGGCCAGGGCGTAGACTTTCCGGAGCACCTGGAACGCTGAAATTAGAATACATGCCTATCTGCAAATCGCTCGGATCCTTCTGCATCTTATTTATATTCTTTTACAGCTTATCCTAGTTATCTGCAATACATAAAACACATAGATTCACTGTAGGATACAATAACAATTAAATATTAAATGTATATATAGCGCTTTTTTGGGTGAACTAATGACTAGAGAAATATTTCGAGAAAAACCGTATTCGAAATTACTACTACAAGAGTATCGTAGGTAAAAAGGCCTATTTATATTAACGCAAAGCAAGACGCGACGCAAGCACGCAAAGCAGTGGGTAACGTAATCGCGAAATGAGTAATTGATAACAACGCTAAATTTGCTGCTTGCAACCGATCAGAAAGTTGAAAGTTGGCCATCTTTTGCATGTCGTTCATTGCGTTATCTACTGCATGTATACGGTGATATAAATAGCCCGTATACAAGCATGTGTTTTAACTCCTTACATTACCTATTGCGTTTGCGTTACGTTTTGCATTGCGTTGTTATATATGTATAATAAAAAATATAATAAATTATTGTATTACGAGTAAAATAATATGTCTGAATTATTATACTACCTATCTACACCGTATTTTAAATTACCCACGAATAATTATTTAAACATATTGAATATTTTTGCATATTATAATCCATGTTTGCTAGACCCAATAATAAATACTAATATATCCGACAGCCACAATCTATAATAATGTAGTTCAAAAATAATAAAATATAAGCTAACCATTAATAAAATAGGTAACCTCCATGTCGTGCAGGTGTCCAGAAGTCGTCCCCATGTACCAGGAAGTCCTCCTCAAACGAAGAATATACGGACACACCATATCCACGTCTGTACACTAGCACTATAATAACTAAACTGACAAAATGAACCTATGTAATGGTTTGGTAACTAATTAAATTATATATTCAAAAACACAAATTAACAAATAAAATAATGAGAAGGAATTAATATCTGCAAATGTATTACATAATTTTTTCCTGCATCTTATTTAGATCCTTTTACAACTTACCCTGGTTATCTGCAATACATAAAACACATAGATTCACTCTAGGATACAATAAGCATGCTGAATCTAAATTTTCATCACGCGTCATTCTATCTTTAACTGTGTAGGAGAACAAGAAGAAACTATGAAAAATGAACCGAATTAAAAATTCACAAAATTTCCATGAAAAATCATGTAATAATGAGCATTTGTAACTCCAGATACGATGATGTAAATAAATTTTCTTCCACATCAAAGGAAAGAGAATTTCATGCTGAATCTGAATTTTGATCACCCGTCATTCTATCTTTAACCATGTAGGAGAACAAGAAGAAAATATGAAAAATGAACCGAATTAAAAATTCACAAAACTCCCATGAAAAATCATGTAACTTTAAGCATCTGTAACTCGAAATACGATGATGTAAATAAATCTTGTTTTACATCAAAAGAAAGAGAATTTCATGCTGAATCTAAATTTTCATCACCGGTCATTCTATCTTTAACCGTGTAGGAGAACAAGAAGAAAATATGAAAACATATGCAGAATGAATGAAAATTTATAACATAAATAATATTATTGGCCCATAGTTATCCTGAGAAGGATACGAACAAAATGAATCATACGCAAAATGGTTGCTACGGTAATAATGAATACAAAAAATATCATTTCGTTAAATATTTTAGGGGAACAGGTATCTAAAACTAATATAACGTTGAAATTTTGTATCGTGACGGCTATTATTGGCCCAGAGTTATCCTAAAAAGGTTACGGACAAAATGAAACCTATGTAAATTCATTGCTGGATTAATAAGCAATACAACAAATATCATTTCGTTAAATATTTCAGGGAACAGGTATCTAAAGGTTGCTTCCCACGGCCAGTGGCGCGACGCGCCACTACCTGAGTAGACGCGCTTCGCTCCACGAGCTTCTACAAGCCTCGATCATTCCCAAGGCGCGTTGGCGCGTAGTACGTGCAACGCGCTCAAGCATGCACGGGCTTAACCGAGCCACCCGCCATCTTGATTTTAAGATAATTTGACGCTTATGCAGTAATGCAGTTCATTATGAATAGAGAAAGATTACTGTGTGTGCAGCTACGCGAAATTTTAAAATAAAAGAAAATCAAACAGAAAAGAGGCTGAATGATTTTTACCTCTCGCTTAGAGAGGTATTGGATTCATGCTAAAAATCGCATATCCATATTTTATTGAATAAGCACGATTTAAGGTCCATAGAATTCGATTTTAACATTTTTACAATGATGTCTGTGTGTGTTTGTGTGTGTGTGTGTGTGTGTGTGGATGTGTGTGTGTGTGTGTGGGGTTGTTGGAGACACGATTTCTCAAATTCTATAAGACTAAAGACCTGTTTGACTACGGATTCCTCAATCTAACAGTAATGGGAAGAGTTGAATAGGTTCTGGTAACAATTGGACAACCGGAAGTGGTAGTTTCTAAAAGAAAAATTTCTAAATATTATTTTTTGAAAATTTGTTACTACAAATATTAAAGATAATTAAATTCTTAATCTGACACACTTAATTTTTTTATTATATCTCGTATAGGTTTGGAGATATAGTATATAATAATATAAAATAATCTGTTGTAATAAATCTCGTTGCCCGAAAAACAGTTGTGATATTTAAATTTTTGTAATTGACATGTAAATGCAAAATGTCATTGTCAGATTTTTCTAGGAGGTAAGAGTACATTTAATATATATTATTGTATTATTAATTAATTATATATTTAAAATACAGATGTTAATATTACATATATCCTTAAGAAATACCGCTAATACCGTCAAGGAATTTGAAGAATTTTGAACATAATAGAAAAGTAGGATAAAATTTCTCATAGAACGAAAGAAGAGAAACCATTTCAATTATTTGTGTGTACTTATAGGGCGCGAGCAGACATGTGACTTTGTTGGCCTTGGCAATCAGATGAGGATCCGTGTCATAATGACGGCTAGTAGTTTTTACATAGATGTCACAATTGTCATATGTCATAATTTTTCATTCAAAATGTTCTGATGTTTATTTGTCATCCATTAGTATGGAATATACTTGTCGAGGAAAATAATCCACATGGATTTGGTAAATCATAATGTTTCGAATGAAAACTTATGATACTTGACACCTATGTATATTAATAGCTCTCATTCTGACACGGGCCCCCACATCTGCTTATGATTTGCATATGATTCATTTTGTCCGTAACCTTTTCAGAATAACTTTGGGCTAATAATAGCCGCCAAGATATAAATTTTCAACGTTTTACTGTTGTTAGGTACCCTGTTCCCCTGAATTATTTAACCAAATGATATTTTTTCTAATGTTTATTAATCTAACAATAATTTTGCATATGATTCATTTTGTCCGTAACATTTTCAGATTAACTTTGGGCCAATAATAGCCGCCAAGATATAAATTTTCAACGTTTTACTGTTATTAGGTACCCTGTTCCCCTGAATTATTTAACCAAATGATATTTTTTCTAATGTTTATTAATCTAACAATAATTTTGCATATGATTCATTTTGTCCGTAACATTTTCAGATTAACTTTGGGCCAATAATAGCCGCCAAGATATAAATTTTCAACGTTTTACTGTTATTAGGTACCCTGTTCCCCTGAATTATTTAATCAAATGATATTTTTTCAAATGTTTATTAATCTATCAATAATTTTGCATACGATTCATTTTGTCCGTAATCTTTTCAGAATAACTTTGGGCCAATAATAGCCGCCAAGATATAAATTTTCAAAGTTTTACTGTTATTAGGTACCCTGTTCCCCCGAATTATTTAACCAAATGATATTTTTTCTAATGTTTATTAATCTAACAATAATTTTGCATATGATTCATTTTGTCCGTAACATTTTCAGATTAACTTTGGGCCAATAATAGCCGCCAAGATATAAATTTTCAACGTTTTACTGTTATTAGGTACCCTGTTCCCCTGAATTATTTAACCAAATGCTATTTTTTCTAATGTTTATTAATCTAACAATAATTTTGCATATGATTCATTTTGTCCGTAACCTTTTCAGAATAACTTTGGGCCAATAATAGCCGCCAAGATATAAATTTTCAACGTTTTACTGTTATTAGGTACCCTGTTCCCCTGAATTATTTAACCAAATAATATTTTTTCTAATGTTTATTAATCTAACAATAATTTTGCATATGATTCATTTTGTCCGTAATCTTTTCAGAATAACTTTGGGCCAATAATAGCCGCCAAGATATAAATTTTCAAAGTTTTACTGTTATTAGGTACCCTGTTCCCCTGAATTATTTAATCAAATGATATTTTTACCTTCCGTCACCTCTAGGTAAGGAAGGTATTGTCTTTGGTCAAAAAATTCGGTGGTGAGTTTTCATTGAATAAGCACGTTTTAGGGTCTTTACAATACGATTTTACTATTTTTACGATGATGTCTGTATGTGTGTGTGTGTGTTCGTATGTGTGTGTGTGTGTGTGTGTGTGTGTGTGTATGTGTGTGTGTGTATGTGACCGCTTTTTCGTGGACGATATCTCCAATACTAGAATTCCAAAAATTACAATTCTTGCGTATTCCTCTTCCTTACAACCATATGCAGACCTGTTTTGATTTTGGTTATAATTGGTCGGCCGGAAGTACCCTCATTTGAAGATTTTAACAGTTTTTCTTGAAAAAATCAGTTAAATGTTATTATAACTTAAAGAATATATTATTATCTATACGATTGATTGCATTTTATATTTGTTATTCAACAGATATAGAGTTAAAGAAGAATACAAATAATAAATTTCACATAAATTTCATAATTCAGCCAGCTATGCTAACTTAACCATGGAAACTGCTAATATTTTCAGGTAATTCAAATTGACAGATGTCAGTAGCAATAAAATGTAAATCAATGAAAGAATAAGGGAAGTAACTCTAGTGTTAGAAGTTTCTAGATATATGAGAGACGATTACATTGGTTTGAACATGTCATGAGGAGAGATGAATATATTAATAGAAGGTGGAAGAAACATAGGAAGACCATATATAAGATGAAAAGACTGTATTGTAGAAGACTTGAGGGAAAAGGAACTGAATGAGGAATGACACGCAAAACAAAAAAGAGTGGCAGAAGAAAATAAAAAATGGCGACCCCCTAACGAATGGGAAAAACTAAAGAAGAAGAAGAAAATGTCAGTGTCAAGTGCAATTTGCATAGTTTGTTAATGAAATAACTTTACTGGAAATATAGGATCTTTTGCAAGACAATTTATGTATGGGCGCGTGCAGTAACATTATTTTGAATTTGTACATAATACACAGGATTGACGGAAGGTATTGTGCTGGCCACATCAGATTTTTTCTAATGTTTATTAATCTATCAATAATTTTGCATATGATTCATTTTGTCCGTAACCTTTTCATAATAACTTTGGGCCAATAATAGCCGCCAAGATATAAATTTTCAACGTTTTACTGTTATTAGGTACCCTGTTCCCCTGAATTATTTAACCAAATGATATTTTTTCTAATGTTTATTAATCTAAAAATAATTCTGCATATGATTCATTTTGTCCGTAACCTTTTCAGAATAACTTTGGGCCAATAATAGCCGCCAAGATATAAATTTTCAATGTTTTACTGTTATTAGGTACCCTGTTCCCCTGAATTATTGAACCAAATGATATTTTTTCTAATGTTTATTAATCTAACAATAATTTTGCATATGATTCATTTTGTCCGTAACCTTTTCAGAATAACTTTGGGCCAGTAATAGCCGCCAAAATATAAATTTTCAAAGTTTTACTGTTATTAGGTACCCTGTTCCCCTGAATTATTTAACCAAATGATATTTTTTCTAATGTTTATTAATCTATCAATAATTTTGCATATGATTCATTTTGTTCGTAACCTTTTCAGAATAACTTTGGGCCAATAATAGCCGCCAAGATATAAATTTTCAACGTTTTACGGTTATTAGGTACCCTGTTCCCCTGAATTATTTAACCAAATGATATTTTTTCTAATGTTTATTAATCTATCAATAATTTTGCATATGATTCATTTTGTCCGTAACCTTTTCAGAATAACTTTGGGCCAATAATAGCCGTCAATATATAAATTTTCAATGTTTTACTGTTATTAGGTACCCTGTTCCCCTGAATTATTTAACCAAATAATATTTTTTCTAATGTTTATTAATCTATCAATAATTTTGCATATGATTCATTTTGTCCGTAACTTTTCAGAATAACTTTGGGCCAATAATAGCCGCCAAGATATAAATTTTCAAAGTTTTACTGTTATTAGGTACCCTGTTCCCCTGAATTATTTAATCAAATGATATTTTTTCTAATGTTTATTAATCTATCAATAATTTTGCATATGATTCATTTTGTCCGTAATCTTTTCAGAATAACTTTGGGCCAATAATAGCCGCCAAGATATAAATTTTCAACGTTTTACTGTTATTAGGTACCCTGTTCCCCCGAAATATTTAATCAAATGATATTTTTTCTAATGTTTATTAATCTATCAATAATTTTGCATATGATTCATTTTGTCCGTAACCTTTTCAGAATAACTTTGGGCCAATAATAGCCGCCAAGATATAAATTTTCAACGTTTTACTGTTATTAGGTACCCTGTTCCCCTGAATTATTTAATCAAATGATATTTTTTCAAATGTTTATTAATCTATCAATAATTTTGCATACGATTCATTTTGTCCGTAACCTTTTCAGAATAACTTTGGGCTAATAATAGCCGCCAAGATATAAATTTTCAACGTTTTACTGTTATTAGGTACCCTGTTCCCCCGAATTATTTAATCAAATGATATTTTTTCTAATGTTTATTAATCTATCAATAATTTTGCATATGATTCATTTTGTCCGTAACTTTTCAGAATAACTTTGGGCCAATAATAGCCGCCAAGATATAAATTTTCAACGTTTTACTGTTATTAGGTACCCTGTTCCCCTGAATTATTTAATCAAATGATATTTTTTCAAATGTTTATTAATCTATCAATAATTTTGCATATGATTCATTTTGTCCGTAAACTTTTCAGAATAACTTTGGGCCAATAATAGCCGCCAAGATATAAATTTTCAACGTTTTACTGTTATTAGGTACCCTGTTCCCCTGAATTATTTAATCAAATGATATTTTTTCTAATGTCTATTAATCTATCAATAATTTTGCATATGACTCATTTTGTCCCTAACTTTTCAGAATAACTTTGGGCCAATAATAGCCGCCAAGATATAAATTTTCAACGTTTTACTGTTATTAGGTACCCTGTTCCCCTGAATTATTTAATCAAATGATATTTTTTCTAATGTTTATTAATCTATCAATAATTTTGCATATGATTCATTTTGTCCGTAATCTTTTCAGAATAACTTTGGGCCAATAATAGCCGCCAAGATATAAATGTTCAACGTTTTACTGTTATTAGGTACCCTGTTCCCCTGAATTATTTAATCAAATGATATTTTTTCTAATGTCTATTAATCTATCAATAATTTTGCATATGATTCATTTTGTCCGTAACCTTTTCAGAATAACTTTGGGCCAATAATAGCCGCCAAGATATAAATTTTCAACGTTTTACTGTTATTAGGTACCCTGTTCCCCCGAATTATTTAATCAAATGATATTTTTTCTAATGTTTATTAATCTATCAATAATTTTGCATATGATTCATTTTGTCCGTAACCTTTGCAGAATAACTTTGGGCCAATAATAGCCGCCAAGATATAAATTTTCAACGTTTTACTGTTATTAGGTACCCTGTTCCCCTGAATTATTTAATCAAATGATATTTTTTCTAATGTTTATTAATCTATCAATAATTTTGCATATGATTCATTTTGTCCGTAACCTTTTCAGAATAACTTTGGGCCAATAATAGCCGCAAAGATATAAATTTTCAAAGTTTTACTGTTATTAGGTACCCTGTTCCCCTGAATTATTTAATCAAATGATATTTTTTCTAATGCTTATTAATCTAACAATAATTTTGCATATGTTTCATTTTGTCCGTAACCTTTTCAGAATAAGTTTTGGCCAATAATAGCCGCCTAGATATAAATTTTCAACGTTTTACTGTTATTAGGTACCCTGTTCCCCTGAATTATTTAATCAAATGATATTTTTTCTAATGTCTATTAATCTATCAATAATTTTGCATATGTTTCATTTTGTCCGTAACCTTTTCAGAATAACTTTTGGCCAATAATAGCCGCCTAGATATAAATTTTCAACGTTTTACTGTTATTAGGTACCCTGTTCCCCTTAATTATTTAATCAAATGATATTTTTTCTAATATTTATTAACCTAACAATAATTTTGCATATGATTCATTTTGTCCGTAACCTTTTCAGAATAACTTTGGGCCAATAATAGCCGCCAAGATATAAATTTTCAACGTTTTACTGTTATTAGGTTCCCTGTTCCCCTGAATTATTTAATCAAATGATATTTTTTCTAATGTTTATTAATCTATCAATAATTTTGCATATGATTCATTTTGTCCGTAACCTTTTCAGAATAACTTTGGGCCAATAATAGCCGCCAAGATATAAATTTTCAAAGTTTTACTGTTATTAGGTACCCTGTTCCCCCGAATTATTTAATCAAATGATATTTTTTCTAATGTTTATTAATCTATCAATAATTTTGCATATGATTCATTTTGTCCGTAACCTTTTCAGAATAACTTTGGGCCAATAATAGCCGCCAAGATATAAATTTTCAACGTTTTACTGTTATTAGGTACCCTGTTCCCCTGAATTATTTAATCAAATGATATTTTTTCTAATGTTTATTAATCTATCAATAATTTTGCATATGATTCATTTTGTCCGTAACCTTTTCAGAATAACTTTGGGCCAATAATAGCCGCAAAGATATAAATTTTCAACGTTTTACTGTTATTAGGTACCCTGTTCCCCTGAATTATTTAATCAAATGATATTTTTTCTAATGCTTATTAATCTAACAATAATTTTGCATATGTTTCATTTTGTCCGTAACCTTTTCAGAATAACTTTTGGCCAATAATAGCCGCCTAGATATAAATTTTCAACGTTTTACTGTTATTAGGTACCCTGTTCCCCTGAATTATTTAATCAAATGATATTTTTTCTAATGTCTATTAATCTATCAATAATTTTGCATATGATTCATTTTGTCCGTAACCTTTTCAGAATAACTTTGGGCCAATAATAGCCGCCAAGATATAAATTTTCAACGTTTTACTGTTATTAGGTACCCTGTTCCCCTGAATTATTTAATCAAATGATATTTTTTCTAATGTTTATTAATCTATCAATAATTTTGCATATGATTCATTTTGTCCGTAACCTTTTCAGAATAACTTTGGGCCAATAATAGCCGCCAAGATATAAATTTTCAACGTTTTACTGTTATTAGGTACCCTGTTCCCCTGAATTATTTAATCAAATGATATTTTTTCTAATGTCTATTAATCTATCAATAATTTTGCATATGATTCATTTTGTCCGTAACCTTTTCAGAATAACTTTGGGCCAATAATAGCCGCCAAGATATAAATTTTCAAGGTTTTACTGTTATTAGGTACCCTGTTCCCCCGAATTATTTAATCAAATGATATTTTTTCTAATGTTTATTAATCTATCAATAATTTTGCATATGATTCATTTTGTCCGTAACCTTTTCAGAATAACTTTGGGCCAATAATAGCCGCCAAGATATAAATTTTCAACGTTCTACTGTTATTAGGTACCCTGTTCCCCTGAATTATTTAATCAAATGATATTTTTTCTAATGTTTATTAATCTATCAATAATTTTGCATATGATTCATTTTGTCCGTAACCTTTTCAGAATAACTTTGGGCCAATAATAGCCGCAAAGATATAAATTTTCAACGTTTTACTGTTATTAGGTACCCTGTTCCCCTGAATTATTTAATCAAATGATATTTTTTCTAATGCTTATTAATCTAACAATAATTTTGCATATGTTTCATTTTGTCCGTAACATTTTCAGAATAAGTTTTGGCCAATAATAGCCGCCAAGATATAAATTTTCAATGTTTTACTGTTATTAGGTACCCTGTTCCCCTGAATTATTTAATCAAATGATATATTTTCTAATGTTTATTAATCTATCAATAATTTTGCATATGATTCATTTTGTCCGTAACCTTTTCAGAATAACTTTGGGCCAATAATAGCCGCCAAGATATAAATTTTCAATGTTTTACTGTTATTAGGTACCCTGTTCCCCTGAATTATTTAATCAAATGATATTTTTTCTAATGTCTATTAATCTATCAATAATTTTGCATATGATTCATTTTGTCCGTAACCTTTTCAGAATAACTTTGGGCCAATAATAGCCGCCAAGATATAAATTTTCAACGTTTTACTGTTATTAGGTACCCTGTTCCCCTGAATTATTTAATCAAATGATATTTTTTCTAATGTTTATTAATCTATCAATAATTTTGCATATGATTCATTTTGTCCGTAACCTTTTCAGAATAACTTTGGGCCAATAATAGCCGCCAAGATATAAATTTTCAACGTTTTACTGTTATTAGGTACCCTGTTCCCCTGAATTATTTAATCAAATGATATTTTTTCTAATGTCTATTAATCTATCAATAATTTTGCATATGATTCATTTTGTCCGTAACCTTTTCAGAATAACTTTGGGCCAATAATAGCCGCCAAGATATAAATTTTCAACGTTATACTGTTATTAGGTACCCTGTTCCCCTGAATTATTTAAT